>LR989929.1:75363614-76613614 GCA_905146935.1 Scaeva pyrastri
TTTTAATTGATTTCGATGAGTCTGGAGAAACACATATTTATGAAACTAATCGAAGAAAACATCAATTTTATTTTTATTGTAAATTCAATCGAAGTCGTTAAAGCCATCTTTCATGTCCTAGGACAGAGAACTCATAATTTAAGCATTTGAATGTAATCCTTTATTAATAATTAAAATTCTAATCCCAAAAATAGATTATAACCTTGGAAAATTGAGAAGCTCGTTTTGCTTTTCAAATGGCTTTAATTTTCAGAACGGTGTGCCTCAAGGCAGTGATCAAGGGCCACTTCTTTTTATCTTAGTTACAAAGATTTTTAAAATTTGAATTGAACTGAACGTGTCATGCCCATGTGGGTCACATTCCTAGCCCCTTTTGTCATTGGAAATAAGAAATAGATACCTTGACTGTCAATTTTTTCAACCTAAGTAAGCATATTCTTCACAAGATGGCGCTGCGAGGCATACAAATTATCAAAATGAACAAACGGCCATATATTGAAGGTTTATAACAAAAACAACAATAAACAAATAAAATACAATCCTTTTAACTCCTCTATTATAAATATAAGTATTAATGTAAAAATAAATAAATGGATTTAAATAAAATAGACAACATAACAGATGTTATAAAGGTGCTAAACCATTTCAAATCTAAATGAGGTGATAAAATATCCTTACTCCTTTAAATGTATAAATATAGGTACTTATTTAAGCTATTTTTAGAAGACAACTCTTCCGTCCTCAATTTAATCGGTTGAGTTGATTTGGTTGGTTGGTTGGTTGGTGGCTTAACTGGGGTAATCTATTTCAATTTCGATCCCTTTAAGGAGATACAACATTGACGATGCGAAGCTCCCTTGAAACATTTCAATTCATGTAATTTCTTCTTCTTTTTTTTTTTCTGTACAAAAGTTCCACAGACAACATTGCCATTAAGGGAAGGTTTAACACGAATAAAACCAGCACGAAACAGTGTCTACCGTGGATTACGATATACAAGTATCTAAATAGTTGATGAATGTCATTTCATTTACACCATCAACTAAACATGAAATAAATAATTCGCTTCACTAAATTTACGATGATATCTTTATCGTGTCCAGGATTATATGAAGCTAAATAGGACGAAGGTAAAAGGTTCAAACATTTATCTATCATAGACCATCGCATCAGGTCTGCAGTGGTATTTATATCCTTAAACATAGAGCATAATTAAAGGATTCAAATTATTCGAGTTAATGGAGAAAACATATGCTCAGATCCATAACTATTTCACAGCATGTTCATTTTAATTGTTAGATTAATTTCCTGATTACATTATTTCCTTTCAATTTTCATTTTGCATCTCACGAAAATTTGTGTGCAATTATTAGATGTATAGTAAAAGTAAATTGGCCTTTAATTTTGTGCTTTTAAATATGAAACAATTAATTTAATGCATTTTTTTTAAAAGGAGGAACTGAAAGACCTTGTTATTTTTAAAATATTTCCGGAAACAAAAAATAATTTAAAAAATTATGTTTTTGAAAAATCGTGAATACCAGAATTTAGCTATACAAAATAGGTTAATAAAAATTCAAAAAAACTAAAATTTAGTTACTAATAACTTACTTATGGTCTTATTGCAGTAATGACAATTCAAAATATGAACATTATGCATATGTATTTGCAAAAATTCTATTTACAGAGATTCAGATATTTGCATTATCACACATGTACAAAATTCGATGAAATATAAAACTGTGTAATGTAGTAATTTTATTTCCACTACATGCATAAATTTGCATTTTTGTGCTAAAGCATCCCTCTCATAAAAATATTCCATCACAAAATACATACACATACGTATGTATATCAACTTCCATCAAAACGCATATCTCTCTAAGAATATCAAATAATCCTCGACACGCTAACGCAATAATTAATGAATATAATGTATACACAACATGATGTTACATTAGTATTAGTTACATGTTAGCAATAAAATGTTCATTTCGACAATCTCATGTCCTTTGTAGAAGTCATTTTTATGTCTCTTCTTAAGGACAATAAAATTACAATCTATCATATTATATTCGCAGGTATATCGCACATCAAAATCCACTTAAACTTCAGTCTTGACCGTTCGTCGTATAAGATTGGTTCTTACCAAAAAAAAAAAACAAACAAATAAAGCAGTTTCGTTGACATTTTTTATTTTAAGGACATTCTCCAAATGAGAATAAGATCTATGAAGTCAAAAAAAAACAATCATGGATTCTCGTTCAGTTTCGTTATACCTAACTACTGTACTTAACGAAAGAATTCCGAATAATGACGAACAACTAGGAGAGAAGTTCAAAAGATTTTTGTTTGAATTGCAGCAGCAAGGACTAAGAACAAAACCCCTTTACGAAAGAAAAAGATCGAAGGAAGGAAGAAAAAAATTCCAGCATCACTGACAAAAGTCTTCGTCCTTGTGTACCTACTAAAGTAGTACGTCCTTATCATTATTGTCAGTTTGATGTGCTTTTTTCTGTTGGCTTCCATTTTTTGTACCTTTTGTGAAGTTGGTAAATATATACAAAAGAAAACTTAAGGACTCATAAAACTTATCCTTTTTTTTTAATATGCTCCAGCTTTTCAATTCTATACCTACCTATGTATGTACTTCTTAAATACCTTGACGTCGTCGTAAATCATATAAAGGAAAGAAGAAACGAAGTTCGTCAACATTTTCGTGAGCTATAATTTTATTTAATATGTTCTCATCACTGACAGAAGAAAGAGAGAGGTTGTCTTTTTTCATATTTTTTGTCTTTCTTCCTTTTTATACTGAGTTATTTTTGACAAGTTGTTAAGAGAGTAAGATTTTCTTCATTACTTTTTTTGTGAGCAAGATGATAAAGTGGCAATACTGTGAGCTGGGCTTCACTTAATTTGCTTTAAGAGTCAATTTTGTACATCCTTGTTGTATTTTATAAAACATGTCAAAAAACCTTTTAATAACGATCTTAAACTTATATTGTCAAGATCATAAATTAAATAAAGTGGCAACACTGAAAGTAAAGCAAAATGGTTTTCAACGTATTTTTTGAATCGATTGAATCAAACGAATAAAAAATCTTATTAAATGTAATTATGGGGTCAGAAAATGTCAAAAATTTGCATTTTAAATCGGTAAGTAATATTGACATTTCTCGAAAAGTATAAAACAACTTTTTTTTTAGTACAATATTTTTCTTTCTTTTTTTCTTCAAAAAACTAGTCTTGAATTTGAACACATTTTAGTCATTTTTTGAAACAAGCATTATAGTTGCACATTTGTAGATTTTTTTCCTTCAACAATGTGCAGACTTAGGTAGGTTAAAACTCAATCACATTTTGAAGCATAAAACGAAAATATTGGACAGATTTAAATTTTGTATATCTATGAAACAATATTTCTTACTCATATGTATGTATGTATGTGTATGACAAGTTGCGGACTTTATTGCGTATGTAGCATATGTATTTATTAAAACGTCACATGGCAAAGCCTATGATGATATAATTTTGTGTGTATGTGTATGCGGTTTAATTAGGTTTAGCTTTGTTGACTGGAGAAATTTAATTTTAGAATCCTTTGCAGTTTTATACGCTTAATTAATTTTGCAAGCATTATTTGACATACGACATAACCATTGTATAAAATCATCCTAGAAATATTATAAATATACTTATGTATATAAAAAGATAGATGAACAATTATTCGGTTATAAATAGCTACTTATATTTATATAGCAGAAAATCATTACGTATTATAAAATAATTGTGAACTATAGTTGGGTTTTGTGTTTTTAATATTTAGCTGTTAGCCTTAGGACTTTCAGGTCGGGATACTAGTGAAAAACGAGAAAGACAATGATATTGCAATGTTGGGGTTCTACATAGCTTAAAAAGGATATTAGTTCATGGTCGCATTTATTTTATTCTAGGAGTTTTTATTATCGATGTAGTATGGATATTCAAACTAGACCAAATTAATTTAAAATGTTTATACAATGTCCTAGACACTTTACACCCTCTAAATTGCTTATTAAGGAACATTAATATTACTTGTCAAAATGTTAAACGGTTAAATTTATTTGAAAATTAATTCTAAATTATTGCAATTCCAGGAAGTAGTGGTAAGCCATGATTTAATAAAATATCAGTAACGTGGGTATAAAATCTGTCTATGATTAAATTCGACACCTAATTGGAAAATCTATATACCTGAATTTGTATGGGCTAAATTAAATACCCAATATAAGTTGTCTGTCTAAAAAACAACTAGGAAAATCCGGCTCGAAGGACCAAAATGACTTTATATATATAAAACATACCTTTAGACTAGTTCTTATGGAACAAATAACCGTTTTTGCTATAGTGCCTAGTTTTAAAAAATTTTAGCAATAAGCCCAGAAAACAAAAGTTTCAGGATAAGTTTTTTCTGTTGGTATTTTGACAATTTTTATAATTGGCATAGCTTTCAACTTATTTTTTTGTTAGGAACTTTTCTTAAAGTACAAAAGCATGTTACTTTTGACATATTATACTATAGAGCCTTAAAAAGATTCAGTTAGAATGAAGTTCTTTCGAAAATGTCAAATCTTCAAAGGAAAGGAATATTTATAATACTTTCAGTAGATTGAAAATAGTAAATTATTTCATAATTACCAAAGCTTTTATGCCTCAAATTGACTCTTAAGTGCCTTTCAACAGTTACTATGTGTCGAATTAAATTATGAAAAATTATTTAAAAATTACACAAAAGAAACTCTGATTAATGTACCCACTCAATGTATGTACCTATGCATGTACTTATGTATGTATATGTTTACATTACTTCTCTAGAATTTCCCTCTTTGTACGAGTGTAAAATCGTCCTTAAAAAAAAGACCATCCTTAGGAAAGGCTATACAACTCCATTTTCATCGTTGTCGTTGTCGTCATCGTCACTGTCGCATGGAGCACCAGACAACTTGAGTTTCCTATTCCAGTAAATTTCAAACAATTCCTTAGACCTTGACAGAATAAAAGCCAAAGAACTGTAAGCCTAATGGTCATTAAATCCGCTTTCTTTTGATATATCTAACTCAGGTGAAAAACCCTGCTTTGCGTCTGTAGGTATATGTACGAGTATCTACACACGCAAATAGGATGAATGTGAGTACATTTACCGTCGCTACCTACATATACTGACAACAGACATAAGAAATAAGCAAAGGATCGAAAAGGACGACTGCACGAGACGATGACTATTATAAGGGCTTTTTCATGTTTGGGGATTTTACTGTAAGCCGAGTATTTTCTTTTTTTTTTATTTTCTTTAACTCCCCTTAATAGACACTTGAGTAGATTTAAAATATCTTTGATTGCATTTTTTTTTTCATCTTATTTTCTTCCTGAATCCAACATCATCCTTTTCAACAAAAAACACAAAAAGTTTTTTTTATTTTTTTGTCTTTGTTCATTAATGTTAAAGATATAAAAAGATTTCAACACTTTATACCTGGAACGAAAGAGATATTCCCTTTTTATCAAAGCCATTGTGGGTGAGTAATCGTTGGAAAAGATGTAGCAATTAAGAAATTTAATTGTATCTCAAAGTGGCGAATAAAAATGTCATGGTCGGTCGGGCGGTCGGTGGGTTGGAGAAGGAGGAAGAAGATTTTTACCCGGTTAAACCAAGAAACAACAATTTTTTACTTCACTTCTCCTTCTTTCTATACCCCAATACATAGAAAAATCTATAGAGAGAGAGATAGTCTTTTAATTTTGCCAAGTGAGAAATAAGGGGTACAAAAATGGTTCAAGTTAGATTCATTGCTTGTCGAAAGAGGACTACTTGGATGTTGGATAGCAAGGCTTTAAGAGCACTGCCATCAGGCATATACTCGTAGGTAAGGTTTACTCGTATATGTATATATCTACCGCATATACCCACTTACAAAATTATTCTTTTGTGAACCCAGGGTTTTGTTAAAAACTTAAGTAAAAATTATGTTCAACTTTCTATTAACGAGGTGTGTTTCCTTTTTTTTTTTTTTTAAATTCTAGATGATGAAGCTTGTGTTTACCTTTTTCTTTTGATAATAAAAAAGGTTAAGGTGAAGGTCTGTACTTTTGCTCATTTGTCATTTGCTCCTTTGGTGGATCTTGTGTTTGGAATAATAAAACCTATTCTTTAACAAAAAAAAAAATCTTTTGCATAATTAAAAAAATGAAAAGCTATAGAATGGCTTTTGAAAAATTGGCAGATTTGCGAGTGAGGAATAAATTCTCGTGGTTGAAAAATATCGAAATTAATTATAATTTTTACATCTTATGTCCTTTTTTTATAGCAACTGAAGATGGACTTCTATAAAACAATGGATTCGCTGAGGTATACAATTTTATTTCATATTTTTTGGTTAAGAGATATTATAAAAGATTTTTAAACTTCGGTTCAAAATTTAGGAGCTCAGGCAAAAACCAAAGGATCAAGGTGAGTCCTTTGAGGTGAGTCCCTGAGAATGCAGCGTTGAAGTCAGAGATTTGAAACGCTTGACAAAAATTTTTAGTAAAAACTTCCATTGGTGAGTAATTTCGGAAGCAAGGTACTGATACTGACCAACATGGATATAGACGTCAAATGTCTCCTTTTCAGAGACGGAATCTGTAGACACAATTGATATTTCATCATTCGAACCCAATAAATATTGATAATCCAGCGCGAAATCCGCACAACCAAAAACGCACAAATATTTATTTATTTATGATAAATATTGATCTATTTCATACACTCTATAAAAACAAATTTACATACATAGTCATACTGATGTATGTGTTAAATGTATATTTTTGCTATATCTCGCAATCAATTCATTCAATGATATGGTTTGGTTTGGTTTGGTTTGGTTACTAAATAGCAATTCGCAACCAAGTTTCGCAGTCATTTGCGCAGCCAGAATCTCAATATTTGTTTGGCTTCCATCGTGTGTCGGTCGTTATACGAAAAATTAAGCAATTATCATAAATCACTATGCTTTGGGGTAGTTGACTCGCATCAATTAGC
Organism: Scaeva pyrastri; assembly: GCA_905146935.1. Lineage (NCBI taxonomy): Eukaryota > Metazoa > Arthropoda > Insecta > Diptera > Syrphidae > Scaeva > Scaeva pyrastri. The sequence continues at coordinate 75,370,675 of LR989929.1, forward strand.
ATTCCCACAGGACATCGTGTTTCCATTTTTGAAAGGACGAGTATATGATCGTATTGAATGCGAACAAAATATAACTAGGTACACAAACTCTCATATAGAAATGTTCAATATATTAATAGAGAAATGAATACCCATACACACATAACGTTTCTACCGTTTCCTATATTTGAAATTGGCTTTTAATGAAGCTAGTCCCGAACCCAAAACTGTCCTACCACAATAAAGTCCATTATTATTTGAATTTGAAGGGAGCACATTGCATCGGCCTTAGCATTAGCATCAGAATACATAGCATTAGTGTATATGGGCTTCTTAATAAATTCATTCCCAAAATTGTATGGGAACGGAACTCTTCTTTAGAATACTAATATACAGATGTACCTATAGCTAGCAGGAACAACTTTATAACATAAAAGCAGTCTGGGTTATATTTTCTCTCTCTCACTCTCTCTCTCTCTAATGTGCACACCTGCTTTAATAGGTCATTATGGTTTGAAAGCCTTAGCCCCCGGGAATGGCTCGATGGCCCATTTTGTTAAGAGAACCAACCCAACCCAACCTAACCTAACCACATACTTCATTTCGATCTATGATGATGTATTTGCATATGTATAGTATGTATGTGTATGTGTATGTCTCTGAACCAGTGTTCTATTGCTGGTACGCTAGTTTATTAGTATATGAGTGGAGTACATGTTCCGAAAATAATTACTGATCCCACATCAAATTCAAATGAACTCAACTGAACTTATTTTCACTGGATATTCCCAAAACTACACATACATAACTATGTACAATGTAATGTATGCACATATATGTGTATGTTGTATGTATATAAATACAAGTTTCCTCTTCATTTTTTGAGCTAAAAATTATACCCATGTTCAAACAGCCTTGAGCCTAGTAATGATGAGTTCTTTCATGTCAAACCTATAATATACATACGTGCATGTGTTTTGTAAGTTGAACATAAATATATAATGTATGTATGTATGTATGTGTGTGTGTGAGGGAGTATAAAATGGATAAGAAGCAGTTTTGGTGTTAAAGCATCATCAGTTAAGATGTACGCAAAAAAGGATTCTAGGCAAAATGTTATAAAAATTCTAAGATAATCATCTGATGTTTTGAGTATTTCACTAGCTTTGGTTTGAACTTTCAAAATTTTTAGTTGTAACGTTAACTGAACAATTTCTGCAAAATGTAATTATTTGTAAAAAAAAAGACTGACAAATTAAAGCAAAGCACTCTTCTTTTACTCTCAACCTTCACTTGGAAAGTTTTCAAAAAATTTATAACATTTGTATTGGGACAGAAAAATATTGAAATTTTAAAAATGGGTTTTAGTTATAGTAGAGGCAACATAGATGCTGTTGTAAGATTCCTTCCTAACTATCAAACATGAACACACAACGACATCAAACAAGTATGAAGAGATTTTTTCAGTCAAAAATTTAGGCATCCTGATGTAATTCACCTTTAACTTTTATGAGATTTAAGTCGGTACCTTAGCTACAAAAATATATATATATAGTTATTTCTATACGGAGGAGATATGATTTATTATTAGACATACAAAGTAACATGTATCGAATAATTTGTTCGTTTCCTTTTACATCCTTAAAGAGATTGAGTTTTGGAAGAAGTGTGTTCAGTACAAGTTGTGATAAAATTTAATTACAAAAGATGGAAGAAGACTTTCGAAGGATTCCGTAAATGATTATTTAACGTTTATTTCCACACATATTTAAGTATTATGTATGTATGTATACTTGGCCTGATGTGTGTAAAGAGTCGGTTCGATGTTCTTGACAGGTATTGGTAATGGATACCCGATAATGTTTGATTGAAAGATATACTTCAAATGATTTTATTGCATTTGACTTAATTAAGTCTTGTATGTATGTATGTACATGGATTTTGTTTATAGAAAATAATTACGTATAAAATATGACTAACGTTCATCAATAAATTATGATGTTTTAATATGTTTGAAGATGTTTAAGCAATCAATTACATGTCATGAACCCCGAAGGATACAAATTTTCGTACAAAATTTATATTTAAAAATATTTTTTAAGTTTCATAAAAATGTTAAAAAGAGTTGAATTTTGAAATACATAAATTAAAGAAGCAGATTTTTGAAACAGAGTTTTAATTTTTGACCAAGTCAGAATGTTCACCCTAATTTAATAATTTATAAGTTTGTTCAAAATTGCTTAAGGAGTCCCTAAAAGAAAACCACAAGTGGAAACCCATTCAATATAAAAGTTTTTGTCGTCTCTTGTAGTGCCCAACCCCAGCTTCTATGGTTCACTGGGGCGTATGCGTACTCTTCAGAGTTAATTTAATTTAAGGGTCATTATTTCTAAATTTCAGTGTATGTATCATCCATTTCTGTCTGGGCAACCAATAAAATATAACTATTCAACTTAGAAAAAAAAAACTTAATACCCAAATGTTCCCACCTGCTATCGAATGGAAGATTAGTTTTCTTGTAAGAAGAAAATAAAGTTCGTCTAATCTAAATAGCTAACTTGAAGAACCAAACAAGCAAAACAAAATGTTTCTTTACCCATAATATTCTTGATATCCTTGCAAAGTAGCCGGCAAAAGGAAAAACAAATCAGAGTGTAGATCCTGTCGATGGACAAGGACCAACAACATACCAGTAAAAAAAAATTCCAATGCGCTGCTGCTTACGGTAATTGTGGTGCTCAGAAACAATCATCGACCAACCAAATAATGATTATAGCTACTTTCGAGTATTGTATGTGTATTTATTATGTATGTATGAATGTACTCATAATAATAATATAATTATTAATATTTACCCAGCTTAAATGGCAGAAAATTGAATCAAAATCGAAATTGAATTTCTGTACGTTCGTCGTCGTCGGTCGTCGCTCGTCCTGGTTATTTTAGTGTGCCTTTACTTAACATTTGACCCATTTTGATTGCAACAAAATGAAGCATGAATAAGAGTTAAGCTTATGGGTCAATATGATCTAGGTTTGCTACCAGTATGAACATGTATACTTATAAGTTCTTATTAAATACTTATACATGCCCAGACACATTGACTTATGTTCTGTATATGTGTAGTGTGTATACATGAAAATACTCATGAATTTGTGTTTGGTTACAAAATAGACAGACACGCAATTTGTTATGTGTGAACTAACAAAACTGCCCTTAAGACAAATAGAGGTGTTGTTACCTAACTTGTATTAATATTGAGTCCATAAAGAGTATATAGATTCTGATTAAGGATACGAATTTTTGTATTGATTAAAATGATATTGTTTTTATTTATACATTTTTTTTCAGAAGAGGAGGATGCCATTCTACAATACGATTATTCACGTCTTATTTAATAAAAATTTCTACTTTTAATTCAGTTTGTTTCCTTTAAGGTATCCTTATTCAAACAACATAAAATTATGCAAACCAAAAGTGTATTGGGGTACCCCTAAAAGATTCAAAAAAGAATTTACACTTTCCACAGATCCTGCGGCACTATGACACTAAATTCGCAGGCTGTTGAACAAAGTATATACCTACCTATGTATGTTGAAAAAAAATAAATCCTTATCTTCATCTTTATCCACTCTATCTCATAGTTTCACTTTTGCGATTAAAAAAAATCTTTCCATCTTTTCCTTTCTTGTTCTTCATTCTTTGATTTACATTTTTTTTCCTTCCTGCTTAACCCAAGAAAATCTACGGAAGGACATCACATCACAATTGCAGCAAGAAGATATCCTTTCGTTGAACGGTTGAATAAATTTACATTTTGGATGCAAATTAAACATCTTATTTCTGAAGTTCGTGTTTTCTAATCCGATTGGATTTAGTTTCCGCCCCGCCCGCCCGTGCTATCATACTCGGACTCATAGTTCGCGTTTTTATTAAGATTTCTTTTTTTCCTGTTGTTGGTGCTCAAAATCTTTCTTCTTCAATTGAGTTTGGTTTTTATGCACAATCTTACACGATGCACTTTCATTTCTATTGTGTTCTTTCGTTTGTTGTTTTTTTTTTTTTTTTTGAACTTATGCCTGAATAGAGTCCTTGAAGATAGAATACTACTTTTCCATTAGAGGATCTAATGGGATAATCTTCCAAGATAAGATATCTTAAGTTTGGTGAACATTGAAATTGTTATCTGCAGAGTATGCTGATTATCATCAACTTTTTCATCCTCACCAAGGATTTTGCTTTTTTTTTTGCTGCATATTTAATAAGGAAAAGGAAGTTTGGTGTAATTAATACCATTCATTAATAATTCATTTTCGAAGTAAGTAAAACGAGAAGAGATGGTTAGTGAGACAACTTTGAACTTACAGGTTAGTTTTTCAAGGACATAATGATGCAAGAAAAAAAAGTGTTAAGATGTTATAAAAAGGTACTTAAGTAAGAAACTATACAATTTGAAATGTCAATAAGGTGAATAAAATTACACTAAATTACACCCGTGTTTAAATTATATGTTAACTCCTTTAATTTCGCAGAACATTTCAAGAATTCAATTTTTATTATTACCCTTGATATTTTTATTTTATTCAACAACTCAAAAACTCAACGACTTTGACCAAAACTAAAATAAAAATATGATTTTATTTATTTTTTTCGAAAATAACCCCCCTGGGAGGTAAAAAAAATCACATTTTTTAAACATATAAACATAAACAAGAAAGAAAAATCAAACCATTTCCGCCAACTGCAATTATTTATCATCAATTATTCATTCTCAACAACAAAAACAACAACACCAAAAAAGCCAACAATCCAATTTCGATTTGGCTGTCAACAGAACATTTTGCACCCACACTGGTTTTATACACATGTATGTATGTATATGTATGCATGGGAATTTTCAGCCTGTTGCGAAATAAACAATACGCAGCAGAATGCTTGTAATACCCATAAAAGTCTGAAAAAAAAAATAAAATACCCCATGTCCCCCAGGGGCATATTAACGTCGTCGTCGTCGGCAATGTCCCATGCGAATGAACCGGAAACGCTTAACCTCGATTTTCCCGGATGATGATGACGATGATGATGATAATGGTGGGAGTTTTTTTACCCTAGGCGCGGTGTGGGACACAAGTGCGAGGATAGTTGACAAGGCATAGGTAAGGTACTTAGCACCGCACTCTATTACACAAATACAACAAACGAAAAAGGCACAGGTTAGGCTACTACTACTACTTATTTAACTCGATGTCCTGTGGGCTTTTTCAAAAATGATGATGTGTTCATAAATGCACGTGTATATCGTCGTGACGATAACAGGACCAGCCAACGCAACGCCCCATATCGCCATTGCCATATCGCCAGCAGCCTTTAGGCTTTCCTTTGAATCCATTAATATGTGTCACCAGCAATCCGCTGATATGCCATCTGCGAAGGTTTTGCGACCCAAATTTTCCGTTTTCTTTTTTTTATGTATGTATGTAAATGTGTGTATAAGAAAGAGTTCCACGATGGTCTTTTCGTGTTGGTTGGAAATACCTACGTGTAATCTCGAAGCCCAGATGATTACTGGACACGACCTGAATTGGAAAATATTTGATATCCTTATGACGCGCATATACTTAACATTCCAATCGAATAACACCAGGCAATTGGATTCCATTTTTGTACTCGTACTCGAAGGGATAAGATTTTCAGATGTTGCATTCGAGAATTGACAACAACTTTACCTATAGTCCCATATAGTCACCTTGGTATCCTCGTGCTCGTGTGTACATAAGTACGAAGGCTTTGTGTTCCGAATAAAGGATAATTACAGAAATTCGGTTCATGGAAATTTGAGCGAAATGAGGACGACTATACTTTTTTTTTTTTTCTGCTGCTGAATGAGCTCTGTAAGTATATGGGTGTGGCACTTACACGTGTAGGAATATCTTATACGAGTCGAGTAGTAGTATATTGAATTAAGTGCCATTAATTTGAAATAAGGCTTTGGTTTTGGAAAATGAAGCGCAAAAATATTCCAGTTTGGGACTGTCATGTCAGAACCAAAAGCCAATGATCTACATCGATAGTAATTATATAGTATATTGAGGCTGGTCACGAGGCGAAACGTTGATGAGATTGTTGGAACGTTTTTCCCGAAAATCCTGCCAGTCTTTAATTTAGATTTATTGTTCGAAATACTAACATACATTCAAAAAAAAAGTTGTTTCTCATATGCCTTTGTTAATTGGCTGTCAAAATGGAATTTTTTACATCAAAAGGGGCCAATTTTATAGCTTATGACAGACATTAAAAACGAATTAGTATGGATTTCAAAATATGTTTTGCTGTTTATATTCAAAGTTGTGCACTGTCAAATTACATCAAAGGATATTCATGAGTTTGGTTTTTTAAGAATCTTCTAAGAAATTGGAATTCTCTATTAAGTTCTGAGAATCATTTTGTAAAATTTTTTTGTTTTGCGAAATAGAAATACTTGTCATCCTTTTTGAAAACCTTTATTGGATTTCCATTGCAGATGAAACATAACCAACAATTCCCTTTCGATCATGTCAACTTTTGACTTTTGTTTCTTAAAACACATTTCAAAACTAAATTTTCATTTCTTGATTCATTTGGAAAATCAATTTTACCCAAGAATACAATAAAACAAAACAATTTATTCCCAAGTTAAAAATGATTGCACATAAGTCCTTTCGTCATACTAAAAATAAAATACCCAACTCCTCATATGAGTAAAATTAAAAAAATTAAAACATTCCCCTTCGGAGGAAACACTTGGTCTTTTGTATTGTTCTTAATTCGAAATAAATTCTCCAAATACCACACAACACAAAAACATGGAAGCAATTTTGTGTAAAGTGTTCCCGTTGCCGTTGATGGTAAAATGTGTGTCAGCAGGAAATGGGTAAATTTTCTTTTATAATTCTTGTCGTTTTGTCTTTGCTCATAATTTAATTTTCACAAGTATTTTCCTTTTCACACATATGTACAGTAGTTGTTGGTGCACTCGAAAACGATGTTGTTGGATAAGGAAACTCAAAATGTTACGACTTTCAATAACTTCTTCTGCTTCTATAGAACCTCACCTAGATATTCCTTTTCATTTGGCTTACATTTCCGTAATTTTGAAGTCATTCATCTCGTTGATTAAGATTTTTCCTCCTGAGACCTAGAGAACCTCTCCGTTAATGTTTGGGAATCCAAGGTCTTAAAAGAAATTTTTTGATTTTTCAAAAAGGTTTTTATCCATTAAAGTTGAATTTGACAGTTTATGATTTTGAATGACATTCGATTAATATCTTGTTCTATAAGTATCCGAAACTATATATAAGATCCTTAACAAAAAATAATCTGGAAAATTTTGAGTTAGGTACTCAAGTATAGTTTTACGAACGAATACCTTTAAATATCAATCGTCCTTAATAAAACTAACTTTTCACTTAATTTTGAAATAAAAGCTGAAGTGTCAAAATCGTATCAGAACATTCTTTTATACCGAATTCTCTGATATTTAATTCTAAAGAATTTTAAGAGTGCTTATAGAATGCTAACAATTCAAATTGTATGTAATTTGTTTGAAATTTAAATTTTGAATTTCATCCGAAATCGTCTGCAATTCTTCAGAAACCTCATACCATAACCTGATACTTTAGACTTGCCATAACATATGGAAGTTGCATTATCCTGATAAAGCCAGTGATGTATACGGTAGGTACGGATATCTTTAAGTTGCTTCCCTGATATATCATCGTTAAATTTTGTTAAATGAAATTTACAATTCTGTCATTGTTTTATACAAGATACAAATTGTAATTTTTGAAGTAACTATAGTACATGGGACATGTCATCGTCTTATCTATGAGTACTCATAGGAGTAATTGAGGTCTTAAGAATATTATCAGTTTTACCATGTCGGTTGGTTGGTCGTATAAAATTCCTATTGCCAAATTTAGGCCATGTGATATTGCATACACAGTACACACATCAACAACACAAAATGTCATTCACGTATAAAATCATCATTAAGATGCAAATCAAACAGGACATTCGTTCGTTGGTACTTTGGCAGATACTCATACACATTTGTACAACAATTATACACACAACTAGTTCATATCCGTTCATTTCATGCTTTTGTCTGTGTATGTCCGGTACATCCATTCATTCATCTATCCATCCATCCGTCAGATGAGATTTATGCATAAATACATTTACATATATATATGTATATATTTTCAAATGAATAATGTTTAAATTGTATGAAAGTATTCATGAATACGCAATTAGTCAAATATTCAGATTTGGAGAGCCGCTGCTCTGTGAATGGATTTGGACTGGCTGAGTTGATATTTCCTGTGTGTTTTAAATGGTTCCATTAATAGATCTTATATCGTCTAGTACCGCAAGATGTGCGAGTCCATCCCTACTAACTTTTAACTATAGGTAAGTTGGTCAGTGATTTCTGTCTGTAAAATTGATCCCATAGCTACATAAATGAAGAGTGAAAGTTTGAGCCGTTCAGGTCACCTAGTTTGGGAGATATGTGAGCTCAAAAAAGTGCAAGTTGAACCATTTTGAACACTTTACCAAGACATAATTTAAGGGTGAATATTGAAATGGAAATTCGCAAGATAATGCTGACATTTCAGCTCCTTAAGTAGCTAGTTATCGAGTGCAAAAATGCAAACGTAAAATTCTCCTTGATATACTGACAGCCAAAACGTTCAAACATCCTTACTCCTGATATTAAAGACGTGAATATAACAATATTCATTGACGTGTCCAAAATAAGCCAAATGCACATTAGTTGTCTAGGAAATTTAGGTCACTTGGGGACTTCAATGGTTTATTTCCGGCATACTTTTTTCGACTAAAACTTATGAAGCCCACGTTCATGATGTGGCCACACAGTTAGGTCCTCATCATATTCACTTAACTTCATTCACACGCAATTCACAGTGAATTGAAAAACTGATGTGAAAGTGAAATGCAGAATGCAGACATAAATCGTTTGTTTTAAATGTCAAAAAACTCGTGGAAATAGTGCTTCCAAAGATATGTATGTACATATGTATGTATATGTATGTGTACGATAAATGTTTCTTAATTTCCATCAAATCCCTAATTCTTTTTCCTTATTTAATTATTTCTCCAACATTCCTCCATATGCAGTTAAGTTAAAAATTAAAAAACAAAAAAGGAAAATACTTTTGGCCAGAATTCCTTTCGAAATCCAAAAATTCTTCGCAAAGGAATTTTTCTACTTCGCTTATACCGAGGACGACCGACGACGACTACGCATGATGGCGACGCGGCACGACTATGACGACGACGACAACGTTATTCGCTTTGCATCTTTTACGCTTTACTTATTTCCGTTTGGAATTCCCACAAAAAAGAAAGCCCCGCATAAAAAAGCGTAAGGTATATCTTCTGAGTGATGTGATAAAATATGCTTCAAAATTACTAGTCACGGGAACACTGACATTATAACTTAGTGCGGCTGGTCTTATTTACGAGCCAAATACATACTCGTATACATACATCCTGGGGCAGCAATCATGAAGGTCCTGTTATCCCTCCCCCATCAAAGGAATGCGGATGGGTCGTGAATAATGTACAAGGACTATATCGTTGCGGTATGCATATCATTTGGAAAATTGTGTGTATATATTTGTTGTTTGGGTTGTCTATGTATGTAATCGGAAGTGAAAACAATTTCGAAACCAGCAGCAATAGGTCCTTCATCTATACCATTCCAATTGTAAGTATAGTATATTTGCTGATGTGCACAGACAGACAAGACATGCCCCATCCAACAACTGTTTAAGACCTAATCAATTGCGTAGGCTGTAATATCAGCTATAACGCGAGCCCCAACATACTCGCATCATATGAAAACGCCAACTCTGTATAATTTTGCTGTTTATCTTCAAGTTGTATTGTCTTTATAAAAGATTTATTTAAGGATTGCCACGATACGGCGCGGCGGCGGGATATAGGAAAGTCGATTTATTCAATCCCTTTTCTTTTTTGTTGTCCTTTACAAAAAAAAGAACGAAGAAAAATCTTTTTTAATAATATGTTGTAAATTTTATGTGAAACAATTTATTCTATCGTCTTGTTGTCGAATAAACCATCAGATTGGGTAGGTTGGAAGGTTTGTTTTAAATAAATAAATACAAAAAAAAAATAGAACAATACATTCTCTGACGGCTTGTAATGATAGTATGATTCAAAAACAACAATTCAAAGTCGTTTTAGACGTTTTGGGAAACCAAAAGCTTCGTATATCAGCTACACACAGAAAAGGCTTACTTGTGGCGTTCCAATAACGACTTGGTAATTTATTGTTATTATTTTTTTTTCTAAAAAAACATGTATTCGGGATATTTCAAATTTTCATTTTAAGTTTGAAGAAGAATCATAAAATTTATATATTGATATTGTTGTGATAAGTACACTACAGAATTTTCTTGAATGGCTCACAAACTTTGACATTTGATAGCTGCCATATTTTTAAAGTGACATCTGTCAAAATAGCTATCATCACTTGGGTACCTACATTTCAATACAAAAGTTAATTATACCTTCAGACTCCTTAAGCACCTTTTTTCATGTTAAATTCTTCATAAGTCCAACAACATTTAAGAGAAAAATCAATTTTTACATTCAAAACAAAATTTTGACCATGACTTCGATGGCAATGAGCTATCAAAATACTTGTTTAACGCTCTTTAATTTTAACGCCATTTTATTTTCTTAACATCCTCTTCAAAATTTTATTTGGTACACTTTAACGCACCAAAAATGCTTTTTTTTTCCTCTCTTATTATGTTAAGTTTATAAAGCTATGTCTGTATGCACAAACACTCGTGTAAATAAAAAAAAATAAATAAAATGAGAACAAAAATTCCACAGAAATTGAACCACTTTTGAATGCAATCAACCTCAAAAAAGAAATAAGGGAGAGTGGAGTGGATTTCAGTTTTAGTTTTTTTTTTTATGGTGAATTCTTTGAGTGCCTTTTGTTTTAATAAATATATTCACCATTTTGTTTTTTTTTTTAACATTATAACCTTTGAAGTCATTAATTTAATACAAAAAAATCCAAGTTTATTGTAAGTTGCCGAAAGCACCCCATATTTCCTTAAATTGTGTTTGAACTCGTATTGTGCATTATTTACATTTCAAATACATCGAAAAACGGAACTTAAAAACTGAGTTGAATAAATTGCGTGTTGTATCATGGATCGGTTCGGTATACACATACAAATATAAACAACACTATCGAACCCATCCATCCTGATGGATGTTGGATGTTAGTCGCTTTCCGGTTCCCATCCCGATTTGATGGAACTTCAAAAATAACTGATATTTCCATGTTGTTAAGTCATCCATTCAAAACAGTCGTAGTATGCTGACATCAATGATTTTGTATTATTTTTTTTTATGAGATATTTTTACTTTGATTTGTATGTAAATCGTGAATAAATATTTTTCTACATTTTTAAAAATAATTCTTCTCACTCTTTGGTTTGGGGCTCTTGTGTGAATTGGAAGTGAACTTTGAACTTGACAAAACAAAAATAATGATTCTTATTCACCCGAATAATTGAACTGAACTTTAGTCCTGTTTTTATTGCGTGAGTTGCAGTTATTGCATCAAAATAAGGGCAGCATAAGTTTTGGACTTTTTTCATTTAATTTAGGCTAAAAATTGAAAATACTTAAAAATTGCTGCAATTGCTATCGGCTCTAGTGTAAAAACGAAGATATCTCTGACTTGAATAATTAAAAAGCCTTATAGGCTCCAATTTTGTAAGTCGGTAGGAAGGATTCACTTCATGTTTTCGTTATTGATGTTTCTCACTCTCTCTCTCTATCTCCCTCTCTGTCAGGTTGAAAGAACCGAGGAAATAATTAGAATTTCCGTTTTGAGGTCAATTCGAATCTGGACCATTATTGACTATTGATTTGCTTTCGATTTCATGTCCAGTCACAGAGTCTTGTATTGGATATAAGTTTGATACAGAAATGTTGTTCCAATGCAAATCGATTTCCTGATTTTGGGATTTTTTTGTTTGTGTCAAATTTTTCAGAATTTCAGAGCCAAAGTATGAAATTTAAACTTTATTTAAAAACATGACTTTTTCGATTTGTTTGGAAAGCCTTTTTTTAAACCAGACTAAAATTATTCTTTTGAGATTCTTTTTTGGGATGAGAACGCTTTTTTTCTGAACCACAAATAGGTTATTTTAATTAAAAGTCCTCTTGAGTTTATAACCAGATTGTAACAGGGAAAATTTAGTTTTTCCCTTTTTTGAAAGTGAAAGGACAGTTTTCATTCAAAACCTTGATCAATATTATAACTATATGTGAATTTGACGTTACTTCACCTACTGAATTTCTGTAGCATAATTATTAATATTATTTAATTGCATATTATACTACAAAACTCAGGGAAAATGTGATAATCAAAAAAAATGAAAAGAGTACGTATACGCCCCAGTGAACCAATTTAGTTAGGGATTGGTTTTAAGTGGGTAAATATAATTAATTGTCACACATCCTTGTTCATTCAACTCAATATTAATATTTAATATTTTCTACATCGTCTTTTAAAGTGAATTACAACCGTTTTATGTACTGCACCTCACCCCAATTTCTCTTTAAGGTCTAGTTACAATGTTTTGTCTTACGAATCACATTATCCGAATTCCCCTTTTCAAATTCATTTAGTCCCCAACTAGCTAGACTTTTATAACCTTTGTTACTTCTCTCCGAAATCCCCCCCTAAACACCATTACACCAACCCAAAGACTATAATCAACCCAACTACACAAAACAGCATCCGTTGCTATTGTTAAATTCAAAAAAAGCCAAGGTACTTACCAACATAATTGCAACTTCATTTATTTGAATGCTACTTTCCATTAGAAGTCAATTTGACGCTCGAGAGGTTTTTTCCCTTTTCTGCCGGTCCATCAACTTTCTTTGTTCCCTTCATCATTTTCATCTTAACCATTCTTCTAAATTCAGTTCTTTAATATACTTTAAAAAAAAAAAATACAGGTACACCATCAATTTTAAGGACACAAACACACACACTTACATTTGTTGGTAACAACACATTAGGAATAAAAAAAAGGTTACATTCGTTTCCTCGAAAAATTCCCTTTGAAGGATTTTCAAAAATAAAAAAATATTTTTCTTAACGAGTTTTCTGACTTCTATCTCGTTGTATGTATGTATGTATAAAATGTATGTGAACTTATTTTATTCAGGTATTTTTGTGAGGTGTTCTTTAAGGCACACGACTTGTTGTCCTGGTGTTTCGGAAATTGGATTCACGTGACCATTTTGTGTGTCCGACGTTCGGTAAGGAGCTTAAGATGCACCATAAAGAAGTCAAATTGTGTCTATAGATTTGGGTCGTTTTTTTTAGATTTTCTTTCCAACTGTATAATACACCCAGAGAAAGGTGTGTCGTAAGTTAGAAAAAAGAGCCTACCATTTGAAGAGGACGGTATACTCATTTTTTTTTTCGACTTAAAAAGTACCCAATTTTGGAGTTGTTGAAAAAGCCCATATTATACATTTATTATCAAAATATTTCAAACCCAAAGAGTCTTAGCAAAACCACTTTATGTGCAAAACTATTTTCACACTCATATTGCTCCACCACAACCATCATCAATAAATCTCTAACAACATTCGGAATCGTGTGTGAATTACCACAAGCTTCAATACAAAATTAATAAAGGGCTTTTCGAATAAATCAGAACCCAGCTAACCGAGTTTCCATAAAGCCTCCTTGTACTCCTTCTCCTTTTCATCATACCATCAATAGCAGCATAGTTGGGGTAGTTCAGTCCACCGCACCCCATCAAAACCACCCATCATTACTCTTACACAATCAGGCAGCAGAGCACGCACCGGAAATAAACCATTTTGTTCAGTTTCGATATTTTTTACTTTAATTTGTTGTTTTTGTTTTTGTTGTTGCTGTTGTTGTTGTTATTATTGTTTCGGTCAGTTGGTTAAATCATGTCAAATGTTGTTGAATGGCTAAAAAAGGTAAATTTATCACAGCGCTAAAACCACAGGTCTCTGTCGATGGTGGTAGTTATGGCGATGATGGTGGCGCTGCTGTGCACTGATAGCCCACGAGCAAAAAGGGATGATTCCAATCGATATGAGAGGAAACCCGGACACCATAACAAAATATTTTCTGTCACTAATCGGTTTACTTTAGGGCTTAATGAAACCAAGGGTAGGTAAGCTCATTCAACCCCTACTCAACAACAACAACAACAACAACAATAAAAAAATTGCTTTCTTGTCAACAGATAGTTTCCGTTGTCGGCAACAATTTATAACCATCAGACAAATAGACCAACCGAACCGGTCAAAGATGGCACGGGCGGGCGTCGTCGTCGGGCATGGACGACACGATGGCTGAGGCGGAGCGGTACAGTGGTGTGGTGGTGCGCGCCGTGTGGTCGGTGCCGTTGGCTTACGAACAAAAGGCACAGACAATAGAACAAAATAACGGATTAATTAAAGACAAGGAAATTTATTACAAAAGCCTAAAATTATTTCTGAGTTGTAGTATATACATACACAAAGGCGGACTCGAATTAATTGGTAAGTAATGTCATCAATCAGTAACTATATTATATACCGTATACTTTACCGCAGCCAGTACCAATTGAAAAAGACATAGACTTTTGTCTGTCTTGATGATCGAAACAAAAAAAAAAAAAAAACACACACAGACAAAAAATCGACAGGAAGGAAGAAAACATTATAATATGTTGAGCATTGATAAAGGTTAAGATAAGAAATCCTTTCGAATAAGGAACTCCCCATGATGATGATGTGTGTGGATGTGGATGTCGAGGCCTGTGTCCTTTGTGTATATAAGAAGAACATCAGACTCTCCGGTCTCCGGACTTTGGAGAAGATTATCGGACTTATATGGGAGGACATGACACACGAGTGCGTGACACGAAAAGCGACTTAAGATTTCATTAGCTTTTCGGAAGAAGACAAAGTTTGCGTGACCGATGTGTGTTTTGTTGGCTTTAACTAACTTAAATAATATGAAAATAAACAGGAAGTAATGGTGTTTCTATGTGGCGATGAGGACATAGTTTTTGGCTTCTTCGGGTTTTGAGAATTGATATTTAAATAACTTATTTTAAATAATCACTTTAAGTAGACACAGTTTTGTTGCAAAAGGTGACCGTACTGGGTGAAAATTTAGCTGTCAAGATATTAAATAATATAATTACCTGTTTTATCAAACATTGTTTTATGATTGTCGAACTTCGATTTTAAACAAGTAAAGTATAAATAGTCGTAAATTGGTCATCACTACGGTTTCAGTTTACAGGCAAAAATTAATCGCACCAACGTAGAGGAATTAAATCTTGAATGCAGTCTTTTGGAATTTTAGTCCCAAATCTAATAGAATTTGATGCGAAATACGAGTATATGGAAAAGGACCCTAAAATGTCATTTTAATACCACCTATAAGTCAGTTGAGTTGGGAATCGTAGTTTTCAACAAGAAATATGCCGTCTTAATACCTGGTTGTCGAAATTCCATCAATTTTCCGCTAAGATCATGAGACTAAACGTATCTTAAATATTTGTTTTCGAATCTTCAAATTTGTAGGTACTTAGAAGGTCTGGAATCAAGAGATTTGACGAAACGAGAAAAGACCCCAAATTTCTTTGATGATATTCAATTTTGTGTCGATCTCATCTCAGACGATTTTAAGGTAGAATTGTCCAGTCTTGGTTTCATAATATGAGACTGAAACTTTTCTTATCTCCTAGCCAGCCAGTGTCCCAATGTGCATTACAAATCTAATTTAATACATGATGGTAAATTGGAAGTACATTTGAGCCCCAACCACTCGAAAAATTCTTGTATTTGTAAAAATTGTCGAAATGTAGAGGATCTAAAATTTTCTGGAAGACTTATTTGAAAATTACTTTTTCATCTAAAAAATTAGTCTTTATTGGAATTGAGCACCATCTAGGAACAGGATTGACTAAACTGAGTACTAGAATAAGTAAGGAGTAACATAAAAAAATGGGCGTATTTAAGAATACCCCACAAGATTCAAAGAATTAATAGATAAAGTTTCTGAGTCTAAAAGGTCCTTAAGCGTTTAAATCTTTGACATTTGATATTATATAACGTATTAACTATCATCGACAACCACCGACTAATAATTAGTATCGGTCAAGATGCAAATGACCATCAATCTGTAATATTGAACAACAATGGAACACCCATTTTGTTGTCTGATGCCCCATTTAAGTCCAAGAACTGACCTGATTGCTGATTAAATCATTATACCGGAGCGAAATTCATATACATATACATATATATATAAACCGCTATTATGTAACAACATAACAAAACAAAAACACACCAAACCAAAGCTCGGTGGTATACCTACCGTTATACCGCACCGCATCAGAAATCGTCCAGGAAGGTATAATTTCTCATTAGTATTTGACGGATGGATGATGGTGGAAACAATGCATTGTCATCATGCCACACAGTGTGGCACAGCGATTTTGGGCAATGATTCGCTGCCCAAACAGCGATAAATGACAATGCATGATGGAAGTGCATATATCTACAATTAATATACACACATACATACACAGTTATAGGTAAACCGACAGGACATGGACCGAGTCCGAGCATTATTCCACATATAAACACAAATCTTCACTGATCTCACTTCACATGGTGTTCCTTTGGAAATCATGTTTCTACAGTATGTTAAACCGCTTCATCGGACACAGAGCTCCACCTCCATCAACAAACGGAAACATGTCATCGAAAACAAACAACAGTCGTACCTATATATACGATAGAGTACGAGTATGCAGTGAGCCCCCAATGCGATGCAGGTGATGCAACTCAATCACATCGCATTGACTCCATAACCCCTACAGTCACAGCATCCGCAACCTTTAACGGCCGGCAGTTGGAGCTTTACCATCACCTCTCAGTTCGGTATACTTTTGTGGTCTGGTCTGTCTCTGTAGTGTGTGTATATACCTATTGTTCTTGTTATTGGATCCTCCCATTAACTTTATGATGGACAGGGACACCCACAGTGCACCCGGAGGGCACAAGTGGTAGCACCTCTTTTCAGTCTGCATGGTCTCTATGTGGTGTGCACCGGTTATGTCTTCCAGCAACCACACCGGAAAACAATCACAAATTGACATTGTCTCCAGAGTAAACTCCTTTTGTTGTTTTTGAAACCGTCCGTTGATGCTGCTTGAAGATACCTTTCTCATGCTTAAGCTAAAATCACATAAATATATACACTTTAAAATAAGTCCCTTAGGTGTAATACTTCACAAGGGGGAGGGGGACTTTTATAAACATAAAACTCATCCTCAACTATAAACATCTCCCTGAACTTCGATGCACACTTTTCATGAAAATTTAATAAGAGAACAAAGCATCAACTCAACATGGCGGAAGGTGTAAAGCATTTCCGTCATTTTCCTCGTCGTTGCCACTGTTGTCCCTTTTGGGCTTTATTACTTGAACATGCGTTCGCACTTAGAAAGTCCTTTCATCCCGACGACGACACCGCGCCACACCACCGTCACCATCGGGATCGGGATGAAACTAAAACAACCAAAACCATAATCTTCAACCACAATCGCATATGACTAACACTAGTGACTGTATACACAGACAACATTATTTCATAACTTCATATGCATTTGAGCTTTAATTAGTGTGTGCAAAATGCGATATAATTACCGACACTCATTAAATTGTCCTTTTAACTTCGAAATTCAAATTCATAAAGTCATTTATGGGATTCTTGAAACAAACATTTTATAATCTACATCAAAGGTTAGAATTACATCACCAAGCTTGTGGAAACTTTTTGGAAACATAATTAATCCTTGGGAAAATGGTTCCTAAGAAGACGCTTTTGTAACTGGGTATAACCACAAAGCGTATTAAACTTTCCACACGAGCAAGTAATTCACAGCTAGTATAGTTTCACAGACAGTAACTAACGGAGAATTACAGACAAGGAATGAAAAAATGTGGTTCTAGAACGCTACCGCAATTCAAAAATTAACACCAAAATGTGACTTTTGAGTTAGTCCTTCAAAATTGGTCCTTATCATAAAAATTGTATTGATAATCTTTAACTCAATTGAAAACTCACACAAATTTCATTCAGAAGGTGGATGCCACGCCCCCTTGCATGAAAAATCTGTTTTCCTTTAACTTCAACTTCTACAGCTCTACAAATCTCTCCTATTTTACAAGAATTTGTAATCCTTGTTTTGAGTGAAACCAATGATGTATGAAAAAGTGGGTGGATATCACGCCTACTAATTTCTATCGCAGTTCATATGAACTTACTTTTTCAAAATTTCAAGATTTCAAGATTCTAAGATATTCAAAGTTATGATTTGTCAGCGATTGTGATTTTCGAAGAGCTGTATCTCAGAAACTACTTGTCCTCTACAAATGAAATTTAATGAGGTTCATGTCTTTACTAAACTTAGCCTATATAAGTTGTGTTTTATTCACTGCTGTATAAGCTAATGTAGCATTCAAGTCAATTGAATAAAACGATCATACGAATTTCTTATACATCACCAGCACAGCCGGCATGTTTTTTTCTGTCTTCTTTTTACCCAGCAAATTGTTGTTGTTCGGCTAGGGAAATTTTGCTGCGCTAGCTATAGCAGTAGTGAATAAAACACAGTTATTGTGAATTTGAAGTTTTTTACATACATTTTTCTGAAACTACGGGAGGTTAAACATGTTGGTTTCAGTTCGTTCCTGTAGAAAGGATATACAGTATCGTCTAGGAACTTATCAAGATACTTCCGCTTCCGTGCATCTTGATATAAAAATATGTATTGATTTGAAATTGCTTGCGTAACTTATTCCTTATTTAAAACTGTTATTCAGTTAGGTTTTTTTTATTTTGTATTCAAACCAATTTCCTTGGAGTTCGTGCAACCGCACACGACAGAAAGGTATACATTAAAAAATTCTAACCTGCTGCGGTTAAGCTTCCATCATAGTTATAGGTACATATACAAGGAATAAGGATGCGATGACTAAGAAATCCCATTAGAATATTAAAGACATCAAGAGTCCTCAAAGGGTTAACCGAATGGATAATAAGTTTTTTTTATATATATGTATGTAGTTTTTCTTTTCCTGGTGCTGCTGTGTGAATTAAAAAATCCTGTCTTCCTTGATTCGACTCAAGTGATGGTAATCTCTCGTCACAGCACAGATCTTCTTGGTATATGAAGGTAAGACGGTAGGTACCAACATCATGACTTTTTTGTATTAACAATTCAAAGTGTCAGAAGTTCCATTTGGTTTTGTTAAAGGGGGGGAAGAGGTACACTACCACATAGGGTAAAACAAAACTTAAGTTGTAGGTATGAGTATGTCTGTACCTTATGTCCTTGTGCTTTTGTTAAGAGTTGGGTTCGTTGCGTTCCTACAACTTGTTGACATGATGAAGTGAACTTTCTTAACCATTTTTTTGTTGTTCTTGTTGTTATTCTTGTTTTCCATGCTGGCTCTCATCTTCCTTGACTAGCTTTGCCTGTGTGAGTTAAGGTTTCCTGCTTTAATTTCAAAACTATGATGAAGTACTGAGAGTGGAAAACTAGGTACGTCGTCGTCGTCGTCGTCGTAGGTAGATACCTTATAAGGAAAAGTTTAAATTAATGCCCCTGCCTGTACCCCACTCTGCCGTCGCCCCCACCACCATCCCCGCCGCACCGCCACAGGGCATCCGAAGGGATTGGGGAATTGTAGATACTGTATAATAATTCTTCTCTGCCTCACAAGATTTCCTTACTCGCTGCGTGATGTTGTTCTTGTCATGTCCACTGGCAATGGCAACTCAACATTACGATCCAAAGTGCCTTATTCATGAAGTGAGCAATATTTTATTTTTCAACATCAACATCGCCATCAACAACAACAACAACAACAACACGAATATTTCACATCTTCAAGGACATCGACCACGATGACGATGGTGATGGTGTTGGTGATTGTGGAATGTGAAGGATGTGAAGGGAACAGGGTTTGTAGCTAAAATTGGAGCAACGACGACGACTAGTGTTTTGACTTTTAAGCCATGGCAAAAGCAAAAGCATAATCATTCAAAATTTTGCGACTCATAACCGGAGGAGGATTTTAAACCAAAAAGTTATACATCCAGATTTAGGGTAAACCATCATCAGTCGAACTTGCTAATGCCATATAAAATGTTAAAAGGATGCCTGACTGTTAATCAAGCAGTCTTGAGGGGATTATTCATAAATACGTTAGTCCTTCTAACACAAAATACACTCACACACACACACTCGTATACATCGAATAACCATCATCCAACATGGGGACATGTGGATAATCATCTCATTTTCTCTTTATCCCTTTTGACCGGACATTGTATTAAATTCATGCCATGGAGACTGAGAGCTTATACGTACCTACGTATGGTGGGAATGGAAAGGTTGCCAAGGGGTGAGAAGTTAGATTCCAGGATGTCGAAATTGGGCGAATTACAGTCATGGGAATAGTAATGTGATGAGCTCTGGGGGCGAGAGTGCAAAACATATTATTGATTTGTATTAGCTTTTTTATAACATTTTTGCCTTGATATAAACACACATACATACACATGTATTCAATGACAGTGCATACATGTATGGAATACTCTATGGGGTTATGATGATGATGACGATGAGCTTATTTTTTTATGATTGAAGAGATCATACATGAGGGCTATGTTAAATTGTTGGTACATTTATCTGTGTTATGAGAGATGATTTGTATTTCACTAAGTGAACTCGTCGAAATGTATGACTTTAGGTTTTGATTTTTTCATATGCATATGTATTTGTGTGTGTCTTTAGGACAAAGTGAAAAGGATATTTGGATCTTATGTTTACGAATGACAGAAGAAAAAAAACACAAACTACTTTTTTACTGTAGGTTCGAGATTGATGGTTGGAAATCACTCATCGGGGAATGAATGTCAAGGGTATTTTGGGGGGAAAGAAAAAATATAAATGCATGTTTAATATTTACACTTGGATGATAAGCAAAAGTGATTTTTATTGCTAATATATACACTTAACCAGGGATGTATAGTACCAACTTAGGCATAAGCTTGAAGGTGCTTTTTAGTTTTGTATTTTCTTCTGAGAACAATCTTAAGTTACATTAAAATTGTTCCACACGTTTTTCAGAATACCTATCAAAATTTTGTATAATTGTGGGAAAATGTTGTAAAATCTCTGAATTTAGTGGAATACCGCGAACTGGAAATTTTGAAAACTTAATTTCTGAATAAGCACAGCTCAAAATGTGGAAAATATAATTTCCCTTATTAGATTTATTTAAGTAAGGAATTTCATCACCATTCAAGTCAGACAAATTATACTTAAGGTGAGTAGCTCTATCTCCCCTTGCATATCACACTATACATACAAATGTAAATGTTCTAGAAAATAGTTTTTTGTTTTTTATAAAATTAAAATCAAAACAAATACTTCTAGGAACCATGCACCACTACACAGAAGTTGGTATACGATGTAACTAATTCAAAAAATACATATTCCTATACATCACATTGCATGCTAAGTATTATAAAACTATGCAACTTAAAATCCACATGAAATTCCCGTTTCATCCCATATTCTTTGAAAAACCACCGTTCTCACTTTTTCACTTCATATAGTATACGGAAGTTAATAATAATAAACGTTGATTGTGTTCGTCCGTTGATGCTTTTTTATTCGAGTATATATGAACGTTTACGAGATTATGCTTTGTCTGCCTGGGTTTCGAGTTCCAAGCTCGAGCATCCTTCATACACTCCGAATCATTTGATTGAATATAAAATAAAAATAAAAATGTATTTAACTTTTTTTAAAGATATTCTCGGACACTACCTATGTTTAAAAACGGTTTTAATTAGATTGATGAGTTTTAAAATTTAAGATTTTATCTAATTTCGTCTAAAGTTTTTTTTTAGTAGGTATAATTTCAAATTGCGTACAAGTATGAATATTTAACAATGCTTGTGATATTTTATACGTTTGAAAAATAAAGATACATAGGTATTATTGAAAATATCTTCTTCAGTTAACATGGCCTTAATCAATTGATGCGGAGTTTAAATGAAGAATAAAGACACTCTCTCTCTATTTTTCAACTTCAACGTTGTGTAAAAGTATCATCATCTTTTGCTATTCTTCTCTTGAAGTCATTAAATGAAAATGAAGTGCAATGCAAGTTGGACTTCTGTTTCCTGGATTTCTATATAGTACAGAAGTCCTGGAGTAGGAAGAACAGGAAAAAATCCATATAGGATAAACCCTAAGCAAAATATTGTACTTAAGCTTTACTAAAAAAAAAAAAAAAAAAAAAAAAAAAAAACTGCCAGACACTTAAAATTTGAAATAAGAAAATAAAAATTAAATAACAAATGTTGGAACAACCATATGCTTGTGTATCCAGCAGGATAATAATAATTGTACGAGTATAAGTGTTAGCTACTATCTACTGGAAGAAAGGAAAATGTTTAAGTAGTGAATTGTTCTCAAATCTGAATTTTGAAAAAGGTTACGTTATGAAGATTTTCAAAAATATAATTAATTCCCATTAAATCGTTTTTAATTTTCACACAAATTTTGTTAACTTTGTTCTTGAAGTATAATGTCAGAGTTATTGATCAATAAAATAAAAATAAATTATTTTTCCTAAAATTTCAAAGTTTTACTGATGGTAACCTACTTAATAGAAAATCGTCTGAAAAAACTAAAAAAATGGGACCATCATTTTTTGGCAGATTTTTTTATAGGAAAATTGTGTATTTCTCAGTAAATTATATTTAACAAATATAATTCTGAGAACTGAACACTTTGTCCTACGAGGTTTTGAAAAAAAAAACACCAGTGGGAAAGTAGGCGATCAGCTGCCCCTTTATCAATTTTGTGTTTAAGATACCAATTTTTGATTGAAATTTTGAAAACCTTACAGAACCTTGGATATTTTTAACTTGAATAAATTAATCAATATTTCTCTCCTGATCTTGGGTGTTTTTCTCATTTGAAAGGTGCTACACATACATACATATATACCTACATCATATATTTAGAAAAATTATATGGAAACACAAGGTATACAGAAAAGGAGCTTCTATAAAACGTAAGTCCAATTTCATTCTACCCCCTAACTGCAGCAATGGAGTTTTAAAAGAGTGTACCTATAGAAGAAGAAGCTGTGTCAAGGAGAAATCGCCATACTTTGTCCTTGTTAAATGTGTGTTCCTGTTCAACGTTCAAGTAGTGTGGAGGCGGGTATATATTCCAAGAAGGTATACATAAAAGACTATTGTCACGGTCCATTATAAACAGTCAACTGTGGCGTTGGTGGCGGCGGCGACTAAGCAAATAGCTGGTGGGAAAGGACCAAAGGACACATGAGCTTTCCGCGGCACTGCTGTACTCCTACTGCGGGGGCAACTTTTCATTGTCATCGAGAGGGTAAGAATTTCTGAAAAAGACAGTCAAGAAAAAGACGGCCAACAGGCCAACAACGAGGACAACGACGACGACGACAACGTTCACAAGTTTAATTTACGAGAGACATTTTTAAGACGACCGACGACGACGAAGAATACGACTACGACGACAACAACTACCACTCCACGATGTGGATGTGGAATGAGGACGGACGTTCGTTTATGTTTCCTTTTCCAGGATTCTGGTGCAATTTGGTCTTGAGGTCAGAAATGGAAGACATATATCTACACAATCACACAGAGGTCCCGATTTGTTGTTCGTTTATTATCTAGGTACAAATACATACACATAACACAATATTTCTAAGGATTTTTATTTTATTTTGCACGGAAGGAGGAGTGTGGGAGGAGGGAATAAGATTTGTCTTAATGTCTTTGGCAGTCGTCAATTAATTACACTTTTTGAAATCGCTGTTGTGAGTTATTCGTTGGAGGTAAAGGAAAAAGGATAGATCGGTTTTATTTCTGTTAAAAACTTAACAAAAGGATTAATTTGATAAAATAACACTTGAAATGTTTATATTGTCATGACAGTTGTGTGTAATTTATGGATTAAGTTGTATTTGTATAGGGACTTTTTTTTATAGGGCTTATCGATATGTCAACATTATTATACACATCTTTTATATTATTGGAGGTTTCAAATCTAGAATGTAGGACATAGGGAAGGTCGTGGCTTTTTCTACTCTCGTCTCAGTCTTGTCTGCTTTGACCTCCCATAGCAACCTTAACTACTTCCTATCTTTACTTGCCCCACAAAAAGTCTTCATGGTTGGTTCTTTATTTTTATTTTGTCAAAGGCCATTGAACGAAACAATGTGTGGTTTTTTTTTGCAATGAAACTTAGACAACAACCATCAGTTCATAGTGCACTCATACGGTTCATCAGCACCTGCAGTTTCCATGAACTTTGCCTTTGTACATGCATACCGAGAATATCCTTTTGTATTATATCAATGTATTGTCTATGGAAGTAGTACCTATTCCTGAACCCCTATAAGCATCATCATTGTTGTTTTACAACAAAGCAACAACAGCAAAAAAAAAAAGAAAACAAAAAAAATAGAAAAGTTTTTCGATCTCAGCTCAAACAATCATGACGCATCACCCTATCTTATTTATTGACAAAGCTGCTTCCATTCTATTGTGCGCTTGAATTTTCCATGGAAATAGAAAATTCAGTGCAATGATATAGCATAACATTGATGATATCAAATACATTCATTGTTTATACTATTGGGTATTGATATACAGTGGGGTATGAAATTATTTAGACAGAAATTTATAGTGGTTTTAATCTGTACAAAATTATTCTACCGTTACAACAAAAAGGCATAAGTATCAAAAAATGCGAAGAAATAATTTCGAATCTTACATTAATTTTAAGATCTCAAAATATAAGCATTCTGGATTTTGGAAGAAAAATATGGATAAGCAGATCTTAGGTTACTCAAAGAACTTTAACCTTAACTTTTGATAAATTCAATTATACCACTATAGCAGTGGAAACTATTTTTTGGCATTTTTTAAGAATATTGAAAACTCAACGAAATTGTCATCAACACAATTTCTTCTGGAAGGTTTAAAGTCTGAAGTTCATTCAATGAATACTGGAGTTCCACAAGGTTCGGTACTGCCAAAATTATTTTTTAATTTTATAAACGGTTTTCTATCTTAAATAATGGTAATAGCATCTACAAATTTTTATACCCCTTCCTTTTTTTTAAAAATCGTCTGTCAAGGATATTTTCAGTAGAAAAAAAAAATGGTTAAGGTATGTTCCAATATTTGTCATCACTTTCTTACACTACTGTCGTTGTGTGTTCATTTTGTAATGGGTATAAGGTCTTTTCAATAAACGAGTACATCACAACATTAAATGTGCAACCTTTTTCAATACCTTATACAGACAACTTCCGTTATGCAAGCACTGCAGCATCAGCACACCTAGAAATGTTAAGTCCTTTGTTGTGGCTTTTCCTGTCTCCATATTCTTATACTCTGTACACACATCATCGATTGACAACGCGTCATATATGTATGTAGTCCTATCCCATTCTTCAAATATACATATGTTTTAACCACCTTACCCATCGAACAATATCAAAAAAAGAAATTTAAAGTGAAAAGTGTTTAGAGTACTTGTGCGCATTCTTCTTCCCATTCAAGGATACAACGAAAAAAAAAAGTCAGTTTTCAAAAAAAGGACACACACAATTTCATATCTTTTTGTGAAACAATTCTTACTCTGAAACTATATCTAACTCATTCAAACTAAATGAATAGATACTTCAATTCAATATAATATGAAGTATTTTTGAGAACTACACATAAAGGTACATACATATGTGAGTTTTTTTCAAAATGAAACAACATTCATACTACCACATTGAAATACTCATAAGTTCAATTTCTCAAAAAAAAAACCAAGGAAAATGATACACTTGTGGAGAAATTTAAATTAATTTACACTTGAAAATGTTTTCGGTATTTAGTCAAAGTTTGTTGAAAATTTCATCACATCATCAAGGACGCATGTTAACAGGTAAATTCAACCCGATGCAAGTGTACTATACCATATTGCAGGTAAGAGTACCTACGTAACGTAGTCATAGTCGTCGTCGTCGTTACCGCACCTACACTGAGTACATGCGGAATTGAGCTTAATTAAAAATACCACCAAACTATTTCGATATATGGCAAAAAGGATGGCACAAATGCATATAATCTGGACTGCGTTCAACCCTAAAATCAACATTGGTTATAAAGGAGGATTTCACCAACTACAATAAATTCAACTACGTTCCACGTGCGTCGTCATGAGAGTTTTAGGTATTTTCAGATGGATTACTATGGATAAGCTTAAACTAAATCGTGTAATTCAAATAAAGGATGTCCCAAAATTTGGATCAAGTGTCAAGTGACAAGCCTCAAAAAAAAAAAAAATAATAATTTGACAGCTGATAGATTCATCATAATGACAGAATTTTAAAAATTATAAAAAGACGAAGTGCAAATACAATTCAAACACATATTACCAAAGACTTAGGACTTTATCTTAAACGTCTTTGGCAGATTTTGGAAAGTTAAAAACTATTTAGTGACTAAAATATTTTTAGCCTTCTGGTGAAATTCTCCAAATAGCTGTTAACTCAGAGGCAAAAGGTAAATGATATTGTTTCTTTGTGCTTGAACATCGACATGGCCTTGGATGGTTAGCCAACATTCATGGCTCGACATTGAGGTCTTCTGAAAAGGAGTTCTTTTTTAATTTTCAGAGTTTAAAAAAAAAAACACATCCTAATTGCTTTTACTTAAAATACCGTGTACTTGGGCATTTTTGTGTCATATCAAAAAAAAAAAGAAGTGAGGTTTATAAATAAAGGAATCTTGTATTATTTTAAGGACAAAATGGAATTTCAAAACGATGTCAAATAGGACAAAATGTAGAATTTTGGTTTAAATATATTACATAAGACAGACAAATTTTGCATTTACGTTAAAGAACTAATTGTAAAAATTCTCGCATTTTTAATAAAAATTGAAAAAATTCTAGGAGAAAATTTATTCGTCTTACATTTAAATTTTGGGAAACGTTTTCAGACGTTTCTATCACCTCTATTTTAGTTTTTGACAGTGTAAGGTATTTGAAACTTAGTGGCGTTCGCAGATGGAAAAAAATTATAATAACATAAAAGTAGTGGCCGTAAGTGCCTTCCCTGAGGCACTCCCAATTTAACAATGACTGCGTTTGAAAAAGAGCTTCCTACCAATTCCATTTTGGATAAAAAGTAAAATCAAAGCAGTCAAGAAATGATCGAGTTCTTGTCTATAGTTTTAGAACAGAAGAATCATAAAAAAGTGGAGTTTTAAAATGTGCGTTGTTTTTCAAAATCTTCTGAATGACCATTTTCGACGATATGTAACTTCTAGACCTCTTAGCTCTGGACTTGAATTGACTTTTGAGATAAGAATTGACAAATTCCCGAAACCTTTCCTTTGAACGCATTAGATTAACGTTTTTTGTTGATTTTTGTGTGCCGGCTAATGTCACAATTGCTGGCCAAAATTTTGCTTATGTAAACACAAAAAGGTGAGACACCCCCGCAAAAATGTTTGTGATGATAATCATTTAAAAACGTCAAATATTTATAACGCTGCCTGCTTGAAGAATTTTGTGATTGTTTGCCAAAAATATTTCCACGTCACTCTACGCAAATTAAATCCCTTAATTTTGTGCCATAAAATGTAAAGCTTTAATATTTTAAATACCTTAAAATATCCAAGTAAGCCCACAAACATTTTTTTCATTTGATCTTATCTTGTATGTATACCCAACTCCTATCGCCTTTGACAACCCTTGTTGCTGCGGTGGCAGTGGTCGGTGGCGGCGGTGAGGTGGTGCTGCAGGCAATGGTAATGGTGGCGGCCAGCAGCCTGGCAAGGAAACTATGCCAAATAAGTTTAATTATTTCTAGTTGCTCCCGAACAAAAGGTTATCTGCTTTATACCCACATCCTTCAAATGGCACCACCGCAATGCCATTCCACCAGGAGCAGGAGATACCATTATGGTGATGGAGGTCTTGACTTAAACTTGATACCCCAGTGTCAGGTTATTTATTTGTTTTATACTCAACGACTCTCTGTGTTGCTGCGTATACACTTATACACCCAACCAAACCAACCCAGCCAATTCAGTGCCAGGACCTTTTTGGCGTTTTTATTTTTAATCAACTGTGGTGGCGGGAATGTTGACAGAAGAAAATCTCATGATAAACATTAATGGTTTTCGAGAGGGCATAAAAGTCTACCGAAGAACAAAACAAAAGGGTAAGTCAACCATCAACCATCAACCCCAGTTTGCGAGATAAACATCTATAGGAAAGTGAAGAAAAAACACAATTCCGCGTTGGCTCCAATCCGCTTCGCTCCGCACCGCAACGCTCCGGAACACAGTTAAGCCGCTATCATGTTTAAAAAATATAACAATATTTAATGAAAGCACGCAACCGATACGCGGAAGCGAAAACGGACGCACAAGGGCGACCGAAAGATCCTGCTGACGCGCGAATTAAAACACTTGTTTCTTACTTTTAAAATTAAACAATATTTATTTGGAACTATGTCCTTTATTATTGAAATACTTTTTACTAATTCTAAAAGGAGCTTAAGGCTACTATGTAGTTACAATAAGACTATTGATAAATTCATCATACAGTCGTATTTATATACTTTTCTTATCTATCTACAAGGAGACCCAAGCGTACAATCGTCTTGCTTGATAATGAAGAAGAGATAATATTCCAACATTGTATACAAACGATATTATCTCTTTTACATATGTTATCATTGTAGCGTTGTGTGCAAGACTGTACTAGAGACTAAAGATATCATTGAATACAAATAATGTTATCTTTTTTCTCAATATGTTTTGCTATGGATACTTAACTCCCCCCCTTGTTAAACGAAATCGTCTCGATTTTTCGACGCTATTTTTAACATTTCTCTTTCATAAGTTTTGTTATATGCGTCAATCTTTTTTTGTTTTTGACGATCTGTTATACATTGTATAGTTTTTATCATTACGTACGTAAATGCTAGAATAACAATCAGTGTTACAATTGTGTATATAGTTGATAATATCGGTTTTTCTTCAAAAGGAATAATTAGTTTTTTTTAAAGTATCTATGTTATCGAATTTGTACATTGTATCTTCTTTAATTATTTGGTCGATGTAAGACTCTGAATTATGATTTCTTAATATAACTTCTTTAATTTGCTTATGCATGTTTTTGTATATTTTATCGTCTAGATTTATAGTATTTTCATAAGTAACTAAGTTTATACCATTAATTGTTTGATTATTTAACTTATGCTTACCGCTTAATAACATAACACCGGATTCAATTTCTAAGTCGTAATCGTATTCTTGTTTAATGTTGCATTTTGAAGTTATATTCTTTAAAAGTGGAATAAGACAATTTTCTTCTTCAAAGTTAATTTCACAAATGTTTTTACTTAGATGATTTTGACAATTTCTTGTTCTTAAATAAGTTTGGTTACATAAGGCAATTGTTTTATCTGTAATGATTTTTCCATGTTTTGAATTTAAAGGTGTTACTTTATACAATTTACATGATTTAATTAGAACTGGATATTTATATATTGTGATGAAGAATTCATCAGTTCTAGCTAATAATATTTTAGAGTACTGAAGTATATTTATTATGGGTACTTGAATTATTTCATGTTGAATAATATTTTTAATGTCATCTAAGTCTAGGCTTTCTGATAAATATTCATTATTTTTTGCTGCATTAATTGTTCTGGTCAATAATAATAATTGTTCGTACACTTGTTCTATTACTAAATGTTCTTTAAGGCTCTGACCTTCGAATTGTTGCAAAATTTGTTCAAATCTAGAATTTATAGTTTTTTGTTTATTATTGTTTTCTCCTCGTAAATATAATGTCAGGGGCTTGGCTATGCTTGCGTATCCTTTTATAAACTTACGATAGTAACCTGTAAGACCTAAAAATCCTCTCAAATCCTTTACCGTTTGTGGGACTGGAAAATTTTCTATAGCTGCTATTTTCTCAGGGTTCGTAGTGATTCTACCATGTCTGATTATGTGACCTAAGTATTCTACTTCTTCTTGAAAAAACTTACTTTTCTCATCAGATATTTTTAATGTGGCTTTATTGAGTACGTCGAATACTTGACTTATGTGCTGTATATGTTCTTCCTCAGATGAAGAATATATCAATACGTCATCAATGTAAACGTGTACGAATTTACCTACAAAGTCTCTCAAAATGTCGTCCACGCATCTCTGAAATATGCTTGGTGCATTTTTGAGCCCGAAAGGCATTCGTTTAAAATGATATTTTGCGCCATTTATAGCAAAAGCTGTTTTTTCTTTATCATCTGTTTTGATTTTAATTTGGTGGAAACCTGACTCCAAATCTAACGTTGTAAAGTACTTGGCTTTACCTAAATTTTGAATTGTCATGTTGACATCCGGAATGGGGTATCTGTCTGTTACAGTGTGAGCGTTAAGTTTTTGGAAATCAACAACCATGCGCCGTTTTGGTTTTCCTTTTTCGTCCAAACCTTTTTTAGGTACTGTCCATATGGGACTGTTATAAGGACTATGGCTTTTTTCTATTATATCGTCATGTAAGAGTTTCTGTATTTCTTTGTTTACGAATTCGTTATCTGCTATGGGATATGGATATTGTTTAACATAAACCGGATTATCATTGGTCGTCCTAATGCTTGCTTCTATAGTATCTGTAAAGGGTAACGGTCCTATGCTGTTATTAATCTTCATCAGTCTATCTATGTCTGCTTTATAAATATTATTTTCCCCAATTATGTAATTAATTTTCTGAATAGATTCGACACTGCTTATGGTAGTTAGAGTCATATTACTGAAATTTATTTCCGCGTTTAGAACTTTAAGTCCTTCATATCCTAATATCATATCAAAAGACTGAATATCCTCTAATTCAAAAAATGTTATATTTTTCTTTAATATCCTAACTACTTTCTTTGTATCTACCATAGAATAACCATGCATTGTTTTTATTTTTATAGGTTTAATTTTAATTTTTTCGCTAGAATCGCATTTTCTATTAATGTAATTATGGGTTGCACCAGTATCAATAAGAATTTTATAAATTTTCTTAGAAATAGTACTAGTTAAATTTAAGCAGGGCAACCCGTCTACTAGTTTAAATGATCTATTCTTATGTTATTATTTACCATACATTCCGTTTCATCTGCTTCTGCATATGTACTGCTGACATCGTCTCTGCGTTGTTGTCGGGAGTTATTTACTCTCTGCTGCTTGAAGTTCTGCTGATAAGATCGTTGCGGTCTGTTGTGTGTGTTGAAACTCCCGCTGTGTTCACGTTTCGCTGGTGGATTATATACATCGGGTTTGTATTGATTCCAATTTTGTCGCTGTGCATGTACAATTTGTCTCGAGTTTATCTCCATCGGCTGTGGTCCGTCATTTCTCTTGAAAGGGTTTAGGCGTGGTCCTTGATTGTGTTGCTGCATATTATCGTATTGCTTCTGGGGTTGATAATTCGTTGTTTGGCTCGAATAATTTGGTCTTCTTTCGTTTCTGCGTTCATGTGGCATATTTTTGTGGTGCTTATCTTGAGTGAGATGTAAATGCCTGTGCACATTATCATGTTCTATTCTGCGAGCAATTGCGAATGCGTGTTCTAGATCATTTATTGTAGCTGAATATAATGATCCTCTTGTAAAGTTGTCACTCATACCATCAATGAATATACGAACTGCGTCGTCGTTAGCATTTTTAATTAGTCTGTCGATTATATTCGGCGGATCACCTGACATAGTGATTTTTGATATTATTAAATTGAGATTTTTATTTATCTCGTCGTGGTATTCAGACAGTGTGCTTCTTTTTTGCGTGATGGCTTTCATCATGTCTTGTAGCACGTATAGAGGTTCTTGATTAGAGTACGTATAATCTAATCTGTTACGTATCGCCTCAAAATTAAAAATTGTGTTATAATTAGTTAACACATTCGCGGCTGCACCCTGTATTTTACTTTTCACTATAGTCAATGCTGCTGCGTACTTACTGTGTGTTTTGAAGTTTTTAATGCTGTCCATTAATCTGGATGCTTCTTCGCGCCACGACCGATAATTTGATTGATCGCCGTTGAAAATAGGTAGGCTTTTAAATGCGTCTAACTGTATTTCACTACCATCTGTATATGTGGTTCTTATTTCCTCTAGCACAGGTATGTTTGGTACTATGCCTAATCCAGATTTTACTTCATTTAGTTTTGTTTCTAAATTAGTGTTTATTTGATTTTGGTTAGTTATTATTGCTGCTAACCTTGCATTCTCTGTGCGTGTGTGCTCTAGGGTTTGTGTTACTGTGTTGCACCTGGTTTCTAAAGCTTCTAATCTTGCCATTAATACTGCGAGTTGTTCCATTTTGAACTCGTGTCTGTTGTCGTCGAATTTGTGTGTTTTTTTCCTCCACATATACACTTTCACTGAATTGCTTTGCTGCTTCGTACGAAGAAGCTATATTTGTACCTGCTATGCTAGGTAATTCTTGTAACCGGTAACGCGAGTGTTCTGTTTATACTAGATTTCACTACTTGTTCCCGAGGTCCGCTCGATTGAAGTTAAAAAGTATATTTAACCTCCTGGCAGGATCGCCAATTAAAACACTTGTTTCTTACTTTTAAAATTAAACAATATTTATTTGGAACTATGTCCTTTATTATTGAAATACTTTTTACTAATTCTAAAAGGAGCTTAAGGCTACTATGTAGTTACAATAAGACTATTGATAAATTCATCATACAGTCGTATTTATATACTTTTCTTATCTATCTACAAGGAGACCCAAGCGTACAATCGTCTTGCTTGATAATGAAGAAGAGATAATATTCCAACATTGTATACAAACGATATTATCTCTTTTACATATGTTATCATTGTAGCGTTGTGTGCAAGACTGTACTAGAGACTAAAGATATCATTGAATACAAATAATGTTATCTTTTTTCTCAATATGTTTTGCTATGGATACTTAACTCGCGCTGTAGCCATTTTGGCTTTCGAGGAAAGTTTCCTCGTAATAAAATGAAAACAACTGTAATTGGCTATTATGGTCATAAGAGGGGAGTAATTATTTCATTAAAATATACCCAACTTTTTAATATTTCTTTAATTAAATTAATTTTGTTTCGTTTTATTTTTATTTTTTTTTTTTTGAATTTGCAACTTCAATAAGAAATATTGATAAATCCTTTTGGTGTTCGAGTATGAGTATGGATTTATACATGTATAGCTACTGTCCGGACGTGAGAGGTCCTTTCAGAATGTTGAGGACTTTTGTTAAAGTTTAAAATTGCCATTCTGTTGTCTATTATATGTTTCGGTGCCCTGTTTTCCGTGTGTGTGATGTCTGGCTTTAATGGTGTTGTTTCTCTTTTGTATGATTGACACCTTTGTGCAAACATCCTGAAGGAGATGATGGGAGATGATTTATTGCGTGTGTGTGTGCATGATGTGTGAGATGGTGACAAAGGTAATAATATTTTCCTTGGCAGACACGCGTGTGATATAAAAACAAAGTGGTGGGGAATTTGCCGGTTGATGTGATAAGTGTTGCAAAGGTTCGTATACAGGCGTGTGATGGTATATCGTTCACTGGGATCCGAGATATACTATACGAGCTACGAGTATGTCATGTACCTAGTTTGAGATGATGGAGGATGGTAAAATTTTAACGTGACTTGAATTTTTGTATTTTTTTTGAGTTTAAGACGTACCTACAAAAGTTTTCAGTTGTATTTTGCTGGGATATCATTCAAAAAGTCTCTGAGACAAAAACAAATATTTTTGTTTTATGTTCTATTTGAATATTGTTTACGCATTTGAATGCAAAACTGAGAGGCTTTGAATAATAATTTTGAATTTTCCAATCATCAACTAAAATTTCTTCATTTTGCTCAGAATTTGTCAGTCATTTAAGATGGTTTTGGAAAGCAGTTGAATTGGAAGAATTTATTAATAGTGTCACGAAACGAGTTTCAAACGAATTTGAAAGTATGGCATTCAAAAGATTACGATGTTGAAGTGCTCATTATGTTCAATGGTGAAGAACAAAACTCTCTTAGAAATCCCGGACTTAAGTGTATCTTTTTCGAATACCTCACTTGTCATTGAAAACAGCAATCTTCCTATTTGTGTTTAAGGCATCTTTATGTCATTATTATACTGAGAAGGTTGAGCTTTCAAGATCTATAGCCATGAAAAAAGGTAACAGATTGGATGTCTGGTTGAATCAAAACTCTATCTCCACCCTTAACCTTAGCTTCTTCCCATTTTCAGACAAAGTAGATAGATACAAATCTGGTATCAGTATTTCAAATACTTAATGTTTTTTTTTTCTTCAATTCAAATTTATTGTTCTCAAACAACACAAAATCATGTGTCATTAATACAACAGTTAAAACCAAAAGTCTATGTCAGCAAACTGCTAAATGAGTCCCAAGTTAACCCTCAAGCGATAAAATGAACCTTATTCAATTCATGCCATCCTGTAACGCCGCCGTCAGTCATGATGTCAATGTATTCATATCATGTTTCATTATTTTTTTGAAACAATTCAAATACAATCACCTTAAAGGATACAACACATCATCAGCAACAATTTTCCATAAAAATATCTCTCCATATACCCCACACACCTTACCATACCTTACCTTGCCTACATTTTATGTTATCTTATATATGAACAAATGTGTCTGACTCTGCATAGACTAGCAAAAAAAAAAAAAATATTGAATTGAATAGCAATTTTGAATAGAAACCGTCAACCATATGAATTCGCATCAGGATAAACAATCGAATGTGCCTGGCAAGGATTTCGTTGTTTTGTAGGTTGAAATGATATCCAGAGGCAGAGGAGCTGATGATGGTGATGACGAACACCGATTGATGTGATGTGGATGTCTGTCCCGATTCGGCTTCAGAAAGAAATCAAACAACAGGATACTAGAACATAAAACGACGACGACGATAGACACCAAAAAGATTAAATCCTTTATTTAAATAGCAAGGGGAATATATGTATGAACGAACGGTGAACAGGTTTTCATTTTTATGCCAACCAATAAAAAAAGGATGAGTGAAACGGTGGTGTGCCTACTGATGGTACTACCAGTTTTGGTATAAATAAACTTGGGATACAGGTTAAGGACTTCTGTTTCAAACTACAATAAGGACTCATATCGACAGGGGGCGTCTATAAAACGAATAACGAAACATGCATATGTATACACGATATTTAGTCTAGATAGTATTTTTCATAAAAAGTACGTATACGCCAGAGTGTTCTTCTACTGTTTTAATAAAAATTTATTTAATTTTTTTTCAATATTGATTGTTTAATTTTTGAGTGTCTGAAACGATTTACATTACTACGAAATACATGTTGCCAAAATGTTCATTGTCATTTATTATTTTGGCAGTTAGATATCATTGTATTGTTTCATCTGATAGCCTCAGTCATTTAGATGCAGTGTTTCTACTCCCCAAATTTTTTTTCTGATTAGTATAAAACATACAACAGTGTAATTCTTTTTGATTGTAACGACAAGAATTTGAAAAGTTAAGTTTCATTCGGATTGTCAAGCCCAAAAATTTTATCTTTAATGTAATTTGGTACTATAGACCTCCTAATTTGCATTATAATCAAAAATTGTCAACCGAAATTTTCAAAATAATTCATCTATTCATTTCATTGGATAAAAGATGCATCTAATTTATTAATTCGGTCAAAGCCACAAATCTAATTATTATCCTGTATGTACGAGTATAATACTCTGTACTCGTTATGTGGGCCAGTTCACTTCATTTGCTTTTATTATATGCCTGGTTTTCAACTCATACAATAGTCCTTTTCTATCCTTTTGCACGTTGCTATAATTAAAAAACCCATTCCATACAAGGATGAAACATTCGTTTTGAAATGTTTGCGAAACTAAGCAACTCTTAATCGGGTTAAATTTAGCCTTTTGATTTAGAGCGAGTGAATATGTGTAGGATTATTGAAAACTGAATAACAACTCGAAGGTATTTGATTTTCTAATGCTATTATCACTAACTACTGATGCTGAGCTAACGTCACCGTATAATGTATCGAGATCAAATCCAGGATGTTATCGTCCATGTTAACTTACATACGAGTATGTCTTATAGCGATAGGTAAATATGTCAAATGTCTATAAAGAGTGGGTTGAGCAGTGTGAGCAACACCTAAAAATTCTCTTCATATGCGCGCTGTAATCATTAGAAAACTTTTGAACTCGCAGTTCTGAATTCAGCCCGCGGCCTTTAATGGAAGTTTTATGATTTTTATAAGGAATGAAAAAAAAAAAAAATTAAAAAAATGAAAATACTAAACCCATCCACCGACACACTGAGAAGTACATCCTTACAGAGCGTAATTTTGTCGATAACGAGGAGTAGGTATTGTACCCTAGGGGTTTTGAGCGATATAGGAGGAATAGACAGGGTATCGGGTTATAGACAGCCTCAGCCTCAGCTTCAGCTCCGGAATACTTCAGTTGGTCTTTGTATCTCACGAGTTATCGAACTGTTTGGGTTTTCATATAAATTTTCTAAAAAGGTATATACTAACTGTAGTGTAGGTACACCCTCAGTGGCAATGGTGGGCAGCGGAAAAATGCGCACAGCGGAAAGTCCGCCATGACAGTGCAAAATAAGATAAACAAAGTTATAACCATGCGGTGCTCCAGGCTTGCAGTCAGAGGAGAACCATTTTAAATAGGTTGGTTTTTTTTTCCATTTCATTTTTTGTGTGGTGAATATAGGAGGGGGTTGGGTGGAACCTGGTGGGTGATTTTAACCCACAACAACACATCAGCGCCGCTATGGATGTGGGCATATAAAGAACAAGAATTTATTTACTGTTAACGCGCAAGGAGTGTTTGAACTCTGCAAGGAGCTTATGCACACGTTATTATATTGTTGTTTATGTTTTTTTCATTTGTTTTTTTTTTTTTTCAAAAACCAACTGATATGAAGTAAACAAAATAATGTGTTTTTTTAAGAGAACAGAGTGAGTACAAAAAATTCAGGCAGATAGTGTTATCGGGCGCAGGAAAATGTATGGAATAAGGGCGTTTTATGCAACTTTGACATGTTTGTTTGGTATTCGTATTCGTTCGCTAGAACGGTATCTTATTTTCGACTTTTTGTTTTAGAATACAAAGACACACAACTTTGTCACACGTAATAGCTTTTAGAAAGAAGTTTTCACCGATATAATTTTAAGTTTTTAAAGATTCAGGACTTAAATTCACTCGACGAATGGCAACAACAGTATTCCAAAATATTGGCATGCAACCCGAAACTAAATTTCACGACAAATATATTTTTGAGTTATGACAAATTTTCTTACCATTCCTTTTCTTCAGAAGCTCTTAGGCACCAAATTTTATTAAAATCAGTTTAGTAGTTTTCAAAAATCTTCTCTATCAGAGTTTATTTTTTTACGAATCCATTACTTCCCATAAAGTTATTTCAGATAAATCAAAATATACTTGAAATAAGAATGGGTACCATAATTTTCTTGGAGACCAACAACTTTTTGACAATCTTAAATAAAAAATTATATTTTTGAACATATGGTTCTAAGGGAAAATAACAATCAAACTTTTCTGATATAACGACAACTTTTAAGATCTCTCATTATTTATTTTTTTTATCAAAATCGTAACTGAATAATTTTTAAGCAAAAACCAAAATATCAAATTAAAAATACTCATCCTCTTCTGGAGAGAAAAGATCACGAACGAGCTCTAACCTTTTGCAATAGTTAATAACTCTTTTGTTAAATCGTTTAGCAATTTCTTTTGTTAAATTAAAACTAAATCAAAAAAAAACTTTATCAAGACCCAAAATAGGATTTCGTTTATTTTTGTTGTCTTGGTTGCTTGCAGAAACTTATTGTACTTCAATGACAGCCTGGCAGAAAATTCCCTTTTTACCTCTGGCAGTTCATGCATCCATTTTCCCATCCCTCAATAAGCAGAGCATGCAGTTTTTAACGAAAACCTTCATGATATTCAAAACTTTGTCCACGAGGCAAACAAAACTCTGATATAATAAAACAACAACGATTCGAAAGTTTAAGGACCTAGACCTGGTGGAGCTCTCCTGATGCACTCTCTTCGTCTTCATCACTCTACCCAGTTGTTATTGAGCAGCGAAATATTTAATTCACTTTTCGTTCAGCAAATATGCATTTTTTGAAGTAAGTAAATTTATCCTTCGAACGATGCGAAGCCAGGTGAATGCTTTAAAACAACCCCCCCCCCTCAAGAAAAAAAAAAAACAGTGAAAAACTTAAATTTAAAACTTTTAAAAACATCTACAATGTTTTGTCTTTATTTAAAAATTAATTTATGTATGTATTGTGTATAAATATAACCAAACCGATTCCTTATACATCACCCCCCTATTAAGGACATTCGTCTCCTTCGAGCGAATTCAAAAGAGACACTCATCCAAATCCAATATAGTAAATATAATTTAGTAAAATAAATAAATAAATAAATAAATAATTCATCTTAAAGATACTCGTACTCAATTTCTTAAATTCACAATCGAACAACTTCAACTCCGGCTCGTGGCTGGAACAATGACTCCGCTGCCAGTCTTAATTTTTCCGACACTAGACGAGCGATTTTGGGAGTACGCCGCCAGACCATTTCCCGGGTGCGGTCGTGATTGTCCTTGCTTTCGATTTCGACCTGTGAATAATCAAAGTGTTTGTGTTAATTACGCTGAGCTAGCAGCAGCACCACCGCACCGCCACCACCAACACCGCCACTACGAATTTCCACCAAGCATTCTGTTGTCGTTACCTGTTTAGGCTGTTGAACCTTAATGGAGACTAGGGTGGCTTGGTCATTCACCACACTGAACTTAATTCGGCCGATCATCTCGTTGGTGCGGGCAGTGGCTGTCTTCACGTTGCGCACATTGCCGCGCTTGAATGACTTCTCCACTTTGAGTGTCAGCGGACCCAGTGTGAATTTGCTTTTAATTGTCGAATTTCTGCCTTCCGGATCGGTGACCACTTTGGCATTGCCAACTCGGCGCAAGGATGCCAATCCGGAGAGGCTACCTTCGGCACCGCGTAGTTTTTCTACAGAACTTGATGCTGAAACTGAAACTGAACCTGAACCTGAAGCTGGAGCTGATTTTCCTGGTTTGGTTGATGTTGACGCTGCTGATGGGAAAGCCGACAAATTGGAGGAAGTTTGCTTCAGCTTTTGTTGCTTTGTTGTCTGCTTGTTTGTGTTGGAACGAAGAGGTTGAGTTGTTTTCTTATTTTTGGATCCAGCTGACGACGACGATGACGACGACGAGGATAGCAAGGGAACTGTTCGCTTCTCAACCGATTCAGTGCTGACAGTGCTGACAGTTTGTGGTTTTTGTTTTTTCTGTTTCTGCTTTTGCCCTTGCTGGTGCTTTTGTTTGACATCAGTGACCGATGGAGAAGCAATTAGTGATGCTGTGGCTGGTGATGGTTCTTCTTGGACGATGTCAGATTTGATGACTGTTGCGGAATCGGCTGCTACGGCATC
Organism: Scaeva pyrastri; assembly: GCA_905146935.1. Classification (NCBI taxonomy): domain Eukaryota; kingdom Metazoa; phylum Arthropoda; class Insecta; order Diptera; family Syrphidae; genus Scaeva; species Scaeva pyrastri. The sequence continues at coordinate 75,410,502 of LR989929.1, forward strand.
TACAGAACGGGCCTTTGTGCCACTAGATACTTTCTTCGTTTTGCTGGCAAAAATATGATCAAAGAAAACTTGTTAACATCGAAAAGAGAAGTGGTAGTTGGTAGTTGAAATATGAAATTGACTTCGATGGTTATAAAGAAGTCTTGGAAGCCTGATGGACTTTTTTTGGGTATGATGGGGAGGAAGGTATTGTAACAGAGAGATGACGGGTGGGGGGCACTTGATTCGTATGACCAAGGATGCATACGTTCGTTTGAAGTTTTTCTAACGAATCGACACTTAATTCTTGGAGTAGCCAAGGACTAAAAAACCATACTTTATTCAACCCCCCTTAGTTTCTTAATTTGATTTATTCTGATACCCAATTTCTTTATTGAGTGTCTTAGGATTGTAAGAACTCTCAAAGTCCTTCATTTTGAGTCATATAGTTGACTTGACTGCACTACTGTTACCTACCTCTTTGAATTTGTCTTTGTGGATTTGCCGGGCGTACTGGGTTTTTGTGGCTTTGCTGCTTGCTTTGGCAGTGATGCCAAACGGACCTTGAAAGGATCATATGAATCCGATACAATGCGATTGATACGAGCAAAAATCGCATCGATAAACTGATTGTGACGTTCTTGGAATGCATCCTTTGGCATCTCAATGACAACATTCTTCTCAGCTCCACCTGCAGGATATAAAAGGAAGAAGAAAAAAATTGGAGAATAAGAACAAAAATACCAAACGAACAGTTCTTGCGGAGTTGAGATTTACTTCGTAGTATCTCAATCAATTACTTAGAGAAACAGTAGAAGTCTGTCATTTCCGTTTCACATAAGTTACTTCCATATCCTTTTTCTTTTATTATTTAAATCGATTGTTAGATTGTTATGTATCTTTGTTATTCAAAATGTCGTGAATTCGATATCCTGCCCTGTAATTTGTTAAAATGATGAAAGCTGAACAAAAAGCTTATTTAAACCGACTATGAGTATAAAGCCATTTTGTGAGGTTTTTGTTATTGTTGTTTTTTGTTTTGTTATTAAAGTTATAAACAGCGCTATTATGGTTATGGTTATGGTGGTAGTTGTGTCGTTGTGGTGGTTGATGATTTTGATGATGGTTATGGTTAGTTCAACATTTAATTGCACTTTTATTGGTTAATTAAATTGTTATGTTTATTATTATTTTTATATCATTTTTTTTTAGTTTTTTGCAAAAAGCTTATTCTTTTATGTTAGTATGTGGTATACAATACCTTTTATTGTTTTCATATAGACACATTATCATCTGTGTTTGTGCAAAGCAACTGGATTATTATGCGATGACATTGAAGCAAGCGTTTATATTTACGTTTATTGTTGATAATATTATAAAGCATTCAATAGTAAAAATATAGTTTTTTTTGTTGTTTGATGATAATCTTGCGTGTTAGGTGTTTAAATATATATACAAATCTAAGGGATTAGTTAAAATTTTATTTGCATTTTTTATATCATCTACAGTTTGAAAGGAAAGGATTTGATTTTTATTCGTCCTTTTATTTGTTATTGATTTATGAAAAATATGACGAGGGAACATTTGTCAAATATGTACGTGAGTGTGTTTTAAGGTTAAGGGAAGTTTAGTGTAGGTATTGAAAATGAAGTCAAATAGTGCTGTTATATTGTTTATGGAAAGTAATCGTACTTACCCTGCTAAATGAATATTACCAATTAAGGGTAAATACTTTTTTTATGAAGGAGCAACACCCCGATTTTTTTTTCAAATTTATTGAAGATTCAATATTGACTTTATTTTGATTTAGGGGAAAGAATTTTAAACATGTCGTCCTAATTTTGACATTAAAGTCGTTTTTAGTTCAAATTAATAATTTTAATTTTGAGTTAAAAGATGTTAGATTATTAGAATTTTTACAAAGTTCTTCCAATGGGATTAATGTCAAAATTCTCCAAGGGTTAAGTCTCCAATGTCAAAATTCAGCTTTCAAGATTTTACTTTTCAAAAATCTGATTCAAGATTTTGCAATTTTAATTTCAATCTTGCAAAATGTATGAAGGTCTGTGGGAAGTTTGACTTTTTTTTGTTAACGTACAATTTTTTGATATATATAACAAAAAACGGGTTTTTGAAAGAGATACATATTTGTTTTCTCTTAAAGAAGAAAAATTATCAATAATTAATAATAATAATTTTTTTTTTATATAAAACTAAAAAAAATTCACAATGTGTTCTCCTCACAAGTAGATATTTATTTCCTTAACTTTTAAATACAAAAAAACTCAAAGTCACCAAAGAATGTTCCCTACATCTTTTTTTAAGTTGTTGAAAAAAAAGTCTTTTGATATTTTAAAAGGTTTTATATAAATCACGTATCTTTAGAAAAAGTTACTAAAGCAAAAGCACCCTTTTCTAAAATCAATGAATTGACTAATTTATAGAGGGGTGGTTCTAAAATTCCTCTGTTTCTATTTTTAATCGAAAATGATGTTCAAAGAAGTTTTCGTTAATTTTTTATTTTTTGTGTGTTTGCAATTAATATAAGAATTTAAAGATGAATTGAAGTCGCATAAGCTTGCTCGTGAATTTATAGTTTTTTATTTCGGGAAGTATTTAGACTAAGTTTTAAGTCTTATTGGTGATTTTCATCAACATCAAGTTCGCATTATAAGTTGTCTTTTAAAACTTAGCTATTTAATAATTTTTCCACAGATAATCAAGATCCTTAGGAATTTTCGATTAAAATTTAATGGTTGATTTTTGTACACTACCATAACTTTCCCTTACCTTTAAAACTTATAATATTCAAAAGATACGAAAATCAATTTTTTTTTGTTGTACGTTTTTCAATTAGTAAGTTTATTAAATTTTTTTTTTCACTTTGAACATGCATACACGTCCTTTTTTGTCAAAAAGATAAAATCTAAAATAAAATTCTATTGAATTAAAGTCAATGAGTAGCTGAAACCACAAAATAAAAAAATAGAGCAAAATAAAAGGAAAAGCATAGAAAATATTTTCCATCACGAACTCAAAAGAAAAGCAAAAATAAAAAAAAATGGAGAAAAGGAGAAAAGACCAGCGACAGATTTTTGCAAAAAGGAAAAATCTACAAAAGGCGTAGTTTAAGAATATAAAAATATTTTACATTTTTTTACAAAAATTATTTTAACTTAAATTTAACATAAATGTGTGAATAATATTAAAACCAAATTAATATTAAACAAACATTAATGAAGATAAAATTAAAATAATTTACAATTTACAAACATTTTGTTTAATCTTAAACGCTTGAAAAAATACACGTCTCAAGTTTGTTTCAATTCACAAGGACTTAAAATTTTATATTTAAATAAAAAACAATAATATTTAAAATTACGACTGTTTGTACAGTAAAGTAAAATAAGAAAAATTTATTAAAATTATTATTAAAAATCTTTGTGAAAATGGTAACGAATTCTTTCAAAAACCACGCCTGTTGATTTCCCCTTCTTTTTATAGATTTGCACGCCCCAATTGTAATTTTTTTAATTAATCAAACACACTTTTTTTTAAATAAATATTAAAGTTACATTTAACTATTTTATTGTCATATTTTTTTTTAATTAAATAAATAAATAAATAATTTTAATAAATAAAACAGCTTATATAACAAAAGGACACAATTGTAGAATAAATCTAAACTAATATTAGATTTTAAATTAAAATTTGTTGTTAAAATGTAAAATTAAAAAAAAAATAGAATTCAAAGTTTTTTTTTCAAAAGCAAACAAATAATGAGATGAAATCCGACGGCGGTGGCGGGCAATTTTGATTTTGATTTTTTTTTTTTTGCAATATGGGACGCCATTTTTCAAGCGTTTTAAACTTCCCAATCACCCACTGAGATGTTGTGAATTTATGTGATTCATTTTTTATTCTTTTTGATGTACAATGATGGTCTTGATGTGATTTAATTATTTGATTTGATTTAACTACATTATTTGGTTTTTTAAATAAATAACTATATGATCTACTTTACAAATGTTTTAACTCTACACTGTTTTTCTAATTGGTCAAATTGTTGTTAAGAGTATAGTGATGGATTTTTACATTTTCGAGTTGGACAGTTCTAGCACCAAACTCTAATTTTTCACTTCGTTTTTTTTTTTTGTATTAATTTTTTTTTTACTATCTTAGTCTATTTTTACTATTTGAAGTTTTAATGATTTGTGTTTTTTTTTAAGATTTTTGTTAATGCAAAGCTGATTTTTTAGTTTTTTTTGTGTGTTTTGATTTTTTTGACTCACGTGCACGTCTTGCTTCAATGACATCATCACCAACGATATCATCTTCGTCATCATCATCATCGTCGGTGTCATCGTCATCTTCGTCGTCATCATCACCGGTCAAGGCTCCAGCTATGTCATCATCATCATCGTCGTCATCATCATCAGATGATTCGACTTGATTGTTAGCAACAACTGGTGCGGCTACAGCAACCTTAGCTGTTGTCGCTTCGATGGGTTTGACATTCAAGGATTGGATGTCAACTTTTGTGTCAATTCCGGAGTTCTCTTCGTCGTAGAATACATTTTGTTCACCTTCGGCAGCTTCTTCGGCACCAGTGACAATCACATTCTCACCTTCTGATACAGCAGAAGCGGCTTCTTCGAGAGCTTCAGCACCAGCAGCGGCTGCAGGTTGGGCAGGGGCGACAGATGCAGGTTGAGCGGGAGCAGCTGCAGCGGGGGCCGGTTGAGCGGGGGCAGCGGCAGCAGCTGGACTTGGTTCATCTTCATCGTCATCGTCATCATCGTCGTCATCTGAAAATTATAGTTGAATTCAAATTTGAAAATCGAAATTGTTTTATTGAGTTTGGGGGTGGGAGTTTTTTTTTTTTCTAGAGCCCTGGGACAAAAATGCACAAAATTGAACCGAAAGTATTGATAAAAGGGTATTTAAATAATTCAAAGTAATATTCCTTTGAAGTTTTGTGTTCTTAGAACTTGAATATAAATGTTTTGACAAGAATACCGGGGGTGTAGCTGCCAAGGTGTCGAGTCCAGGCCCGGAGTACAAGGGAGTAACCGAATTAAATTTTTATTGAGAACATGAAGGGCAACTTGTAAAAATATATGGGTTCAAATGCCTCATAAATTAGCAAAGGACAAGCATTTTAGCACAAGCTCTGAAGATTTTCGTTTTATTTTGTGTCCAATATTAAATTTGATTGACAAACAAAACTGTTTCATGGTTTTTGGATTGGAAGACAAATTTGATGAAAAAAGTTAAGGGCCCTAAAACTATAATTGGTATGGGGCCCCTATAAGTATAGACACGCTCCTGGACAAAAGTAAAGTAGTAATGAACCCAATCATTTTCCCGGACAAGTTTACAGTCCTCAGAAACTGGTGTCCATAACATTGAATTATGCCAAAACACACTTCTCTCCCACGCACCTCTCCTCTATATTGACACTAACTCAAAATTTCTCCGCTTACCTCCAAGAATATCATCAAAGATCCTGTCAATATAGTCATCATCGTCGTCATCATCATCATCCGCAGCTGCAGCAGCAGCAGCTGGAGCAGCACCAGGAGCAGCCTGTCCTTGAGGTGTATCATCTTCTTCATCATCATCGTCTTCTTCGTCATCGTCATCGTCTGCAAGTCCCGACAGCAATTGTACTAATTGAAAACCCACCGTTTGTCCCATTTTTCAATTTAAATACTCACCATCATCATCCTCAATAAGGTCAGTTATATCGCCTTCATCTTCATCATCATCTTCATCGTCATCATCGTCATCTTCATCGGCTGCGGCAGCTGGGGCAGCAGCAGCTGCTACCGGGGCAATATCACCACTTGCTGCTTGACGTCCAAGTGCTCGGGCCTTTGATGCAAGTTCATAATTTTCCACAAGTTGCACCGGCGACGAATGACACTCGAGCATTAAGAAGCCCAAAAGGCAAATGGCTAAGATGGCTAATTTCATTGTGTGTGTATGGGTTTGTGTGTCTTTGTAAGATGTCGCCTGAAAGAAACAAGAAAAAAGGAGAAAAAAAAAACATAAGTACCGTTTTCTTTACAAGTATACATATTTATTTATTCTAAAACAATAAACATAAAGCAACAACGTGTTTTTGCATAAATTTGCCACGAAAAGCGAATTAATTTCCTCATTTCCACAGGCGCAGTACATTTTTGTCGCATACCTGCGGACTTGCAATTTTTCTTCTCTGTTATTTTAGAAAAAAAAAAAAAACAAGGGTGGAGGGGGGTGCTTGAGCTGAAGACCTTTAACACAATGGTTTCTCTGCATGCATATGTTATACTATAGAAAAAGAGTGGTCAATTTTATGTTGTTCTTGTTTACTTTTCTTTTATAGTGCGTAACATTAACCTAGTTAACTTAGTTAAATACGAAATACCTGTAACCAGGCAGAGGGGGGGGGGAGAAATAATGTGCTATCCGCGTCAACAGCCGCCGCCATCCAGAGAGTGCGGTGGGTTAAGGTAAAGAGGAAAGTCACAGAAGTGGACTCTTAACCCACTTGCCGAGCATTAACAGCAGACGGCATAATCATACCATTCCATCGCGCACTCCACTCTACTGCACTCCCCCCTTACAGAAAATGTATGTATCTTTCAATGAAGCAAAAGTATATATTCCCGCCGTTGTTGTTGTTGCTGTTGTTGTTACAGCTCCGCTCGGTTACAAAAATGTGGTTGCTTTGGCTTGAACATTTTAATGTCGCACTTCAAGAGATACAATCACAGTACAGAAACAACACAACGACCAACGACGACGAAGACCTGGTAAAGAGAAGGAACAGGCAGCAGGAAAAGATAGGTGGGGGGGACGAAAGAAAATGGGTGAAAATGACAGGAAAGGTAAAGCAGGTAAAATAGAACAAAAGTGAGTACAAGAACGAAGAAAAGAGTGACTTCTTCAATCTTCAACCACAACTGAACATAGTGATATGCCAAATTGCACCATTGCAGTGACTAAGCGTGTCGCTTGCGTTACTTGCTGCTACTGTCACTCTAACATATCATCTAACCTCAGTGCAGACATATCCGGTGTGCGTTATTCTGCAGCACAGGTTGCAATAAAAGAAACCAAATGACACACGACACATGACAATGAACTTGGTAACATGGTAAAGTGGATTCAGTTATAAGGAAGGAATTCGTGGTAGATACTTTTTGTTTCTTCTTTTATTAGATTGAAGCTCTGAAGTCTTTGAGGTTTTTTTTTTCTAACGGTTAGTAAAACATTGAATTATTGTTTGTAGCGGTCTAGGTTATAAATTTCAGTACCATTTTCTTTAAAATTTGACACTGCAGTTGACTTATGCATAGTAAGTTTTCCAATTTTTTTAATGTTTCAATTTTTTTTTTTGACAGGATTGTGCTTTACCCATGAAAGTACCTACTTTGCCCCAACTTTGTCGGAACACTTTTGCCTACTCAAACAAATTAATTGCCGATTTTCATTTTAGCTAAGCCTCTCCTTTTATGTCATGAATTATTTTTATACTTAATAATTTTAAATTACCATTTTCTTCTATCTCCTTAACAAAATGACTGTTTTGTTCGGATTTTAGTTTCCTCGAATTTCATCGGTTTCAATTAATTTCAAAAACATCTACAATCCTCCTCACTCTAAAACCGGTCAAAAGTAAAGGGAAAAAATTCCCACGAAAATTTCCAAACCAGAAAATCCGATTTTTGATCAATTTTTTTTTTCTTCAACTTTCAAAGTCAATTTTCACTTTTTTTTTTACTTAACAGCTCACGATTTCTTTCATAATTTTTTTTTCTTAATTTTTATTTTTTTTGTGCACCATCATCAAGATCAAAACAAGACAACAACAACAAAAAGAAGAAGAACCCTATAAATCCACTTTATTCATCAGGTTTCTGCTTCAACACCCAATCAATATCATGAGCAGTAAACGAAAGTTTTTCCATGTTTGCAAGCAAGCAACCGAAGAGGCATCCTGCATCCACTTCCAATACCACTACTACCAGTGCCACTTCCACATCGAGGCCTGCCCATCAATTCCGGCATCTTCGTCTGCAGTTGAACCCTATGAATGATAATCACATCCTGCTTGAGGATAGGACACGACACAACTGCAAGATTGACCGAGAAAGTGGTCGGTCGGACGGTCAGTCGGTCGTCGTTTAGATAGTCCTGAGCTGGATTTTATACACCGAAGCATGGATTGGGCATTCCCATCCCATACCAATGCCTATAGACCTATACCAAAAACTCTCACTCTCGTCGTCGTCGTCATGATGGTTTTTCTTTGGACTTCCTAATCTAAATTAAAGTGCTTAAATCCCCATGCCGCATTGCATACTTAAGTGACCTTTTCCTTCACTCAATCCTGGAAGGAATTTGGATGTAGGTATTTCTTTTTTTTTATATTTAGATATTTTTTTGGAATTTCAATTTATTGGTCCTTATTTTGTGCTTGCCACCCGAAGTTGGATGGATACCTTCTCGATGGTTGCAATCGGATGCAAATGTTTTTTTTTCTCTTTTTTTCGTTGAAATGGAAAAGCCTGAGATATTTTTTTAAATTGTTTTTGTTTTTTGTTTTTTTTTTCTTCTTACTTTACCCCACTTTACACTTACGTTGACCTAGATTCATAGTGACACAGAATTTAAGCTTTATAGGTATAAACGAACGTTTCTAGTGGATGCACCACAGCAGCGCGTTGTAGATGTGTGCATGTTCGTTTACACGCATACCGAATATCTAGAACAACAATCTTGTCCGGGTAGATTGTGCAAATACTCGAAGTATCCACATGCACATTGAACATACTCGTCGCACTAGGAGCATATCCACCAGAACACCAGAACACCAGACACACGGTGTGGATGTAAAAGGTTGACGCAAAAGTAACAAAACATCATGAGGAGCAAGGGGATTTCATACAGAAAGAAGAGGGCTTCACTGGCACTGGCAGATTTTATAAGTTGCAAGTTGAGCAGTAGGTACATGTGCAGGAACGAAAGGAACGAAGATTCAGGAGGCAGGTAATTCACAGATTTAAGAGAGGATGAAGATTTTTGAAGGTGTGTGAATGTGTCGTGAATTGTCGTTTATAAATGAACATGAAGCCCTCATCAGAAGCTTTAAGAGTGGCTAACTGAATTTTGTACTTTTTTGTTAAAAGACGAAACTTAAGCTTGTCATGGATAAGAATTCTTTTTGAAGGGGTTGTATTTTGGGATTCCGTCATTAGGTTGATATAAAGTGTTTTAAGAAACATGGAATTTGAATAAGGCCCATACCACAAGACTTTGAAAAGTTTGGTTATTAAGAAAGACGTTACTATTTAAAACGAATCCGAGGCAACATAAAGACGAGACTTCAAATTTTGAACCAAATTTCCAGAGACCCTTTTGCTAGTCTCCTCAGTCTTTTCGAGTTTATTGTTATGAATTACTTATTTAATTTTTGTTTTTAACATTTAAAAGAATGTTTAAGAAAAGTGTAATGTAAAGTTTTAACATTTGCAAAGATGCAATAATACAAGTAAGACTCTTCAAAAAGAGGAACACGAGACAGAGACGCTTTACGAGACTAGGTATGAGACTTTTTTTTAAATATACGAGTAAAAACGTTGAACAATTGTGACACCTAGAATAATTAATTTTAAAATCTTCTAAAGCTTGTTAAATATTTTTGAAATCAAAACTTAAAAAAATTGGAATATTTAGTCAAAAATAAAATATTTAAAAAAATTCAGCTGTAATAATTCGCATCTAAAATCAAAATTAAGGAAATTGAAAATTTCCTGGAATAATTATTATAACATTATTGACATAAATTCTTACTTAAAAATATATGCAAAAAATATTTTTTAAACTGAAAATATTTTTTTTTTAACCTAGGAATTATTTTCAAAAACAAGCAGTGAATTTATTTTTAAACAGTTAACCAATCCGTATCGGCTTTGAAATTAACGTTTTGTTGGAAAGATGTTATTTTTTAATTAGTTAACCTTCTTGAGTTTTTAACTTTTAATTGAAATTAAAAGTTAAGGTCTTTTTAAGTAAATCACATTAAACATTATTAATTGCAAAAAGAAAACACACAAAACCACTGTTTTGCCCTATAACAGAAACCATCGAAAACTTTATCTAAAATTTATTTTACCTTTTAAAATACTTAAAAAAGAGATCAAATTTTGTTTTAGTTTTCGATAACCAAACCACTCAATATTTCAAAAATCCTTAAAAATATGAAACTTTTTTTTCCCCATCAAAGTACCTTTTTATATGTATTCGTATGTTCCAAGGTATCGTATGCAAACTTATAAATTTCCTAGTAAAGACCTTTATACCAAAATATGAAATTCGAACATTCTACAATCGTGTATTGATTTTTTTTTTTGTATAAAAAATGAACGCATCTATAAAACTAGCTATCGTATAATATTTTCTATATTCTGGCTGGAAGTAAAGTTTAGTTAATGTACCTTAAAAGTTTGCTTCATGTGTGTATGTTTGTGATGGAAATATTGAATAAGGATTATTTTGGTTTGTTTCCGTTTTCCTTGAAAAATTCAAGAGGAAATATTTTATGGATTATATTTATGTACATACACATAAAAATATAGTGGGCAGGTGAAGTTATCTCGATTTAGTATAGGTAAAATTCTAAAAATGTGTGTAATAAAGAAATTTAAATTTTTGAAATATTACACAAAGCTGTGTGAAAAATTTTAGTATATTTTTTAACTCAATTTTAGAGAATTAAATCTTCAAATTTCATTTTTATATCTGATTTAAGCACAAAGCTTGAAATGCAAGCAAATTTTTTTTTTTTTTTTGAAAATTTGGAAGAATGAATTGTAAAATAAACAATGTTTTATAGAAATCAAAATACATTTGTAGGAAATATGAATTTATCACTTCAAAGTTGAAATATTTTTTTTAAATGTTAAATTCGGTAATTTTTTAAATATTAAAAAAGGTTCAAGTTCAGTTGGCCGAAAATATCGAACCAATTTGCACAAACTACATATTTCTGTTATTACTAGATTTATATGATTTTTTTTACAAAAAAAACTTTAAAACAAAATTTTTGAACCGACGGTTTTAAAATAACAGAAATGTAAATGACAAAACTGCAAAAAGTCTTCTAAAAATTTGTAAGAAAAATTCAAATTAACTCAAAACTAATGCGAAACGTTTAATAAGAACTCGATTTTGGCTGTTTGTATATCTTAACAACATTTCAATAAAAAACATATCAGCCTTAATTCATACCTTTCACTAGGAGTATAAATTTAAATAAGTACCTATTCCAATAAATTAGTGAATTCTTGAGTGATATGGATCTTATAGCTCTTACTTTCTTTAAGTTTAATTTTGCTGTTAGCAATATTGGAATTAGAATTAGACGGTATCAAAATGGTGACAGAAAAAAAACTTTGTTTGCAGAACGAAACTCCTTTTTTTAAATAAGAATTTAAACAATGTGAAATAAAAATCCTATGAACTGATATTTGCACACATGCAAATCCTTTCTCTTCTCATAAATCACGTCCATCCAAATCCACGATTTATTGACTAAATTTATGTCTTTTCAATCGTTCGACTTTATGGAATTTCGTTTCACATTCAGATTGCATATATACGAGTAGAATATACGAATACCCCTCAAATAAACACCGGTTTTGTATTTTAACATCAAAAGTAGGCCAAGACTTATCATGACATTGGTTCCCCTGTTTCAGTGTGTCGCTGTGTCGCCAGCAAATACAATTTCAAAAAAAAAAACGTATCTTTTTCTTTAAACATCTTTCCTCGATCACGTTCAGTTCCAGTCATTTAACACTTTCTTTTTTTCCCCGAAAATACATAAGTGCAGTCTTAACAAGAACGAGAATCACTTTCTCGCACAAGAAAACAAAATAAAACGAAAAAAAGTCAAAAAAAAAAAAAAAAACATCAACTCACAAGATTTTGATAATGAAAAATCCACAGGTAGTCCACAAGAAGCAGGTTCTTCCGTCAGCTTCTTTGATAAGATTTAACCACACTTCTTCTACTTGAACTTTGTATTTTTTTTTTTTTTTTTTGTGCTGAATGCACTTTTTATTCGATTAAACTTGTAAAAGTCTTCTTCGATTGTAGGTTGAATAGTAGAATAAAAAACAAAACACTCTTCACTCTTTGCCACCGATTCTACGATTGAAGACCGAGAAACTTTTCACCTTTCGTTTTATGATAACTTAAAGAAGACTTTCCATCGACATGAACATCGACGAAGTTTTGTATCTTTCTTTCTGGTTTGTTGTTTTATTGGCTCGTTTGTCTTGTGATGGGTTGTGAATTTTTGATTGTTGTTCGGTTGTGTAGGAAACAAATCTCAGAGTGCAACAAAATGATGAAGAAGCGCGCTTATCGAACCTACGAAGTGTACTGATCAAGAGCCAAACCGAAAGTTACCATCATACCTGTTGAGGCTGCTAAGATATTTAGCTTTTCATTTTTGGATTAACAGTTAGCCCGCATATATAGCATAGACACACACCTAGTCAAACACATATGCAGAAGACTTTGTATGTGATTGTGTTTTGTTAACACTCACACACCAACACTTATTATGGCCAAACAAAATCAATGATAGTGATAAAGTCTTTGGCTTAAAGTGAAATCGAAGTTTGTGCGCAGAGGTATGTGAATCTGAATCTGAATCTGTAGATAGAGTTTTTTTTGAGTCCGATGCGTTTATAGACATCATCGATGAGCATGCTCGTTCGCAAAGATAATAATAATACGAATACGAATACGAAATACGAAATCTTTGCGTATATGAGTTGAATACTCAACATTAGTAAAAAGAGTGTCCAGTAAGAGATTCACGTCATAAAGTCCGGGAATACTAAATATTTATTGAAGTTGAAGCGCTTCTTGTGGATTTTGATGCTAAGGGGAATTTCACTAGTATGAGGAATTTAATTATTTTTTGTAATCAAATGGAAATAGCAACACACCAAATATTTGCTTCCAACTCCCACAACGAAAGCTTGAAGGAGCAAATACAGAAATCTGATTTTTAAGAGGGTTTCGAAATGTTCAAGGTCCAAGCTTCAATTCATATTTTGACATTCATAATTTTTTTTTTTTCAAATGACATCTGGTACATAAAATTGGCTTTGACTTAAAAAATATTTTTTACACAATATTTCTAATTGTTTAAAAAACAGTGAAAGTTATTTGCACAGAAAATTTTTTCTTGGTATTTTCTTTTAAAGCTTTGTCACAGTTTCCCAAGACAAAACTAATATGAACCCGAGATTTTCCGGCTTTTGATTGCCTCAGGACCATCCTACACTATTATATAATTTATTCATGTCCTGGACTTTTTTTTATTAAGGAACGTTCAAATGCCTCATATTTATTTTTTCTTGTCGACGTAGGTTTGACGGTTTATATCAGAAAATTGACATTTGAATTATTTTAATTTATGTTTAGAAACATTCCACAAATTTTCTAGGAAATATACAACATTCGAATGTGGCTAGTATCCCATAACTGTTGTTTTTTGCATCAAAAATAGCATTATGGTTCACTTAGGCGTATACGCACCGAAAATAATTTTAAGCACTAAATACTTATAATGCGATGTCAATAAAATGTCAAATTAATAGCTTTTCCGTGCTAATCAGTAACTATAGTTTTGCCAATATAAATTTTGCGAAAAGAAAAGTGTCATGAGGTGATTTTCTAATATGCAATTTCCGAAATTACTATTCTTGACTTAGAACAAATTTAAAGAATGACTTTTTCGCGACGATTCAAATTTATTTAAACCCCCCTGCAAAGGCTTGACTAATGGTTTGTTTAAAATTTGCAGCTATTCGTCAAAATGTCATTTTTTGAAATTGCCACTTAATAATTTGGTTGGTGTCATTGTTTTTTGAAAACTGAGAAAGAAAATTTAATTTTATGATAACTCTATGCAACTCTTTTTCTAATTTCGGTAAAATCCACCTCAAATTACTAACAAGCCTCATGGTAAAAGCGACTTCCCAGTTGACGAAAATATTATTGGTATAATTTAACTCCTATACCTAACAGTTTGGTCTACATAGACGAGACACAAGGCAGCTGTTTAGCGCGTGACCTTTGAGAGAAACACATTTTTCAACCACCACCACCATCGTACAATTTGGTAACACTTTTTAAAATATAAGACTGCACCCTCGAGCAGTTAAGAGGGAAAGACAAACTAGAGACAGCTGAGCTTATTTTTTTTTTTTTGATAATTGCAAGCACTAAGCTAATTACAACCTTAACTGTGAATATTTCACTAATAGTCGTCAGGTGCTCCAGTTAATGTTCGTCTTAGTGTCAAGAGGTGACCCTTTAAGCCATAACGTCAATGGCTAACTCTTGAAACACAATTGCTTCAGCTCGGCTACGTTTGTTCGGGGAAATATGGAAGAATGGAAGGAGGAGGGGGGCTTACAATTTGTATTCTGCCATCTATATATTTTTTTGTTCTTCTTGTCTTATTTTATATTAAAGTATTTTAACTCTAATTACATTTCATGCATGAGAAAAGCGTCTAAAGAAGGTTGGTTGGTACTTGAATATTTTAGTACCGGTAAAATGTAAATATTCCATTTCTTCCCAGATGTTGCTGCTTGCTTCAATTGCAGAAGAGAGGAAGATTGCATGACTTAAGAATTACATTTGTACTCGACTCGAATGTTTCCTAGGAAGAATAAAGAGAGTGAGATGAAAATAACTGGATAAAGTAGGTTCAGTCTCAGTATGATGTTCAGGTTAGGTTGGGCATGAGCAGGCAATGAAAGTAGGTTCAGTTCAGGTTGGTTGTTAGAGAATTGGCAATATAACTGTTCATTTATATTAAAATGTAAGCAAAAGAAAAAAAAAAGTATCTAACTTGAACTTTTGTAAAGTGGATAAGATACATACTCGTACTCATAGTTAGCTATAGAGGAATCTATGTTCTGTGATGTTAAATAATTAGATATATGTTTATTTGCTTAAAATTCTCTAACACGGAAAGACTAAGACTGTAAGACTAAGAAGCATAAAGTTTGCGTTTTCAAAGCCTATGCTAAGATTGTGTTGTATATATCTGAATGCATAATAAGGAAGAGCAGGTGCATCCTATGATTTAGTCGTATGAGGAATTAGACATGCGATGAGGAAGTATTATTTCTCTGATTTGATATTTGTTTTAAGTTTTCAATCTCATGGATCTCTGGATTTGTGTGTTAAAGATAAAAAAACACCGCTTATTTGAATTTATGTGGTAACAGAAATGTATATTTTCAATTCGTGGCTTGGTTGTGCAGCATTAAAGGTCTTTGACAGGAGTGCATTTTTGTATTTGAAAAAAAAAACTCGATTTTAACCAAAGATCAGGTTGGTCAATGGTGGGACAATATTTTAGACGTCATTTTTTATAAGATTCACTCAAATTCAACTGAAGAAGTTAAAATTGTTTTGAAATACAACAATCCAAGTCGTCCTACAAGGTTCAATATTTCCCTTAACCTATGTCCTTTTACGTTTACTGCTTAGGAAAGTCCTGTTTTGTTTAAAGACGGTTTTTATTTGAAGGTAGGAATTTTGAATGATGAATCTTCGATACAAAATTGCAAATATGGTTTATGTACATACCTATGAAGCTTTTTGAATAAAGGCTTTTGAATTTGAGACTGGGGGTTCAAATTTAGCAACCTCTAATAATATTAATAATAATATTAAGGCAATGAAGTTTTTTCAACGTAAATTTGGCTGATTTTGGACTTTCATGTAGCATAATGAGTACGAAGAAAAAATTAGGTTACCAAATTTCTTCTAGATAAAAAAAATTACTATGCAAACTTTAATGTTGTGAAGAGTATATGCGCCATTGAACAGTGACGGACAAAATTACCATCTAACCAAAACATGATAACATTGAATTGATTAAAAATTTTGCTTCAATGATGATTCATCGGACATTTAACCGCTTAAACTCATCTCTATGATATTCAAAACCTAGATCAATGCAAGACCTTTTAATTACGCATTTTAATCTTCCATTTAAATGATGCGCTCGAATTAATTAATCAGCCGTTTGTGATCTCTATTGATGATGATTCAATAATGACAAAAACAGAATAAATTTACAAAAATGATAACAGAGGTCGAGTGATGAGATTCATCTCGAAAAACCCAACCTACAAATTTTAATATCTTCAATAAGAAATTAACAATTTTTGGCAAATTGATTGACTCATTTAAATTTTTACATTTTATACGTCAATTCAATTACCTTTAAGAAGTATTAGGCGAACTTAACATCTTGACGATTTTTTTGTATAGCCGAAAAACCATCTTAGAAGTTTTAACGAGACTTACTAAAAGCATACGTTTTGCAAGACAGCTGGATTAAGGCTTGGAGTTTAAATTTTGACACACGGTGCAACTGCTGAAATTGAGAACTACGAAAAAAAATATAATAAAATGTGTTAAATTTTAAATAAAACAATTACATACATAAACAAAAAAATTGCAGACTGCAAAATGATTGAGGAAAAACCCTCTTTCCTCTGTCATGTTCACTGTTAACAATACAAATTTTAAATCACGTTTCCATACTGGAAAAAAATACAACCAATCAATTAAAAAAAAAGAAAAAAAAAACAATCAGGATAAAAATGCAATTTACAAGGCACCTGTTTACGAAATGTGAATCATAATAATCACAATCAGTACCGTACAATGGTTATCGCACGAACAATGCGTTACTATATATTTTTTACGAAGGTACATGAACTTCAGTTCCCTTGTTTGATTGTTATTACTTATTACCCTCTTAAAAAGTAAACAGCTTTGTGTTAACTTTAACCGCTCCTGTATTTTCATTACATGTGCACAAACATATAATCCTTTGTGATAAAATGCAAATTCAAAACCCATTACAAAAGTCCAACTTCATTTAATGTACACACATGTGATGGTGTATATTTATATAGATTTTACAAGGATCTTTACGGTTTGGTTATAAACTGTTCATGTGTCATACAACTGGCAAAAAAAAAAGTGAAACACGATGATTTATAGACAAAGTTAAAGCAAGGAAAATTTGTTTTGCTAAATAGGAACAAGAAATCAATCAGCCACATGAAATTTTGTATGTGGCACACATTTTCGACAAAAAATAGTAATTTTTCAATCAAAAAGGCATAATAATTATTACTGTTCATACACACGACACGCAACGCCACCACAAGCCTCCGGCTTTCCACCGGAAACACAAGAAGTATAGAAGTATAGAAAAGTGCCTACAACTACATGCCCATCAGCCCAGGCTTTAGTTCAGACTTTTGTGCAGCTACATTTACACTTTCGACGCTTTGATATGTACCTACTCATAATTTTAATACGCGTATTTGAAACCATCTTAAGCTAATATCGGATGTCACTCTTCGCGGCGGGTGGCGATAGCGTCGTCACACGTCGTCAAGTGAACTTTTTTAGAGAACGAAATACCTCCATACATCCTCGTGGCTGTGATTGGAATTTAATTTGCGTGAAATGATTTTCATTATTTTTTTTCTTCATTTCAATTTAATAATTTCTCGGCTTATCAAAAAACCGAAATACTCCACTTTGGTCAAATAATTTGTCCACGCCAATAAATTAACGAAGCCGGGCGGACAGTCCGCACTTTGGAGCGGACGATTTCTACTTTTTTTTCTACTTGGATTTTTCTGTCTCTCTTTGCTTTTACCAGACGCATTTGAGTATTTTTTATTTTCTTTTATTATTTGTATGATAAATATGAGCACTTATCCAGGGCCGGTGTTTTAAAATGTATATAAAGGGGGATAATACACAAACTTTACTCTCAAGACGAATTTTCACCAAACTAAGAACTTAAGTTTCTCTTTTGCTTATGTTTTAAAAAATTATATTTTTTGTAATTGGAAATAAAAATATCTAAGTTCTTGTTCTTGATTGTTATTGAAAAAAATCGTAGAGAAATCTCAGTACATTTAGTTGCCCCTTTTCCCCCCTCAAAACCAAGCTTTTGTGTGAAATTTTTTGTTTGGCGGGTTATTGGGGCAATTATGTTTTGGGTTGGTGTACCTGATGTGGTTAAAAGATGTCCGAAGACAGAAACACGCAAATTGGTAAAGTGTTAATAATTCCAATGACAAGGAAAGTGGCTCAATTATTATTCTTCCGTTGTTTATTGACACTGAAATGTTTTTTTTACAGTTGATACAGGCTTGGTAAAAAGAATTGTTACCATATTTTGAAATATTTAAGAAAAACCTTGTTTAAGTTGTTCCAAAACAACATAATTATTGATAAGTATTGAAAATTTAATATTTTTAAATGCTTTTAAGAGTTAAAAATTTTGTTTTTATAGGTTTGGTTTCAAATATCATTTGATTTCTAACTAAAAATTCGACAAAATTTATTTTTCATATTTTTTTTTTAAATTTTAAATTAATTTCTCAAACATGTAACGTTAATGGTTTGTTCAAAATAAAAAAGAGTAAAATTTTTTCGAAGTTAATTTATAGACTAATAGTCAAACACTATTGATTTCACTTTGATTTATCCGCTAAACTAGTAAACGGATTTTAAAAATTACTTAGAAAGAAATACAAATTTGTAGTTCTTAAAATTTAATCTCACTAGCTACTTATTTGAATCAAACTTTTTTGTAAAAAATTGTAAATGTTACGTTCTAAGCAGAATTTCCATTCCACTGTCTAAAAATATGTTATTTTTTATCTTCTTGGACCTTATGGAAACTTTTTTTCCCTGGAAACTTTTCCACCAAAACTTAGTAACGGAATTTTTTGTTTATTTTTATATACAAATAAAGAAAAAGTTCCTTGGAAAAAATTATTCACGATAGAAATGTTCCCAAAATCTGAAAAAACTTTGGGGAATTTTTTTTCGTGATAAGGCTGATTTTGTTTTATGTTTTTTTCTTATAAAAGAAGTCTTCGTCTAAAAAGCTTCTGTTTTTTTTTTCCTATAAAATTTTAAAATTGAAAAAATGCCAAAAATCAATTGCCAACAATTTTGCAGTTAGAACAAATTGTATTTGAAAATTAAGTTATTTATTTTTACTGGCTTCATCGCAATTTTCTCTCCTTTTAAACCTTCCCTGGACTAAGATAAACATTTCAAAACCAAAATCGGCCAAGCCGTTCTCTAGTTTTAATGAGAAAAATAAACAGTAATCAATGGAAGACATAAAGTCATCAAAAATTCCAACTGTGTACAAAGTTAAATTTCAATTTGATCAATAGAAAACACAATCCCACTAAATAACATTTTCCGTTGGATATATTTTTTTCGACCCTACTGTAATAAGTATTTTAAAAATGTAATTCATTAAAAATAATAAAATTGTGTGTTTTATATTTGGTGTCACATATATCAGCTATCTAAGCTGCATTCTTATGTTTGTCTATATAATAATTCTAAATGGTTATCACAAAAATTAGGTCTTACCGTAAGCAAAAGAACACAACCTAGATAGCTTCGCAACGAAAATGGCAACAACACTACTACATACATCAGCAACCCCAAACTTCCATTCCGAATTCCGATTCCGAACCCGACCATAAGGCCTACCCTATACCTACCTACTGCAAAACAAGCACAAAGCAGCTTGGGCTTGGGATTCAAAAGACTTGGGCCGCGCATATACTTAAGGTTTGTTGACACGTTTCACTTGTCTTCATATCGGGAGAAAAGTACTTAACTGACGCATTGCGTGATTGGAAACCATAATAAGTTCGGCCCAGCCAGATTCGGGGCTCATGGCCTCTAGCTATAGCAAAGGTACACTGCCAATGCTGCTTCGGTGCTCCGTTGGTTCGTTGGTTGGTGGCTTCACTGGCTTGCTGGTTTCTTCTTGTGGAATTTCAATGAAGGTTTTACTTTCGCACCTAAAATGTTTAAATCGATGA
This sequence comes from Scaeva pyrastri, assembly GCA_905146935.1. NCBI lineage: Eukaryota > Metazoa > Arthropoda > Insecta > Diptera > Syrphidae > Scaeva > Scaeva pyrastri. Next base: position 75,430,472 of record LR989929.1, read on the forward strand.
TAGCGTCTCTCGTCCGTCGTCGACTCACAACACTGTATGGTGAGGTGGGAAGTGGAATGGAGTGAAGTGACTGGTGACTGGTGACAATGCAGATTGTTCCAGGGGCAAGATAAAGAGTGTGTGAGACGTGCGTTTGTGTGTGCTCTCGATACTTTCTCTTTCTTTGGCCCGTCACAGCAGCGTCTGAAGCCTACGGCCTACCTTCTCCAGCTATAGGTACCTGGGTTTTATTTGTCTTCGTCGATGTTATTTGCGGCTTAATGGACTTGACATGAGTTGCTTGTTAAATTTTACGTAATGAATCGAACGAATTCTCAGTAATTTTCGAGGTTTTGTGTTTAGGTTTGGATTGTGTTTTTTTTTTTAATCAATGAAATCAAACCCACAAAAAACTCACTAAATATTTATGATTAAACGATTTTAAGTTTATTTTTTCTTTTTAAATAAGAAAGTGAATCTTCTTTAAGATGTGTTTTTATTTTGATAGTTGATGTTTTACATGCGTGAGCGTGAGTGGACCAAGTTTTTTATCACTTTGCTTCCATGATGTAATTTATTGGAAATGAAATAAAACGACACTTACAATTTTTTTTTGTTCAGTTAAAGTAAAATAGAAAATAATTTCGCAACTTTCGTCTGCGCAAAGAGTTTGACAATTTCATGTTCATTTCACATAATGAGCTTTCTTTCTCTTCAAAGTTCCACACACTGCACCGGCTCGGAGGACGAGGTGGTGGTAACAGAGGGGGTGGCACTGCGCTGGTTGAATGCAAAATCAATTAGGTATTGAATTTTTTTTTTAATGGAGTATTTAAAAATCGATCGTCGAATCGAATCGAATCGTTATCATTACCGGAAGTTAGGAGCTGCTCTATAAACTTTGAAAAGTTCGGAATTACTGAGAAAAGATTTAATTACTAGTTAATAGTTTTTTTTGCTTCGATTTTTTTTTTTCACTTTTTTATCTGGAATTGAAAGAAAAACTGGAAGAATTTTATTTTGATTCGTTTTTTTTTTTTTTTTGCTCATGTGCTGTTTGAGGTTAGTTAACACAAAAGTTTTGAGGGACTTAAGTATTCATTAAAAAAAATCAAACTTTTTTGTAAATAGGTTCTGGGGTATAGAATGGGAAAGATAGTAGGAGATTGAAGGTATTTAATTCCTTTAATATTATTTTTTATTGAAATTTTCCTTAAGGACAAGATTTGTGGATATTGTATTCAGATAAGTGGGAGAAAAAGAAAATATTTTGTAACTATTTATGACACTAAATAAATTGAATTTCGAATGGTCGGGAAGGTCTAAAATTCTAAATTAAAAAATATATGTCTCAAAAAATTTACAATCTAAATCTTTCAAAAAGGTCGAAGGGAATCTTAAAATTTTAAAAATCGATTTTCGACTTATCTTTGTGTGATAAGGTTCAAATTAAAAAATAAATATATTTTAAGTGAGTTTTTGGCAAATGAAGGTACCTTACAAATTTTTGATTTGAAAAAGAAATTTCTATCTTCAAAAATGAAGTGCATTTGTGGTACAAATTTACAAATTTTGCATGTATGTATATGTGATTTGTAGTACCCGTTGTGTGATGGTAGTGCATAAGACTGTCATGCCAAAGGTCTGGGTTCGATCCCTGTCTATGGAACCTGAAATTCCTCTCAAGAGCCAGTATGCGAGAAATTGAAAAATCCCCCAAGAGTAATTCTTGTCATTAAAAGTGCTTTCTCAAAAAATTTAAGCGTTCGGATTCGGCATAGAAATTGTAGGTCCCTTCCATTTCTGACATTACTCGCACACATTAATCGTTGAGAGCATAATAAGTCACTATAGGCCCTGGCTCTCTACGTGCTGTAGCCCCACCATATTTATTTATTTTATTTATGTGATTTAAAAAACATTTTTGGAATATGTCAATAGTTGCCATGCCGTTATTGTCTATTTAAAAATTCCGTCGTAAATATTTGTTTGTAAATTATGTATTTCAGTTTCTGTTTGAAATAATGTACACTACTTAAAATTGTTCAACTATTTTTTCAAACACAAACTTTAAGCAAATTATTGTCTAAAAGTTTGTATATTATGTTAAATAAATTATTAAAGCAGCCCTTATTCAAAGTATACATGTATGTATGTATGTATATCTACAAAAAAAAAAACCTAAAATTTCTTAGACTTTGTAATCAAAATAACCAAATGCTTTAAAAAGAAGAATTTAAAAATAACTATTCTGTTAAAAATTCAACTGCCCTATAATTTAAAAATCAACCACAAACGACCACATTTAAAAATGATTGAAGTCTCTAATTTTTCCTTGGTTTAGAGTCTACACCATTTCAAATAGATTTTTTGTTTTTCCTACTTTGAATATTGAAATTAATTGATTTCAAAGACAAATTGTTTCTATTTTTCAAATTGTTCTCATATAAAATAACATGGTATGAATTAATTCTAAACGTTAAGTATGGACAAACCATGATATATTGATTTAAATTTATTTCTATTTTAATATTTAAACGCATTAAATTGGCTGAATGAATACAAACAAAAATACTATACAAGAAGTGACCGCATCATGACCTTCGTTTAATAAAAAAAAACCTAAATATTTGTGTCAAATTAGGTTCTCAAAAGCTTATGTTAATTTTGAAAAAAAAAGAAGAAAATAGAACAAAACATAAAAAACTTTCATTGAGTTGAGTTTATATCAGAACAAAATGGACAAAAGAATAAAAAAAAGAGTAATTGATGTGACACTTCTTATAGAATGACCCTTCTCACGCTTCAATTCTTTTGCTTAAGTATCAAAATCCATGATCCTTGGAACACAAGAGAGGGAGTGTTTTTTTTTATGCTAGATATTACTTTCATAATCTGTATAGACTTATTTTCTAAAAATGTTCACATTGTGCGGCTTAAGAGGGAATTCCAAAATGTTTTGAAATAAATTTAACTTTGACAATAGAATGCGGAAAGGAAACATTTCCTTTGAGAATTATACAGAAGTCGAAAAGATTTAAGTGATTGAAATTTATACAATTCTTGTTTAATTAAGTGGTTAATTATATTTTTTTTATTGAAACACAAAGTAAAAGTCAGTTATGTCATTAAATGTTTGAATGTAAAATTATTTTTTTTGGGATTTCGTCAAATCATTTGTCTAACAAATTATGGAAAAGATCAAGGCAAGCATCCAAGATTTTTATGATGGGACCGCATACATTGAACTGTTCTGGACGAAAAAATGTCAGTATTTTCAAAGCAAAGATGAGTTGGCTATTTCAATGGTGGTAACATAAAAGTCCAATAGTTCAATAGTTCCATCACATAAATGTCCTTCCTTCATATTTAAAGTTTTCCAAAAACTGATTCGTTGGACAGTAAATTGACGTCAAAATTTGAAGTTAAATGTAATTTCACTGTCCAAAACATATGCACACGATGTGAAACATCAAAAACGATTAACGGATTTCCACAAAAATATATGTACACATATGTATGTAATGTATATTGTATGTATAATAAACAGTACAAATTATACTATATAATATCCAGTTAGTATGATACCTCAAATGACATTCTATGTAACTAAATTTAAGGACGAAATTTGAGTGTAATATGAGTTCGAGAGTCTGATAGTAGAAGCCCGAAGGACATCCGAGTATAAAATGGACGGTGACGGATGTAACTTAAGCTACACCATGAACAGCTATTTGATCTGTTGTAAATAAATATACAACATCAATGTTATTTTGGTATGCCAATTAAATACATATACAATGGTCTATGGAATGAGAATGTGTTGGACAAAAACTATGTAAAAATATCACACTACCATCCTTATCATCAATAGTGACTTACATACATACAATATATATTATGCGACATGTAATTACATATATTGACATACTAATTATAAAATACGTTTGTATGCATAATATTTTGTTCACAGAAAAACAATGCCTACTCAATTTCTCAAAGGGATATGTAAATTAATCAATAATAATTATTATAAAAATTATAATTTAAGGACATTTTTAATTGTAAATAAATTGTAGTTTTACATGAACATGTCTCCTAGATAAGATTCTATATTTTTGAATTGTATCTATGGAGACTCCTACCATGCCTCGTGTCTTATAGTTTTATCACACAAAAAAATTGCAATTTTGTCAACATATAAAGCAACACATTTTTAATGAATCACTTACATTAACTCTTACAACCAACATAAAATAAGGAAACATCAAATAAGTCTCCACAAGTAATATTGTAAAGTTTTTATTTTTTCCTTTTTTAAAATTTGACACTAATTTTAACGTTTCCTACATTAGCTTTAAAATTCTCCCGTTTTATCCAAACTACCGAAAAAGCATGTGTTTGGTTGGCCAAAAATATGTGCACACGTCGTCTCTTCACCCACACCACAACAACGTCAGCAAAAATATAAAATAGACGAACTACCTATAAAAAATAAAAACTTTGCCCTATTTAAAATTTCCCTTAAAAGTTCCTCTTGGAGCATATATCAGGTAATGTACCAAAACGAACTTAAACGAAACACGTTTGCTGATACAAACAAGGACGAGACCGGCGGCAGCAAAGGCGGCAACGACGGTGAGGGCGACAAGGACGAGTACGACCGACGACGAACGTGGAGTTGCTACTTAATCGTATGTCAATAAAGAGCAGTGCAATAGTGCATAAGGAAACAAGGACACCATTGGTGGATGTGAGTAAAGATGAACTAACGCTACACTACGACTACGAGTATAGGATACTTTCTCCATGTATAAGGGTACATAGTATAGTTGGGAAATTAAAAACTTTCACCCGAGAAAAAGGAAGTTGTTTTCATTTTCTTCTAGATTTTCTTAGCATATTTTCGTGTGTCTTTTTATTTTCAATCTACCTGTGCTTCTGTGTGGGGCATGTCCTGGAACAACAAAAAAAAAAGGAATTTCCCATCGACTGAATTTAAATTTAAACAATAATGATGGAAGCTTTTGTGTGAGTCTGCAATCGGCATGAATCATTAAGGACTTCGGCACGTTCGTCTTTCTTGTGAATAAAAAAATGAAAAAAAAAAAAAAAAAAAAAAAATGGAAAGAAATAGAGCCAAATATTTTGCAATAAATTTCAAGAACAACATTTCAAGGCACCGAGGCACCCAAGAAATGTTTATTCTCTTAAAGATAGAAAATACCAGAGAAAGACGATATTTTATTTTTGAAAATTCCATTTCTTGGTATGGTATTGGTATATCAAAAACGCTAGGGATTTGAACTTAAACGTGCTATGTGCACCACACCAGTTTTAACATGCGTGACACAGAGTGTGCGGTTGGCTTAGATACCAACCGCACTTGTGTCACTTTTGTATTTAATTAAAAGCGTGGGAAAGTTGAGTTATTATAGCTGTAGGCAGACGAACAGAGGGAAACTTAAAGTAGTCCTCGCCAAAATACCAAACCCACATCCCTCTTATTGTTTCTTGGTAGGCAATGTTTAATTTTCGGTTTAATTAATGTTACAAACAGGAACAATTTGACAGTTGATTAGCTTTGACTGAGCTAATAATCTCTCATAAACTTGTAAACTTCCAACAAGGACGTGTTGAAGAGGGGGCTTTAAGGGCACAAAGTGCCCGAATTGTAATATTAGAAAGTTTTCTTGGCTATAAGAGGACTCCGACGATGTCCTGTTGGAGCAAAAATTCTGATAAGATGACGACAAAGTCTGTCGTCATCGATTTTGACTTCATTTTAAAAGTAATGATGAAAAGGCAAACCACTTACTGATAATATTGATAGTTGGACTCTATTGGAAGCTTTGGAGAACTGCGCTATAGGGCATTATCATTGGATAAACATTTGTGTATACCAATTTCTTCTCCAAGAACCTTTAAGACCTAATTTGATATATTTTGTTTAATGTTATGCAGATCAAAAAATACCCCACCAATTAACAATCCCGTCTACAGCCCCCTCTATATAACTCAACTCATCGTACGTTTTACTTAACAAAGTGCTATTATTAACGGCTGAGTTCTAATTGAGGTAACTTTTCGCCCAAGCAATACTGTAACTGTAGTATAGTAATTATGTATATTTCGTACAACTGTCAACTGGCAAAAGGCCTTAAAAATTGGTATCTATATATTTTTCTTTCAATTTGTAACTTAAAAAGTTGAAGGGTCTTAGAGCTCCGCCTTAGGTTAATAGGGATCATTTGTTTTGTGGAATAATTTCTTATTGTCTGTTCCTAATCTCGTATATCCTAAGATGGCCCGGAAGACACCTGCCATTTTTTCTTTGTTTTGTTTACGGTTTTTTTTTTCGTTTTGTATTTGTCTTATGTAAAACTTAATATAAGATACATACCCTCGTTGAAGAATTGTATGTGTTTGTAATAATTGGAATTTAAAGTTGGTTGGGGTTAAGTACGAGTATTTATATGTAGGTATATTTACAACTTTTTTTACTGTTTGAAAATTCATTTGGAAAATATTTCTGTCAAGTTGAAGCGATATGGACTTACAAGTAAATAATGAACATATATAAAATGAAGGTCTTTATTGTTCAAAGAAGCCTATAAGTGATGGATCTTAGCCGTGAAACTTGTTAATTGATGTAGTTTTTTAAGCTCTTTAATTAGCCCAATTGTTTTTTATTGGGATCTCCTGTGTCATGTTCTTAGTCGTTGTGATTGTACTCCTCTATAAAACCTGCTTTCCATATCGCGTTTCTTCAGAATTTGGTAAAAAATACTGTAGGGCCCAGTTGAACCACTTTGAATAACAGTCTTAGGAATCACGATTCTTCTAGTTTTGAATATCTTCTTTTCGAAGTCTGACGTCGATTTTTCCCATCCAAACTTTAAGTAAAAAAAAATGGTCAAAAGGCTCATCTCTCCCCTAACTGCTTTGATATAATATTTCAAATTTTGAAAAGTCCATGAAAAAATGTTTGTTTTTTTTTTTTTGTTCACCCACTTCAAATTAGTATACATGAAGGAATATCTAAGAGAATATTTAATATATCTTTACTTAACTCTTATAGCTAAAAAATTCATTCATTTCGTTTTATCTCTTCAAAAAATAATTATAACTCACTTAGTATCTTTCTATATTGAAGCCAAATTGTTCATTATTTTTTTTAATTAATACTTAACATCTCCATCATCATCTTTATTTTTCATCCCATACCTAATCCGAAATCCTAGAAAAAATAAAAAAACGAAATCCCATTCTCTTAATTATCATTTAAGATTATAACGTATATCTATCTACCAATCTATATGCATTCAAAAGAGAGAAAATGGTTCTTATAAAACCTGAAACCTAACACAATTCTAAAAATCCACTCATTACCTAATTAAAACATCCCACCATCATCATCATCATCATCATCAGCATCATCACAACACAGAGTAGAGTACACAGAATACACAGAACTCACGAATAATGCTTATCCTTCTTCGTCTATACTATAGCACCTTCGAACAATAATTATCCTACTTCAAATCCAAAAGATCTCCTTATTCCACGCCATCATAACCAATAGCAATTAACCACCCACTTTCATCATCAGGCTCTATTTCTCCTTCTTTTGTTTCTCTGTTTCTGTGTTTTTTGTTTTTGTTTTGTAAATTTATTTCATTCCTTTTCTCGTATTCTGAAAATATAGTCGTACCTAGACCTACTACCTACCCTACTCAACTCGCGTATACATCAGTAAAGTGAAGTAGTGGTGCGAGTCCTTTTGTATGCTTTTCTATATATTCCCTCTTTTCTATCGTTGCTGCTCCCGATTTATTCCCGTTGAATATGAACAAACAGATTCACAAATGCCTGATGTCGTTCAAAAGCCGGTTATGCCTCTCGTCATGGCTTGCGCTTGAATGTAGTATATTCCATGGAACTACCCGCCTTCGCTTTCATTCCATCCCACATCCATTCCATTGCCACCATCGGCAATAGTAATAGCTTTTGGATGGTCGTTTTCTTTGTATGCCTCCTGTTCGTCCTTTTTCCTTATCCTGCGTTATTATTTGTGTACCATTTCTTTTTATTTATTTTATATTTTTCTGTTTTTTTGTATAGAACTTGTCTGTTTCTGACAAAAGCACAGTGGGATACCTTATTTCTGCCTGCCTGTGCCTTTGCCTTTAAAATGGGAATTCATATTGAATAGAGAAATCCTTAAAAGGATTTTGCCAGGATATAAAATTGCGAATGAAAGCCAATATGATGATGACGCATAGAATCTTTTGCAGCTGTAGTAGATAATGAAAGTTATAATGTGAAGTTTTGAAAAAATAAAAAAAGGAAGAACTGTCGCTTGATAAAATCATTTCCTAGTAGAAAAATTTCATCGATGCGCTCTCCTTCTCTCCCAGTGCTGCCATGGCTTTGATCCTGGTCCATGTAAGAGCCCACTTCTTTCTTAAACTGACCAAGACCATGCTCGTACACTATTCACATCTTTTGAAACTATATCCTGATGTGCTTTCTTCGAATGTCTGCTTCACCATCAAGTACCCATCGTCGTCTCGTCGTCCGCGTCGTCGTCGCCCTAAGTCCAGCTATTGCAATGTGGCCATGCGGGGTTGGAGCTCAATTTATCCAACGTTTGGGTAGTCAATGGGTTTTGATGGCCAATTCAGTATAAGGGCAAACTTGCAATGACAATAAACACAAGATTCCGAATTTCACTCAAAACCTTTTGTGTGCTCAGCTCCGCTCTTCTCCGGGCGCATGAGCACTCTAGCGCTCTTATGTTCCACAAAAGACCACCAACTGAACTGACCTAGTACTCTCGATATCGGAATGTTGTTGGAGCTGTTTTTCAAATGAACTTGGAGCACACAAGCCCATCGTTGCATAGTCTTCACAGTCACAGCTGCGCCAATGTTCTATTTTTGAACTCACATCCAATTTGCGGCGAATTCAGGAATACGTTCCACATACACAAAAACCTATGAGTTTCCCGTTTTTTAACTCAAAACATCAGGTTCTAGATTCAGTATCTTGGCGACGTTTTCTCATCGATGACGCGTAGACACACGACCAGCATCGTATCAGTGATTAAGCGCTGCGATAACGGATTTTGTCTGTTGCACGTTCCCGTTCAGATAATTTAAGGGAATTTATTTTCCGAATTCCAATTCGGTGGCGGAAAACAGGGCTGGATATTTTGGGAAAGCATGTGGGGCTCATCGATGATGGTGTAAATATGCCCAATTGTTATCACATTTCCGCTATCAACCCCCGGGGTTTCATGTTGCCCGAGAGCCGAATCGTAACGATGTGTTAGTTCGGAAAATCAATACGTTCCATACAACAACAAAAAAAAAAAATCCTGCAAAATTCATAATCACATCCCGATCCCGAGCACTTTATCGTTCGCACACTAAAAAAAGCCCTTTGGCAATGTGTTCTATTTAATTAGTGTTCCGTACTACCAACCATTAGACATACATATGTATGTAGGTATATCCCTATAGATACTGAATATCTGGCAAGGATTAAGCAAAGAAACAAAGTGTCGCTATAGTGACAACGCCGCGCGATAATAGCAGCAAAAAGCGTCGCGTCATTTTCACTTTAACGAATGACTGTGACAAGGACGCGCTGCTGATGCTTTTATAAGGATGATAATGATGATTATGATGATGTTGATGATTATGATGACGATGTCAGCATAATGCCACAGGATATGCCAGGCTAAAAAATTCTTATTAAAAAAAAAATAAAATAAAAAATATGAATATAGTTACCTAAATGCATTTCTTAGTGCCGTCGTCATCGCCGCAGTGAAAAAATCTTTTCTATATGCCCTGCAACTATTTCTGTGCGCTCTTGCTCTCGTTCGCTTAATTAATTGAGAGTGTGAATAATTAAACACAAAAAAGAATTATATTTCCCACCGTGTGTCACATCACAGTTTGATATCCTTGTAACCTTGTAATCCTTCATCTTCATCGTCAACGTCACCGTCACTGTCGCCGTGCGTCCGTCGCCCTCGTCGTCGTCGTCATCGTCGTTGTTCGGTCGTGTCACTCGGTACACTTTTATAGCTCAACTTGTTCATCGTTTGTCGTTCGTCATTCGTCGCTCGTCAGTCGTCACTCGTCGCGCTAAAAATTCCAGTGACATCCTTGATACCTTTTTTCTGTCCCTTAGAATAATATTGTGCTTGTGCTCGTGCAAGGACCGAAAATATGTAGATACGAGAGTGAATGAAAAAATCTCAAATGAATAATGCAATATTCCTTCTAATTAAGTGAGCAAACATAAAGTGTGGATAAAAGGACGAGGTCCTGGCTCCTGGGTAATACCTAGTTGTTCATGTTCATGATACGATTCAGTGAAGACATAATTCTTGAGCTCGTTTACTCGACACATAATCTGATTTAAATTCGCAGGTGGTGTGTGAAAATTCCTCGAGTTAAACAAAAAGTTGATGTTTTAAATTTACAAAAAAAAAGAAAAATATTGAAATAGGGATGTGTCCTTCTGTCAGTTACATATGTGGTGTAGGTATTATAAAGTGTAATTAGTTAGTGTTTTATGACCCGCAATCACGAAATAATCATTTTTAATTGCAAAATAAAATTGGATATATCCTCACTCATTACACATAACCCAACACCCAGCACACATACCCGAATAAATCGCATGTCAGTTGGGAATAATCTCTGAAAAACGCAAACAGGACAACACTAATTTAAAAAAATAAATACAAAATAAAAAAAATAAGAAAGGAAAATTGTACTTTGTTTATTGACGGAAAATATTAAACAACAACAACAAAAAAAAATTACCTACTAACATAAAACATCAAAAAAGAAGGGGGAAGTCAAACATCATCAAAAACAACAGGAACACCACCGAAGGAAGATAAGCATCACATGAGCTGTCATCATGATCGCAATTATAACATTATTCTTCTATATGACAAGTGAGTACGAGTATAGATAGGCTTACTTATTGGTAGTATTGGTGTAGGGAATACAGACCTACCTACACTACATATATGCTTGTTCTTCAGTTTTGTGTGCTTAAAATGTTACATGAACATTATTTCGTTATTATTAACAATAACCGTGACACGGTTGTGTAGGTTAATGAAATGGGGACTTGAAATACGGTTGCCACTTTTGTACTCAAGTGCGGAATGTTTTTGAAATGTTCTATTTTCACGACACGTACTTAGTGTCGAAAAAATACGTTTTGACACGGAATATTAAGTAAATATCCTGCAGTAAACATTGTTGACATTGTTGTTGAAATTCACCAATGAGAGTTTTTTTTTTTATTTTTCGTCACTTTCGTATTTTTGTCATCACAGCATTCTCCTCCAAGAAGTTTTAAAAATGTTTGGTTTTTTGTCAAGGATTCTGATTTTGAGACAATCGCACTTCCGCCGTTCAGTTTACCCGGCGGCGGCGGCGGGACATTGTAACAAAGAAAGTTTTTTTTTTAAATTCTTCATTATCAATCGAAACATTTTTATCTGCTCTCCATTAATGTTAAAAAATATTTTTAATTGACTGTCGAATTCATCTCAGTGGCTCAGCAAATTTTTATGAATATCACAACAGTCTGTAGTTTTTTTACAAACAAAATTAATTTATTTCTAAAATTGCCTTAAAAAAATCACTCATACGCCCCCTGCATCGTTCTTAGAAAAAATTCACTCGTTTGAAATTTCACTGTTCATTAAATTTAATCCATTAAATATAATGGTAGTATTAAGTACAAGAAGTTTAATTGTATACATTTAATTTGTATTAAAATATGTAAATACGGGGTCTTCCATCAAGAGTGTTATTAATGTGAGAGGCGAAACTTTTGTGACATACTTAATCTTTCATGACTGTGGCTCATAACAGACTGAATTTGACTGAGAGTAAGGGAAATTGGTTGGATTTGAGCGCCACTGTAGTTTGAGGCCTATTTGTCTAGAATTATGATCTATGATCGAGTCAAACTATACGACCCCAATGGTTAATTTACATAACCTCCACATGAGTTCATTATATTCTCGAATCGGTTTTGCAGAGTTTCGAATGTGGCGTTATTTGTTAGGATCTTAACGCTATCCATGCTGTTGGTGTCAAGAATTCATATCATTCAATTTAGGCCAAAAGAATAAGTCGGTAATCATCGATATTTAGTGTTTACTGTTGACGGTGATGGCCTTGCCCGACATCAAGATCGTTTAAAATTTGACAATTTAGTTTATTGGCATACATTTCTCTAATCATGAAACAGTCCTCATCACTGAAGATAGTTTTGATTGTTTCTTTTCAACTGATCGTCAATTTTTGTGATCTTTTTGACCAAATCGAATAAGGTTATGTTGTTGGCATTTGATTTGATTGTTATAGTTAAATGTTTAAGACGTAAAATTTGTGAAGATTTTCACAAAACTATTTGATCATTTAAACTTGTCGTATTCCTCAATTGTGATTTGATAAAATAGATGTTGAATAGAAAACTGTTAATTGATAGATGTTGGTTGAAAAACACAGCCATAATGGCCACGTAAAAACTCCTTTTCATCACATTAATGTTTGACTGAAAAATCAGCGTGTGGTTGAACATATTACAAGCCAAATAGAATTTGGTCTTTATAAAAAAAGATGTTCACTATGTATGTATTACTATTTTTAATTTTATTTTTAAATCAATTTTTTATATTTTTCTGTGAATGTTATGTTAGTATATATTTTTGTATATACCCTAAGGGAAGACCCCAGAGTGAATGAGAGAAAAAAACATTCAAAGGATCAGCAAGTAACTATACATATTACTGGATCCCAAATTTGTTTGTCCCTTAATTTTTTAATCAGCTTTAAGGTCATAAGCATAAAAGGATTTTGATCATAATATTTCCTTTATACATATACCACTTTATTAAAAATGAAATTTTATCGAAACTGACAACTGATTGTTTTTATATTTATTGGATATTTTCACTCAAATTATTGCAATTACTTTGCACACAAAATATAAATGAAATTGAAAATTTTCAACTTAAAATTAAAAATGTTTTTTGGTTTTTTTTTTAATATCATATTGAAATTAAATACTTTTTAATCAAACCGTGTCATATTTTTCTTACATTGAGTTATCAATTTTCAGGGCACCATAGCTTTTTATAAGTAAAAATAAAATTAAATGGAATTTAAACTTAAAATGCAGAACAGAATTTTTATTCCTTTTGCAGTGTATACTCACATTAATAATTGCGTAATTTCTCGGTATTTGATTATAACGATAAAACATTCGGATGAAATAAAATAAAGCAAAAAAAAAATGATTGTGCTTTATAATTCTGTTTATTAATTTATATTTGAGACTTAAAAAGACACGCAATTAAAGTGAACATACCAAAGGGTATAAATATTTTATTAATAAAATGAAAATGCTCGTTTGAACTTTGGTAAAAATATATAAAAACAAAAGTGGTTTATTAAGAGACTATTTAATGAACGTATGGTTTTTTGTATTCATTCTACAAAATCAACAAATTTTCCCCGAAATGAGTTTCATTTATCTTTTTGAATGAAATTTTGTAATTTTTATTTTTTTTACATAGTGGCAACCATGATGTCGATTTTGTGAGTATGTGGACTAGGTTTTATTGTTCAGATAGATATATGTATGATAGCATGGGATAATATAAAGGTAAATTGTGTGTTAGATAATTCAAATTAAGCTACGATGTTTATTAGATAGCTTTGTTTTATTTTATTATTTTTTTTTTTTGTATAAATTATTGTTTGAATATTAATTCAAGCTTTTGTAATTAGATTTTATGACAAAATAGATTATTGCGCATTTACATGACATTTATTTGAGTAATGTTATGTTTTATATTTTGCAATAAAAATTATAATTTGTGTTAAATGTGAAGAATTAAAAATAGAACATCTGTTTTATTTATAACTTTTATATCTTGGTAATTTGAGGTCATTTCATTTAAATGAAATATGGGCCGTTGTAGCAAACTTCAAAACCCTGACTAAAATTTAATTTATATTTTTAATCTATGTATTACGTTTTAACGTGCTTTGGAGTATAAATAAATTGCAAACAAGCGTTTTAGGAAAATTTTAGGAAATCATAGTTGTCAAAATTACCCTGAGAAAATGAAAAGCCAAGCTTTAGTTGTAAGAATATCTCTAAAGGATGTTTTAGGTGGAAATTTTCAAATTTATTGTGCAATTTTAAATTTCTTTGAAAATTCAGCCTTTTATAAGGTAAAGTGGGGTAAACATACTTTTTTATTATTATCAAGACAATGAAAAATTAAATTTATGAAATATGAACCATTTTGAAGAAATAATTTGTAACTTTCAATGAAAATAAAAGTAGCTAGTAGCTGAAAAATTCAAAATGGGGTTTGATAGACAATTATTTATAAATTCAAAAATAAGGGAATTTATGTTCCAACACATTTTGAGTTTTCCACAATTGATTTATGTATATCGACTTAAAGATAAATAAACATAATGACAGGAGTAATATAATTTGTATTGTTATGAATTTGTAACCACCCATCCATTAGTCATTTGGCAGTTAATTTTTTTTTTGTCAAATTACCCGTCAACAATGAGCCCAACATTCGAAAAATGTGTTGCGTCCATATTTCAATTTAGAAAGTTCAATTGGCAATACAGGTGGGAAGGAAAAAGAAAATACCTACTTTATTTTCCGCATGTCTTATTTTTCCACTTTTCCCCCAATTTGTATTGTAGGCTCATAACGAATATTTAAAACTTCCTTAGTGACGAAACATTGTTTTTTTTTTTTGAAATAGTACAGTGACTTTATGTGATAAATGTGTCCTTGAGGATATTTTGAATTTGACGGGAATTGTGTTAAGTAAATTGGTAACCCTTGAAAAAAAAAAAACAAATATGAAAATTAAGAATAATTAAGAATATACCTAGGAATTTAAAAATTAAACAACCATTTCATAAAATGAAAAGAATTTTAATAAGTTATTTTTTAAATTAAAAAAAAAATTGAAACCTTAAATTGATGATGTAAAAATATAAAAGTAAACCAGACATTGAAAACCTTGTATTTCTTTAAAAAATGTGAAGTAAGAAAAGTGTTCAAAACATTACTTTTTATAATCTAATACCACAAAGTGTCTATCAAATTCAATTATACAAAAAAAAAAAAACTGTTCAAAAACATAATACAAACTTTTTGACAGATTAAATTCTTAAGAAAAAAAATAAGAAAACATTTATCACTATAAAAAACACCTAACTTTGACATATACGCCATTCCAAAGTGAGTGAAAGAAAAACCACAAAAAATCTTATAATAAAAAAACAAAATACCAAAACAAACTCATACACTACAACAACAACAAAAAAACAACCAATGCTCACTTCCATTGGGATTGGGAATACATACAAACATAAAATGAAAAGGAGGAATTAATGTGTCATTATTGTTGACATTTTCCATCTTAAATCTCCTGCACACTATAGCTTATACATACATCTAAATATTATGTACGCAAACATACACATATACAAATGACTTGAATTTACATTTTATTCTATAGAACAATATGTCTACAGAAAAAAAGTCGGAAATTATGTCTTTTCCCAGAAGTTTAATTTTAAATATTTCATTTTAAATTAAAAAAAAAAAAACAAAAATAAGAAACTGAACAAATTTTTCCTTAGATTTTGTTTTGATTTTTTTTTTTTTTTTCAACACACTTTCACCGAGGAGCGGGAAAATCTTATTTAAGATGATTTATGTTAAATAAAAAAAAAAAAAAAAAAAAAAAAAAAAACGATACATGGAATACGGAAAAAACCAAAAATAGCGAAACGCCAACCGAATACCGGAAAATCAACAATTGATGCTAGAGGGCGTGACAAATCCATTTTCCCAGATTGTGGCATTACACAAAAAACCAAAGAAAAAAAATACTGATTCAAATAAAATTGTCGTTTCATAATGTTGCAAAAAAAAAAAAATTACAAGAATTACGAAATACAATACAAACAAAAGATAAAATATATTTCGTGATTTTCCACCCAAATCTGGCATTGATGGCAATCTATGTACACGTTGGGAATTTTATTTGTTAGCACTTTTAGCCCGGAAAAAATGATTTCCTTTCCTCCGGCATTAATGTCAACAACATCTTTTATCACGAAAAGGAGTCTGTTTTTTTGCAGGGTGTGGAGTTGATTATTATTAAATGAATTTATTAAATTAAATATTTATTTTTGTTTAAGAAGATTAAAAAGGTAAGCCTTATACAAAAATTGTACTTTATGTTTATTTCACACGTCAACGACAAGTCATTTAATAAAAATAGACACTGTTTCTCCTTAATTGTAATTTAAACGCTTATTGCTTACAGAAAATATTATGTTTGTTTTAATTTTAATGAACTTATACACTGTGAATATTCCAACATTTGTTCCGAAGTGGGATACATATGAAATTGGTTTTCCTTTTCGAGCTCCAGATAAGAGTACCCAACCATGCTCTTAAGGAATACATTTTTCATTTTTTCACAACCAAACCTAGCCAAATTTAAGTATACAATATTTGCTAGGCTGGCTGTAGACACAAACCTTATAAAACTGCAGCACAAGCAATTCTTGAGATACGTACTCACTTCAAAAATCACAGAAACAGTAACGTTTTGACAATTTTCACAATTTTAGAGATCTTATTATTTTCCTTCTTTTTGATAAGTTAGTATCAATTAAAATTGGAACTTAGTTTTTGGAAAATGAATAAAGAGAGAGCATGGCATCTACCAGAATAGTTAAATTTGATAGATCAATTGAAAAGATTGAAAAACTGAGATTTTTCAATACGAAGGTGTAACTACTTTTCACTAGACTATACTCTATCTGTGTGCCAAGTTTCATTAAGATCCGTTCAGCCATTCTTGTTATTGTGTGATTTGAAAAAGTGTGTATTTTTAACTCTGGATATTTTTTTGCTTTGTTCACTTCAGCCGTTACCTTGGATATTGTTTCCAATTTGAAATTACATAAAATATCTGTTTAAGGTATTCCCGCGTGATTGCAAAATTTAAAGAAAGTAGCTTACTCGTATGTCCTATTCCAGACTATAACTTACATAGCTCTGTGGTAAATTATATCCAAATCCATTCAGTCGTTTTGGTGCCATTTAGCAAACAAAATCCATACATCCAAAAATGTACATGTATAATATTATTAGGATTACCACAAAAAATCAAATCAAAATTAGTTTATTTTTTAACTGAAATGGGTTTTAAATAACTTAAGATTGCCTCTCAAACATTTCCTTAAAAATTTTAACATTTTTCTTAAGACTGAGACTTGGTTGTGTAACACTCCTAGGAAATGTTTAAGAAATCGTTGACACAGCACAAATTCAGATTCATTCCTGTATTGTGATGTTTCTATTTGAAATCCCAACATAATCACAAATAAAAGGTAGAGGTTTAACCTTTTTTGATTATTCTTTCACTTTAGCCTCAATTATCCTTACTCACCAATTTATGTTAAAACAAGGTCAAATTCAAAAAATTTCAACTATTTTAGATGATGATGGTGCGACTTATTCGAACCATAAACCAAACAAAAATCCCAAGAATGTAATTCAAATGCTGATTTAGTGACATTTAAGTAGACCAATGACACCTGATCCTTTTTTTATGGCAAAAAGTTTCAACAACAGCTCTACATAGGTAAAACACAGGATACTCGTACAAAAGTTATGCCACTTTTAACATGACACATTCAGCCATCCAGCGTGGTCGGAGGTGCGGAAGCGGTCGTTGTCTAGTTAGCATTTTCATTATTACCATGGAATCGGGCAATACGAAACCACCTTAATCTCCCATCGCTTTAGCTAAAGTCATGAAGAGTAAGCTATTTAAAATGAATGAACCACTTATACAGCCAGAAACTTATGTCCTGTCCTGAGTTCCTGTTCCTGGTGTGTACCAAGTTGAAGTCCAGCATTAAATCCTAATGTAATGAAACACCATGGTATTACCCAGCAGTCAAGTTTAATGTACAATTCAGTGTTTTTCCTTTTTTTTTTGTATTATTTAATGTAACAAAATAAATCTTTTAGAAACAAGCAACAACCTTCATAAACACCCAACGACTTTGCTGGCAACTAACGGTAACGGCTACCTTTACAATGTTGAACAACGTGCTCCGGTGTCGGTCACGTCAAGTTGCGGATCTACACATGCCCGAAAAGGAAGTCATAAGCAAGATTAATAATACAAAAAGTGAGTTGGATATGTGGATCTGGATATCTGTACATCCTGTATGAGAGGCACCTCAACTCAACCTGTATACGAGTAGGTACCTGGAATAAGTTATACGTACAACCTGTCAAATTATAATACGCATCTGGTAAGTGGTTTGCACGAACTCCCCGGGAACAGATATGTATTCGTACACCATCACGATGATATTCTGCGGAAATCGAATTAGCAAACAGGATTCGGGTTAGGGGAGTGACTATACCGCATCGTCATCGTCATCGTCACACAGACCAGAGATAGACAAGCGTCAGAAACGTCAATAAATATGGGAAGAGCTTTGATGTATGAGTGTTGTGTAGGCTTTATACTCCGGATGGATTAGTTAGTTTATTGGCAGACCCAAGAATTGAGTTGTGGTGGTAGTGGCAGTGGCAGTGGCAGTGGATATGGATATGAATAGGCATAGATGATATAAATCCATAAATTAATAATGCCAAATGTCATGATAGCACACACTTCCTATGGGGCCCAAGAGTTGGCTATGATGTGGCTATGGCCTTAGCTGGGCTATAACATTTGATCCTTGACACAAACACACAAACAACCTTATGTAAGTCAATAATAGATTCAACACAAAATATCAATGTTTACTCATCAAAGCTTTGCTGCGTCCGTCGCCGTCGGTCGTCTTCGTCGTCATCGGAACTAGAACTCGAATTGGAATTGGATTTTGGGATGGGAACTGTGTGGCTATTTTCGTCGTAGTTTTGTAAGTTTGTGGTGTGGTAAATTTCGATTGAAACTATTAATTAATTCATATTGATGTTGAAGACACGCAAGTTTAGAAATCAAGTGAGCATAAATAAGCAGGTTAAGATTGGGATGAGCTTGAAAACAGTTTTGACAAATTAAGCATTGTTTGTGTGTGCACTGCACATAGGTAGATTTAGATTTGGGTGAAATGATTTGATTTCAAATTATAAAAAACTATTTATAGCTGAGGTTAAGTTTTTTTCTTTTTGAAGTTTAGTTTAAGACTTTTTAGTAAATTGAAGGTTGAAGATATTAATAGAATTTAAAAGTTTTACCAAAATAAAGTGTTGCCATAAAATAAGTTTTACTAGGTCTCTTGGAATATGTCATTTTCGAGGCAAATGGAATAGGTTTTTGAATATTAAATTTAGATTTAAGGTTTAATTTTTTATTTAAATGAATGTTTTTTATATCTGAAGTCTCATATAAATCCATTTGTAAGTCTCCATAAAATAACAGTTCCGACCTTTTCAGATTTTTTTTTGAAGTTTTTAAAATTAATTTTTTTTGTTCTCTATTTTTATTTTCAAAACTTGAATTATTTTAAGAAAGTTTAGACAAAATTAAAAAAATTAAAAATTACTGTAACGTGCTTGATTAATCGATAGAATAAAACTTTAAATAATTCCTGGAAATAGTTTTGTTGTAAAAGCTTCCGTGTTGGAATTGGAATTTTTGGTTATAAATTTTAATTAGTTCTTCATATTTGTAAGATTTAATGTATTCAAAATGTTGTTTAAGGGTGTGTTCAGGGTGAGTTCATAAAAAAGTTGAAAGATCTAAAGTTCCAATTATACCACAAAACTCGTGAATTATAGCATCACAAAAACATCTAAAAGTAATGAACGTTTTCGCCAAAAATACCTAACTGATGAGCGAAAACCCATCCTTAAACATCGTTCCTTAGAAACCCCAAAAAAATGTTCTCAAATGACTTCGTCTCTATAATTCTTCCGTCCTTTATGGCGTTATTTTAAAATCCCAAAGTGTCACTATCTCGCTTTATTAAATAAATGTTGCCTTCCATACATTCAGACTTCCATTATTGTGTAAGAATAAACAAAAATTAATTTAACTTATAATTTCCTAATTTTATCACTATTATTGGAAACACTCTGACGAATAAAAAATCCCCGGAGTTTTTTCACAGTTTGGGAACTTTGCTGTCTTAAATAATTGTTTCCAGGGAACCTTTTCCTTATTTGTATACAATTATTTCCATAACTAAGCTGTGAAAGAAAAAAGTTCCCTGGGATAAAGTTCCCATTAAATTGGCGATAGGGCAGATTAACATACTTTTGTTTTAATATATAAATATTTATAGCTCAAGAACGGCAGAACCGATTTGGCTGAAATTTGGAAATGGGGCAGATTATAGTCTGGAACATGAACTTCGGTTCTCATGCCGATCAATCCACTTTTTAATAAACTTACAAAGTACAACGGGCACGGGCTATCTAGAAAATATGAAATAAATTTACATATAGAATATTCGATTTTCCATGCAAATTTATTTCATAATATTGTCAAACATAACAAAAAAAAAGCCAAAAAAATATTTTTCCATAGCTTGAGTTTCTGCATTAAATTGGGGCGAGACGAAGTTCGCAGGGCCCTCTAGTCTATTTAAATTCTTAATAACTACAATTTAGTGAAGCCCTGCCAAAAACTAAAACTTTAAATAATAGTTTTGTGTCAATAGAAAATTCATATAAACTGAATACATAAACAAATGTTTCAGCAGTCCAATCACCGACAGAAACAACTGAGCGTTTTTTAAACAATAATTGAAGTAATCTGTTTTTATTTATTTATTTTTTTTCAATTGAATTTTCTCCTTAAATTTAGTTTTGTGTCAAAAGCAGGATGAATATAATAAAAAACGTATGTACATAATGCATAATAGTGGAATATCTAATAAAAAAACAGGACAACATTAAGAAGAGAAAAGAATCAGGATTTAAAATCAAGATTTCAAAAAACGATTAAATTGTAACCACGAAAACGGTAAATTACTAAAATTTAAAATTAATAGTTTGCTTTAAGTTGAATTATTATTTGTCTCAAATTTTTTACACATTATGAAATTCGACCAAAAGAATTTTTTAAATATTGAACATTAAATTGACGGTGTTGAAATATTTTGATTTTTGTTCAACAATTTGCATACCTATGTGTTGTTTTTTGTTTTCCAAATGTCCAAATATTGATGTGTGCAATTGAGCTTCAGACACGCTCAACTATTTTTTGTCCGCCTTATTTGAACCCCTTTGTTTTCACCCGATTGCAACTTGTTTATAAAAGTTAAAATCACATTCAGTTTTCCCCCGGGTCCTCCCTTCATCGCAAAAATTAAATTTAAAATACATAATTTAAACTCTGTGGATTGGTATAAAATTGGAATTTGCATCGAATTTAATATTTGCATTTTTAATATAAACATCGGCATCCTGGATGGCGGGCGGATAAAAAACTATGTTCAACGGATTTGTCCCAATATCCAGTTTGTGTGACACTTTGGTCGCCAGAACTGGGACAGTGGAGCAGGTCGCTATATTTATACTCTCCCTCAATTCGAATACCGCCTCGATAGACTGCCTCCCGGTCCCGATTTCCCATTCCCATTCCCGTCCCGTCGTTGGTCGTATAAGCATCATGTTGTTTGTTTACAATGTTCGACTGTAGGTCGGACGGTACACAGAAAATGTTGTTTCTGGCTGCAGGGGTGTCTCGTGTGTCCGACATTTTCGTTTGTTTAACTTTGGGGATTTCAGTTTTCAGTTTTCTAGTTTGTGGATTTTCCCACAAAAAAAAAAAACAAAAGAATTCTCGCCTTTTTCATCTAAGTATGTGTATTGTGAATGTTCGTATGGTTGTGTTTGTTTTAGTGTTGTAAAATGTGGACAGAAAATAAAAAAATAGTGTTTTCTCACTTTTAAAATTGAGATTTCATTCTTTCGAAGTGGGTGGGCCTGTCCGGTGTCCGCTCTTGGAAATTGTTCTCAAAACAATTTTCTTTTGTTTTCCCGCTGGTGGTGGTGACGTTGGTGGAGGCGGTAACGACTTCGGTTTTCACTTTGAGTCTATACAAAACATGACATTGAAGATACGAATATACATTATAATATACAGATACATATGGTGTGGCCCTTTTTGTGCTGGCATCTTATAGATATGGGTTTTGGATTTCGAGGAAAGCGAAAAAGAAAATTTTCAAAAATATTATAGCAGTTCTTTTATGAGATTTTGTAAACGATCTCGTCTAAGTGTATATAAATGAATCGCTCTTCTCTCTTCGCCTCCCTGAAACAGACATTAAATATGAAATGTGTCAGATTTATTGCTGGAAATTAGTTAAATTTGGCTTTTTATGATCATTTAATAGGGTGAGGGGCTAATAAAGTACATAGCTTGTGTTAATCTGTTTTGAGAATATTTTATTTTCATTTAAATTTTTGTTTTTCATTGGTGTTGTTGCGGGGGTGGTGACGATATGGCGGGCGGGCGATATGGCGTTTAACTATGCTTATAAAGATGAGATTTATTATTTTTCAACGACCAACGACAACGACTGCGACAACGAACGATAGGAATAGCATTAAAATAAAAACGATTTAGCTAAAGATTGTTTTAATTTGCATATTTATGTACCTACGTTTATATGTACGTCTTGATGGAGAAATTTAATTACAAAATATTGTAATAGGGTGTGTTTTGGGTGGGTGGGTATAGGGTATGTGGATATTAATGTAATGTTTTAAGGCTTTCGACATTGAAATTAAGTATTATATTATGTTGTTTTATTTAGTAAATTTTGGGTAGCACTTTTTCTTGTTTCCTTTTGCGGGATGGTGTTTTTATTTATTGGTTGCTTTATCTTAATTGGATGTGGGTGTGAAAATGAATGTAAGAAAGAAAATGAATTCCAAGAAAAACGAGGAAAAATTGCAAATTTGATGAATTTTACTATAGCAATGAAATACCTATATGTATGTAATATAGGTGTACATAAGGTACTTGATGTGAGTCCTAATGTTTTTTAACTTTAAAATAATTTATGAAGATTTGAAATAGGTTTAAAGTTGGTTTACTCTCTTTTATTCTCTTACTATTTCCCCTTGAAGTGTTACCCTCGGATTAAGAGGCAAACAAAGAATTTCAAGTGCAGATTTTTGACTGATGGTTTTCATTTGTCATGTTAACGCTGATCAAAGTTTTCTTAGACTTATCGTTTAATATACTTTTTAGTTCAGTACCTAATATTTTTATATCCAAATCCACAGGCATTTATATTTTTTACCTCTTTCTGGAAAATATCTTTGTAATAAATTTTCTTGAAGGGTCTGTAACATATTTTTTTGCATAATTATGTCATTGAGTAATTGTATAGCTTATCGCACTAGATTTATCCCATTCATCAAAATTTTAACATTTCTGTTAATTTGTCTCATTTTTCAAGAAAATCCATCAAAGTCCTTATGCTAAAAGAACTAATTAAGCAAAATTTTATGTCTAATAAATAAAGAAAAAAAAAAAAACCCAAACATAATGAGATTGTTAAGAAAAGCAATACCTTGCTACATCATTTAAAAAGGAAAAATTAAAATTGAAATATATTCCCCCCCCTTCCATTAATTGTTATACGATAAGGACATAAATGAAACGAAATCGTTTCCGCGAAAATTAAATGGATTGCTTTTGAAAGGACATTTTTGTTGTTTGCTTTCTACTCCATAATTCGAAACACATACATATGAACATACATATATGTATACTTGCAATATATAGAGTTTAATGATTGATAGTAATTTATTTATTTTCGTGTCCAATATAGAACATGGTGACACGTGACACTTGGTGTTTTAGTATACGAGTAAAATCCTGCGAAGTCATCAAAAATAAAACAAAAATGAAGTTAGCAAAAAAAAACACAAAACAAAAAAAGAAAATGATTGAGAATGATTCGTAATTCGCGTGAATTTGTCAGAAGTGTGAAAAACATTGCCCTCTCGTGGAAAATTATAGGTACGTGTATGTATGTACCGCATACATACGTATATACCTATAATCTGCCTAAGGCTCTGTTAACAAATGCGTGTGATGTCAGTGGTGAGAGAGTGTTGAGAGGGTGTTTCACATCACTTCATCCTTTTTCATTAATTCCATAAAATACAATGCGTGAGATTATGATATTATACGCCTATGCCTACATATTTCTGTGTGTGTATGTGTGTGTGTTATGAGTGAATATTGAATTGCCTGAGAAAAACAGGTGTTACCATGAATTTCAATCTTTGATTGTGATATTGTTTTGATGTTTTACTCGGAATAATCAGGAAAGACAATAATTTTTGTGTTGTGAAAAAAAAGTTGCTTTCCTTTTTCCTTTTTTTTTGTTTGTTGTTGTTTTTTGTTTTCTCTCTAATTGTGTTTGGAAAACGTGTTCATTTATACATTTGTGTTATTAAATACGATTTTTTCTTCTAATCAGTAATTGATCCTTTTTGTTTATGGTTTACTAAATTTGTTTTTCTTTGGAATTAGTCCTTGAACGAATATTGTATAAGAAATTGTAATTTATATACTAATACTGCACATGTGTGTACTTATTCGAAACATTGGTATTTATTATACTTATACAGAATTTTTCATTAAGCGCTTTCGACCTTGAATATAGGAAAGCAAATCCCATTATGTATGAAATATATACCATCATTTAAATTGCCCGTTGAACCTTTATCCGAAATGTTCAATTTTCCATGATATGGTGCTTAGGTCTGGATGAAATTGAAAGCCAATCGCAAAAGCTTGTGGGTATTTGTATAAATATTGTAGTTTAGGTAACCCTATACGATTTCAGAAAATCTTACAACAAAAAGGTTTAACGGACCGTGGTCAAATTGTATGACCTCGGTGGCCGGGCCGCGTGATATGACCAATCACCAATGACAATGTCCTAGAATGCTTACATAAATCGTTCGTGCAATTTTTTATTTTTGCAAAAAATACTGGTATCCTAACCATCGAGGTCTTTTTTCAGTATTAAGAAAACTTCCTTTGGGAACTAACAATTAGTTTGACAAAACATTTTTTTACCCACACTCTTATACCAACTCCTGCCAAACATATTTCTATTCCAGTCCTGTGTTATTCTTTGACTTTCCAATTTAAATTGAACTGTTATACTTGATCAAATCAATCCATCAATATAACTTTGTGTTTACTTTATAATCTCATATCTCAATCAATCTATGTTATGTATAAAGTTATGAATTGCGTTCGCTTTGTTTTATTGAAATCTTTATGTCACTTTTTAACCAAACAAAAACTTTTCCTTCCTTTTCAAACACAATGTCCCTAATCTTAATCTATGAGTACCCACTCATACACACCTCCTCCTAAAGCCTACCTATACCTATAGTATAAGAAAGTAAAATGTAAAGACAATAAAAGTCCTCAAAAATACAACACTACGCCAGACTGGATTAGTGTGCTCATTGTTATTTCATTGTTTTGTATATTTTACTTTTATTTTTGTATGTATGTATGTATGTATGAGGGTATTATAATCATCAAACACTGTATAGTGCTTTTGTCCTTTTGAAATAAATTACCATTAGAGTTGGTTTTGTGTTGGTAAGAACATGTACAACATATCTACATACATACATACAAACATAGGTAGACACATTGTATAGCTTTCAATTAAATTTAGTAAAGCTTTGTGGGATGAGCCTAAAAGTATTCGAAGCGGAGCATTCCACATTCCGAATCCTCTTCCTAAAGCCCAGATTTACACGTCCTTCCTTTCGTTGAGAATCTCAGAGCTCAGACCGATGAAGACGAGGACGAAGACCAGGACGACGACACGACTACGACTACGGCGACGACGACGACTTCGGCCTCGTTTTTGTACACAATACAATTTGGAAATTCACATCCTTTCTTACTCAAGTCGAGCAATAAATTTTAATCAAAAAGATGAAATGGTTGTATATATGCAACGTAACGCACACGCATAACTATGTATGTATATCTCCTATTCCTCCAGCACACAAATATAAACACCGTGCGCTCTCTCTTCTGCTGCTGTGAATATGTATGAAAATATTTCGTAATTTTCTTTTGCTCCTGACAAATGTTTGTCATAATGCAGCATTACAGTCTCAGCCCTCTATCCCTAACATTTATCTTGAACTTACACACTTCTTCCACAATTTTACGACACCAAAACAGAAAAAAAAAAAAAAAAAACGTTGCTAGCTTGACGGCAACCAAAAGAGAGGGTGGTAACATATTTGTTGGTGTTAGTCAAGCGGAAGCGGAAGGAGATCTTACATATAATATGTATGACGTTTGACACGGGCTCGGAGAAGTTCAACTAAAATGAAGAAATATGATAAAAGTAACAATAAACGTAAACCAACCATCCGCATCCCCCGTCCAAGGATTCTACAATCTACAATGTTAGCATAGATACTCCGATACTCGTACAACTCGTATACAAAAAGCCATTCAAAAACATTGTTATGTGATAAGGTTTCCCGCGTCTTGATCGCTCCAATGTGATGATGCGATGGAGAGAAGGGAGTTTGTTCAACTCGCAAAAGAGGGAGGGAATGTTGTCTTAGTTTAGCTGTCGTCTTATCATTCCTTCACGTCTGACTGGAGCTATAAAAATAGCTTCCGCTGGCTGGTTGCATACTAAAACAACACAATTTCTTGAAGCAACAATTTTATTGCATAATATTATTATTTTTTTTTTTTGCTGTCGTATGGGTTGTCAAATAATAATCCTTATAATTCAAAGTATATACATATACAATACATACATATACAAAAAATAAAAAAGTTCCCCTTGAAATTTTATAATGTCCCATAAATCCTTCAATTTCGGTGAACGAAAGAAATTGCTGATTTATTATAAAAAGAAATGAAGTCAATTTAAGAAATCCTTCGAAAAAATATTTACTTATTTTTTGTAAATCGAAGCAAATCCTTTTAAATCGAGTTAACGAACAAAGGAATTTAAAAAAATGCTGAAGTATGTTTACAATGAGAAGAAGAACTTTATATGTGTATTATAGAAGTTAACTTTTAACATAATTTTCTCAAAAAAAAGAAACATGAAATAAATTCTAATTTAGTTTGAAAAAAAAAAGTTCATTTTAACTTTCATGGTGTACTTTTTGGATCAAGTTTTGTGAAATTTTTATTTCGCACTTGTATTTTTTAGGGATTTTCATTTCATGTCGTGTCCTTGGTAATAAATCAGGATCCTTGTTATTTGTTGAAATGTGATTTTCATGGCGAAACACGGATTTGAATAAAAAAGAAACAAAAGATGCACAATTCCAAGAATTTGTTATTCGAAATCTTTTTACTGTGTTTATATTTAAGACAAGAGACTTTTGTGTGCCCTCTCAAACTCGAAACACTTTTTTTTTTAAGCCAAATATGTACCTGTATCAAGTCGAAATGAAGTTTACAGGCACAACACCTGTTTGACAGATAGCACATTTTCGACCTGTTTGTATGTCAGAAAGCTCAAAATCGAAATATTTTCAAAATTACTTGACGCAATCAACCTTTTAAAACAATTTAATTTATAGTATTAGTGGTTTCTGAGATACAAAAGATCTTGAATATTATGAAGCACTTTTCAATATCAATGAATTTTGAATTTTTGCACAAAAATAGAGCTCGACGTGCAGAGGAAAACATACAATTCTCAATGTACAATCACTTTTTCATAACTTCCAACCCCTGTTAGCATAACCAAAAAAACATAAACATGAATTTTTTGACTCAGGCGACGTGGCGTGGCATCCAACGTCTTTTTTCTATAATTTTTGTTAAATACAAATCTTGTAAGAATACAAAGAAAAAAGTTTAAATTCAAATTAGAATTCAACTGGGGCGGGACAAAGTTCGTCGGGTCCTCTAGTTAACCTATAGCTTTAATAACTATCACCGAAAATTGTTTAATGTTTTAGAATTCTTTTGAAATGAGTACCAAATTATAATATTGACATTTATAAATAATAAATTTCGTTTTATTGTGATCAACTTGTTCATGTCGCACTGCATGCATATAACCAAAATTACTTTTCCGTTTAACTCTATAATTTCAAAATATTCAAATATATTATTTTTCAAACATAACTCACACAATAATGTCATGTTACTTCTTTACTCTTAAAATCACGCTGAGTTATGTATTTCTATACCGCCAGTAAATCCAATTTCGGATGTCAATCGATTTGAATATAAACGATATCGAATGTGAATGAAATTGCGTTTATCCCAATAAGCTACCTACGGAAACGGATGTATAAAAAATCGATTTTTTTAATTTCTAGATAGATATTCAATTCAAAATCACCTTAAAGAAAATTCAAATCAAGTCAACTTTTTTTTCTTAAAAAATCGCCTGAGGTGTAAGAGGGAGAGGATATTTACCAAAAAAAAAACACGACTTCATGTTATTCCCCTTGAGTCAGCATAATACTCGTACTCGTAATGTCGGTTCCTTTTCCATATTTGAATTTAAATTGCAGAAAAAGAAATGTATTTATTAAAATGGAAAAAAAAGAAACTTCATCATCATTGAAGATATTCCTTTCTTATTTGAATTTTTTGTTCCTTATTTTTTTGAGAAAAATTCTTTCGTTTATTTTGTGTTTAATTTTATTTCTTCTGGCAAAATGCGCATAAATTTGTTTATGCTTCTTCTTTTTTTTACTTTTTTACAAAAAAGCGAAAATTTCCACTTTAATTTGATTTCAATTTATAAGGAATACGAAAAAAAAAAAATCACAACGAAGAAGGATCGCCTTTCTACTGTCTGGGATCTGGATTAAGAGTGGACATAAATAAAAAATAGGAATACAAAAAAAAATCACAAAATAAGTTGCTTTTTGATTGTACATCACTAATCTGGGGTAAAGATAAGTTGAGGAAGGGAGAAAAATTGTGGATTGGGGATGCATAATATTATTTTTTTGTTTAATGAAAATACTCCCTCATTTCGGGATACTGGAATTTCAAATAAAAAAAAATATTAAAAATTGCTCAAAGCATTTTCCACAAAGCAGTTTGTTTAAATGAATAAAACTTACATTGATTATAAAAATCTATTTAAAATATTTCGTTATGCTTAAGTGCATTTTTTTAAGTCTTTTGTAGATAATGTATTTCCTTTTTGTGTTTATAAGTTCCTTTTGTATTAAAATTTATATTACTCGCAGGAAAAAGAATAAAATATAAATAGTTGCAACTTCTGAATTTAATATTTGCCATGTTCTGTCAACTTGACTCTAATCAACTGATTCTGACTTGTCAAATCCTTATGCACGCCATATTGCCATATATCATGCGAAAATGGAAAAAAAGTGAAGTTAAATGACCATAGACAAAAATGACATGTATTTTCTTAACAGTCTACGGAACTGGAGCTGTTGAAAGAAGAGAAAGGTGATAGCCAGACCTTCACAAAACAGGAACCAGCCCACAAGCCACTGCCATTCAATTAATCTCAAATTAATTCCCGTAATTTATATTTTAAAATTGTCAATAAATTCCCCGAAAACTGAAATAGAAAACTGACAAAGTTGAACTTAGAATCTACCCAAACTAAAGACGGAAGCAAATTATCGATATAACTTCAAAAACAAAATAAAACATTATTTTAATTTTCCCGGAAGTAAAATTCAATTCACAATAATTTTGTATTGCATCCCATGTTACCAATTTATTATTCTTGGAATTACTTTAAATTAATTTTAATTTTATGCGAATCTTATTGCATCACACACAAAATTTAAGTGATGTTACAAACCCCACAAAAAAAAAAAAACAAACGTAATGAATAAATTTTTTATTTTCCCAAAAGGATAATGTTGGTTTATTCGAATACCGTGTTCTGTTGTAGGGCATATAAAACATTATACACATGCATATAAACATAATCAAATTACGTTCTTCACTTGGTCTGATGGCTTCTTGGTTTGAGAGTTAAATTTATACACAAGACCTTAAAAAAAAAAGATTCATGAGATAACCATAAAAATTCCAATGCACGCACTCCTATATACTTTAAATCCTTTCTGGAAGTAAGAAAAAATGTTCGTCTTGAGTTTTACAAGATTTCTCAATTTTTTTTCATCTCCCCTTATTTTTTTTCGAAGGAAGAAAAAAAAAATAAAATAAAATGTATCCTAAATAAACTTTATTGCAAATTGACAATGTCAACGATGATGATGAGGATGGGAATGTAGACGTGTTGATTTAATATTTTTAAATCTTAAGTGTGTTTTCATGATATAATTTAAAAGTCATTCTTTTATAAAAACCATGAAAGAACTTTTATTTATCTTTAAGAGTGTAATAGAATTAAAAAAGGTTAAATACGGTTTGTATACCTACGATTAGAAATAGACAGAGAAATGTTTAAGATTTAAAAATCAATGTTTAGATTCAGGATCCCTTCAAAAAATCCAATGAAATACAGATGTATGTACATAAATATTCTGAGAAATAGCTATAAAGAAATTAGTCCCTCTATAAACCTCAGATTAAATACCCCAACAATCAATAATGTTAAATTTTCCACCAATTAAACATCATTTCGAATTATACAATCTTGAAACCATTACTTACTCAAAATTAACATGAGTCTTTGATATTAACTTAACTTAAATCAAAATTAGTTAAGTTGATGTGTTAAAGAATTTGCAATAATTATTCGCTTACCACTTATGTATTTACATATCTCGGATAAATCAATATTAAGTAGGTATGCATCTGATTTCAATGAACATCATATATTCATATTGATAATAATATGTATGACCTGCAATATCACTTATAATTTAATAACAAACGACAATTCCATAATAGCAATAAATCAATTAACTGTAACTATATTCATTTAATTTGCTTATAATTTATAGTATCCATTCGAAAGTCAAGTAAACAAAAACCACTATTTTGGCCAATTTATGTCTTTGTTTTATTACCAACAACAACAACGATGAATCTCTCAGTATAGTAATAATATATCCAACGAACCGAATTCAAGGTCTTCATATCAGATTTATTTAACTGGTCTTAATATTTATTATCACCCAAAGGACATACACACACACTCACATAAAATAATAACATCTATATCAACTAATAATAATAATTGAAATAATAAATAAATGTCAGCACATTAATTTCTCGCTTCCTCGACCTCGTCCTCGTCCTTGCCATAAAGATATAACATCCCTAATGTTAATGGAGCTTAATTTAAGTTGGCTCATATTGAATTTGCTGAATTAGATGTTAATATGATCCATTTAGAGTCATGTTGTTATTGTGTACACACGAATAATACAATAAAATAATATCCTCAATCAATCTTGTAATTTTATAAAAATAAAAACACACACAATCACAAGAAACAAAAGCGGAAGAAATGAAAATGATGACCTCCAGCTCACCGGGAAATGACTTTGTTTGGACTATCGCATGAAGTTGTCCCTATTTATGTACATTGGTTACAGAGCAGTTTGTATACCTTTACATACACATACTAGTATTTATTGACATACAGGCCGACAGACAGACAGACAGACGAAGCAGGATACAATTTTATTTTTATAAGGATATCGGGAAGATGAACTCAATTCGTATGGTCAAGTGTAAACAGGGTGAAATAAATCCACCCATGCCACCATCAAACCAACCCACATTCCCATTACCCATCACCGAAGGATGTTAAATTATTATCCTTATGCCACACGGACGCGGAAGGCACAACATCCATTGTCGTCGTATACATGAGTTATGTTAGGACTCTCTCCCCTTTTATGACATACAATAACTCAACTATATACATTATAGCTGCAAGAAAGAATTACTTATAAGTGTATACTCATACCAACACACTTACATATATAGGTCAGTTATGGTACACACAGACACAGAGATGGTATATCCCAAACAAAATTATTTATAGATTGGCTTTCTGTACGATGATGGTCCTTGTAGGTCATGCAGCCAGATGAGTCCTCAATTCCTCATGGGAAATGATAAACAAGGTATTTTGTCAGAAGCCGATATGTGTACGTGCAAGCTGAACTTTGTATTGTTATAAATGGAACGGGATCTATACCATAATAGGGCAACGATAAAATACGTACCTGTAAGTTCAACCAGAAAGTAAGAAATGTCAAATCGAGTAATGAACTGAGTTTTCAATTTGACTTGTAAAATTCAATTTGTAAAGCTTTGAAAAATTCTTATGAAATATTTCTCTGGCTTGATTTTTTCTTAAAATTTTGTAATATCCTTTGAAAAGATGTAGAGCTCATCAGGATATTCTCAAAAATTGTTTTTTATGACCTAAGCTATAGATTTTTGGTCAATAAATCTTTTAAGAACAAGTAATTAAGTTCAATGGTGTTTTAAGAAAAATAATTAAATCTCTAAAACACCCCTGGAATTGTTCATACACCACCGTTGACATTTTAGTCTCTAGCATAACTCATTCCCTCGGAATTCTTTTTCATTTCTCAAAATCCACTTTCCACCCACAACAAATTAGATTTGCGGAAAATTCGTCCTTGCTGTTGCTTATGCTTCTGTTTCTGCTGTTGGTTGATGATTTCTGTCGCAAATCACATAAAACTTATTCACGAAAAATTACCCAAAAAAATCAAGGAAATCCTTAATTGGCATTGTGGCGCAATAAAACCTAAATGTGTGGGCGATTCTGTCATCCACTAGGTATATCCTTGAAAATGTTGCACAATGTACATGACGTATACAATCCTTGCTGCCTAGATTTTGGAATAAGAAAAGAAATAGAAATTGTACAAAATACAATACAAACACAATTTTAAGAAGTAATCGATAGAGCATCCTCCGGAACTGGGACACTTATTTGGTTGGTTTTTGTTTTTGTCATTTTCTTTTGTCTTTGTCTTGAAAAGCCATTTGTTTTTGTTTTTTTTTTTCTGGTACTATAGTGCTTTTCTTATATCCTTGCATGACCCTCATTATCCTTTTTGTAGTATTTTCCTATTTTTTAACCCGTTTGTTTTTCTTTTTTGTGTCTTCAAAAAATTGGATGTCCTTTATATCCGACATCCGAGAAAGGAATACAACACAAATACTCTTTTAAGGCCAAAGCGCTTATAAGGATATGCATGATAGTAAAAAGATTATATGAAAGATTGGATCTTTTTTTTTTTTTGAAAGAATGTGTTTGAGTTTAGGTATTCCCACATCCTACACACATACATACATACACACGATCAGGAAGTCAAATGGGGCCATAGCCATAGAATATCCTTTCTTAAGAGGTCAAGCGTGGTAAATTGCATTGGCTTTATGGCCAGAGAGACCAGTTTGACATGATGCGATTATCAAAAAATAAATTTTGTATATAAAAATTAAGGCACACCTTTACCCGCCCCCTGCACAAATAGTATTAGATGCCATTCCAGGATTGACTTCCTTATTCTACTCTTATGTATACAAATCTGCTGATGTCCTTTGAGAGAGAGCAAGAGTGTATTGAAATCATTTGCTAGCCTGTTGGGCATTAAATTTGACGGTTGGGTCCCCATATGCTTTCATATTATTCACAAAGAAAGGATATGATTGGATGCCATAAATTAAATCACTATCACACATGCACCCAATTTATCATTTGGTAGGTCGTTAGCCCATCAAAATGTTAAGCATTCCGGCCATAAAAAGAGTCCTGGCTTTTTTCTGAAGGGCGGTCGTTTCGAGAGATGGTCGGTTGGGTCGTGCAAGAGGTTAGTTTGAGTTGAGTTTGTATTTTTTTTTTTTTTTTTTTTGAAGAAGGTCCTTGTTTGAGTCTTAAATCTTTTTCTAACGCAATTTCAGGGAGAAATCTTATAAATTTGAATGGGGTTCGTTTTAACGTATTTTTTGATTGTGAAATAATGTTACGATCGGTTCATTTATTTTTTGATATCAAAGTTGGATTTTTCATCAGTAAATTATTTCCAAACAATAGTTTTTGATATTTTTTTTTTTCTCTGAGGAAGGGTCGCCAAATGAAGTAGAAAAAAGTGTTTCTTCTTCCAAAAAAGGAAGAAAATATAAGTTTATCGAAAGATAAGAAACTACATATTTCGACCTCCTCCCCCAAAAGGACATACTGTAAAGTGTATCTTCATAATTTTGTCTTATCTTTTATAGTTATCATATTTTGATTTGAATTATATGTTTGTTTCCATATATCGTACAGGGGGAGGTCAAATGCTTATATTTTCTTACATTTTTAAATTGTGAGTTAATTTAAAAAATAAATTTATAATTTGATTAAAATTTCGACCCTCTTAAAGTTTTTGTTATCTTTTTATGGAGAAACTTTTGAACTTATGTATTTCAAAAAGTGGTACCTACTTAAATTATGCTTGCAGTGATTTTGATC
This sequence comes from Scaeva pyrastri, assembly GCA_905146935.1. Classification (NCBI taxonomy): domain Eukaryota; kingdom Metazoa; phylum Arthropoda; class Insecta; order Diptera; family Syrphidae; genus Scaeva; species Scaeva pyrastri. Next base: position 75,465,022 of record LR989929.1, read on the forward strand.
GGGAATTGAATTTGAAATTTAAATCATTATAGATATTTTATTTTTCCGGGGAGAGGAAAGCGACACATTTCAAAAATAATCTTTGGATACATACATATGTATTCAATAGATAGAATTTCGAGTTAAATTTTGTAAAGCTACAAGACGTTTACGAAAACAATGAGAAGGCAATTCTTATTTTTTTTATGAAATCACAGTTTGTTGCACGGAAAGAGTCGTAGAAGAATGCAATCTTTAAGAATCATTAATTCTATTCGATTAAATGATTGTATTCATTCGTTCGTCTCATTCGAGACATAAAATTTTTAAGAGGTACTAATTTCGAAAGTAGTTGGCAGTTAATTTTCATCGTTGGGACTTATACTTTCGAGACTTCCATTATGAAATTAGTCTATTATATGAGATACACAATTCACAATTTTGACGGGAATTACTTCAGTGTGAGTTAATTCTTTTGAGTTAGTTCGCTGAGTCTATTTACTTAATGTTTTTGTTTAACAGATGACGATAGAATGACTTAAAAATTAAAGTCTTCAGAAGAGATTAGTTATTAACGAATTTGAAAAAAAAATTTATAAAAATTGACGGAATTTTGAATAGAAGGATCGCAATCATTTGACTGCTTCAAATTTAATTGTGGAATTGTAATCTTCTTTATTGAAGTCTCAATCCCAAAGTGATGTCTTTTATTTTTTCTGTAATGTTTTAATAAGGAATTAATCACCAATAGATTGCACTCCTTTGTGAGTGTAATTGCATTTAATCTATTCCAATTATAAAAATAACACTCGAGAGCAAATTTGAAGGAAAAAAGGCCTAAAAAATATAGCGACTCAATTTGTGTTGTACTTTTTAGCTACCTTCAAAGCTAAATGGTTATAAATTGGATTAAGTGAGTAAAGGTATTGTGTTTTTTTTGCCTTTTACATTTTATTTTGATAACACATGAAACAAAAAAAAAAAAACATAACAGGAACATTTGTTGAAGCGAATGGTGATGGGTGGGGGGTAAACATAACATCACCGCGTGTTTGGGGGTACACTTTGGCTTTTCTTTGTTCTTGTATTCATCTATTTCTTTATGCATGATTATCTTCGCAAGCCTTTATCTTAGTCTTCCACAGGTACATATACCGTATAACAAACAGGCATACAAATTATTTATAAATGTTTGTATGTATGTATGTATTTTCTCATAAAATTTCCATATAAAAAGGGTTAGGAGGAAGTACAGTGCTCAAAACACTCACAAGAAAAATTCCATTCAACCAAATGAAGAAATATTAAAGGAAAAACCTTGAGATGGAAAACGAAAATTTATGCAAATTTCCCCCCCAAAAAAAAAGAAATGTTAAAGACATTCTTCCTTTGTTCCTATTATGGATCAGAAAAAAAAACCAAGCCTTTTTATCCTTATAAACATATCCATTTAGATTTTTGTTTATAATGCGGAAAAATCTACAACATTTTAATTGACCATAAGTAAGAGCCAGGGTAAAAGATGTTTCTTCCCTAATTTGAATACCTACATATTTATCCCGAAATTTGTGTCATATTAAGTATAAAATTTCATTCGAGTGGATAGATCTGATTTGATGTCATTCTTGGGAGTAAAATGATTCTCTTTGCTCTTTATATGGAGGACGAGGATAATAATGATTATCCACTCTGAGGTTTTGATATCATCAATGGAACGGTTATGGGAGTATATTGTTTGCGGATTATTATATACAATTGTCATGTGTCATCGAATGGCATCCAGTAGATTTTGGTTTGGAATTGCTTGTGTCATCAGATTCTCGTTCCAGACACAGATTTGGTGTATCATCATCATCATCATCATCGAGGAGCTTCATTATAGTGCTTACACGTAGGAATCTCTGGTACAGTGATAGACGATATATGTATTTATACGTATTCTCCTCCCCCCCCCCCCTCTCATCCATTTCCACAATCGTTTTTAACTCTAAGGACACTAGATCTTTGTGTGTGTGTTTTATTATACTGTTTTAGATACAGATATAAATATAATATCCGTTTGAAATTTTCCCTTGGTGGTGGGAGGAAAAGGGGGGAAGTTGGGAATCCATTTCAAGACACTCCGTGGGACTCTGCATGGTCTGGTTGATGGATACATTTTTATATTGTGAAGTGACATTGTTTTCCGTCATTGGATTGTGTGGTATAAGTTATATCCATTCATATGTATTGAGATGAATATACCGTCTCTTGTCTCTTGTGACTTAAGTGGATTTCCTTTTCGATGTTAATAAAAATGAAATTTTTCCAATTGATATTGATCGCTTGATATGTGAGATGTATATCTTATTTAATATTGTGTCATTTAAGTCACCTACAACAACTGTTTTTATCCAGAAAAAAAAATGAAACATGTGCATATTTATAATGCTTGTATAGAATGAAGAAAAAGAAAAACACAGTGGGGAGAATTACTATAAAATTGAAACAAAAAATGCAGCGTGATTTAAGGAAGAATTTTTCATTTAAAACAAAATTTAAACTTGAAAAGTTGAAAGCAACTAAATTTAACAATATTTTTAGTAACCATGTTTCCGAATATTTGATCGAAGTCACAAACTGAAAAATTTCATATCATAATTTGATGGACTAAAAATTTATGATAATCTGAAGCAAAAAAGTGCATCTATGTAATACTATATGTAAAATAAAATTTTAAACCGATTTTTTCTTTCATAACCACATATAAACCTCATGGCAGATAAAATATTATAAGTTAATAAATCAAACCGGTAAAACTACTAAATTCCAGAAATAAGAAAAAAAAAATGTTTTTCCAATCACATAATCTCATAAAGGTCATCATAGGTTATGTAATATTAAAGATACACAAATCATAAAATTAATATTCATAGATATTCTATATATAAATGCATATACACATATGTATATATGTGTATGTAATTGCTCTGGATTGAATTTTAGTTTTTTTTTTTTTTAACGAGCTCATATTAATGTATCGTATATAGTATATTTTATTGACAAACAAAAAAAAATATTAATTTGTTTTTAAAAATTTAAATTGAAAAATAAAACCAGTAAAAAAAAAACATTTTTATTTTCACTTATTGAGTTTTAAAAATATTCACTGAAGGACGAATTATATTAATCGGGTTTGAATTACGAAATCTTTTATTCTTATAGGTAGTAAATAATAAATAAATTTTGAAATTAATGATATTGTTCAATAGTTATAAATTTTTGATATTTATCATATATGAATGATCATAAAAAACAAAAAATATGGGTTTAATTTTGTTTTGTAAATATATCTTATCTGGATACATATTTTATATTATGTGAGTGAATGAAAGACAAATAAGTTCATACAATATAATTAAAAATATTATTTTATTATAAATTTTTATACACAGTTATGAATGATGGTATCCAATCCAAATGTGGTCAACAAATGAGTTGTGGACGGAGAAAATAATAATAATAGATTTAATTCAATTTTTAATTTTAATTTTTTATTTACTTTTTGTTCTATTTTATTATATCAAAAATTATTTCCCTTTTTAAACGAAAATATTCCCTTAGCAGTTTAACAACATTTAATTGAATTTTACTTCCCAGGTGAAATGGACAAAAAAAAAGATTGGTGATTCAGACGAACCCATTTTAATCCAATCAAATTAACTTAATTATGACCCATTTAAAAGTGGATTAAAAATAAACTTGAACTACATTTGGACATTTTGAATACCTACCACATCTTCTAGATCGATATGAAGTTTAATTGATTCGACTGTTCTGCTCATTAATGAAACGTAGTCAAAATTTTGTGTTTCTTAACAGTGTGGCCCATCAAATAATATATACATACATATGTACTTATTTTTAGAAAAAAAATAATCTGGGTTTTCATAATTAATGCAGTCAATTTAGACAAATTGACATACAAATCTTTTCTGACACATTTTTTTTTTTAATTTACTTAACCGTTCTTTGTGCTTCCCACAATATATGAGTTTTTTCAGGGGTACCACAAGGTAGCCACTTGGGTCCACTTATTTTTATTTTATTGTCAGACTTGAACTTTTTTTATTTTTTGATACGATGATGTCAAAATTACATAAGACGTTAAAATAAGTATGACACACCCTATATCCTTATGCCCTAAAATTTGTATTAATCAAGACCCAGTTTAATAATATTTTTTTTCACTGAAAGTACGTACCTTAACAATTTTAAACTCTCATTATGATTACCTGCATGAATTAATTTTTAATTAATTTTTTTTTTCACTTCACCACGAACCATTTCCATGCTGATCTGATGTCTGGATAAATCATTTCGAAAAATGTATTTCCTCCAAAAGCCAACGAAATATTTAATTTGCTTGGTATTAACATCACGAAATTAAATACTCACACAACAAAATATACCTACGTAAATATTCGAAAATGTTGGTTCAGTGAATTCAGTTCAAGAACTAATTTAAAAGTGATACTTTTTTTTTTAATTATCCCTTAATAAATTAATATTGACATCCTGAAGACTGGATTATTTCTGATATTGTTATGAGATTTATAAGTGCTTCTGTTTCTGTAGACTTAAAAGTTAAAACCGCAAAAGACTGCACTTGCATGGAAAACAAACTTCGAAATTATCCTTAAATTAAATGTAGGTTTATATGTATGTGTATGTGTGGGTGTAATTAAAATTACTATATTGTTTTCAGCACCTGAAATTATACACATGAACATTACTTCCGTTACCTTTTACATAATTTACAGTTAAACAAAACGTTCTGCAACAGAATGAAATATACGATTTATGTAGTAAGCATACCGAGTTTCTTTTTTTGTTTCCATTTACTCGTGAATTTACGAAACCATAGGCATTCATAATAAATCCCCTTTCAATTACTGTCCGATTTAATTAATTTCTTTTATTTAATTGCGGAAGTACTTAACGGTTATTATCCCAACAATACGTCACATACTCGTGTACCTACTCGTATACTCCCACACTCCTACTTTTAATTTTATAGTATTTTGTATTAACTTACAAGTAAGTACTTTATACTACGATGAATTGCTACCTGCCAACAACTATACCTCCACCTTGCCTCTCCTACGTTGTTTTTGTTTTTGTTTACATTGTGATATAAAGTTGTTTTTTTTTTTTTATGGAAGACTTAATAAATTTAATTATCCTGCCAGCCACTAGAAGGGAAATTATGCAAATTGAGCATTGAAGTCATATTAAAATGTCAAACGCAACCATATTATGTGTGTGTGTATGTAAATGTACTCGCTTCAACTTTGTATTATAATAATGTTATAATGTTTATGTGTGTAGTGGTATAGACAGTAGACATACAGACATTCATACAAATGTATACAGAGACCTCAACATTGCTAGATAAATTCAAATATTTATGTAGTTGGGGCCTAAAGCCTTGCGAAACAGAAACACCCTCATTACCGTCAACGACTTCGACTACGACTACAACTATACGACTACGTTACAACTTAAACAGGATTTTAATTAAAACCATTTGTCCCAACATCAGCGCGGTCATGGTCGTAAACTTTGCATATCATGCTATTTTTTATATATATTTTTTGAATTTTTTTTTATTTTTTTTTATTATTATTATTATTTTTTGAATTTTTTTTTATTGTAGCCGACCTTTTGAATTTGTTTTTAATTTATTCTTTTTTTCTCTTCTAAGAATCTCACTTTTATTTGTCTTTTAAATTTTTTTTTGATTTTGTGTTGGAGTAGAGAGGTTGGGAAAGTGTGTGCAATTAAAGAATATAATATTTTATTTGTATGCATAAACATAATTTGAAATATATAATAATGTGTAAGTGTGAATTAAGAAGATTTTGACTCCTTTTAACCCTGAATTCAATAGACCAAGGATTATAGTATTAATTTTTATTTTTAAGATTAGGGTTCAAGTAAGGGTAGATTTTTTGTTTAAATTATAGTTAACCTGTAACCACGTCATAGGATCATATCTTCAGCTTAAAACTTCCTCACGTCAAAATTAATTTAGGAAGAAGAAAAACAACAACAACTCAAATTTTTCGCACCAAAAAATTACTCTGTAGGATCATTGACATTTTGACATCCGTAATATACATATATTTTTTCACAAAGTTTACACAAAATCTCTTAAAGAACTCTATTTCAAAAGAAAGAAAATGTATGTTTTTAAGATAAATCCAAAGTGAAATATCAAAGTCGTTAAGTCAAAATTAGAAGACCCTTTAATGAATTGGAGGATGGTTCATTTGATACTTATATACCACAGAAAGTTTCTAAATTGAGACGTATGTAGGTGTAGGTAAAACGTTAACAGTTCCACAAAAAGTGGAATTTATCTGTTTCAAATCACCACTGTATGTGTATACATAGTTATCTCGTCTTAGAATCCTAATATCTTATTCAAGGATTGTGCCTCAATTTATTATTTATTTATTGTGATTCAATTTATACAAGATTCTTGTCCCTCCCTTCCCCCAACCCCCATTCAAAAGTTCATAATTCATTGGTGAGAATTAAGTGCTCAATCGACTTAATGCCGATACTTACCAAACAACAAAATAATTATAACAAATTTCTAAGTCTTCCCTTAAAGCTCCGTCTTACATCAAAATGAATGTTTAGACTTTAATCTTAACCCCATTTTTGTTTTTGTTTTTGTTTTTGTTTGAAATTTCCCTCATAAACCGCATTCTTATATATTAAATTATATTAATTCCCAGAAGCATTTTGTGTAAATACCATAGGCTTTATATAACCTAACCTCAAACAAAGGTCAAATTTTCAATTCATTTATTTGCTCAAAAACAAAAAAACAAAAACACACTCAGCTCTTGGATGTGTTTTCATATTACCAATCACTTTTAAATCGACCCTCACAAAGATCCTTTCAATCGTTTCCTAAAGGATTTCAATATTTACTTAGTCCAGTGTCAGATAACAAATTGTTATAAGAAATTTAAGAAAGGTTTTCCCATTCCCATAACAATAAAAACAACAACAACAACAATAAAATATAATATTTAGAAACTTGATGATTTCAACATGATATATTATATTGCTGAAGAGAGTTGTTGTTGGGTTTAGTCAAATAAATTTATTTCATAAAGGATAGAAAACCAATAAAAGCAAATCACCTGTCACTCTGTTGTTCCAAGGATCAGAAAAGTAATAAGTTTCTGGGACTATTTTTGAAATGGGGTAAAAGGAAGTTCTTCTTCAGGGTTTATTTTTGGAACAGAGATCCTACCTACATTTATAGTAATTTGAATACACAATTACTCAAGGATCTCTTATCGATGAGTGTGTTTCTTTATGCCAAAAAGGACTCACCCACACTCATAGAGATCTATATGTATATTTATATATCAAAGAAATTGAAAAACGGATGGGTGGAGGTCAAAATTGTTTTTCCATAAGACAACTGCTGATATGCTGATATATCAAAAATACCATTTTCCTTGACATAAAGGTGACTGAGCAAAGCAATTATCTTAATTTCTTCAAAAATGCGTTGTACCATCCTCAAAGATTCTACTCGAGTAGACAAAAAATAAATGTCACTTGAGTTGCTTGAGCTTGGGCGGCAATGGCAAAATAAGACCTATCACTGTCAGATGACATTAAATGAATAAAAATATCCATTTAGAGATAGACTTTGATATAATGGCAATGAAATAATTATAAATTCTGGTCAAGACTTAAGTCTGAATTCTCAGACTATTTAATTTTGTCTATGAGCTGACCTAGATAGCAGAGGGGATGACTTTTAAAACGAAATACACATACATACATTAAAAAATACACAGCAAACCAAAATGAAAAATAAAAAAAATATTCTCCTTCAGACACAAGGAGTGTATATTGGTATATACATAGATACATATTGAACACGAACAGCAAGAGGAACTTTATAAAATTATTAAACCTGACCGGAAATAAAAAGGGGATCAAAAAAGGATTTTCGAGACTTTTACGGATGTACAAACAAGCAATCAGGCGCAGTGAAAACGTACCTACGAGATACAAAAAAAAAAAAAAAAAATAAGAAAATATACATCGACTTTCATAATAATTCTTTCAGGTATTTTGATCTCAAAGAGGCATTTAACACCTTGAACAAGTTTTTTTTTTTTTTTTTTTGTATTGTTTATTTTTAGATCCCCTGGGGTTCGGTCGGTCTTCCTTCGAAACGAAACCCAAGTGGACGGTTAAGCTTTCAAAATGAAATTTCATTAGTCCTAATGTATCGATGGGCATCCTTTATTTTATCCATTTTTTTTCTCGTTTCTTTTTTTTTTATTGAAAAGGTATTGATTTTCTTTTTTTTTTTTTGCTTTTTAATAATTTTTGGGAACAATTTATATCGAAAAGAAAAATAAGAAGAAGAACGAATTAAATTAGCTTCGAAAAGTATTGCAATGATTGGTGTTACTGTGTGGGTGTATGTGTGTATGTGCGAGTGTGATGACAATGGAAGCGGAAGTCGGAGTGGATGTTTCAATAAAAAGAATGATACTGTCCCCAGCTGCCGCTATTATAATATTCAATACTTTTAGGACACTTTTTCTTTTCTTTTTTTTTTGTTGGTAAGGCAGAAATTCGCCTCCTTCTCTATAAGTGGCTGTCTTTAATAAAATAGAAAAGAAACGAAATGGCATATTCCATTTCTATTTCCACAGAAGTAAATGGAAAAACTTTATGTATTTATGACGAGCAATAGTGCCGAGGGTTAAAGGTTGACTTCTGCTTTATCAATACAAAAAAAAAAAAAATTGAACATTTTTGAAAAGAAAGTTGAAGCAAAACCACAAGTTCAATTTATTGAGCTTGGAACTTTGTGTTATGTAGATTAAGCAGTATTAGGGCGAATTCGGGTAAAATGCAATTTTGAAAAACTACAGTCAAGGGCTTTAGTGATGATGTCATAAATTGCGATGTTTTTTGAAAATCCAGAAATGTATTAAATTTAAGAACATATTTCAACATATTTTAATGTGCGATATAAAGTTCGTATCTTATAACGTTTCCTGAAATTATAGGTCTATGCGAATGGATCAAATTAAGCCCGAATTATGCTTTAAAATCATGGAACATTTGTGCTGCATGCCATCAAGAAAAGCCAAGGCGGATATTTTTATCATGATATCAATAGGCCCCTCAAACTTTATTTGACTTGAGTTTTATAATAAGAAGGGATTTTACAAAATATAATGAATAGATTACTCATACGCCCCTGAGCCCCTGTATAAAATATTAAAGAAGCGAAAAGATTTCGAGATATTGTTAGAGCTTCTGATGGATCAAAATACAATTTTTAACTTCTTTTTATCTTACTGTATCTTACTGATGTTATATATCCATTTATTCAAAGTAAATTTGCAAGTTTAAAACTTAGTAATATCAATTCATAAAAATATAATTTTTTTAAAGCTTTTTACCCCAACTAAACTAGCAATGAAGTGGTCAGGTCCTTACTTCTTGGAAAATATTTTTGCTTGTAAGCCATTACAAAAATCTTGTATAAATTGTATTACAATTTTCAAAAATATTTTAACACACACATATTTATGTACATTCATACAACATTTGTATAAATATTTGACTAGTTAAGTCAAGAAACATTTTTCTGAATAATTTTTAAAATTCATCATTCATTTATCAAATATTGATAAATATTTCTATTTAAAACCAATAACACAAACGTTTTAACATTTAAATTTTTATTATGTAAATTAAATCAAATGCGAATAATCTTAATTTCCCGGCAAAAATCATTGCGAATTTTCTTAAAATAACAAAAAAAAAAAAGTTAACTTAAGGAGCTTAAATTAAATTCTATAGAAATGGTTGATAATAATCGGTTGACTGGTTGCATTTTTCAACTTAAATACAATTTGTGAAATTTGATGGGATTCGAAAAGATAAATAAATTATTATTAAAATCAATTTATTTAACCAATCATTGATTTTATTTTACTGTTATCGTTCGTTGTATAAAAATTATATAAAAATAAAGTACAAAACACTTTGTTTATTCAACGAATTTATTTTATTAAATATTCAATCGTATTTATTTTCTAGGAAGATTTCGGATGAAGAGTATTGAATATAAAATTATTTTTTTATTCAGTTGAAATTATAATTTAAAATTTTACTATTTCATCAATATTATTCTAATATAGCTAAGATATAATTAATTTATTTACAAACAATAATAATCCTTATATTCAAATTTCTATTTTTCTTTCTTTTTTTCAGGTAAGTTCATCACTTAAAATAAAATAAAAGTTGTGAGTAAAACTATCGATGCAAATATAATGACAATCATTTTATTTAATTATTAATTTAAGGCTATTTAAATTAAATCTAAAAATAAAAACAAAATTAAGAAGGTATTTAATTTCAAAAGTAAGAGTTGACTAGAATTAATCCAAGACCTTTAATTTGAAAGCCCATTTACTGAAAAAGAGTGCCACGGGCATCAAATGAAATTTATTTTACCAAATCTTTTTTAAAATAAAAAAAAAAACGAATAAAGTTAGAAAATTGTCATAAATCCAAATTTCTCTGCATTAAAATTATTGAAATTGAACATAGGATTTTAGCATTAAACTTAATTTTAATAGACTATATACTTATACATACATAAATGTAAATAAATTAAATAAATACACAAAATTTATCAAAACGCCTCAGAAATAAAAAAACGTTGTTCATAATTTATATATAAAAAGAAAACCGGTATAGGTTGCTCGTATAAAAAGTTAAGCAATTTATTAAAAACTTTCTTCTTTAGAAATAAAATTTATACAAAATGACCACCACCCATAGAATTTACAATACATATACAAACATAGATATTTTCTACTCTTAACTTTGAGGAAAAAAAAAAAAAAAAGAAAACGAAACACTTACATTTTTATTTACGACAAGTACCTAAAATTCAACTTCAATTTACTTTCTTGTTGTGTTCGAGTTATAAATTTCATAAACCATCTATTTTATACACAATGTCCTCATATTTTTGTTCGTTTTATTGCCAAATCGCATATAAATCACCCAATAACACTCTTAATACCTTAAAAATTCCTCGAGTTCCCTAAGAGTATTAAAAAGTTAAAAAAATAAAAAAAAAAAAATAATAAAACAATTTTCTAAGTGTCTTTTAAAGCCTATAAAATAAAAACACGTAGATATTACGACGCGTCGCACCACGACCTCAACCCCCCCCCTCCCCCTCCCCTATGCTATAATGCCTATACACCTCACAAATACATAATAATGTTCTGAGGTAGCTCGGTTTAAATTCAAACGTCCTGTTTACAACCCTGTGAGAAAAACGTACCGCCAATAAGCACCAATTAAATTCATGTCAACGACGATATTTGGCACCAACAAATGTGAAGAAAAAAAAAACCGTTATATGTACGTCTATCTATACTGTGTACTTTCAATCTCTTACCGCAAACCATTTTCTGTTGAAAATTTCCAACCCCTCTACCCTGCCCCCACGTACACCACACCTTTTTCGATATTTTCAATTTTCAATCATATTAGACTGTCGAAAAAAAACCTAAGGGTGTACTCCTCGCTCAGGCACACCCCACTCCTACCCGCTTCCTCGAACTGGTGACCGTCAAATTGATTTCAAACTCGTACACTCCGACCGATACACCCCCACCCCCGCCCCCTCTAAGCAATCTTTTTATATCGAACGCAATAAAAACATACTGTCAAGCGGATGTTTTATTCAATAACAACGAGTATAGGGACACTCAGAGATACACATTCAAAAATGTTTGTATACGAGTATGTATCTATGTACATATGTATGAAAAGAAAATTTAACAAAAAAAAAAATGAAAATATATCACAGGATGTCGAAAACAGAGAAATGAAGACAATAAGGCAATGTACGATGTACGATGAAGGACGAACAAGATTTTGCTGAAGGAGGATTATAGAGAAGCAAAGGATATAATGTATGTAGAAGAGCAAGAGCAAGAGCAGAAGCCCCAGCCGCACTATGGGTGCCTATAATGCCAAGGATAGAAGACTACAAAGTTGGCACTTGGAAATGTTTTTTTAATAGAATCACGCAAACTGTCAAGCTCTAAAGCCTTATCCTTGTGCTCGCCTTTTGTGTGCTTCTTCCTTCTTCGCTGGCTGCTTGGCTGGCTGCTTGGCTGGCTGGTTGACTGGCTTTGGGCGGCCTTATTCGTTTTCTGGCATTATTTTTCCACAAAATTCCCACCTCCTCTCTAGCGGACGACGACGACGGTGGGTGGAATGGCGGACGGTTTGATGGGCTAATGTTGACTCTATAGAGGTTAGTATTATGGGTGATGGTGGTAAGCTTCCTGTTTCAGTAGCGAGTCCTTGCGGGAGCCACGAGTATACAAAATATTATCAAACACACATACACCCAGCGCCCACGCCCCCAACCACACCCACACCCTCTCTGAACATTTCTAGGAAATAATCATTTTACGATAGAAAATTGTCATTCAACATACTGGCTGGCTCCCAGGGACTCCCGTATACACAGCACAATCAACTCTTTCCCCATAATTCCCGCTTCGCCCGACAGCACAGCGACCAACCGAGACCAAAGTGTCTGTCGCCGCAGTCTGTTTGTAATTTGTATTGTCTGTACGTGAGGTCCTGACAATTGCTGATGTGGCACAAAAACTTGGTTATGTCGTCATGAGTGTTGTGCGATGTTCTCTTCATATTTGCTGCTTCGTTTTATTTTCGCAAATATTAGTATTAAATTGAATTTTAAGGTCCTGTTTTTGTTTTTTTTTTTCTATACTTGTTTTCTTAGAATTTGAAAAAAAAAAAATAGAAAATTTTGACAGCTCACGACGACGACACGACACGACGAGTAGGTACTTTGGAGGAAGTGCATCATCACTGTACAACAAGCACATTTAACTTTGACATCAGGGAGTGTGTCATAAATGGCAAACGTGACTTCTCTATCAATGATATCTATTATCTGACAAACGAGTTTGGAATTTTTAAGGTTTGGTTGTTGTTTTTTTTTTTTTTTTTTTTGAGTAATAAAAAGTTCTTAGGATTTAATCGTTGGTGATTTTATTGCTTCAAATATTTTTTATTATCAACTGGCTGAATGAGATTGAATTAACTGAAGTTTGTTGTTATGTCATTTGACAGATGACATTAACTTAATTGGCTGAGAATTTTGTCATGCAGTTTTTTTATTTGATTTTTATCAGTTTTGCTAAATGGTTTTCTGATTAAGACCTAATACCTTTTTTATGAGTGTTCCTTAAGTCATTAATAATCCTTATGTATGTCAACAAATCTTTTAAGGCTGCTTGACGAAATTAGTACAAAAACTATTTTTAAAGTGTTAAAAATGTAGAAAGTAAAAAGAACGCTAAGGGATAGCGAGTAACTGTTTTCACATTTTTTTGTTTTCAAGTTTTTTTTCTTAGAGCTATCGTTCTAGCTTCAAAAATTGATGAAAGATGTTTTCAACTTGTTGGAAATTGTTCCAATTTTGTTTCTGAAAAAATTCCAAAATTGGGGTCTTAGACCCAGTTGCATGATTAATTACATAAATATTTCATAAACTCAATGAACATTACTTTTGGCCCGTCTTAAGTTATTATTCATCATGTACCTTTTTGTTTCAATGTAAGATACAAAAAGTTAGAGGGCATACAAAATCAGCTTAATTTTATTAAAAAATAAGTTTAAACAGTCCTTTTTCGTCTGTGGTGTTGATTAGAATGAACTTCTAGCATCAAAGAAAATTTTTTTTAAAAACTTATTTAGGTTAAAATTATTGATTTTCATTTTAATTATTATAACCCTAAAGTCAAGTAACAATTTCATTTCATAAAGGTTTAAATTTAGAGAAACCTTAAATGTACATCTCAAATACATATAATGCTCAACCCTTGTCCTTACAAAATTATAAGAACAGTGTGAATACAAAAACTTAAAAAATAAAAACATCTCCACTTCCGTTCTGAAAAAAATCTTCTTGAATGTCATTCTGGGTACTCTTTTTTTCAAGCTTTCTCCTAGAAAGAACATCAAAGGCCGAAGGCTCTATTTAACCTAACCTACTCCACAATATCCATACTATAAAGACTTCATAACGGCAAACAGAGGGAATGTGGAATGGAAGAAGACCCATGATGTTTTTGAGATCTATTTCAGGCCAAGAAAGCAACAAAAAAAACGAGAAAAAAATATCATAAATCTGAAGAAAAATGGAAACAGAATCTGTTAAAAAATTATTTGCATAGATTCAAAGGACCTCTGAGCTGCCTCTCTCGGTCTCTATACGTTCTGACGTTCTGTTCAGCATCAGCGTCTATACTATAGTTACATTTTATATAAATACATATACTTTTCTGCAAGTGAATCTAGAAAATCCTTTTTTGAGATGCAAATGGAATGCCAGAATGATTACATTCGTTGGTAAGGACCTCTTTTAACACGAGGTGTAAACACATAACGATGAATCTCCATTTCCATTTCCATCGCCATCTCAATCTCCATTACCACCAACACCACCACCGCCACCACCATCGCGCGATGACTATCCCAACCGGAGCATCATTCTATTCAAAAACCACTTGTACCGTTTTGCAAAATAATGATCATTTCCCAACGGCACATACATATATACACACAACTATGCATACACGGATGAATGCGGGTTTTATGTACTCGTATTCGTTTGCTCCCCGTAGCCAGCTTGAAACCCGAGTAACGATAAACGCATTCATCGTTACGCTGCGTGGAGTCCTTTACGCCGACATATTTGATGACGAAAACTGCCATAAAGCTGACAGTCAACATGTCTCGAATCTTCAAATCTCCAAAGATGAACATTTTTTGCTCACCAGCATCAGCATCAGCATCAGCCTCCATCCACCCTCTGTCGAACGCATATACGAATATATTCAGCAGGATCTGAGATCTGAGAGGTGGGGGTTGTGGTGGGGATGGTGTAACCCGGAATTTTTAAATTTCAAATCCTATACTAGACTTCTTTCTATTCTATGCCATCAATGCTGTCTTTCTGCGAGTGTGTGTGTGCTTGTGTTTGAGTTTGTGTTTTTGTTTTCTTTCTTTTTTTGATTTCATTTTATGTCGTTTATCTGTTCTTTGCACACAGGATATGGAAGCAGAAAAGATGTTGGAAAATTATGAAAAGGAAACGACTATGATGACATTTTTTTTTTCGTTGTCGTTCTTGTTGTTGGTTTCAAGAGATGAGAAGGGAAATTTTCACTTTGCCACCCACACAAACACATGTACTGTATACACACTTTGAAACCGGAGCAACCGGAGTCAGGGATAATGATGTGAAGTGCCTTCAACAAAAGCAACGCGAGTACTTCTTCAAGTGTGAGTGAACGGGACATGACTCCAAAACGCGTTCTTAAAGCAATAATGCAAATCATTCAAGGAGAAGATGCCAAGCTAAGGTCTATAAAAAGAGAAAGGACTTATGAAAAAAAAAATGAAGAAAGGAAGGAAGAGGTTATCGTCAAAGTGAACCCAAAAACACTTAAGGAAAGTCCGCTCGCTTTTAAGAGATTTTTTATTCGATTTCTGCAAATAAAGTCGGTATCGGTACGGTAGTGTGGTGGATCGAAATTTGATTTTTGGATAGAATAGAATTTTAAATGTGATCTTTTAAGTAACATAACTGAAATTTTGGGAACGAGAGCATTAAGGTGTAATTTTAAAGCTTTTTGAGTCAGAAAATATTTTTTTTTTCAATGACATTTTCTAACAATTTTATTTCGGTATTACAATATAAGGATTTTAAAGATTGAAATTCCCCACACATTTTTTTCAAAACCATGAAAAGACAAAATCTTGCAATAAAATAATTTGTTAAGAACTATGTCATTCTTTACCTTAGCCTTAAAAATACGGTACAATATTTTGTTTTCTTATTTCAAAGCCTCAAAAGTTGAAAAATCCAGATTTCAATGTACATACATACATACATATGAACATAGGTAGATACAAATAAAACAATTTACATTTGTGCCTTGACTTTACAATTAGTTTTGTAAATATACCAACTTCCACGTAAACGTTCGTCGTCGTCGTCATCGGCGTCGTCGTTGTCGTCGAAGACAATGGACACAAGGCAAAGATACACATGTCATCCTCTTGTGTGTATTTTGTGCTCTTTACTTTGTGTTGAATCAAAAATAATTTAACATTTTTAAAGTTTGTAACCTGACCATATCAGATTAAAGGTTCCCATGCACGACTTGAAAGGACAACAAGAGAACTTGAACAAACATATGTATTTTAATTTTCTCTGTACTCTCCAGACTCGTCGCCGTAGTCGTCGTCGCCACCGTCCTCGTTCATCGTTCGTCATGGTGTTGCTATAAATGTAGGTCAAAATTGCTGAGCTCTTCCACTACGTTGAGCATATAAAATATCCTTTGAAATTATATTCTTCTACGTATATGTGAAAAGTAACTCAAAATGTGAGTATGAGAGAGGGATTTCATAAGGACACAATGGAATGTGGTTCATGGTTTTGGGTAAAGTGTTTATCATCTTCATTCCCCCCGAATGCACTATAGATAGATTTTGTACCTATGACGATGACGGTACACTTACTCCCCTGATGAGGCGGAGAGAAAATGTCGTTTAAACGACATTTCGGACAAAGGACACTCGCCGAAATGAATACGGACGGATGTATCGTATATTGTCAATGAATCAGGCTTGCAAACGATATAAACCCTTTTACGTATCCTTTCTGCCAAACGTTCATACTAGTATACAAGTATACGTATCTATATAACTCAGCTAAATCCTATTAAAGCATTTGGTTATGATGAGGACTCTATAGTGGCTTTGTTGTGTACATATGCGAGTCTATATACATATGTATGTACATGTGTGTATTATTGTGTGTTGTTTGCACATAAAAGTGATTGCACTTTGATTGTGTACGAGTATACGCCTAAAGTAACAGAGAGGAAGTCCTGACATGAGTGCATTAGATTGACAAGTTCGTTCGCTATATCTGTCCCCATTCATTGATGGAATGACATTAAATCAAAGTTTACGTGAACCCTATATGGTACCTTTGTATACATGTATGTATGTATCTATACTTGTACCCTACCATTGATGGTGATGCATCCATTTATCTATCAAATTATAGTGCCTTTCAATATAGGTAAAGCCCAAAAAGGACACTCTATATAGTTTGGATTGAGTTTAGTTAGGACCTAGAGTGCATTTGAAGTGATTGATTAGCAAATTGTTGGTAATTAGTTTGGAACAAGGTTTGACTAAAGTTTATATATATGTAGATAAATATATTTTTGTTTGTTATGTTAAAATATTTAAAATGTTGCATACTATGTGTGTTAGTGCGTAGCGTGGTCAACACACTGTTCATAATTATTAAATTTATTTTAATAGGTTCACTAATTAAGGAAGCAATTTAATTAATGTCAACGTTTATCATAGAGTGTTAAAACTATAATTTATGTTGACAAACTTTATCAGTTGTCGATTTTAATTAGTCCATCTATGTATGTTTGTTTGTATGTACATATATAGACAGTGGATGAATGATATTAGTTTTTAATTATTGTGATGTTTCGGAGATGTATTTTGTTTTTGTATATTCGTTTTTTACATACTCCAAACAGTGATGACAGCGGTTTACTGTCTAAAATCATACAGACCAAAAAATGTAATAGGTCATGTCATATGACCAAAAACTATCCTTCCTCCTTTCAAGAACTGCTAAAACTACGACTCTTTTAGTGGTAGCTGGAAAATATTTAAAGAGGATTTTCTGAAGCATTTTCGAGTTTAAAAGTTCACACATATATAAACAGTATATATTTATAACAAAACCATGCATTTTGCTTAAGTTGTGTGAATAAAACCATAACCAAAAAATTAAATTATCAGTATGAATAAATAGTACGTATACGCCCAAGTGTACCATAATTGTATCACGTGTATATTTACCTCATACGTAGAGTGATAGGATGATATCGTGGACCATATATTTAAGAACTAGTTTACTTCAAGCCAGTTATTGTGACAAAAGTTAAGCTCAGTAGACTTCGTTGGGCTTTTAACTCTGGAAGCTTTAGGGTGCAGAAAAGGATGACATCGTTTGGTATACTTTCAGAAGCCGTGGAAAATGATGTTCTTCGGCGGGCTCATTATACCATTTATTTATTAAAAAAAGACACCTCAAGAAGTCATTAAAATTCCTTAAAGCGTTAGTAGTTGTTTTTGAAAAATTGTTAATAAAGGCATAAAAATGAATTCAAAGCCTACATAAAGGATGTGCAAATAGATAGCCTTTTTACTGTCATTTGTATTTATTGGTATTGAAATCATCTTAAGATTTTATTCGTAAAATCTTCCATTGTAAAAAATAATAACAAAAGAAAGACCCATGTATTGTAGATATCTTATAAATGTAAATAAATGTTTTTTTATTAAATAAAAACGCCTTTAAATGGTTTCTTCCGGTCACTGGATTTCGAAGGAAAATTCCCTTATACCAATTTACCATTATATTGAAAACGGAAAAAGGAAGTTGTTATCTTTTCTTTTCAATTTACCCAAATCAAATCAAATAAAAAATGACTCCCACCCGATTCTTTCTTAAGTGACCCCAATCAAGTATCCAAGAATGTACAGAAAAATGGTCTGGCTTTTACCCTTTATTTTTTGTATTTTTGTTTTTTTTTTTTTCAACAGAGCTCCGTAAGGAAAAGAATCCTTATCCCTCTGCTGCCAATATCATCCTCTGCAATTTGCCTTTTTGCAATACAAAATATCAATTCTAGATTTTGTTTTGTTTGCATTCGAAAAGAAAACTTTTATCCCTCTTCCCTCTAGCGTCACAATTGCACAGGTTTTAGACAGATTCAGTTTTAATAGACACAAAAGAGTCTCACATATGCTATGAGTCACAAAAAAAAACCCTTGTTTGATAGAGATGTCATAGTTTTTGAGTGAACAACAAAAACCCCCCCAGTACAAATGCTTTTTGCATATCATTTCTTTGTATTTCTTTTCCTATTCAAAGCGAATCCGAATAATCCACATATCATCTGTTGGATTTGACTTAAACTGTCTTCCCAAAGGAGCAAAGGCAGACAGAGGAGCATTTTGATGTGCTCATTTTCAATGACATTGCGTCATAATCACAGACGCATTTCAACAATAGGAGACGATATACGATATCTTAATGAGTTTTGTGGATTTCAATTCAATTCAATAGTTCAGAGAGGTAGATTAATGAGATCATGAGTTTAATTTGAGGCGGTAGACAGTTTTGAGGAAATGTTAAATGCTTTATCTATTCTCATATTTCCTTCCTCCTATATACACAAACACATTCATAAGTCATATTATGTATGTAGAGCAAGGACTTTGCTTTGTTTGATTTTTTTCTTGGTAATCTTGGGAATGTGCGTCGTCGGTAGGGTCCGATTTAAAAAGTTTTTTCTTATGTTGCTAATTAGTTAAATTTTTCTAATTCTTAGGTATGCAATCCAAAATATTGGATTTATAAATGCTTTTGTTTTTTAGTTGTGTTAATTTAATAGGAAGAATAAATATCAAGTGGGTACATTTTTTAAAATTAAAAACAATGAATGAAAAATTATTTAATAAACTAGAGGACCCGTCGAACTCGGTCCCTCCCCAATTGAGTTCTTACAGCACGTCCGACTGTTAGATTGGTCTATAGTCACCAAATAAGCTAAATTTCTATTAATCTCAGAACTTAAATGAAAATTAGTAAAATTATTTGAATTTAATTGACTTTGAAGTTCGTTTTTTATTTGACATTTTAAGACCAGTAAATCTCAGGCACTGACAAACTGATGATAAAAGATTTTAATAAAATGTATAATGGTGACAGGATAACAGGTAAAATTTATATTTTTATATTTTTTTTTTACATTGGACAGACTACTAAATTATAAAAATTTGACAACTAACTGCAGCTATAACAAATTGCATTAAAAATGAAGTTGTTTTTTTACTGTCTTCCTCGCAATTTGTCCACATTTTCTCACTTTTCAAAACCAAAATTGGCCAAGTCGTTCTCGAGTTTTAGGGAGACATACAAAAGAAATTTATGGTTATACTATATAGAAAGAAGAAGCTTCGACAAAGAAATACCAAGCAATGTTTGATAGGTCAGCTATTATAAATTATAATTTGAAAAGTTTGCATAACACAACTTAAACAAATAATTCAACAAATTTTTTGTAAAGTGAGTTTTACTGAACATTAAAAAATATTAACCTTAATGCACAGAGAACAATAAAAAATATCTCTTAACTTTATTTACCATAAACATTTTTATCGAAATTTAATTAACCAAAAGCTTAAAAAAATCTTCAAAAAAATAAAATCGGAATCCATCTGTCTGGTTAGATTTGATTTGATGTTTCATTTTTTAAGCTTCAATTTAATTAAAATCGACCCTTCTTATAGGTTGAGCCATCAGATTCTGTTTTTCTGTGTGTGTGTGTTTTATTTTTTGCTTAATAAAATAAAATATAAAACACATTTGATTTTGAAAAAGGTCAAAAGCCTCATACATACATACCTTCTTTCCTATATGTCTATATAATAGGCAATATGTACTTTTTGGAATATCCTTTTTTTCTGTTTATGTATCGATATCCTTTTTTCCAATTTATTGGACACTAGTAGGCAAAGGCATGTTTATATGTGTATATGACTGTAATGTTAGTTAAAGTTGTATACTACCTACTACCCGTTTATACCTTTGCAATAAATTATATTGGGACACATCCAATTGAATTGGACATAAAAAAAAAATGCAAACCCAGCTTAATTGAGGTTAAAGCAAAATTTATTTATTATTTTTGTTGTTGCTCGTTTTTCAGTAAAAGTCAGCAGAAAAAAAATATATTTATTAACTTTCCCATTTGGTGTAACTAGTGAAGCATGTTTTGTATAGGTAGGTTTGCTATAGGTGGATATTTACATACACATAATATGTGGTGTCCTGTGTCCTGTAGAGTAAAGTAAAACAAGAAATTCAAGGCCTTCCAAAACGTGTGTTTTCTTTTTTGTAATTTAAGGAAGAAACAAGTTGATTTACAAGCTGTTTCATAAATAAACAAAATAAAATGAAACTATACAAAACTGTATACTCGTACGTGGAGCTATTTTAATAAATTTTTAGCAAGACTTATGGCTACCGAATTTTTTTTGAAGAAGAAGAAAATCGATACATTTTTTCCTCTAAAAAATCGATACTATTCGATCGATCAATTTTGTGTACAATATTATATACACATTAAATTTTCAAATTTTTGACTTTGTATTTTTTGTATGTCTTTGATAATTCAGAAGTTGAATTTGATGTGAGTTTTCAAAAGTATATCAATTTCAAAATAAGCAAAAAACATTAAAAATCGTGTTTGCGTAAATGTTTGGTAGTTTTTGAATAAAATTTCATGACGATAAGATTGAAAAATTTTACCTTCGGAAGTAAATTTATCGAGTAGAGACACTGTACCCTAGCGACTAAAGCTAGCAGATGATACAACACAAGGTATAAAAAGAGGGGGAGATGAAGTTCTACGAAACTTAATTTTTTCTAACCCAGGTGAGTCAGCTAGAAATGCCTAGCTCAGGACGAGAAAAATATCCATCAATAAAAAATGGCGAAAAAGAGTATCTGCACATTAAATTTGAAAGTCTGGTTGAATGTTCTTCTCATGTTTTTTTTGTCTAGTTTATGTTTTGTGTACTTTTACTAACAAAATTTAACAACATTCCTTCATTCTCTTTACACAACAACAAAACATGCAAACAAAAATGCCGGCAAGCTTACAAAATACAGCTGAATTTTTCCTATACCAATAATGTTTTATGTTTTGTTCAGGAACTAGGATGGTGTAGTTTTTGTGTTTAACGTTATCAGTAATGGAATGTTGGTAGTATATCTAAGTATTGTTTTGTCTATCTACCATTTTCCTCCATCATCATCAATTCACTGCATTGTATCTGTTTGTTCTTTTTTTCGTATGTACGTATATGTGTGTTGTAGTCAGGATGTAGCGATGGAAATCATTACATGAAAAATAACATCTTTTATGATCATGTTCTGCATGTTTTCCCGCAACGTTATGTTCATATAATACAATTTTATAGAAACCGTAGACTTTTGCGTGAAAGTAGTGGCATATCGTAGATAATATCGACGACGACAACGACAATGACAACGACTATACGACACGCGGAGGACGAGAACTCAAAACACACAAAAACAATACACCTTCATTGCGGCTATTGTCAGTATATCTTCTGCTGATGCTACTGCCGCTGCGGATTTTTCGTCCTTTCTCGCTGGTGGCGCATAGGGAAATATGGAGCAATACTTACACGTATAAATGTAAGTATGTTTGTATGTATACCTAATGAGATCTCTTTGGTCCTTGTTATCGTCGATTGTTATATTTCTTTCTCTGGGTCGTGTCGTCGTCAGTTCATGTTTTGTTTATGTGCGCAGTTTTCCTCTAATTTAAAAGTACATACATATTTACAAATTTGTTGTTTTTTTTTTGTATTAAAGAACAAATGTCCTTCGCAAGGTGAATTATACGCTCTGATGACACAAAAATGCCTTATGGCATAAAAACTCACATCGTTTATGATTGCAGAGACAATTTTTGAAATGTAATTTTGCAGATTAAAAGCAAGCAGTTTGAAACAAATGATAAGTTAGTGGCATACGTGTTTGAATTATGGGTAGTTTTTTTTTTCAAGCTACATTTAGGAAACTTTCCAATGCGTATCCTTTATTCTTTTTCATTTGAATTTAGGCAAAGTTGTAGTTTTAGAAAAAAAAAAAACTAAGATTGTTTAACGTTTTCAACAGTTGGTAAATTTAATAAAAGTAGATTTTTTAATTAAAAAGGGGATCTGATTTCGAAAGTCTGCATTCAAAAAGTTAGTTTTGTTTGTTTTCTATATAAATAAAACCTTCAATTCAATTCAATTGTTTGACCTTGAAATACCCCTTTTTTGGTTTTAAAATTTTAAGTAGAATTTTTCCACTCTAAGGAATCTCTACTACACCTCTACACAACAAACCTACCCTTGTATGTAATTTCAGGCTCGGTCTGCAGTGGGCTATGTCAATGCATAAGTGACATTGCGGAACATGTCCTTTTTCATATAAAAGGAGCAAAACAATTTTTTTTTTGTTCACCCTCTAACCTGAAAAAATTATAAATAAATATTATGCTACGAGCTTTAACACCAAGGACATTTTAAATGAGCAACGACACAACATTTTGCCAAGAAAATAAAAAAAATAAACCACCCACACAAATATAAATCCCCATTCAAAAAGAGAACTCTCTCATTCCCTCGCCTTGCATAAATTCCGAACCATGTTCCAGCTAAATCAGAAACGAAAGAAAAATAAAAGTTTAAAATTGGAAAGACGAAAAAATAAGCGGAAATTGGCAGAGGAAAGCCAAGAGAAGAAGAACAAAAAAAAAATCTCAGTATTTCGCTGACAGGTGTAGAAATTTACCTACCATCTGTGCAAAAATAATTGTTTTTACTTGGAAGAAGGATACAAAAAAAAATCTCTAAAATTTAGCACACAAAATTGCAACAACAACAGAACCAACAGAAAAAAAGGATGAAGAAAAACAGCAACAGATTTGGCAGCACTGGTATATAGTGTTTTTTTTTTTTCATTTTTCAATGTATAGGTATCCTGAGTTTCGTCCATGGACAGCGGCAGTATTTATGTTTTCCAACAAAATCTTTCGAGTTGCAAGAAAGAGGACGAAAAAAGAAAACAGACAAACATTTGCAGAAAAATACGAGCATAGAAACACACAAACTTGTTTGAAACTTTAAAAGATAACTTGGGTGTTTATTTGTTTCTGGATTTCAACTCTTTTTTTTTGTCTTTTCGTCCTGTCAGCAGGAGTATTTAGGTGCACATTATCAACAAAAGGCGCAAAGGACCTTTTTTGCCAACTCCACTCGAGTGGAAGCAAAAAAGAAAAATGAATTCCCTCATTCTGTTCGTCAAGGGGGGCAAAAATATGGTGTAAGCCCCAACCCCTCCTGGGGCGACACATACCTTGGGATCGGTATAGTTATTAATCCATTCACTTCATGCGACGATAGCCAGGCAAGGATGATAATTTTATTCAAAACCTTGCTGAATTGAGTGTGAGAGATGAGAGTTGGAGTTGCTATAGTATTGGGATTGGGAAGGACGATGATGTTTCTAAACGATATGGAGAAGTGCTGGGTATGGAGAAAAGGAGGAGCCTCCAAAGTGAAAATCACATGATTTTTTTTTTTGCTTGTTGTTCGGGGATTTCTACAGAAGGTATCACGTATAACGTATATTTCTCTTACCACATTGGGGAATCGTTTTGAATTCCCAAAAAAGACTAGAGCAAAAAAAAAACACACACAAAATAACAAAAGAAAGGATATTCACTGAATGATTTATACGTTCACATTGGTCCTTGGAGCAGGTGCTATACACACACACCATTCCCTTCCATTCATACTCATCACCCACCATTATTCTCCTGAACCTATACTTCCTCGTATATACACATTCGAAGGCGAAGGAAGAACACCCCAGAACGGATAGAGAATTCAGAACGAGTGCCAAGGGAAAATTTATCATTTTAGATCAGTATTGAGATTTTCAGGATTTTTTCCTAATAGAATACTAAAAAGGAAGGCGCATTTCTAAGTGTATCATTTGCAATATATACTACCAATTCGTTTTACATTTTCACATAATGTATTTTGCTTAGGATGTCGGCGTCGTAGTCGTTTTTGGTGTGTTTCAATATTTTGAAGATATAATTTAGTATTCCATTGTTCTGGAAATTGGTTTTTGCTTTTCGAAGTTTTGAAAATTTACCAGGAGTTGCACATTATACCATACCAGTCTGACGTAAAAAATGAAGATGTGCACCCAGAAAATAAAGTTTTGGGTTCATAATCATTTCATGGCTTATAGTTGGGATTTGAAAAGTCGTTAACATTGATAATTCTTCGAAATTCATAAAAAAGTGTTTGAGCCAAGAAATTGCAGAACACAAACTAAGGCTCTTGAGTTTATTACTCTGTCATATACCTTGTAACCGGTCATCCATAGCTCTACAAAAAAAAAGCAAGAATCGTAAAGGGCACCTTCATTGTTTAGTTTAGGGCTGGTCAAGAAATCAACCCCTTTTTTCTTATTTCGTTCGGGTCTCACCTTGGGTATCGCCATTGTATAGCCCTGGTGTTGGTGTATTATTGAACGATATACCATTTTTTTTTTTAATCCGAAAAATCGTTTTTTGGAAAAATAAATCTATACTAATGTATAAAGCTGAAGAGTTTGTTTGTTTGAACGCGCTAATCTCAGAAACCACTGGTTCGAATTGAAAAATTCTCTTTGTGTTGGATAGTCCATTTGTCGAGGAAGGCTATAGGCTATATAACATCACGCTGCGACCGATAATAGAGAAGAATCAGTGGAAAATGTTGCAAAAACGGCGAAAATTATTCATCTTTGAGGGCTTCCGTTATTCGTTTCAAGGCGCTGATCTCAAAAACTACGTGATCGAATTGAAACATTCTTTTTGCATTGGACAGTTTATTTATCGAGGAAGACTTTAAGCTATACAAAATTACGCTACGACCAATAGGCGAAATATAGGTCACTGGTCATTATTGGTCTTTGGTCATAAATGGTCTTTGGTCATAAATGGTCTTTGGTTAATATAGGTCATTGGTCATTGTACCTTTGACCTTTGACCTTTGACCTTTGACCTCTGACCTCTGACCTTTGACATTTCACCAATGACCTGTACAGGCCAATGACCAATAACCTATATTTACCTATGACCATTTATGACCAAACACTATTTATGCCCAAAGACTAATAATGACCAATGACCCATATTGACCAATGACCATTTATGACCAAAGACCAATAATGACCATTCTCCTATAATGATTCATAACCAATGACCAAAGGCGTCCATCATTTGTCCCGATCGTGACGAACGCCATGCCATCGCCATTCAGTTGCGTAAAGGATTCAGACGGTTTGGTCTGCGCCGCCGCCGGCCGTCCCTCCAAGTAAAAATTCTTTTTGTGTTTAATAGTCTATTTGTCGAGGAAGGCTATAGGCTATATAACATCACGCTGCGAAAAATATTAGCGAAGAATAAGTGGAAAATGTTGCAAAAAGAAAGAAAATTATTCATCTTAAAGGGCTTCCGTTCCATTGTCAAAATTGGGTTGCAGAGAAAATCCGTATGTTCTTCAGCCATAATAAAATAAAACCTAAATATTAAAATATATATTTTTTAAAACTTAATCTTAATTGCTATAATAATAAATTGAGGCGGACGAAGTCGCGGGGAACAGCTAGTTTAAAAATAAAATTGTTTTTCAGGTAATATTTTTCGATTCTATAAAATTTGACAGTTTTTTTTAAATAAACCACCAAATTTTGACATTTATTAATAATGTGTTCTAAATTCAACTACAAAGCTATAAAATGTCTGTCAAAAATATACTGTCTCGCCTGAATCTCGTCTCGTATACTTTTAAGATAGTATCGTCAAGTCTGTTTTTCAAACCTTGAGGGTGTTTTTTGTTTTTGTTTCTGTTCTGTTCTTCGAATGTCAAGTTGTTAAATCATTGAAAGAAAAATATTTTGACTACACCTTTACATCTAGTTTTACAACTTTGTATGTTTTTGTCCAATTTCAATTTCAGTGCTGTAGCTGTCCGTTGCAAGACAAGCATAGACAAACAAACTGTTAAAACAGCACAAGCACCCGACGACCGACGAGGACGAAAAGTATAAAAAAAACGAAGACATTTTGTGGGTAATCCTGAGTCCTGACTATTCTTCACTTTTGTAATACATAAACCTACACACCGCACCACACGTCAAAAAGAAATACACAAAACATACAAAGACACACAGACAGGACAGGCATTGGGATTGAAGTACATTTCTTTTTCTATCCTATCCAAGCACATGTTCACCTTGAGCAAATAAAACACCAAAAACGAAAAACCAAAAGAAAAAAAAAGAAGAAGAAAGAATCTAGACAAAGAAGAATCTATTTTATCTTGTCCTGATGGTCCTGAGTTCTAAGTATGCGGAGTCCTTGAAGAATCCGGGTGTCGTGTCGTTGTTAAGGCGAACAAAATGCTCATTCGTCTCCCAAGACCGCCCTTACACCTATCTAGCTACCTACTAGATTCGTTTTCTTCTCCTTTTTTGAGGGTGGAGGTGGGCGGTATTTTCCCAGGTTCTTGCGGGACGAAAGACACGAGTGCATGTTCTTCCTGTCAAACTTTTGAAAGAGAAAATTTATTAGATATTTCGTATAGCTAGTTGAGAATTTGGGGATGTCGTCGTCGTCATCGTGTCGTGAGTTTAAAGATTTTGCGGGACTGGATGGAGGTTCTAAGGTTCCTAGGTTAAAGTTTTCCTTTTTGGGTGTATCTGTTTCTACTCGTATTTACACTATGAGAACGCTTATTTTGTTTAACTTTTGATCATAATTTTGATTGAGGAATTCCGTGGTGTGGTTTTCTGTTTTTTTTTCGCTATTCATTTTTTGTGGGATTAGTGGTTACAACTTTTTAATGATTTTGGCTTTTGTGTAAAATAATTTTGGTTAGCAAAATTAAATTGAATATTTTCCTTTATGCATGTGTGTATTTGATTTCTGTTGCTTCTAATTTCTGAAATCGGTCCTGTCATCTCCTGACGAAGGAAGCTATCCATAAAATACCAATCAAGGATATAGTAATAGAATCCCAATCGCATTGTTATTAGTTAATTAAACTTAAACTGAAGGATCTAGGATATCTTTCAATTCGAACCCGGATGTGGATGTGTGTGGAGATTAGAAAAAATATCGCCCATCCAGAGGCTCAACTGATATTGATTTTGATCAAACACAACCAAACGCATCACAGGATATTAGTCTATACAAGTTTGAGAGAAGACAGAGGATTATAGGGATAGGACATTCCAAAGGGAACAAAGAATGCTGATGGGTGATATGGTGAAAGAATATATTTAGCTAGAAGATGGACTTTTGAAAAAAAAAAGGAAAAGAAGAAAGATAAAGCAATTGTGAGGTGAGCCAAGTTCCATCTAAATTAATTGCCTGGTTGGGAAGAAGTTTTTCCATTTTCTGCATGATGGCCTTTTTTATGTTTTCCAATTCCATTTACTTTCCTTTTCCATTTTCCTGGCTGCTCTGTAGTTCGAGTTTACCTTATCCAAGTTATTCTACAAAACGTTCCTTAGGTGTGCGTCCGGTATCCGGTATTCCGAAGAATGTGCCAATGGCAGCAAAGATCCAGAAAACGAACATCATGTGAACATGAGTTGAGGGGGGAAGGGGCGCTAGATGATGGTGTTTTCAGTTGTGTATGCAGCATGTGGGGTATTACGTTCCCTTTTGGGATGAGAATAGTAATTAAATCGAATTGTTTTGGTTCAAGGGAGAATGCAATGGAATTGTTTTGAAATAAAATTTAAAAAAAAAAACTTCACTCGACAGGAGAAACTAATTTGCAAACAAAACTTGATTCGATTCGAATGCAAAAAGTTTTTTTCTGCTGCAATATGTAATTAAGTTTGATAGAATTATAAATTAGGTACATATTTACAGACACATTGTAAAAAAAACAGAACATGAGTAACTGCAAGACGAGTGTAAGTGTGTGTGGATTTTTTTCGAAGAATCAAAATGCTGCAGGCCTGAAAGTAAATTTTTTAAATAAATATAATTACATATAATTGTCTGTTTTTCATTATAATTGGGCGACCAACTTTAAAAATTCATGAGAATTAAAGCTAAATAATTATTTATTAAAATTAAACTTCATTGAGCTTCTGTTGCAGTCATTTTATTAAATTATTAAATTTTATTATATGGAAAAAGAGGGAAAGTTTTTAAATTAAAAATAGGTATTCAATTTAAATTTTTAAATAAAACCGAAAGTGTTTAATGCAAACGGACAAAAAAGACTGTAATAAATTGATTGCTGCTTAATAATAAAAAAAAATTAACTAATTTTGGTGCCAGGTATTGAAGAGTTCAAACATCAGTGAGCCTGTGCTTCTGAAACTGGAGTTTTTATAGCAAGTCTACTGCAGACAGTCAGGACATACATTTCTTGATTTTGACGAGAGTCTAGTCTCTAGCTCAGACTTCTTTTCTTTCTACATAAATAAACACTAATAAACTTTTCAAAAAATGTAGATTATGTTCTTACAAATATGTAAATGGTCTTTAATTTTCTAAAATACTAAAAACACTAAGATTTTGCAATGTTAAAAAAAACGGACGTCCATCAACGGACAAAAAGGACGACTCATTTAAAGCCTTCTCCTAACAACAAAGACGTAGATAAGAAGGCTCTGAGCGTCATTGTGAAGGTCGAAGAAAAGATGATTAAACCTAGGTATCTAAACTACCCACAAAAACTAAAATCTTATATTGGTCATGTCATGAATCTTTTAATCCATCTAAAGCCGGATGTGGATAAAAGATTTTGCTTCCTGGAAAAGGTCTACTGCCAATTCCCTGTGTGTGTATATTCTGCCAAAAATATTCAATTGAATAAAACACACATATTCACTAGATTAACTTATCATAAACATAAGTTGCGCATCCTGTATGCCAAAAAAGCTTTTCTTCAATCAGAATAAGAAAACCTTAAAACAATAACCATCAGACAAAAAAAATTATATTCAATAAATACTAAATCGAAAGAACATTTTCACAGAATTTAAATTACAATCCAGACCTGGCCCTGTGATGGTACTTAATCTTCAAAATGAAGCAACATCCTTACTCGAGGTTATTCTTATAAGAGTATAGATATAAAGTGAATTTCTATATATGTATATGAATGTAGATAGGTACCTTCATTCTTTAAAATTAATCCTGGCAGGTCCGAATCTCTAAATCCCTGCTTCTTCTTTGATCCATTTTCTTTTATCAAATTTTCAGTATAGAAAAGGAAGCCTATACCTACCCTACATACTTCATCCAACACGTGTTCACATACAGATATAATAAAGCCTCCATTTCTATAACCAATTTCAAACGAATGCTGGCAATTTATTTCAAGTGCTTTTTATCCCAAAGAAAACAAAAAAAAAATGGAAAAAAAAAATTAAATAATGGAAATCTTCCCAACTGACTTTATTGAATAAAAAAGAAGGAAAAAAGATATAAATATAAAGGTTTTCCTTTAAAATATAAACATTATTTACTCTCATAATATGTATGCTCTTCATCTGCTTTGAATACGAAACACATCACATTCAAAGGAGCAGAGACCATTCCAACAGCAAAAAAAAAAAAAAAAAACATCAAGGACCCTCAATGGTCTCTGGCTTTTTTTTATATTCATTCAAAAAGAAAAAAAAAAAACGAAAGAATAGACCAAAAGCACTTTCACTTTTTTCTCTTTATTCTGTTTCCTCTTCAGCTCTATTTTATTCATCCAATTTTCAGACGTTTCGGTCTGGTTATTGATGGCTGGCCTCTTCATTCAATCTGCTCCTTAAGTGTCAAAACAACATCAACTACTAATAACCTCTTAATGAGGCGCATATTTCTCAGAAAGCTGGGCACCCTCTCTCTCTCTTTCCTTCCAAGGACTTTTGTCCCGTCCGCGTCCGTTTGCTTACCAAGTACCAATAAGAACCGACCCGCTCCGGTCGAACTCGAGACTGTGTTGGCTGACGTTTATAAGAGTTTTGTGTATAGATGTTAGACACAACAATATGCCTCCTCCTTATAACAGGATATAGTCGTAGCAATGACGATGATGGCACGACCAAGTCCGCAAAATATAGAAGGACATTTCAGTTGCCGCGAAACCATTTAAGCGATGCGATTTGGTTTCCGCAAAATGGCATCTTCTCTTCATCCGCAATGCCATAAATATCCCGACGAAGAAGACGACAACGATGACTACGACTACGACCTTGTTTCGGTCCAAATTAAATTTACTTGGAAACAGGACGCGCAAATGAAGTTCTCACCAATATTACAATAATGCACGCCCACCACCGCCGCACCGCCCGCCAGTGGTAAACGGTTGGCAGTTGGTATAGTATAAATAGAATAGTGGTGGCTTTTCTCGAAAGAAGTGAGAAAATGACTCGGGGGGGCTTATAGTTATTTGCTTGAGCGTTGATTCCAAATGATTTGATTTCTATGAAGCAAGACAACAGGATTTCGCTTGGCTTGGCTGGGATGGGCTGATAGCTGCTGATGCTGAGGTATTTAAAGGTAGATTTTAAAGAAATATGTGCGGATGCGAAAGTTTCCGCAAACTATAGATAAATCTTTGAAATTACTATAAGCTTACCCCCGACTCTTCTCCTTTTACCCGCTCCCATTAGCAGAAAATTCTGCAACGGCCTGAGCATGAATGTTGAATGTAACGTATAAGTATACCAGTAAGCCAAATGCTGATATAAATGATATCCTTGATCTGAAGATTTTCCTAGAAGCATTCTTTGTTCAGACGACGACGATGAACGGATTGATATGGATAGAGGCCTGGAACTGGAAGTCGTTAGGATAATTAGGAATTTATTCATTGGATTTTGGATTTTGTGTTAAAAAATTCAAGCTCCTGGAATTTTCTGCTATTTAGAATTTATGCCTAATCATCTCTTAGGAAATTTACTTTTGTTGTAGATTTTTTAAAAAGTTCTTTTCAAAATGAAGACACATAAACTTCTTAAATTTTCATCATCTACATATATGAAATATGTAAGAAAGTGGGTGAATACCACGCCCCTGCGTGACAAATACCACATTTTTACCATGCTCTTCATAAATTTCATAATGTTACCAGAACTGGAAGATCTCGTTTTAATTACTGGTGATACCAATTAAATTAAGAATTAGTTAGAAGCAAGTTTTAGATTTTTTTCTTTGTTGACAACACAATGCTAAGATTCTTGGATATCTGGGAGTACTGCATCTGATTTGAATCACCTGTCAGATGATTTGAATTTAAAACAAATATCAGTTAGCCTGGAAAATATTTTATGAATTACTTTACTTGTGTTTTATTCACTGCTGTATACCAAGTGCAGTATTCAGGTGAATAATCAAACTCACTTTACATATAACGCCAGCACAGCTGCCATTATTTTTGCTGGCTTCTCTTTCGCCACCAATCAAATGGTTGGTGTTTACTAATTGAAATTTTGCTAGCTACCCAGCACTGAATAAAACACAGCTTTAATTTCTTCTAAAGTAAGAAGGTGGTCAAAAATCGTTTGACTTTGTTTCTGTTACTAAAAAGTGTAGTGCCTAAGCGAACATCCCTGCAAACAACTGTGCCCTTCAATTCGGACGAATAGTGAACTTAAACTCCTCAAGGATATTACTCCAAAGACAACAGAACCAACTTTCTATTTCCCTATTTTCATCCCACCTCAAGTCCCTAACGAAGACACAGCTGCTGGTATCAAGTTTCTCTAAGCATATTTCATTGATTCGACTTCTAAATAATTTTAATTTTAACTTTCAAAAATTAATTTCAGAAAACTTGAATATATAAGTTTGCTTTCTCTTGAGACTCATGACTTTCAAACTTTAATCGTAATTTTATACCTGGGTACTTAAACAAACTCTCCCCAAACGAATAAATTATTACGAATATAGGAACTTACCGAACTGATGAAGGTTTTGAAAATTCAATTTATCAATCCTCGGGAGGCCTCGCCCATAGCTGAGCCCACCAAGTCCAGCCATGATTTAAGCCAACCAAGGAGAAAGCCTTAAACCATACTCCTTGCAGCCATAAGGCGTTCGATAACCATAATGGCATGGCATGGCATAGCATCGAAATGTTAAGTTGGCCACCTAAATTTTATTCGCACAGCCATTTCGCTTTTCCAGAATAAGAGGGCATTCGTGCCTTATCTGGGGGGCTCTTAAGATGTATAAATTCTGTGTGAATATCTGAATTTCTATCTCGAGATGAAATTTTTGTGTGCCAGAACAATTTTGAAGATCTCCAAAGAGAGGTTATTTTTTCTGTACTTTTTTATTTTTGGCAAATGAACTTCAAGTTTATGAACCCGATATTGGATGGCTCCGTTCGACCTTTAGCTGTTTGATACTTAAGCCATCACAGCTCGAGCACCCCCACCCTAGAGGTCCTCGTATTGGAACATGTATCGAATTATGTTCATGTATAGGTGAAGCAGGCAACATCGTCATTCGCTTTGCAGTATTTTTTAAGAGTAAATTCAATAAATCGAACCCAAATTGAAGTGGATGTGTTTTTCTTAAGAGAATGAGTGGGATCTTAAAAAATTGAAAAGTTACCTACCTATACCGCCTTGCTTATAACGGTATAAGGGTGAATTCGAGGTGTATGATGAGGATGAACATTGAACATTGAACATAAGGTGGGCTTTTGGGAAATTACTGAGCCGAAAGTGTTGTGTTCGTTAAGTGGAATCGATATGAGTGTTTATTGGACCATCATCTGCTGGGGCCATCGGTTTTTATTTCCGTCATTAATGAATTGATGTCGTCAGTTGATATTGACAAAAAGCAAAAGGGCTTACGTCCGTATTGGGTTTAATCCTGATTCTTTAGCCTATAGATATACATACATAGATACTGTCGAGGGTTGAATAAACATGAAGGACAAATTTTGATATCGCTATCGGGTAAAAGTATAGGGACCAAGGTCAGTGGGGAGATAATTTTCTTTTGTTCTTCAGAAATATCGAAATTTTTTTTTTCTTTTTAACGATGCTTAAGGTTTTTATAGCTTTAATGAGTTTTATTTTTGTTTTTTTGTTGTTGTTTTGTTTTGTATTGTACTGTGTTTTCATTTTGTTCGTGTTCATTCAACTATTACGGGATTTAGTGTGCCAATTATTTGTTTAATATCCTTGTTATTCTTGATGGGAGACAATAATTAATTTACAAAGTGATAAAGAAGAAATGACAGGAAGCTTATAAAATTTGATGAGCTGAATTTATTTTAAAATTGGTTGTTGGAAAATAAAACAAAAGTATATTGTCAATTGGTGTATATAACTTGTCTTTTATTTTTCAGTCTTGTATTTGCATAAGGCAATGAGGTTTTGAACAGATGAACTAATTGACAGGTTTAAGTGTTTTGTTCGAATCAATTTTTAAATGGCGCCCAACGAATCGAAAAATGTTTGATTTCCGTCGATATTAATTTTGATAGTTTCGATAGCTTAGTATTAGATTTTAAAGTATGGATTTAATGACTTTTTAAAACGAAACACATTCTAATATATTTCTCGTCTTTCCTTGATCTTACAAGTTGGATCTTTTGATCTGTGCTTTTGGATGTCAGCCAAACTGTTTAAGTTTTATCTGTCAAATTGGCTGTAATTTTTTCAGCGACGTTGCTCACAAGAACTCGGCCTTTCGGAGACCACAACTTGGAACGTTTTGTATCGGTACTTGGGCGCGTAACCTTACCTCATAACAAACCAGAAATTCTTAAGGTCTGGAATCTGGATGACTATAGACGAAACAACGAGTGTTCCTTGATTGGAAGTATACTTCGTTTGGCCAAAACTACTTAAATGACAGAATTTGTAATGGTACGGAATTTTGTAAAAGTAAAGAAACCATTTAACCGAGGCGTGATTTTTTGACTTACTTTACCTTCAGCTGTCGAAACAAAACTTCATATTTTGAGGATTTCTTTTATTTAAGTGTCACATCCAATCAAAATACACATTTCTGACAAACCCTCAGAAAGTACACAAAGAAAATAAATCCAACAATATAGATACCTAAGTCATGTTTTAACAAAATAACTGTTGGTATAACACACTTTAGAAAGTTCTTACAAAATCCTGTTATTTGCTTAGATTTTGTCCCGACTTACTTTATATCTTTATATCTTTAGAAAAGCAACAACAACAACCAGAATATTACAATGAGTCCTTGCCATTATAAACCATCACCACTTGTTTCTTATAGAGCGTTTGAATGGAGAGGTTTGCAAATACAAATAAATTGTACAAAAAGAAAAGCTACCTCGTTCATTATTTCAGACTTCACACAATGGCTTATGAATTGTTTAATAGCTCCTGGCCGACTTCCTTGAAAAGGTTCTTTGTTTATCCATTTACACCTTCATAACAACTACAACAACAACAATACATGCATACACACATACCTATACACAAACACCCACAACACCACATAGTGTTAGATATAGAATATATATATATATAGAGTATAGAAGAAGTAGAGAGTCAGTCTTATAGAAACACAAGGAGCAGCAAAGGAAGAGGATTGAAATCCAAACAATGTTTCAACTTTCCATTCTTAGCACTTTGACGTTAACTCAAGCCTCGCCTGTACTTCACTTTATCATGATGCGCATCCCACTGGAAATAGATATTCTATATACGTTTACTCTATACAATGGCAGTTGTATTGTTGTTGTTGTTGCTGCTGTACATATTGTAGTTCACCTAAATTGCAGAGTTGAGGCTCTGGA
Source organism: Scaeva pyrastri (assembly GCA_905146935.1). Taxonomy (NCBI): domain Eukaryota; kingdom Metazoa; phylum Arthropoda; class Insecta; order Diptera; family Syrphidae; genus Scaeva; species Scaeva pyrastri. The sequence continues at coordinate 75,500,704 of LR989929.1, forward strand.
AACACTGGAAGCACAGTCTTTTGCAAACATTTATTCTGTGATAATTGGGGCATCTTGTATGACATATTTATTTAAGTCATCTTGCACAATCTCCCCTTTAAACGATATACATACATAAATCTATGTCTATTGCATACGAAAACCCCACCCCACCCCACCCTCTCCCGCTTAGCTCCTTGACACAAAGGAGTCATGTGTGATGATAGAACAAGGACTAACTTCACTCAGGATATTGTTCCCTTAAAGTAAATAAAACAAAAGCTTCTTTTGTCTTTTTTTGTGTCTTATTTAAGCTCCAACTTACATAGTCCTCGCAGTCCTCACACAAATGACGAAAGCTTTGTATATGTATTTGCATTTACTATACAAAGGAAACAAAAATATAACTAAAAATGTAGGTTACTTGACTTTTTATATTTGATCTTTGGGAGAGGGTAGAACGAAGGACGAATAGCTAACTAAATTTTGTCGCACGTTTTCCACGATAGTGCAGCGTTTATACGAGTATCACTAAAAAACATCATACGTGGTGAAATAACATTTTTTTTCTAGTCCTCGTACTCGTCCTCGTCCTAGCCCTCTATATGTGTGTGGGGGAGTTAGAAGGCTCGCGTTGATATAACTTCGTTCCGAAAATCCTTTTCAAGCCCGTTTTTTTTTTTTTTGTTAATCCTTTGGAAACATAGAATTAAGGGGAATTTTTTTACGACTTATGATGCTCATCTTGTCTCTACATAGAATTTTGATTGGGTTCGCTACCCTGGGTGGTACGAGCAGCTTTCAAAAATACAAAAAAAAAAAAAAAATAACTTAATAGGGTCGTTTGGTATTTTTGGTCCTAAAAAAAAAGGCTTAAAATTTTTTATGAGGTCGACTACACGCTGTTTTTTTTTTTCTTATGTGTATTAGCCTCGATTGCGTAAAGAGGGTCGAAATTATCGTTAAAATGTCAAATTTTTTTCCAAAGTGCTGGAGAGGGGAATAGGAACAAGAGAGTGTTCTGATTTTGTTCTATATAAAATATGATTGTTTTGAGATAATGAGATTGTCAACTAGGCAGAATATGATTAATGAAATTTTTTATTAATTCAGGTTAATAAAATGTTGTTGAAATGTCAAAGTGTTTTTTGGTCGTCTTATTACAGGTAGCTACAAATTCAAAATACAAAACAATACTAACAACAGGAAATTAATTTTTTGCTCTTCCCTTATATCACAAGAACAAAAAAATAAACAAAACAAAAAACTGAAAATAGCTTTTTGGTGTAGGTAAACAATTAAGGACTTTCGAAGAAAGAAAGAAAAAAAAAAAAAAACTTTATTAAGGTCAAAAGAATTATAATTTATTGAAGAATTTAAAAAGAAACATTATAATATGAGCCAAATTGGCTACAATTCGTCTTATGGAGATTTATGAGTATACTTAAAAAATTAATGGAGTTGAAAGGAAACCATAAAATGTTTGAAAAAAAGGAGAGAAAAAATATAAACAAGATAAAATATGCATTAGAATAAAAAATGAAATGATTCTTTTTTTTGTTTTTGAATTTTAAAATTTTAAATGTTCTTAATGAAGGTATATGTACGAGTATCTACTTTTAATCAGCTTGATGAAGTTTAAATTTAATTGAAATGGCAAAAAGAGTGTTGTCTAATGTCCATAGGTACTAGAATTGGACCATAACAGTTGAAATCAGGATCCAAAGAATTTTTAAATGGCCTTTCTTTACGAAAATACAATTAAAAGTAAATGTTATAGCTGTGTTTTATTTACTGCTGCGTAGCTAGGGCAGCAATTTGATTGCTGGCCAAAAAGAAGCCAGCTGTGCTGGCGAATTTTCTTTCTTGTCCATAATTTTTAAATGCCCATAACTGATATCTGTCAAAATGTTGTCACAGAGTTACCATACCTGAATAAAAGTTCAAATTTATTATTATTTATTATTAATTATGAAACACCCTGTACGAATGCGCAAAATGCGTTTATTGATTTTCTAGTTCAAGAGGAGTCCCCTCACGCACTTTAGTAATTCACAGTTTAATCAAGTCATATTATGATGTAATATTTGCATTGTTTGTGTAATCATATGAAAAAATTTTAATAGGTTATTCAAGTCATTAAACAAAAATAGCATTGCATGTGTAGATATGCCATCAAGAAAATGTTATGACTTATGACTCATTATCAAATATAAATCTGGAAAATGCGTTTGCATCAAAATGAAAATAAAAAAAATATTATGTATACCCTTATGACATTTCTTTTTAAAAGATTTGTATCTCTGCAGAATTTCTTATAATCTCAAAGGACACAATCACATCCAAACAAAAACAAACACATACTCACAATTTAATGAAGATATAGTGGATTTATATAGGCACAGGTAAAACTTAAGTTATTTATTGGGTAGATTATGTTGGTACTCACTTTGATTAGGCTCAATGTTTGCTTTGAGGGTTATGGCTTCCCAGGGAGGCGACAAAAATATATCTAAAGGTGGTAGAAAAAAAAAAGAAAAAACAAAAACAGGCAAACACGCAAATTGCCGTACCGTTAGGGAATGCTTAATCAAAAACTTGTTACTAATTCAAGTTCTTCTTATATTGTTTCATTTTTTTTTTCTTTTCTTACCTTGGTTCCTGACTGTCTAATCGGGACAGGCCAAAGTGTATCTCCATCTAGAGGTTAGTGTCTTAGGAGGATTTCCCGCCTCCTGATCTGACACGAAAAATCTCTGCCAAGCAAACAAAAAGACAACAAAAACACTAAACACAGTGGTAACTCGAAAAAGGTGGAACAAAACAAACTAAAAAAAAAAAAATTAATATTAAGAATGGGCCGGGCCCGGAACAGGACGACGACGACGAAGTTACCATATAATGCGATTAACTTAATTAATCATCCACCAGTCATACAGTCATACCGAAGAAGGAGGCAAAACAACGTTTCTTATTTGTTATTTGGATGTCGTCGTGCGTCCGTCGCGTTGGTCGGTCGTGTCGTCCGTCCGTCGTCGTGGATCAGTGAGGTGAGGTGCGGTGCGATGGGCGAAGGGATTCGGGTTGAAATGGCCAACGGAAATATTATATACCGACCTAAGTCCAACTTAAGTGCATAGTATAGGCCAGAATACTTAAACATGGCAATTGACAATGGATTTTTCCGAGATTTATTGTGGAAGATAAATAGTCACTCTTGCCTTGAGTGTGATTGATGAATTTATTGTGAGACAAGTCGAAAATGCTTGACCAAAATGAAAAGGAAAAAATTCGTCATTGTGTGTATTTCGTCGAGAAAAAAAAAAAAAACAAAGAAAATATACTTTTGGACAGCTCACAGCTATTAAGGATCTAAATCGAAAGGACGGACGCGACGTGGTGGTGTAGGTCGTAGCACAAAGAAAGGAGGCGGGCGGGTAATATCAATTTCATGGCCTTGAACAAACAAGGAAATTGTAATGGGTATAATTTGAGTAAAAGATGATTATTCATTGTCTTAATGTTATTGAAAAATAATTACTAAATGGGTATACCCTTATATTTTTTGATGGCCATTGTTAAAGAGAAAATAAAGGTGGAAAGAGGGAGGTTTATAGGTAAGGCACTTAAGAGAAATCATAAATATTTAGACTTAAGTAGGTTTATTTATAATTAAACAAAAATAGATTCGGTGTGAAATATTTGTAGGTATCTACCTACCCTACTTACATATATATTTATTTATGTGTATGACAAGAACGTTGACAGCTTTTTACATTAATTCCTCTTTAGCAACATAGCATGACTTTCGATTTCGATTCTGTTGAAGGTAATAAGAATGTTTTATGTTTTAGTAATTGAGCTTTTGAATAATTTATTATAATTTTCTATTCGATGTTGGAAATAGATTTGATGAAATTCGATTTGAAAAGGAAGAGTGTTTTTTTTTTTTTTTTTGAAAAGTTGGAATAAAACTTTTTAAATGTCCTGCATTTTAAATAAATGTGTATATTGAATAATTTGGTATTTGTATTTATTTTAGCTCTGTGTAGCTAAGAACCTCTTATCGCTAGAACGTCTTAAAATTTTTTCGATTTCATTTCTGTTCATGTGTTGAAAATTTTTTCGGAAAAAAATTCATAAAGAAAACAAATTCAAAATTAATTTTATTATGCAATATAACAGCATAGAAATTATATCAAAAAGCTGTAACATTAAACACAAGTTCTCAAAATGTATCTTACGAATTTGCAACCTAAGAACTTTACTCCAAGTAAACATATATGCAGTATAACGAAGTTTTCAAGACACTTTCTAACTAAAAGAGGATTTTTTTTTTTATTATTTTCTTATATACATTGAAGTTAGTGCGCGTCTGTTTCAAAACAAAGTTTCAGCTTTATAAATTTATTTTAAGGACTAATTTAAACTTTGTCTCACATACATATACAAATATACAGCTATTGAAGTTTAAGCCTTAACATAAATATTTACCCATACTCATAAGCATTTAACACACTCTCGTTTATCTATTAATAACTGGAGCACGACGAAGAGCGTGGTGTAGTAATTAAAACCATGTTTTTATAGACTGAAAACTTCTAATTAATTTTGGATCCTTTATAAAATTTTCAAAATGCCAAATGACATAAATGATAATTATTAGAAGTATGTTAGTGATTAATATTAAGTAAGTACATGGGATTATAATATTAACAAGAAGTTTGGTGCTTGTCAAAAAATTGAAATTTTGTTCATGACAACATTTTTATGATTTCAGAGAAGTCTGGTAATGAGTTTGGATTAAATTACAAGATTTCTCATCTAAAAGATTTTTCCAAAGATACTCTGTCTCCTTACAATCTTCTAGAACTATTTTTTTTTTTTGATTTTTCCTTCGTTTGCAAAAAATAGAAAAAAAATAAAATTTTAATGTTTCTTTCGTTTTACAATCCAATAACAACAAAATAGAAAAAAACAAACAATTAAATTAGTTAATCATATCAAAGTATTTGTGTAAGTAATAAATTGGTATAACTTGTTATGGACATTACGCCATGATTTTGGGAAAAACATCGTTTTAATTTTTTTGTTTAATTCACCTCAATCCACTGTCTCATCTTCGAAACATAAACACATAAATTTTGACATTAAGCTTATGTTTACAAGAGGAAAACCAAAAAACATAAACAAAAACATCCTCAGCTTTATCCTGCCACTACTACTACTATTACTCTACCCATACAAATAGATATGTATGTATGTTTGTACGTTAACACACCATCATCAATAGGATAAAGCAACTTTGCCAGGATTAAGGCAAACAATAATAAAAGTCACTCAACTGGATATGCATACGAAGCAATATGTCAAACAATCCTTGGACATGTCAACTTGTCCTTTGTGCGGTGATGTCCTGTCCATACACCAGCTACCTAAACTAAACACATGCAGATATACCTATACTCATACCTACATTATAACAAAACAAAAGCATAACAATGATTGATTTATTAAGCTGCCTTGGTGCCAACCGCCGCCTCCTCTTTGTCACCTTGATCCCCTTTACAATTTATAAGCTAGGCTGAATTAAGCGCGAAAAGATGAAAAGATTCTACACCACAATGGGACAGTTACAGTGGATATGCGTGTGTGTGTGTATTTTGGTGTATTTCCGGTGATGGACAATTATTATCAGAGCAAAGGATACAAATTTCATATAAGACCAAATTCCAACGCAACGTTGGAATCCTTTCCAATGAATTATTCGCCAAATCGTTATCGTTGTCTGTGTTAAATGCCGCCGGTTGAATGGGGGGTTATTGTGGCGGCGGCGGCGGCTGGCGGCGAGGCAGCGACTATAATATACATACGTGAAGTTAGCCGACAAACAGTCCCTGCATTCTGCAGATTCGAGAAAGGTGCTGTGATGGCGTATTCCATTCCTCAAGCCGCAACTAGAATTCATTCGTATACATATAGAGGAGGGGATTGGGAAATGTTATTTGTAGCCTAACGCACTATCTGGTGTAATTTATCTTAGGGATGCGTTGCATGGTAATGGTAATCCTTGACCCAAAAAGGTGTTGTATTTTGTAGAGGTATAGGTATGTGTGTGGCTAGAATAACAGAATGGTTGGTGTTTCGCCTCAGTAATTTAATTATATAATCGCATCGCATCCCAATGTATCTACACATAATACAGAACACCAATACCTCTACTCATACATAGATACAAATAAAAGCAATAAATAAAACTCGATGCTGCAAGATAGATCTCGGCTGGTGCTGCGGTTCAGCATGGTGTTAATTAATTCCCATGTTTAATTGTTGTTATCATTTGCAAGTTGAATTATATTGAAGTCAGAATATAGTATATACCAAGGTGTATATACTATGTATTAGTTGGGTTTACTTTGTTAGTTTGGTTTGGTTTGGTTTATTGCAAAATGTTGTACGTATCTATGTTTTGATATGAACATTTATATTGAATCTCTTGGGATTGGATTAACCTAATCATCTAAAGCACAGATAAGTACTAATTCGATGAAATTATTAAGTGTAATCTTGTTGAGGTAATCTCTGGTAATCTCAGAAACATTTAATCTAAACAATATCATAGACCCCTGCGTTGCGTTGCGTTGTTTAGTGGGTGTTGAGTTGGCGCATTGTATCTGAGGGGGTATTAACTTATTTGCAAGGGTCAATGGAATAACATAATGAACCGCAGTGTAATTTTTTTTTTTTTTTTTCATTCGATATCTCGCATCAATTTGTGGTTTTGGAACAATTAAAAAAGAGAATTAAAGTTAATTAGGTACTGAATGGGATAAAATTTATTTTTATTTTATTTGCGGTTCAGGGCTGAAGTCTGGATAAACAACACATTGAAAAGGCTTAAAGTTATTTTTCCACTGCTTTTTCGAGTTATAGGTACTTTTTGGACAGTGTGATAAAGCTTTAAAGTTCAAACTTTGATCGACAAACACGTTAAAATAACCCACCAAAAATTACAAAATATCAAAACACTTTTATGATAAAGAGACAAAAATGTTGAATTGCTCGAATCACGAGTCATAGAAAATCGAAAATCAGTCAAATTATGGAACTTGTTTTAAGTTTAGTCGCAGCTATATTCTACTTACAGTTTAAAATGGTTTTTAATTATTTTCTATCAAAATATTTTCATTTGATTTCAGGAAATTTTATTCTCCAACGTTAGGGTATTGAATTATTGTTCACAACCGTAAAAAGTTGAGCAATTTAAGAAAAAAAAATTCATGAAGGATTACAATTGAGAAAAACGCCTTAAAAAATACTTAAAAAGCCAGTAAAAATTTGGGGTATACCTTTAAAAAAATTATATTTTTCTGCTTAACTTCTTGGACTTCAGGTCTATTGATTTTAATAAGTACCCGATGTGTCCAAAAAATTTGCAGTTCAAAAGTCGAAAAAGTTTTTGGCTATCGAACAAATTTATTTTTAGTCAATTTCTAAACTTCTATTTGACTTTTTTTCTTTTGGGTGCCAATCTTATACAAATTCTGTTGCATTTCTTGGACCACGATGTACAATTTTTTTTTAATTTGTGTTACCCTTACGACACAGTAGTGCAAAAGTTGTCGTTTCGATTTGTTTTAATTAAATATTCAGTAGGTGAAATAATTTTCAAAGGAGTGAAGTGGTACGAATGCGAAAACATCAAAAACTTATTTTCATACAAGATTTCACTTCTCAGAAACATGACTTTGCTGCAATATCAAATTTGTTCATAAATGTAGATACATACCACTTGAATGTATAAGTAAGTTTATAGAAGCATACCATAGTGACAAAATGTATACATACACACATTTATACGTGTTTATATTTTTATACTAATGAAGTTTGGTAATATATGCTGATGATGTTGCTTTCTATAATTATGTACGTTGTCTCTATTCTTGGATGAAATTAGTTTTCTTGACAGCTCTGGACAAAAAGTCAGAAAAATAAGTCCAAACTCAAATAGGTAAATTATGTTTGCCTTTTTCAATGAGTTTCACCCCAAAGAAGTTTCAAGCCAAATGCGAATATCACAGCCAGTGTATGTGTAGAGTATGAGCTTATTGCCTTATTGCCTTTTTGACATTTTTGTTTTTTTTTTTTTTCTTTTTGCCTTTATGGAGACGAACTTTGTCTCTGAAGTTTCGTTGAATATTTACCGACAATGTTTTGAAAATGAAGACATATACCTACTTATTTTAGAGACGTAATTTCGTCGAAATAGCAAAAAGTCTCTGATGCCAAAACCATCCGTATAGAGTAGGTAAGGTATGAGTATATATAGGATAGGTCGTATTCCAAGAATATATGTATAGGAAACATCAAGAGTTTTTTTTTAGTCTAGAGGTTTTAGGTGGTATAATGCAAATATTTATATTCGTAACGAACGTGCAATTACACCATCACGAGATGGCGTTGAGGAGCGGAAAAGGTGAATGAGTGCCTTAGTTTAATTAAAAGTGAACCGAAATACGAAAGTTTTCTACTTTTTTTTTGTCTTGTATGTATGTATGTATGTATGTAAGTATGTATGTGCCTATTCTATTTTATATTTTAAGAGCAAGTGTATTGAAATGAGTTTCTTTTTTACTTTCGACATCAACTTTCTATTCAGAATTGTATTGAAGTTGACATTCTTTTTTTTTGAAGTGAAGTTTCGAAAATTTGTAAAATTGGAACTTAGTTTTAACGTTGAATTTTTTGAAAAGAACACTTTTACTAATTGAAAATTTGTTCTTCTGAATTTCTTGTAAGTAGTTTTGTAGTTTTTTTTATAATTTTAGAAGTTATTTTGTATTGAACAAATTCAATGTTAAACTTTCAAGTGACTCAAAATTAATTATAACGAGGATAAAAAGTGTAACGAAAGATGCTGTAGACTTACACTTGGTACAAGTTGTTGTACATTTTGATTATATGTTCATTTTAATTATCACAACTAACTTAGAACTTATTTGTGACCAAATTTTGGATACAAAAAGCAATACCTACAAAAAAGTTATCAAATGCCGTAGCCTCCGAGTTCTTCCTTTTTTTTAAGTTTCTAACTTAACCCGTTTTTGACCTCCTTTTACTTCAGAAATAACGAATTGTTTTTGAAGTGTATATATGAAAATATATTTTTACCTTAATTTAGATAGAAGGTTTTATTAGATACTTTTCATATCTGGGATTTTTTGTACAATTTGTGTTTTCCATATGTATATATGTACTGTACATTTATACGTAAATTCTAATGAAAGTAATAATCTTCTTAAATCTCCTTAAACAGAAACCCATGGTTTCCATTTTTTTTTTTTTTTTTGAGAAATTTATGACATCGTTTTGTCTCACATTCTTTAAGGGGTTGTTATATCGAATAAAAGCATAAAATATTTGTCTTTGTCTTCTTTTGTGGGAAAACTTCTAACTGTGAGCATAATGACATTTAAATAATCCCCCTATAATTTTGAATAGTATAAAATACGAGCATTCCTTTGTATCTTCATAAATGTATATGTTTGATTTCACTCCAAGCTCATAGTCAAATAGGACCCATCACCCTTCAATATCGTTTTAAATAATTCAGATAAACCTTATGCCTTATGCCATATCAATATCAATAAAAGAACACATACATACATACATAATGTATAGTATATAAAATCCATATAGACAAACTAGACACATTTACATTATATTCTAAAGTTAATTTCTAATTCAAAACAAACTCTACACACACACAAAAATTCTTATAGAAAAAAGGTCACTATCGAAAAGGGTGATTTTGGAAAGGTAAAGATGGATAGATGTGTGGTATAGATATGACCTCTTATATGTATGTATGTATGAGTATATTGTATCTACGACCAAAAAGGGTTAAAATGTCAAAAAAAAAAAAAAACAACTTATCGACGATGTTTATGATATCAAATCACGATGAAATGATTGAAACGAGGCTCTATCTAATATAATAATGGAAGTCGATTACTACTCGTATATTGTTCGGGTTAAGTTGGTATAGTTTTTATAGCTGGTGAAATTTTCACCCGACGACGACGTCGAACCGGATGTTTATGTGCCAATATTTTGACCCACAATGTAATCAACTTTTGGCACGCCCCAGGGAAAACTTTTAGTTCTCCGTTGTTTGTTATCGCAGCCACAAGGATTCCCCAACAATCAAACAAACAAAAAATAGACCAGGATTGGTTTTTTTTTTTTACTTTCATTTTTTGGTCTTGTTCCTTGATAGAATCTGGGATCAATATTTGGTTTGGAAACCTATATAGACGTCTAAGAGGAGTGTTGTAGTTGTACCTGGGTTTCTTTGTAAGGCAATCAAATTTATCTTTTGACGTCAACGATGAATTTAATTTAATTTAATTTACGACAAATCCATTTCTTTCTCACTCCTTAGGAATTCTAACACCCTTCCCCCCCATCCTCTACTTCTCCACCACTTTAGCCTATAACCTACCTTCTTTTCTGTCAAAAGTGCGTTTGTAAAACGAGCATGTCAAAAACAGAATGTGCGGTGGTATATATGAATGTATACCAACATAGATATTGTTTGAAAACTTTTAACGTGGCATCTTTATTATAAAAGTTTTTCGCTAGAGAAACTCAAAGTGTAAAAAGCCAGACTTTACCTTCTCTGACGATGCGATGCTTCTCGACTTCGATGTTAGAAAATGAGTAAAAGTTAAAAGTTTCAGACATAGAAAAAGTTTTTTGCAAATTTTTAGGATTATTGAGATCTTATTTGATGACCAAGATGCATCAGCAACGTTATCGAAGTCTAAGTTTTAATACTTTGAAATATATTTAACCACCTTTAATGACATTCATACACTTATACATATCGACCTTAATTATATTAAAAACTTTGCAATTAAAAATGGTTCTTTTATTTTTTAAATAAGCGTTTAAATTCACTAAATTACGGACGAAAATTTAAAAATAAATTCACATGAAGTTTAAGTTGTTCTTGTATTTTTAAGGATTAAATATTTGAAATCATTACCTTTTGGATATCAACTAGAATTGGGCAGGAGATTTTCAAATCTAGTTATATTTTCACTATAGATAAAATATTGATTTGTCAGAACTGTCCAATTTCATTGGTGGATTAAAAAAAAAACTTCTGAAAAATCCTGAATTTTTTCTCTGAAACATTATTCTTTTAATTTTTTGCTCCAGGAAACAAGGAATTTTGAGTCTAATATGACAGGCAAATATTTAAAAAATCTACACAAAAATGACAAAAGCGTTTTTCACATAAAAGTGTCTTGGGTACCTATATACTTAAAAAACAAACCTGGTATTAAGGACCAATCTTTTTGCTTCCCATTAAATTTTAAATCCCCATTAAAAAGGGTATATTAATAAAATTTCATGCAAAGATTAAAAAATTCCGTTTTAAATGGTCACATTATAAAATTCAAAGAGTGTGACAAATTTGAGAACACATAATAAAATAGAATTAGAATATTTATCTATATCTACACACCTTCTAGATACTTGACTTTATCGGTATCCAACATTTGTGTCAAATCTACTTAACTTTTAATTGTTTAATTAACATACCTAAATGAAAAAAGTTGTTTCATTTCGTCCTTTCAAAAAAAAAAGAAGAAAGTAATGTAAAAGTTAACGTCGACATAAGCTAAAACTTCAAAAAATTAAATAACAAAAACCATTTTAAATATCTTGATGATCTCAAGAAATCTCTTTCATTCATTTAAGTATGCAAATCCAGTTTAAACTAAAGAACTAAAGCAGAAGAAGAAGAAGAGTAAGAGTAAGAAGAAAAAAAGAACTAAACAAAACAAAACGACTTCAATGTTCGTTTTGGAATGTTCTGCAACAATTTCCATATTTTGTGCGAACACTCCATTTATCTGCTGTAATCCGTGTAATTCCATTTTACTATTTCACACAACATACATTATACAGAGATTGTTCCCAGTTCCCAGTTTTCAGTTTGAAATTCCTAGTCCCAGTCCACATCAGAATCAGAATCAGAATCAGAATCAGAATCACAGAGAGTGTGCCAACACCCTGCCAAGAGTTTAATTCCCTATATTATATTCTTTTGTGCAATTGAATAATCCAAAGTGCAACACAAGAACAAAAACTAAAAACGCATTTTAATTTTTCCCACCACGTAAATCCGTTTTCTTCTGTTCACATTCATATAGAATATATAGCCACCTCCATATACCCCCTCCCCCCATCCAACTCCCAAGTTAACAACAACCAACGCAATAAGGTTTCTAATCAAAATTCCACTTTTACACCACGCAGCAACAGCAAAAGAGGACCCATGATGGTGAGAGTCAGAGTGAGACCGAGACGAGCAAGGATTCCGTCTCGTAGAAAAAAAAAAAGTGGAAAACTAAAGAATCGCCTTCACGACCACACCACACCACCAAAAACATTTGGCATTCCTTGGTGAAAATATTCAAAAATGTGGACGAAGAAAAAAGCGTTGAGCCAAATGCCATGTAGCACTGGCTTTAAACGCCATCGCCATTCCATTCCATTCCATTCCAATCCGTGAATCGTGAAATTCAGCGGGAAAAACGAAAAACGAAAAACGAATAACGTATAACGAAGGGCTAAGGAAATATTTCGTCGCACGTTTTGCAACATAATCCTTGAAGTTTTTCTATATAAAATGTAAGCTCTTCATTCTGTATCTGCCCGCTTCCTAGCTGAAAGAGTGCATTTGCAAGCAACAACCATCATTATACAAAAGTGAATATAGAATTTGAACTTCTATGGACAGGGGTGCAGTGCAGCGTGTGTAGATACAGCAGAGCACATTGTGTGGGGACCTTTTCGTCAACGCTAAGGGGGAGAATTTCACCAACAATCCTCATGAGAAATTGCAATTATCACTTCAATGTGGTCCCAGTCGAATTTTTGTCCAGTTTCCACATTAAATTAAGAATGTTTTCAATATTTACTATCAACCCTTTCATAAGTATACATTTTGATTGTGACAGACCCGAACAAACATGACGCTATTTCTTTTTTAGTCACTACTCCATTCCTAGTGCACTATGCAAGTGAATAAAACGATCAAACTCACTTTATTAATATCAGCAGAACAGCTCACATTTTTTTGCTCTCTTTTTCGCCTGCAATCAAACTGTTGTTGTTTGTCGAACAAAATTTTGCTGGCTAGCTGTGCAGCAGTGAATAAAACACAACAATTGTTTATATATTTAATTTTTTCTAGCATTCATAGGTTAGGTTAAAAAGATTATTTCAACTTTCATCCGAGATCCGGAGTTAAGAACTGAGTTTAGTTCAATGGAACACGTCGAAGATCATAATCTTTTTGGAGGCTTTCAAGTTTCTTCTAACTCTGTAAAGACTATTGAATTCCTTGCTATTGTTATTGTTAAATCAATATGTCGATTTAATGAATACTTACAGTCAAATACTAGAGCGTTAATAGCGTTAAACTTTTTTACTCTATGAATAAGAACGAATCTGTCAAACTAGTAAACAAAATACAATGCTGTTGAACACAATAATAAAAAATGACTAGGTCCAATATAACTGCCTTGGGGTGCTCCAGATAATACATACTTTTATTATCTTCGAGGTGAAATTTCGTCAATTTGAATTTTTTTTTCAGTGTTTTAATCTTTTCCAATTAATAGCAAACTTAAAAATAATCCTGGAATTTTTTCTGTGTTTGATTGGAAAAAATCCTCGCCAGTCAAGTCTTACGAATCTGGATGAAATATTGTCAGATCTTCAAAGGATTCCAATCTGATGATATTCATAGAAACTGTTGGGAATCCGAATTGCGATTGTTATTCTGAAAAGGCCCAATTTCGACTTCTTCAATCCTGCAATCTAAAACTCGGCATCACAAAAATTATGCAAAATGACTTAAATGTTCTTCTTTCCCTGGTGAAATTCACCAAATGCACCTACCATCTATTTCCAAACATATAATGTGAATATGTGTATGTGTGTCTGTGTATGTGTGAGTCCTCAGCACATTGTTATTCTTGAGAAGGAATCGGCCAGAAGGCTAAAGCTGAAAAAACGTTGGACGACTTCAATGCTTATGGAATCCATTCATTCACTTTTATATGTGTTCCTTAAAGAATTCGTCTTCTCAAAGCTTTTTTTTTCTGCTCTTTCTATACCTCGGTAAAAATGTACCTATACATATACTCGTAGGAGACTTACAGCCTTAGTAAGTCATTCGGGTAACAATTGTATATAGATGACGCAACGCAACCCTAGGATTCCCTACACAATTTATAACAAAAGCAATGCCAGGATATTCACTTGACTTTTTGAGCTCCTTATTTAATTTTTTTTTTGCTGGTGTTTTTTTTGAGACTTGGGTGTTTCATTTATTCATCTTATATTCACAATTTCATGATTCATGATACCCGCACGTTTTTGAATATAAATTGTATAGGTACGCTATCCTTGATCCTGGAAACAAGTAGTTTTAACCTATTCCTAGGTGATAGGTGGGTACTAACTTATCCTCGGGCAAACAACGAAGGCATGACAGAGGAAATAAACTGAAATTACTTTTTCATACCCGCGCACATTATTTCACCACTAGGGTATTATAATACATAGGACGTTTGTGTCATTGTGTTTATTTGAAATTTATTATAGTTCTGTAGGTTCTCATATTTTCCAGAGAAGCATACTTCCAGCTACAATATGGTGGAGGGTTCTTTTCTTCTTCGTAAAGCTTCTTAAATGGCTTCCTAATTGTATTGTGAAGGTGTATCTATGATTTTTTTTTTTTTGTATAACGGTACTTGAAACTGATTGCTTAGCATTACTGTATAGGTATGTTATTTAAAGATGAGAAATGTCTACCTGGAATCACAGAAAGATTTATAAGATCTGTTGCCCAGAACAAAATGAAGTAATAAGGCTTATTGCGCCTGGAAGGCGTTTTAAGTTTGCCAAACACAAAATTGACAGTAATAAAAATTCCCGAGAAATCCCGAGGTTTTCATAACAAATTTATGACAAAATTACTAAGTTACAGGGAAATTTACTTTTTTTTATTTATTCAGACGATGATCGGGGATTCGTAGAAAGTGGGTTTTATCATCGTCCGTCAACGCCGCCGTCGCGTCGGTAGTAGGTCTTATCGACAAAGTCTGAACTTCTAACTACGATTTTATTTCATACGTAGGTTCAAATTCTAGAGAACAACTTCAACGATCTTAATTATATTTAGTATCTGTTATTTTCAAAATTACTAAAATAAAACGGATTTGAACTTAAACAGATGTCAAAAAACGTTATTCTTCTTAAATTAACAAAATTTTCTAATTTTTATTAATATATTCTATTTGAGTTTTCTGACCTAAAATCTTCTTAATTGACACCAATTCTTAAAAATATCAATTAAGTACATTTCTATGAATTTTCACCTTACCACCCTTTTAAAAAGTAGATACCAAGAACTTATAAGTACGATTTATTGTATCTTTCACTACTTAGGTAATTCTCGATGACAAACAAATTTCTAAAAATTTCAATTGCGTTCTTAGAACAAAAAAGGCAATCTGGCAATACCCCATAACTAAAAACTATTTGATTGTTTCCTAAACTTCATCTACCTAGAATAGTATTCATGTTGCTTAAAACTGCCTTCACTTTTCATTTCACTTTCACTCACATTCAATTGCTTACACTTAGTGTTGTCCGTCCATCTGTCTGTCTGCCTGCCTGCCTGCCCGCCTTTCACCCATTTTCCATGTACAGCAACTTTTCATCATTTTCATTTATAAATCTTCATTTTATTGTTTGTACTGTGTCTGTACATATATCTCTCCATCATTCATTTGAAAGTTGGCCTTTCATTCTTTTGTTGGTGTAAAAGAAGAAAAAGAACGCGTATCATAAACAACGCCAGAACGTTTCAAGCCCCAATCATCATCAACAACAACTGCTTAGCTATTCAAAAGCCTCTTCCCTGCTGATGAAGTGTACACTGTACACTGTAAAGTACAGTGTCTGTGTAGGTGTAGGTGTATATTGGGCTTTCAATCCTTCATTTTACCGAAGGACCTTTTTTTTGTTGTTGTGGTGTGGACGTAAGAAGGACATGAACATGAACATCAATATTCCCTCTCGAACTAACCACACAATGATGGAGTGGAAAAATCCTTTTTTTTTCAACAAAAAGAAGTAAAGGATAGCAAAACAAAAAAATCCTTTCTTGACTGTTATATGATGGGTATTTGTTTGTGTTGGTGTATATTTTGTTACCGCAAGGGTACATACCTATAGTATATTTTTGGCAATTATGAGGACAGTAAATCTTGCATAATAGCGAAGACATAGAAGAGGATACTTTTGAATTATTGATGTGGTTCATTAACGAAAACTTAAATATTCCAACTGAAGTTTAGAAAAATTAAGTGAAAATGAGAAAATTTATTGCCTGAGACAAAGATTTCTTTGAAGTAAAATTAAATCTTAGCGAAAGTATTACTAAAAAAAGATTTTTTAAAACTTTAATTTTTAAAAACAAAGAAAAATCCTTTTAGAAGAATTTTCTACATGAGCAGATACAATCGTCTAGACAAATAGAAGACCAATGGTTGGACTGTAGATTGAAGGTCGAAAAGAACGAGAGTTAAAGGACCTCCAAATTATGAATAGATCTGATATCTGCAAGAAATTTTTTCATGAATACCTAGTGGCAGTCATCAAGAACCACTTTTCTCCGCCTGTTTACTCTTGGTCAATTTTCTAATAGTAGATATCTTCTAAACATATTCTAAATAGTTTTGATAGTTATTGAAACTTTTCAAAAGAAGGATCATATAAAATTGAAAACATTTTTAATCGGTTTTTCATTTCAAAGAAATTCCCCCAAAAAAGTTTCTTACTCAAAACTCATATGTATCTCTCTCCTCCCAAAATTTGTTTCCGGGTTTTATGTAGGTAGGTAGGTACATGTTTCATCAGTTTGTAAATGGTTTCTTTGAAAACAACTTAAAGACTTCCAGCTATTTAAGTATAAACCAACCTAAGCCCTAAAATAAAAACCATGTTCATACTAATTCGTATTCATTGCAAATTGAAGTGAACATGAATATTGCTGATGAAGATGATCATCGGGTGGTAGATAGGTGGTGAAACCCATAACCATATCAGGAAGACAGGAAGTATATAAGTATAAGTGTGTATATGTATGTAAAACACCACCTTTTAACAGCCTACTGAAAATAAATTGAAACATGCCCGTCATGATAAGCGTATACTTGAAAATGTTTTCTTAAAATTTAATGTTCGCAAAGTAATTTGATTTTTCGCAAAATTTAGCAACATAAAAGTCTGCTATTCAACAACTCTATACAAAAAAGAAATAACATGCTCAAAATAGATTGAACATACCTATTTACTTGTTGTCATTGTGAAAAGTGAATTTTTTGAAGAACAAAAAAAAAAATCATCCAGAGTTTCAAACGTTGTCGCAAAAACTTGCTCAATTTACTGACTAAAGCAACTTACATTAAATCAACGATTTAAGGCAAAAGTATGATAAAATTCTATCCTTTGATTATGAACTTTCGAGAACCACTCGAACAATTTTCAATAAAACTTCAAAATTTGTGCAAGGACTAAAATCAGTTTTAAGTTAAATATTATTTGAAGAAAGATTGTTTTATGAATCTTTAACATGACTTCGGTATCTGAAGATAATATAACATTATAATACAATATATACAAAACCCTTACGACTGCAAAACACTCCACAGGCTAACTTGCTTTACTAAGTTTATATTTGTTTCATGAAAATGTTATGCAAATACCCCAGATAAAGAGGGCTCCATTGAGCAAACCAATCACGTAATTTGCATAATTTATTTAACTAATGGTATGATAACACTTGAACAAGCCTTCAGGTATATTCATATATGTATACTTAACACATATACATATGTATGTAAGTATTCATGTGCGTGTGATGAAGCAGACACTTAAAGCTTCAATTCTTAGTTCCTATATATCTAATTGCTTTGAAGGATATTCTCAGCAGCAGCAGGAGCAGTAGCAGTAGCAGCGTTTAAGGAAGTTAACAACGCACGGATTCGAGTTGTACTTACATCCAATTTCAATGTGTTTAAGTACACTTGAAGATAGTATCTCATCGCACGTCCTTAGAGAATTATTTATATATGTATGGATGTATAAATTCGAAGATTAAATGGGGAGGCTTTAGATATACACACAGATACCTACATAGTCAGCAGATACATATAGGACAAAAAGATATTATATGGTATGTGTAAGTAATCTTAATTGATTTTCCTTCTTGAAATCTAATTAATGAGCGAATTGCTAATAAAATTACCAATCCTTTAGTTTTGCCAAATAGTTCAAGTGATGAAAAAAACTTTTAATTATCACAACTTCAATGCCAACACCCGCAATATCAATAAGATTTATAGGAAGTGCGATTTTCCAAAAATAAAAGATCTCGTATATTTAATCACGTATGCCGCACGTAATTCTCCCACGGGGGTACCCAGTATACGAGTATTAATGAGAATTTTCTGCGAGTTTTTCAATGTGACTCAAAGAAAATTTTCGAAAAAATAAAAATATACACTCGAAGAAGAGTTTTTGTTTTGATGAACTTAAAATTTCCATTAGTGTATTAAGTGTGTGTGCTTTTTCCGTGAAATGGAATTTTGCCAAACGTTTAATTACGTGATAACGAAGTGAAATTCTTATTCACAAAGGAGATAATTGTACTATAAATTGTTCATAAGGATGAAAGGAAAATGACTGCAGGGCTATTCAACCGTGTGTATGTGTGTTTCTTTTTTCATATCCTTTTTATGTGTCCTACATTTCGTAACTTATTAACGTTTTATTAAACTGACTTAAGTATATAAAAAGTATAAAGCACATTATAAACAAGTTAGTTACAGAGGATGACGGTGTTATAATCACATCTCACTCATCACACATTAACTTTTCACACACACTCAGACACAGTAATCTGGATTTCGGTTTATAGTCCTCGTATAGGTATTTCACATGAAAATGAAAAAAATATCTCATAGAATTTTGTGCATCCATTTGTCATGGTGTCGTAAGAATGGCATTTATTTGCCATTATCACAAGGATTAAGAAAAAGCACACTCAAACACACACACGAATAGAGACGATTTTATTCCAAAATTAAGGATTTTCGAGGAAAATATCATCCAGGAGATACCTACCTACTGGGTAAGTGTAAATGTGGAGAAAAAAAAATATAGCAGCAATTTAGTTTTTCCCTCAAAGACCGGATGAACAAATTTGTCATGGTCTAAAATAAATGGGCTTATATGGTTTGCATATAAGGACTTAAGAAGTTTGGCAGGCTTATAGGGGGATTATTTCATATATGTATGTAATGTATACGTTTTGGTAAGCATAAGTTGTTTTTTTGGTTATTATCTACGAAATGAAAAGTTCTTGAAATGTCACACGAATGGAGAAAAAGAATTTGAAATAGATAAACCCGTCCAAATAGTTACCTACTAAAGCTTTCAAAAACCCTTTTTTTTATTTTTATTATATCCTTAAATGCACAGTAAGTGGTTCTGGACTTTTAAAAAATGCTAGTGGAATAAAAACTTAATCTGGAATGAC
Source organism: Scaeva pyrastri (assembly GCA_905146935.1). Taxonomy (NCBI): domain Eukaryota; kingdom Metazoa; phylum Arthropoda; class Insecta; order Diptera; family Syrphidae; genus Scaeva; species Scaeva pyrastri. Next base: position 75,520,379 of record LR989929.1, read on the forward strand.
CTTAACTCCAAATATAAGTATTTTATACTCTTTTCATAGTTGATAGTTATTGTAATAAAAAATTTGGCACATTTTTTTAAGGTGTATTTGACAAATGACCCTAAATAACACACTGACTTAATTCAGCTGAAAAGGAAAAACTTAATTTGTAGAAACGTGTGTTTTTTTATAAACTGACCCAATAAGTGAAGGCGTTCATTGTGAATTGAATTTTAAATTGACATCCTCTCCAAACCACATATGATTTTAAAATATTTGTATTGTACGTCAGATGTTAACCGATTTTTTTTTTCTAAAAGTTCGATAGAAAAAAAACAAACCCCTTTTAAAATAAAAAATAAGAAAAAAAAAGAATCTTGGAACATCCTGCATGATTTCACATGACCTAATTTTATCTTATTTCAATCTATAAACTAAATGTCTCAATAAGTTCAAGCAATTTACAACCATGGTTTTTCAATTTTCTCTCTTAACTGCCTGTCAGTATAGTATCAAATTAAGGACCTTTTTCACATACACTCGTATATGAGAGTATAATGTATTGCCCTTTTTGAAACTCCAACCATCGCATCGCCCATTTAGTCGAACTGGTATTTCAAAATCCCATTATAATATCAGGATAATGTGAGTTTAGTATCCACATACGAATAATAAAAAAATACATATAAAAATAAACACCATTCAAAATACATGTATATGAATGTATATAGAAGAAGACCAGTTGTTGTCAGTTTTGTTCGTTCTAATGATGCCATTCAACAATATTAACAGTAACAGACAGAATGCCTTTAAGTTATAAAAGAAACAAATTAAGGATATTTTCTATGTATTGGTATTCAAATACTTATATATAAACATGAGTTTCCTACATGTGAATTCATTTACCCTTTTTCTTTTCGATTATTATATCCTTCTGTGTTTTGTGTGTATGTGTGTTTTTTTTTTTTTTGTTCACTCAAACAATTTTCTATGATAGCATATCCGGAATATTATGTATACTTAAAGTGTTTTCCGGAAGCTGTTTTGACCATTTCCAATACCATCAGCTACCACATTCCGAATGCCCTTGAACGGAACCTATACTTTGATTTGGGGATATAGGTATGATGTGTATATAAATAGAAAATAGAAACGTGTTTGTATACTCTGTATTCAGGGGATTTCGAAATAGAATTTTGCTGACGCCCACCTTAAACTAGAATGAACATTGACCAATAAACATACACACAGTTACATATGCGCATAATTAAATTATCCTCGTTTTTAATACGGAATTTTGTTTCTAAAATATAGAAATGTAGCAGGGGAATAATTCGATAAAAAAAAGAAAGTGTGTCCCATAATAATTAATACAAGATTTTGATTTGTCGAAATTATTAGGAGAGTTTTGGCAAATTCGAAAAAACACTGTTAAGCAAGACATTATTAAATTGATATTTTTGAAAGAGAGTTAAATTTTGGTGATGAATCTGATATTCCAAATCAGAATATCAAATTTTGAACTTTGTTAACATATCAAATTCCAGTTTTAGTGACGCTGACAAGCAAAACTGCGAATGTTACCCTTTTAGGCCAAACATAATTTAAATACATGTTCTGTACACCGCCAAAACGTTAGGAGGAAATTACGTCCTTGAAAGTCTGCCGTGCCAACAGTCACAAAAATGACAACGAGGCAAATATTGATTTTCGTCATAAATAAGACAACTTCGAAATTTAATATATTTTTAATTTATTTATACATTTTTTAAAAATTAATTTCGTTCAATTTAATAAACATGCTAATGTGTTTACATTTATAAATAATAACGTTTTGAGAAATTGGGTTTTTAAAGGAAATTAAAATTTTTTCCTTTGTACAAATCCCCTGGAAGCTTTAAAATTATTTTGATTTATCAATTAATACAATAGAACATTGAAGTATACAATAAGGATCAAAGGTTTAAGCTGCTTAAAAACATATTGTAAAACATCGTATGGAACATCATAGTTCAATGGTTTTTGACATTATTGACACAATTGAAACAATTTCAATCCCCTTAAAATATCCTCATTTCTGAGAAAATCTGATCTGACTGTCCATTTCCGAAGCCTTTGACGAAAATTAAAAAATTATAAAAGTTTTACTTAATCGGGTATTGCTACTTTTTTATTCTTCTATAGCAACGATTAAGAGCCGATTATACAATAATTCGGTTTGCAAAATTAAATTGAAGATTTGTAAACATTATCATCCGAATTCAGCAAATATTAAAATCATAGAGAGCAATCGCAGTACCTAGGTAGATATCCTAATGTTGAAAAGGAGCTATAACGAAATTCCCGTGATTACGTTAATATCTACAACTTCTATTTACGAGTACATTACGGATGTTTGTTTATACCTAAACGTGTGTATTGTGTAAAAGTATTGTATAACAACACATTTAGAATCCTGCCAAGCCTAATTACCATCAAGAGGAGCTTCATAGAAGTTCGATGATATGAGTATGATGATAATGATGACAGAATATGTGTATTTTGTATTATACGAGCTGAGTGCAAACGGCTGTTTTCTAATTAAAACAACAACGGACATTATAATTGGTAGTGTTGTGTTGGTGTACATTGGTGTCTTTGTACGCATGTATGTTTGTTTGTAGATAATTTGGGGATATTACACATAATAAAGGGATTGTAATTGCACTACTATTTTCTTGTACTAATTATATCTTACAATGGCAACAATTAAATGTAATAGAGACCAAAAGCGAGATATCCTATTTGATCAGGAGGTGATGTTTGTCCTTTTTTTTTTGTTGATATTTTCATTTTTCAAGTATATAATATCTTTTTTGAAGTAAAATTGTTCGGTGTTATTGTTTCTGTGACATGTTAGTTACATTAAATATAAAATTAGATTTGCCTCCGGAATAGTAATGTATCTATGTAAATTTTATAACCAGGTAGTGAAATTAAATGGATGTAATTTCCTGGAAATACAATAAGGGTATAGCTAAGTACCTTCCTAAAATTAGCCCAACATAGTTTACTTTTTAAAATTTATTTTGATGAAATTTAATTAAAATTTGAAAGGAAGGCTTGGAATCATTTTTGTATTCTTATATTCTTGAGAAAGTGGAAAACATTGTACGACAAAAACTTTTTTACGACCCGTACTGAAATTTTGAATATTGGTTTTGACATTTGATTCATATTTTTTGATTCAAAAACAAGTTCCTGCTCTAAGGACTTTAAGGAACTGTCCTCATTTTTTTCATCTTGCAAAAACCTATGTCAAAAAATTTTACTTTTGTTATATTTTTCAACTTTTTAATGGATTAACTCCATTTTGTAAAAAATGTAAATATAAACGTAAAAGTCAATATTTTATCGACTCTCAAACTGTTCAGATATAATCAGAAACATGAAAATAATGCTTCCCGAGGGTAAAAAATCGTTATAAGATTGTTTAATTAATTAATACAAAATAATATATTACATAATAAATTTAATAAAATTTTTTGGCTTCTTACTATTATTAATTTATTTTCTTTCTTTTCTAGGTAAGCGAAAAACACGAGTTTCTTTTGAAAAAAAATTGACATATAATTTGTCATTAGAGTAAGTTGTCACAAAAAAAAAAAAAACATTCAATTTAATTTTCTCTACTCAAAACTTTTTATTTTTAATTTGTATCTTATAATGACTTCAATTAATAAAACATGATACTAAGCAAAGACAATCAAGAAAGAACAAAATGCAGAACACACCCATTTTTAAATATATTTAAACAACCAGGTTTTGTAATACCCTAAACCCTTTCCCGAGCATTTATAACTGACTTTAGTTTTTAATTCCCTGTGTGTCGTTTTTACACCCACTTATCTAATTAAAAATGCAACCTCTTCGCTTTTGCCAATCCTGTTTAATATCCCCCAAGAGTACAATATCTTAAAACTAACTAAAACAACAACAAAAAAAATATAATGAAAAAAAAAATAAAATAAAAAAAAAAAAACAAGAAAAGAAAATTGAGAGAAAAACATGACGCTGGACGTGTGTTCTTTTTTTGTCCATTGTTTGTTGCTGTAACTTCCCCAAATTACGATTATGGTTTCTAATTCCGAGCTAACATACAAATACAACGAAACAAAAATTAACATCCTTAAAAAAATAAATTCAACACAACACCAGAGGACTCTGACTACAAATGTAGGTTAGGTATAGAAAACCAAGGACGAACGAAAAGCCGGACGGATACTTTCAAAAATATAATACATATGTATATATGGAAAAAGTAGCTGATGTAGTATGAGTGCATAGCGTATAGAAGTACCCTAGCGTAGGTTTACGCCATCAGTTGACAGCAAAAGGATAACAACGAAACTCATAAACGAAAAAAATGAGAACAATTAAAATTTCATGTTACGGTAATTTATGTAGCCTCTGAGTGTTACTTCTTTTCTATTCTATGAACATGGTATAGGTTTAAAATGTATGTCTAGGTTATTTGTGTGTATGTAGCAAAAAGCTCACAACAGGGACACATTTGCATTTTGACCAACAACATACCGCACCACATGATGCTCGTGTCCGTGAACATGTACATTGTACATACATCATTTGTAGTGTTGGTTCTTATGACTTAAAGTTATCAACAGTAGCAAAAAAATTATACACACAGTATTAGTTGGGCTCTAAGGAGTGAATATTTGTCAAACACGCCAAAACCAGGATTGGACGAATTTGTCATAAGGCGCACTTAGCATTAAGATTCAAGATATAGGAGTAATACTTTTGAATGAAAGTGGCGCGAGTTATGTTATTTAACTTTGTTTGTGACATGTTTAAGGTATCTTAAAAACTGTGTATTCATCAGGCTTTAAAGTTTATATCTGTGTTTTATTGAATAGTGTTTAGTCAGCAAAATAAGTTTGCTCTTGGAAAGTAGAGATTATTATTTGACGCATTCGTCACTTTCTCGTCGCAGAGTATGAATGGTATTACGGAATTCGACCGACTGAGTGTTGGCATTATTCTCACCACTTACCAATAAAACATGGCCTATAAGTAGAAAATATGTGGTCGAATCATGAGAAATTGGATTCAATAAATCCACCGCTATAAACGTGCCTGTGGTTAACCCAAAATGCCTACCTATACTACCTACATATTTCGATTTCCGCATAAGTAGCTAAATATTTTGATTGTACTTCAAACCAATATAATTAAGTTTTCGAAATATCTCAAATAGTTTGCGTAGTTATAAAAAAAAACATGATCTAATTAGAAAACTCCATTCAAGGAAAAATCATCGTGCTTTAATTTTTTCAACCCACTCTTTACTCTGCAAACTTTCCAAACTCACCAAATTGCAATAGTCGAAGACTGGTAAAGTTAATTAAGTCGAAAAGTGAAATAATTAAGAAGTTAATCCTTTTCATTGACCACAAAACAAAACCCCTTATTTGTAAATTGTTTCGCAAAAAAAAAGAAGAAGAAAACTTTCAAAAGGTACCTAATTACCAGTGTAGTAGGTACTGTCCTGAATTTTCAGTTTTCTTATTTTTTTTTTTTGTGTAACAGAGTGACCATTCCCACGCTTGTGCAATTAAAGTTTGTTAGACTTAAACCAACCTCAAAAACTGATGTAACCCCACCTACACCAACTTAATTCGTTGATAGGGGTAGCTACTACTTAACGATGTGTATGAAAGTCCGTGTAACCACATACGTATTGTATATGTATGTAAAAGTAGTGACAAATAAATATCTTCCCTAAAAACTGGGTCAATTAATGTAATTTAAAAAAAAAATGAAAGCGCTTTGTCACGTAGGTACAACGTAAGTGAAGCTAAAGTCATGCTACCTTTTTATGAAGGACCAATCAAAAAACGCTGCCTGCAAAGGAATGTGACAGTTGACAGTAGAAAATTACAAATGGGATAAAATGAAATATTTAAATTACTATTCACCCATATCTCCACGTTCACATCCACATCCACACCTTTAACGGTAAAAATACAAGTCAACATTGGTAAATATTTAATTTAAAGCATCTCCATACCTCCACACTAACGCAGAGATCCCAGCAGCAGCAGCACAGCAGCAGCTGTTACGTGGCGTTGCGTAAGGTCCTTTTTTTACCAATACTCCGATAAATTTTCCTTCTTCCGTTTACTGTTTATACCGTTTACCGCTCACCGTTTACGGAATAATGAATAAATTATTATTAATATACGAAGCCCAGGTAGCAGCATATCGAACATGGAAAAGTTTGACAAACAATTCGGGAATGAATGAAACTTTTAACCATTACGAAGTTTCGTTGGTAGCTATTTTATAAATTAATTGCTTCTTATTATTATTTTCCTGAATGTGAGAGACCTACAACCCGCACATCAGGCCAAGGATTGGTTTTTAAGCCCTTGAATCCTGAACGAGGAGCGAGGCTGAACTTTAGTTTAATACTTTTGTATTGGTTGACTCAGATAGTCGATGTATTTGTATCTGTATTTATTTGGGTGTGTGTTTTTTCCTGTTTACCTTTTTTTTAGCAAAGGGATTTGGTAATGTTGTCCCTCTGTGTGTGAAGGTCTGAATTATTAACATTCAGGTCATATCTTAAAGTACTTAATTTTTGTTTTGGAGCGGGCCAGCCGAGCTATACCAAGTCGAACTGAGCCGAGGCAATAAATATTTAATACCAAGCATTTTATAAAGTTTTCAACTAAATCTTTTATGTTGTACGTTTGTACTGGTGTATCGGTGTGGGGATTTTCCCAGGGAAATTATTAAGGTACAAGTTTAGTTGGTACTGGCTATGTGTGTATTTTTTTTTTTTTTCTTAAATGTGCTAACAGTTGGTTGCTATTATTTAATCGTTTCGAAGTATTTAGAAGGTTATACCTATACCCGCCTACCTAACAAAATATCAGAGGGTTATTATATGGGAAGGCAGAGTCGAAATTAATATTCTGACCGAGTATTTATGGGGTTTTTTGGAATGGTTTTGGGATAGTGTTTTATGATGGTTTTTGTTTTCGTTTTGTCGGAAGAAGTATTATGGGCTTATGCGAAGAATCAAAAAAAAAAGAAGGACCAAATAACTACATAATAAACTTTTATAAGTGGCTGTTTGCGCATGAGACTTATGGAAAAAAAGGTTGTTTTTTTTTTTGTCTACTGGAATTAATTCAATTGGTGTTTAGAGATTGGCTAGGAGGAGGACTGGCTAAAGCGTTTAAGTACTTGGAAAGGGGTTTCTGTTTCTGGTGAAAGTAAAATAAATATAAAAGTGCTATAATTTTGTATTTGGGCAATTTTCCTATATCAGAAAATTCATAAAATTTATTATCCTGTGGTCGTTTACAGGTTAAGCTTATAGGGGTAACCATTCGATGCCATTCGATATTGTAAAAACTTAGAAACTATCTGAATAGTTTGTTTGCTAAATTTGTCGAAAAATTCCCATCACAAATTGGATTTTTTCATTCACTGGTATTTATCATAAAAGAATACGTTACTTATACCTTGACACAATTATGAAACAATTACCTGTAAATTTGTAAAATCACGAAATATAGTTCAAGACAAAACTTCAGAGTAAATTTAGTTAATTTAGTATTGGAACAGTTCAAATAATTTAAAAAGCCTTAAAGTAATGTTCTAAAATATTTTTTCAATAACTATGCAGATTTAGTTTTCAACATACGCATAATTCAAATGTGTCAATTTCGATGAGTAAATTCAAAAATTAGTGTAGGAAATGATGCGTACAACAGAAATTGAGTCATTTTGACATAGATTGACACTTCTCCCTTGGCCCAAACTTTAACAATCGCCTTGAAATTCCAAGAGAAAAATTATTTCGTACAGAAGAATTCCTATCATAAATCTTTTTTTTATCAAAAAAAAAAAAAAAATTGAAAAAAAAATCATTACTATGTCTAACACTCAATCAGTTTGAATTTATAAACCTTATCATTTCCCCAAATCCAACTGCAGAATTTTTTCATATACATAATACAAAAGTCTCATCAGAAAAACCCCAAGCCAAAAACACAAATAAAAATGTAAAACCCCTGTCAAACACTCAATTGCACAAAAAAAAAACAGGAAAATAAATTCGTAAAAAATAAAAAAAAATAAAATAAAAAACAAGGAAACACAAAATCAACTTTTAACTGATTAGCCCGAAGGGATTTATAAAATAATAATAATACATCAAGAGGAAACATGATACATCATTCCTTTCAACAACGATTTTGCATAAAAGATCCTTTTCGCCTTCAAGGCATTCACACACCGACACACACACACACACACACACATACAGACACATACACAAACACATGAAGATGAAGATATATTATTTCATCAAACATAGATATAAATATAAAATGTCTATCGAATGACAAATTGCTGAACATTTTGACATATTTTGTCCTAGAATCCTTCGATATGATTTGGGTATCTCAATTTAAAGGTATTGCTATTTGGTAATATATATTTACATAGCTACATTCTTGTGAATGTGAACCTTAGAAAATAAGTGAAAGGAAATATGGAAACGGAAGGAGCATTATTCGCATTCGTTCATATCAAATATTATGTTATAAAATAACGTGTGTGAATTTAATCGAAACTTCCGTTAACAAAAACAACAAGAAATTACTCAAGTAACACTGATGGACCTGGGGGATGGAGGTTAATGTCATAATTATACCACTGCCTCGGCGCGGCGGCGAGAATAGTCCTTCGTGATGTCGTCGTGTCGGTCGTAGATACACCGTACACTATTAATGATACTTAATTAATTTCGTCTAGTCTAGGAGAAAATTGGAAAATTGATGAGTGTAATCAAAGTTCTCTTTGGGAAAATTTCACTAATGAGACACTTTAAGCAATCCTTTATAAATGTATGTACTATGTTTTTTTGTATAGTACACTCACACACTTGTACAAATCGAAAGAAAGGTCACCATGATGAAGATGATTATTGACATTTTCAACGTTGTTGTCATTGCTATATTGACGTTATACCGGTGTGAATGTAGTTGTCGCCTGGCAATGAACTTAATATTCAAAATGTGCGGCTGTCATTGAAAGTAAAGACTTTGAAGTAAAGTAAGTATGTATGTATAATTAATGGAATAATATGCACGACTGAATCCCATAAACGTACCTTTGCTGTGTTAAATTTTTAGATAAAGCCGTTCATAGGCTGAAACAAAGCGGTATATGATGGAAAATAATACATAAATTAAAAAAGGCAATGAGTTATAAAAAACAAAGTCTTTCAAAAATATTACTTGAAACATTCGTTTCTTTATTAAAATATTCAAATTTTAATTAAAAGCAATGCTGAGCAATGATCTTTTATTTTTATTGAAATGCTCTTTTTGAAGGTTTAAGATTTGAGACGAAATTTCTCTTGATGTGCAAAAAAACAAAAAAAAAAAGGGAGAACATCAAAGTGAAAAATAAATGGAGCCATAGAGTTTAATTAAAGCAATTTTAAGGTGAATTTATTTCGAAAAATTATTTTATAATGATAACCAAAAATTACGATAAATAAAAGCATTGTAAGATTTGTTATCATGGATAGGCTGTCAAAACAAAATTAAATTAAATTTAAAAAAACGTGAAAAACCTATTTTGAACATAATTTGGTAAAGTTTTCAAAAAAGTTTCTTGTCCCAAAATTGATGTTTCAATAACTAAAAACTTATTTTTTTTAAAACTATTGAAAAATATTATTTAAGAAGTATTAGGTGGTATTCAAAAAAAAAAAATTACTAGAAAAAAAAAAAAAAAATAGATTTCAAGATCTGGCATTATATGATTTTTTTTTTTGAAAATTTAAACTTAAGATATTTTTTTAATTTAAAATGAAAAAAAAAAAAAAAATTCTTGCACAACCAATTTTTTAACACAATTGTATAAACTTATTTTTTCTTAAAAAAAAAATCAAAGACAAAAAATTTCTTATACTTCGTCTTATAGTTATCTGACATCAAAAACAAGGCGAATCCAAAAAGTACTTTACCTTCCCCTAAATCCTGTCGTACTTTCCTGCGTACACCCATTTAATCTACATATTTATTTTATCGGATCAAAATCTTGCAAGTTTTCAGACTTATTCGTTTGAGTTTTCTATGCTAAAAAAGCAGATTTAAATATGTAAATATTGAAAGTAAAGTCTGAATCCGTACATCGATCGATAGACATTCTATTTCCTAATAACTAATGATTTAAATAAAGCACCTCAAGTCATATGGCTTTAATTATGTATACAATGTTCCTCGCATATACATACATATGTAAATATTGAAAGTATGTATGTATGTATATCCTGGCTGAGAATTTACTTACCCAAGACCCAACTATTCCATAAGATGCACTTACCATTTGCAATAGGTAATCGGAAGTTATCGAACTCGAATAATTGGAGTAGTTGGGTAGACTATACACACTACACACACAAACATATTTTCATAAATTCATTCATCATGAAATTCATTCATACATAAATGATGATGAAGAAGCAGATAAGTGACGGTCCTTAGGCATAATTGCTGCCAACAATTGAAATAACTTTTGCATATAGAACGCTACTCTGGAATTAGATGCGGAACGCTTAATTTAATTGAACCCAACCTCATTAAGCGTAATGGATTAAATTTCAAATTCCGTAATTGATAGCATTACATGTATGTATGTATATATGCACCTACTTGTCAATATACGGTGTCGGTCTTCTTCGAATGATGAAAATGAAAATGCGAAAATGTGAATGTGAAGTGAAATGAAGGTGAATTATTATTTTCTCTGTTGGCTCTGAGTGTATTGCTAACTGTTTACGTTCTCGTATATATACACGGTTGAAGGGACACACTTCCAATTGAATCGGAAATAAATAGTCTGTCAGGTGGTATCCGGCCGGCGGCGGCGGAGGGCGGTGGCGGCAGCCTTGGTGATGTGGGTTTTTCTCTCGCCCATTCCAAATGTAGATATATTGTATTGTATGTGTTTGCCTTTGTGTAAAGGTATTGTATATATTATAGATATACCTATTGTATATTTTTTGTTTGTATTCTTTCTGGTATCTACTTTGCAATCAGGATTAAAACGCTGACACATTCAGTTAATGTACTAAGTGATTGCGGGAAATAGCATTTTGAATTGATATTGGCGCAAATTGAATTCAATATTACTTTACTTGGCAGTCTGTTTCTTGTTTTTTTTTTTGTTTTTGTTGACATCCGCTGGCAGACAAGGGCATCCGGATCTGAGAGCGAATTAAGAAATTGAATAATTGTGTTAAGGTTCGATGCCAAAGTAATATTATCGTCAATGGTGTGTGTTTCAATGTGAAATATTTTAACAATAAGTGGGCATATTGTACCTTCTTGTATATATCTGATGGATTTCCGAATAACCTCCGGTTGTATTAAGATATATTCATCGATGATTGTATATCTTATCAGTCAAAGACGTGAGAGAATGAATTTTAATTAATCACATTAAATTGAGATTTCAGATAATAATTGATGCATTTAGTTCCAATAATACAGAGTTTAAGTTACTTTATGGAGTTGGCTATTATTTAGATATGTTATTCATGTAAGGTTGTCTTAGATTAGGGCATCACTTTTGATTGATTGACAGTCTTAAATGATCATCATGTTAAGTGAATTGTAACCCATAAAATGAGCATAGATTAATTCTAATCCAAAAGTATAGTTCTCATTGGTATTTCAGGAATCAGTTGTGCTCTAGATTTGTCATTTGGTGAAGGTCATGTCCTTGACTGGAATAGCAATCTTACTGAGTTCTTATAAAAAGCTATAGGAGACACCATTCTCCCACACAAGGCCATCTGTCCAATTATTTCCATTCTTATTATCACCCAAAATACATTGTCAGTCATTTTGATGTATATAAATTTCCTTATACATAAGTTCTATATTCCAAAGCAAAAAACCTCAATGTCACTTCTGCAGAAATCACATTAGAATCTATATTAAGCTTGCAGCTGCTGTCAATCAGCATAAAGAAATACGACATTCTATTATTCCCCAAAACCAGATTTGCCATTTCATCATCCAATCTATTAACAGTCATCTAGATAATACCATATAGACTGACAGACAAATCCTTTATCCAATAATTCACCAGTCATCCAGGTGTGCGGTTCAAAGGCCGATTATAGGTTACACAATACAATCGGCTTAAAATAAAAATAAAGATGAAAATAATATTTAAGTTAAGAACAACAACTACGAGTTCGAGTTCGAGTTTCTACCAGCAGAAGCAGAACTCACTCAGACTATAAAGCCCTCTCCAAAGACACAGAGACGCATTCAGAAATGATTTTTCCATTCAAAGTTGTCGTTCTCTTCGTTGTAGTTGTAGTCGTAGTCATAGTCATAGTCGTTGTTCGTTCCCTGTTGTTTGACCCTTGAGAGTGCCATTGCACTATATTGCTTATTCCACCCCAGTTATTTTCTGTCATTCTGTGTAACACAAAACCCCATCTTAACCATTTTCCAGACTTTGCACCTTGTGTAGAGCAGCAAAAAATCGAAAAAGGGTTGAGTATCCAGGCTGTCGATGTTGGTCGGTCGGTTGGTCGGTTGGTCGGGCGGGAAGACCAGCCCGGCCAGTCGGATTCGGATCTCGGAAACCCATTCAGAATGCAACCGAATTAGAAAACTTCCACTTCATTTCAGGAAGCCACATAAGAGCCTTCTGTATCTACTCCGATGCACTTACAAGCACATGTAGGGCCAGAACCAGAGCCAGCAGTCAGTGTTGTTCTTGGTGTGCTGGTGCTCGGAGCTGGAGAGCAGAATTCATGTATTGTATATGTATGTATGTGAATGCTTTGAAAACTGTGTAAGTGTCCCATTATAATGTGATGGTATTGCAGGTCAGTTGTAGCCATCAGGCCCGTTTTCCATTCATAGATGCAGTTGAACTGAATCCAACAATAACACCACTCGACCCACCATCCATTCTTTTACATACAAACATGTATTTGTATGTAGGTATGTGTGTTGAACAGAGAATTTTTTGTTTCTGCAGAATTTACCACTTCCGTCCAAAATGAAGTTATTCTATGGCCAGGGCCAGTTTTCTAGAATTGAATCCTTCTTCTTCTTTATTGGAGTGTCCTGCGGTCCGGAGGAGTCCGGTCGGTTAGTTGGTCGTTCTGTCGGTGGAGACATATTATATATCCTTCTGTGTGGAAAATGGGAACGCAAATGGAATAGAGTTTTAAGTGGAAAGGGGGCAGTGGAAATTCTATTCTATTCTGTTCGACTTTTGGTAATGTGATACGAAATGGACATACCACATACATTATACTTCACTTTGGCTTGAACAAGTGGGAAAAGAGGTTACCGCTTACCACTTACTACTGACAGTCCAGTATAAGAATAAAATTATGCTGAGTGTATAGTGCTTAGAAAATAGTTACAAGAAGAAGAAGAAGAAGAAAGACTTATATTGTTCAAAGTAAGTTTTGTTCTTCTCAATGCGGCTGCAAGTCCAACTTTGGAACAATCATTATGCCACACAATCCTATAGAAAACCATGACAGTGCGGTGTCTTCATATTAAGGACATTGGAAATAACAATGTGCCAATGATGGTTCTGCTGAATGGAAAGTTTTATTTTTGTGTTGAGCCTCGAGGATAACAATGATTATGAGATTTTAAGCGGGGTTAATGGGTGAAAATTGTTACTTAAGTGTTCTTAGAAAAAAAATATAAGCTTAACAGGAAAAACATTGTAAATGTCTAAAAAGGGTTTTTAGCTACCCTAGTTGTCGAATAGGTCAAGCCAATAATTTATAATAGGAATACCCCATACAAATAAAAAAACAACAGTTTTTAGTTGCAAGGAAACCCATATTTTTGAAATAAAAGGAAATTTCGCACTTAAGCTCTCTTACGTATAAGTCAATCAAGTAACCTACCTACCTGGCTACCTTTCATTTTTGTTCTGCATACAATTATTTTTTTTTTCTAACTTATTTTTAAAGCGTTTCAATTTTCGGTCTTTCATTAAATTCAAATAAAATTAACTTTTATCTCAAAATTCACTGTGGCGTATACGTACTATTTAATGAAAAATATTGATAGTTGTTTGTTATGTAAATGAAATGACTTACAGTTATATATTTTTCTGTTTATCCAAAGAAGGTCAAATCAATAAGTTTAAATTATGTGGAAAACATGTTTCAGTATTTAAAAATTGGAAAATAGGTCGCACTTGAGATAAAGTACTTATACTGTTTTTAAATCGATGTTAATCATTCTTCTCTTTTCGAAACCCAAACACCACTCTCTCCATCTTTTTCCATGCATTTTAAGGTATATACTTACTTGAACCAAATTCACCTTAAATTACACACAGAAATGATGCATCCCTTTATTCCACCAAACCCTGGCAAAAAAGGATATAAGAGATTTTGCTCCTCATAAATTGTTCCATTATGTATAATTCCTCAAATCTACCGTCGCGTCACTTCGTCTGTTCGGCCAAATGACAAATAGCTTGCTGTTCGCCGATGATTAAGCACTTCACACCTTCTGTGCCATATACTATACACATACAGCCATAGCTCCCTAGTCGAGGATACGGAAATGGCACTGCTGCAGAAGGAGCAAAACTTTCACAAAGCTGGTCATCAGTCAATGGATGGCAACTGTAAGTGTGTGTGTGTTTGTGTGTGTTAACATACAATAAACCATAGAATACCGACATTTTCATGATATGGTGAGGTGATTTTTAAGCAAACATCCTGCTCCACACCTCTCTATGTCACCTTATATGATGATGTCTATGTGTGTATGGGTGTTTTATACAGGTGTATACTCGCATAGAAAAGACACAGGTACCGACATAAATAAAGGAGCAGCCTAATGGAGCAACTTTGGGCAAACAGATTCATCCGAAATTCGATTTTATATGAGGCAATTTGTGTTATATCCTTTTTCTCTGTTTTTTTTTCCAGAACGAATAATTTTTCAGAGATAGGGATAGGGAGACAGTTGGATAGATGGACGATGGATATTCGTTCACACAGTCAAACAAATACAAATACAATGGAAACGTCTGTTATATGAGTATCCTTCAACTTCAACTGCACCCACCTCATCTTATTCCTGATCCCCGAACTCCATTGATTAAAGATTGTGAGCATTAGTGTTCGAACGGACGATCGAAAATGGACTGGCAAACTTTTGATAGGGAATAATAAATACTTTTTTTTTCTTTGAGCATTTTGTGTGCGCATTAATTTTTAACGAATAAACGGGGATATTCCTCATAAATCTATTCTGATTGGATAAATTTTCTTTTTGGTGGAACTTGCCACTTTCACCATACCTGCACTTATGTCATTTTTAATGGCAAAATCGTTCCACACAAATGAAGACAATTTCAGGAACAAAAACTGTGAAATTTTTCTGCTATTGTATAACGGTTGGGTGTTTGGTTGGGAGAGTGGAAAAGAGCAGAGTCCCAAGATAAATGTTTGAGTTTTTTTAAACTAACTAAAAATTGTCGGAAAAACCAGAATTCATTAGGCCAAAAAGTAAAACGCCTTTAAAACATTATATGTACATATGTAATGCATATTTAATGCCTAAAATACATGCATAATGCATTTAGATACAAATGCATACCTACATTTATATCACTCATTACATTTCAATTGAAGTTCATCACTAACCAACCGAAATTCAGTCGAATTAATATATAATCAAGCTAATTTGTCAATAATATGTATTTTATTCAAGCAAGTAATTATGTACTTTTTCATTAATTCTCCCTAATAATCAGTATTAGCTTTTCAATAACTGTGTATTCGTAGTTTCCAGTTAAAATTTGTTCCGTTACTATTATTTATCGGTCTAAAGTTTTAAATACAAAGGAATGATCATTATACAGAAAATAATATACCGTTAACATACGAAATGACCTTTACATGAACAAAGGATAATATTGAAATGTAGATATGTATGAGTGAATGAGTATAATAGATTGGTAAAACATTCACAAATTGTGGTCATCTGTGTAAATGTTCCTACATATTATTAGCATCAGTGCCAAAAAGGAAATGAATAATTCATCAAAATTAGCCAAATCAAATATGAAGCAATAATCAACTGCGTGCGCTCATCAACGTTTTGTGTCCTTGACTCTCCTAAAAACTGATGATATACCGCATCCTTTCAAAAAACATTTAAGCGAGTATATAGCTATAGTGGAGGCGTAAATAATCCAACTTATTGTGGCCGAATGGAATTCCGGGAAATCATACAAAAGCATTAGTGAATAGATGCGAACACAGCACAGCACAGCACAGAGGCGCTAAGAGCACTAATAACGGAGCCAGAGCCACTATCATCGTCAGCACTCCAAGCTCATTCCAAGCGAACAACGA
The DNA here is from genome assembly GCA_905146935.1 of Scaeva pyrastri. Taxonomy (NCBI): domain Eukaryota; kingdom Metazoa; phylum Arthropoda; class Insecta; order Diptera; family Syrphidae; genus Scaeva; species Scaeva pyrastri. The sequence continues at coordinate 75,536,823 of LR989929.1, forward strand.
ACGAACAAAGTGAAAGATGTCATCAATAAATTATATGGCGCAAAAACCGAAATACTGCTCGCAATGGCGATGGCGTGTTTTTGTGAATTTGATGAGAATGCGAGCAGCATCAGGGAACTGACCCTGGAATGTCTTCGCGTTTTGTGCTGGATCAATCAGAAAGTAAAACGAATGCCAAGCATTTTTGTTGATGTGCTGCGCCATCATCCCACATCCAAATTGCGGACATAAATTTGTCAAATTATTTTCATATTTATTTTCTGCGTTTTATTCAGTCGCAATTTGCTGTTTATAAAGACTTTCAAAAACAGGGTGTTTCATTTTAAACTCAAGTCAATTAGTATGGGAGGACACAAAAACACTTGGAAGGATTTTGATGAAATTTTCAGGCTGTTATTAAACTATTGTATGGCAGTGGTTATTGTGGTAATATGCTTGGCAGAAAGTGGTATGTGATGGAAAATCAGAGTGCTTAAGTGGTACGATCTCGTTGTTCAGTATCATGATCTCGATACGTGAGATGATTTTTTAGCGTGAGTTGTGACCTCCTGTTGACACCATAATGTCCATCCAATTAAAGCCAAATACTCGTTAGTTGGTAAATATGATTAGTTCTAGAATCTTCACTGACAATGGGCAATTTCAACACTGGAAAAATGCCATCTCTTCAACAATATGGTCACTATCAACATTTTGAAATCCTTAGAGTTTAATTTCAATAAAATGACGCAGATACGTCAAAATTGTTGAGGTCAATCATTTCCAACTTTTTCAATTAATAATATTTGTTTTTGAAAGTCAGCAGGAATTCAATGGATACTTTGAATTTTAATATAAATTATTAAGTATCATATTCTATTAATGATTACGCCCACTTTCCATATGCGGGATAAAAAACAAAAAACACACCTACAATTTTCAACCCATCATGAAAAGATCAAGTACCTGCATAACAATATTATGATGGTTGTTTCTCTGTCAACAAACACCGCAGCAGGGAGCATATACGTATGTTTGTATGTATGTACCACTTTTGTGGTATTAAATTTAAACCATTTAATTATGTTTATGTAAACACACGAGGAGGTTTATATTAAATTCTATCCATTCATAGAAAGCATAACCGCAATCAGCGTATTCTTTGGTCAGCCACAATATGCTTATTAAATTAATTAAAAAAAATTTATCTGTGAGGTATGATCAGGTAGTGCATCCTAAACACAACAATTTGCCATCAAATACACGGACTCTAAATACATCTATACATACATATATTGAAACGCATTCCTTATGGCTGTTTATCAATAAATAAAATCCCACTAATTTTGTTTGTCATTTAATATTTACCTCTAGTGATTCTAAATACACAAAAACACTTGTATGTTTTTTTCGCAGCTCATAATGTCACAGTCACATTCACATTTACATTCATACCTATACACACAGAAGTTTTTCCACACATAAAATTAGTGTAGCGTCCAATTCGATCCATTAGTTTAATGTCACGAAAATTCAACACTATCACTTTCACAAACAACCTATTAATATACAGTTATACACCTAAATGGTTCCCATAAACATGAAATCACTTAAATTGTTGGGGAATTAATAAATATAAAATATGAACCAACGCAACGGGATGCGACAACACGGTAGCGGTCGCGGTAACGGTAGGTGGTGGATTGCGGCAGGCTGTGTGCGTTGCGTATAGTAATATGGCAAACAGTGACATACGAGCAGCTCCCTCTCGTGTGGAATTGGAGAGAAATTGTTTTTTTTTTTTTTTTTTGATTTTGAGCCCTCATGAAAGTACTTAACTAATTTTATTCAAAGGATACACTTAAGCTCATAAATTAATATTAAATCAGAAGATAAGTGATTAATCGTGCCTTTGTAGTGGAGCGCGCTCTTTGTCAATTTTCAGGACCGTAGACACAAAGGGGTATAAATTAATAATTGCCATACTTTACCTAGAGGATAATTAGTCCTTTTTTATTCAGGATCTTATATTTGGCTATCGGGTAAAAATTTAAAATTTTGAGGCCGAAGTAATGTTCAAAGTATTTCTGGAATTGATGCATAGCAGGAGAAAGGTTTTAAAGGTTCTTTTGACAATAGAGGATATTCGAACTTACAATCAAGAAACGAAAATATTGGTATAGCCCCAAAACCCCCACTAAAGTTGCAAAATTTAAATAAATTGATCATTCTCAGTTACAAGAACCTTTCATTTCCGTGAATATTGAAATGCACCTTTTCCAAATCTTCAAACTACTTTTAAGTGCACCCCAGTTCACAAAAACATTTTTTTTAACTACGGCCTTGTCTTTCACATAAACCCATTCATAAATAATAGTCCACCTAGTGACACATATGGATAAACTAGATATGATGTACCTTTGGTCTTGACCTCCCTTAGGAACATAAATCTTCATTAGACTCTACACACCGAACACTGAAATGTCATCCTTTTCTACAATAAAATATCGCGGCTAAAATGGAGCATAAACTAGGAGCAGATCCCACATAAATTCTCGTCACTCCCACACGACTCCCGAGCCGCATGGCACACGGCACGGTCGATATCGGCGGCGGCGAAGCTCTTATTCCATTTCATTGCCGTGTTAAACACTCTCAAAGGGGCAGAGGGACAATTTGACAACAACCACGACAACAACAACATGAATTTATCTGTATGGCAATGTTAAAGAACGCCTGCTGCTGCCATCACTACACATGACGCTACGCAGGCTATTAATGTTCGAACATATCACTCCTCGGATTTATTAATAGCTTCCTAATGCTTTTGACGCCGCCAGATTTTCGTGTGTCTTCATTTATTGGCCATTAATTTCCGATGTAAAGAAGACGCAATAATAAATACTCGAACCAATTCACACTCAATATGAGATGAAATTTTTATTTTTTAATTTATTATTTGAAATGGGTTTTTGAATTCTTGGATTTTTTTTTTCTTTTCAAAAGTTGCATTTAAAATAAAATTGTTTCAGGTTATCTATTTTTGGTTTAACATTGCTCAATTATTTTTAAATACTCGTGCTATTGGTCATATAATTAATTTAAATTTCACAAAAATGATTTTTATTTGAATTTTATTTGTTCGAACTTTTCTTGGTTTTTGGGAAGGACTTGTTTCAAAATATTTATATTCTAAGAACAGAAAATGAAACTTCAACAAAAACTATCAAAATAATTAAATCATCAAATATTAATAATAAAAAAACTCAAAAGTTTTTTCAAGGATCTCCAAAATTCGAATTGGATTTTCTGATATAAGTTGAAATATTAATTTTGATTATAATTTAAAAAAAAAAAAAACATTTTTTCAAAAATTCACTACTTTCCAAAATATATACAAAAATACTGCTACAAATTGTCGAAAAAAGTACAAACGTTATTTTGTTTGATAAATTATTTTTTTTTAGAACTTCTTATACAAATACTATAGAAATTAAAATTTAAGAAAAATCCATTAAAGTTCAAAACACTCTTACATGCCTTTTTTATAAAAAACAACTTATTTTAAAAATTAACTTAGTTTCGACAGTTTCAGAATTTGAACAATTTTTCAACCACCTTGAAAATAGGTGTTTATAATAATACCTGAGATTTTTCAAATTTATATTTTTTTATATACGAGGGTTGTTAATAGGAAATTATATAATATTATAGTTTTTTGAGTTTTTTTTTAAATACAAAAAGATAATCTAATTTCAAGATTAGATTCATATTTTTTTTGTGATCAATTAAAATATTTGATTTTTAATTTTTATCAATGATGATTTTCAAACTTAAAAATTTCTTGAATAATTATTTTTGAAAATAAATGTAGACAGGCATCTTATCGATTTTATGACCTTTAAATGTTTTTCTAAGAACTTATCTTAATATTTTAAGACTGTATAAACTTTATTACAGAACACTCGTGAGAAAAAAATAAAAAAGGACATTGACACTAAATACATGCTGTTAATATATAATTTATTTTAAAATTGTACAAACTGCAGGCTTTAGAAATAATTTCTTTTATTTTAAAAGTGTAATAAATTAAAATTATCTAACACTCGCCCACTAGGAATACTCAAATGTAATGAAATGTCTTCCCTACAGCAAATACCTACAATTTTTCAACCCACACTAATCAAATTTTGGAATACAAAAAAAATTTAAAATAGCTTCTCTCAGATTAGATTAAAATAAAAAAAAACTTCCTCGTATATATGTATATGTTTCTGTGTGTATGTGTTTTTACCCACAATATCAAAACCTTAGGCATTTACATAAAAATTCAAAGCGATAAGCTTTTTTTCAGTTCAATTTCATCAGAAGTATGAAAAGGTAGGTAAAACGCCTTACATTTTTTTAAATTCCTAATTTACATTTTTTTCAATATTCCATTCGTCTTGTATAATATATATGTACTTGTATCCTCTTTGCGATTTTACCAAAATTTGTATACCGTTGTATTTAAATATTTATCATATCCGTATGTATCTAAAATTCCCATTGAAATGTATCTTGGATTAACTTAATTTAAAAAATGTCTTGTTCGTAGGGATTTCTGCTACTGAAACAGTTTGTTTTACTTTATTTAAACAGAAATATATAATTTGTATGCATTATACGCTCTTATCTGAATTGGTGAAATGTCTTTATTTTCTATTTAAATAGCAGTCAAGTAAAGATACTATGTATTCATTTCCTTTAATTTAATGTATTGTGCTGTTCAGTATTAACACTTTCATAACTGCTCAACACATGACCATTAAAACTTCATCAGGATATCAAACAGGAGGCATGTGTTGTGTATAGCCTAAATAATAATACGTTTCCCCACAAAATAAGACTTAATGAAACACAAGTTCATATACATACATAAATGTATTGATTTATCTTGGTGTTTCCTGGCATCACACGTAAATACAAAAAAAACTTAATTCTTGTTTTAAAAACCATTTTTGTGTATAGGGACCTAAAGAACAGATGGGAAATCTTACCAAAAACTTAATTTTTGAAAATTCAACTTGAAGCATACCTTAAATTAACCTGCCTTAAAAAAGAGAGTTGAAATTACTTTAAGTCAGTAAAAATGTGTCATTTCAGTCCCAATGTGAAAATTAAGGCACTCAAATTTGTATTAAAACATAAATCGCTCACTTTAGTTTAATTATTTCTAAGTACATATATTTTTGCTTTTAAGCTTGCAGTGCAAAAAAGCCCAACACAGTATGGTACTAGACATAGACCACATCATCAGCTCTCAGACATCTGGAGCTGGCCAATTATCTAAAATGCATTCTTAGACAACTCATAGATACGAGGAGGTACTCCTATGAAACTAAAAAGCACAACAAAATCAGTTTGAAAAAAAAGAAATTTTCATCCTGCAACTGCAATCTGCAACGTTTATATGTACTGTACATAATGTATATGTATGTATGTATATAATCGTAGCTGGCGGAAAATTGCTTCGAAAACATCCATTATCTCGCGTACTATCCAAGAAATGCTGACATTTATAATTACCACGCCACACCAACGCAACAAAAACCACATGCACCGCAGTGGCATCAGCAGAAATGTGGATGCGGACGTGGAGTATGGAAGTGGAAGTGGAAGCGCAGAAATATCTCTCTAAAAACCGTCTATTCCGCAACATTATACAATATACCTACATGCATACGTATACGACTATATTCGTAGACGATGCAATGGATGCGAATCTTTGTAGTATACCATATCAAGCATATACAGACAACACCAACACTAACAACAACAAATCTTGGCAACCAGACCTTGCTCCAAATTGACGCACGTTCCGTTCATAGAGCTGTCAGAATTCAGAACACAACTCGCTCAGCACCTCAACTCAAGTTCATAATTTGTAGCACTTGTGGGTCGATGAATCATTTCATCTAACAGTTCTGAGTTATAACGACGACGACGAGTGTGTTGGTGTGTGTGTGTGTGCGTGTGTGTGAGAGGAAAAAATTATGGAAAAGACGTGAAGGACTCGCTGGTTGTGTCTCCTATTTTCCTTGTCCATTAAGTTGTCAATGGTTTTCTTTGGAATTTTCCTAGTTGCTTCCTATAGTTTTAAGGTAATGGCAACAGAGATGTCAGAGGGCGGGAACGATGCGATGCGATGCTTCAAAAGGCTTTAATTACGTCTGCAAGAGTTCCAATAAGTGGCTTGTGCATCCATCAAGGATAAATCCCTGTTTGTGTGTTTCGTTCGCCTGCTATGCGAAACGAACATCAATTTCCTTCTCTATCAAGCCAGAAAGGATGCAATACGAAAACTGAGAGTTTGTTTTTATTTTCTCTCCATTCTTATTTTTGTTTTTTTTTTTTTTTTCTAAGGTTCGTCCTCGCGTGTATGTTTGTATCCTTTTGCGGTTCGTCCGCCAAACGCCACGGATTAGTGGCTTTGAAAATGTTGGCCATTATGTTGGGTAAAGCTTTTATTTCATATCCTAAATGAAAATTTACAATCATATGAGTTCGTCCTTGTGCCACAACCACAATGTGTGTAGTGTAGTGTGTGTGTGTGTGATGGCGATGTCGTGTGTCGTGTGTTGGAATATGTATGTGTTCGTGTTTAAGCAGCTAAGCACCCAAAACTGACACTAAAAACCTTATCTATATTTATCCCCGTTTAACCGAATTCATGCAATCGATTTACCGATGAGCTTATCGTCGACAGGGTTTCGATCTTCTCACACACACATTTCTGGATTAAAGGTTCGACTAAAATCTCCTTTTGAACATATTTTTTGGTCTTCATTTTTTGGGGGGCGGGGTGGGGTTCGTAAGTCGGGGGTCTCTTGGTGTTGCGGATTAGGTTCAATGGCACAGTTTTGGTTGATATTTTTTTTGTAGAAAGGTACCTATGTATGTATGTGGTTTTTATGTGTGTGTGTTCGCTTCTCAACAGATTATCCTGAATGATTTGCAATACACTGACATCCAGGAAAATACTTTCGAGCTCGAATAAATTTATACAGCGACCTTAAGTAGGTAGGTAGGTTAAAGTACCTACCGCAAAAGTAGGCGAATCAACCAACAGCAGCATCATGGAACGGCTAAAAGAAAAAGCTGTCATCTTATTCATTCCATTTGCTAAAGTAGGTAGATATCTTTTGCCTTTTAAACGAACTTTTTCCTTCAAGGGAGGAGAAGAAGAAGTTTTCTGGTTTCATATTATTTTATTTTATTTTTTGGTAACTCGAAAAAAAAAAATGGTTTCCTGACACTAATTCTCTCACTCAATCTCCCATTCTACGGGTATTTGTGTTAAGATACTTGAAGTGGCTTAAGGGATGATAATGGGGTTTAATTTGCGGCTTGGAATAAGCTTAAGCTTTTGAACCTTTGTTTCGTTTTTCATTGCAATTTCCGTCGACTAATCTAGTTGAAGCGATTAATCTGCTATTAATGATGAGCTGGATGTTTTAACCTTTAAATACTTTCCATTCTACCGTTTGTCAATAGCACACGTGTAAACTTGAGGTTATTTCGTTTATTTTTAATTTTAAATATCTAAATAAAGGTTAGTTAGTTGTCAAAGAAAAGAACGTCACCGACCACACCTTGGAAAAAAAAATAGATGACAAAATCGACAAAGGTTGACTTTTGAGAAGAACAAAAAAAAACAAGACCTTGTGTGGGTGGATTGTCGGTTGGTTTGTATCTTTAAATGAATCAAAAGATTTTGGTTAGATTTTTTTTTCTCTTTGGGTTCGTTGAAGATACTTTATTCTATTTTATAATTTTATTCAAATGTTTGAAGATATATTTTATAAAAAGAATGAGAGAATATAAATATGTATTTATCAAATAAATGTGAAGATAAAGAAAGAGAAAAAAACAACCAAAAAATGTATCCTTCTTAAAGGAAACTAAATCAGACTTACGGGAGCGGGAGATTTAATGATAAGAAGAGACCTTGATCTAGATAAGTAGGTATTCTTTTCTTCTTTTTTTTGTTGGGGGTGGGTGAGGGTGGTTGGTTGTTTGTATAAAATATGAGATTTTCTGGGGGCGTGGGTATTTTTAATCATTCAAAATGGGCTTTTCTTTGAGGTATGCCTGAATAATAAAAGGACTTTGCTAAGATCGTGATTGTTGATGAAATATTTGAAAGCACTTTTAGCTAAAAAGAAAATACAAAAACATTTAATTATCTTGGTATCTTTAAATTGTAATCAAATCAAATAGAAGATAATTATAATAAGTGAATAAAAACGAGATTTATTTGTTGTTTTAACTTTTAAAGCCAGTTGATTGGAACAACACTGGAAATATCAATATTGCCAAACCAAAGAATTAATAAACTTCAATTCGAAAACTTACAGTCGATGTCTTGTATGTAAATTTATCTTAGTCTCGTTCCATTTTGTTCTCATAAGTGTCACCTTTGAACATCAAAAATGCTTTTTTCAAAGATCAAAAAATTGAGGAAAAAAATACAAATTTCGACCAAAATTTCTCATTTTTCAAAAGATTCTTGATCCATAAAATAATAATTTTTAATTTTTTCTTATATCTCCACATCGTGTCAAATCGTTTATTCCGAATCTCAAAAACTCGCAATTTTTAGCCACTTACTTTGATAAGAAATATTTTTACCAAAATTTTCCTTTAGTCAAAATTAAAAAGAAGTTACAATGAAGTAAGTGCTTTATATCATTGCCCAAAATATTGAGTTCCTAAATTTTAAGACTCCACATCATGTCATCGCCTTGCATCACATAGTGTCAAAAAAATACAATACGATTGACTACTCTCTCGGTTCCTGTGAGCAAATATTTCCATTCCCACCATATCCTGCATCAAAGGACACAAACAAAAATTTCTCCTTTTATTTTAGCTGCATGCTTAGTTTGCGCTTACAGTTTACACTACACTCAAACTCCCACTCAACTCATTCACCACCTTCAGGATGTTTTCATTCAATCAATCCCCCATGATCCTGTGATGGAATTTAATTCTTTCGTTTTTTTTTTTTTTCAAATCCAATTGCGAGAAAAAAAAATGTGCAAACTGCGGTATTCCGTCTGCATGCAATATCTACTATCCCTCCCAAACATCACCAATACTCGGGGCGGAGGGTGATTTGAATTCAGGGAAGGAAATGAAAATTGTACGTGATTTCATTTGCCAATTAAGTTACGTTGTGCAGTGGTTTTTTGTGTTTCAGGTTTTTTTTATTTTCAAATCAAATTCGAGAGTAGATACCTGCATCGACAAAAAAAAAAAATAGAAAAAATATGCATCAATATCGCAGAGTGCTTCCAAAACTTTCCCTTTTTTTTGTTACTTAAGTCGATCTGTCTCCGGGTGACCTAAATTGATTCAAAAAAAAAAAACCAACAGAAAACAAATCAAATCACAAGTAATCCATCCGTACGAGCAATTTTTGTTTGAATATCAAACTTTCACTTCAAAAGGTTTTTCCTTCTCGGTCTTTGTGTGTGCTGTTTGTGTTCTATTCAAAAAAAAAAAAAACCTGTTCGATTCATAATTTTACTTTTAATATTAATTCTGATGAATAAAAGTGCCAGTCCATGCTATACGCTCCTGATGAAAGGAAATATGCCAGAAGAACAAACAAACAGTAGAAGCTGGAAATAAAGGAAAGGACTTCAAGTATATGCAATATGCAACTTTTTTACTTCCATTTTTTTATACTTCTTTTTTTTTGTGTGTGTGTGCCCGATGGAAAAAATGTTGCAAAACTTGAAGTTTATCCATAAACATCAATTGGACTGTTTTTTTTTTTTTTTTCTTTCTTTCCCTGCCACAAAAATATGGAGAACAAGGAGAGAGAGAGAGTTGGATCAAGATGGATGCAGCATGCAGACAAGGCAGTCAGTAGCATTTTCAGGGGCGGATCAAGTTTTTTTCTCCGGGGGTGGACGTAGATAAATTTGTTTGACATTTGAAAAAACAATATAAATTTAAGAGAAAAAAAAACGCGTTTTATAATTAAAATAGTTCACTTGACTGAAAAAAATTGACAGGTGGAACTGCATGAATAGCTGTCAAAAAGTTGTTCAATGAATACTTTTTTCGTGTCCCTAATGATCTTAACCACTTTTTCTACATTTGATTTCATTTCCTTAAGAGAATAAACAAATTTTGAATTGAAAAATGAAAAATCTACATTTTTAGATATAAGAGTTACGAGGTGACATTTAGAAATAAATAATTTGGAATGTAGACATGGTGTTTTTTAAATTGAGACGAGACGAGACAAAAAAGTTACACACAGAGAACGAGGCTAGACTCTGAAATAGGGGTATTACACCCCGTAGAACGTCTCCTGTCAGGCCGCCACTGAGTTACGAATATATGAACTGCATTTGATATCAAATACGCAAATCTGTGTGTTTAGTTTTTGTGCTCCTGATGGATTATTGACTAAAAAAATGAAAGTTAAATCACAGAATTGAATACGAGTACAAGAAGACACAATGGGGAATGGAGAACCAAAGAGTTTGCAACAAATATTAGTATACGCCTTCGCTTTCTTCTTTCTTGTGCCTTATGGCAAAAGATGTAGGTTAGATATGTTATAGGTACCTTGTATCTAGATGAACATACTTATACAAAATTTCAACGAAATCCTACTACATCTCGTTTAGAAGTAAATTCTTGCTCGTGAAAAGTTCGTCCTTATTCTTCATCTAGGCTCCATCTGATGCAGTTTAGCGATGTACTGTTTTATATAGGAGCAGAAAGTTGGCTTTTACTTTTACCAATAAAAAAGAGTAAAAATAAAGAGAGGGAATCTATACATCTGATCGATTTTATATAAGAATGAGTTTAACTACACCGCAACTAAACTTACTTACATATACATCCGTAGTTTTGAATTGGGAATGGGTGCAACTCGCTCCCCGTCTGCACACCTCAAACAAGAAGCAACCTTCCTGAAGTTGGTATTTTTTGGAAACTATCGAGTGAAACCAGGAGAAACTTTTGGAATAAATTTCATTGTTATGCGATAAATCGAATTCGGAGAGAGAGCAACAAAAAACCAAAACAAAACCAACAAAAACAAAAAGATTCAAGGATTTTTTTTTACATTGGAGAATGAACTATTGTTCCTTTAGAAGCTATGTTCATTGTATACCTACTCGTAAGGAAGAGTTGAAAAATAAATCTAACTACATACATACATATACCTACTTCAAATTCATATGTGTTTGTTTTGGATTCAGTTTTCTATTCTAAGGAGTTTCATTGTCATGAATGTTACAAATAATATTGTTTTGTTTGTTGTGGAAAAATCTGAGTGTTTACTTTTGGGAATGTTTTGAAACTTGATTAAGATCTCATGGGTTAGTGTTTTAGTATTTTGGAGTTAAATATATTCAAACACTGAGGATTGAATATGGATATCAAAAACTTAAGTTGAATAATATTTTGGAAGAATGTAAGGAAATTTTAAATAAAACTGTGTTTTTTTTATACTTGTGTTCAATGTTATGGCCAAGAATTTAGCTTTATTACACAGATAAATGTTTTTCATTATGTTTTAAATATAATTTCAAGCTAATGGGAACGGCGGCTATGTCTAATAAATTATTCAAGCCGAGAGGCCCAATTTTCGACTACTTTTTGCAGCAATCGGAGCTTTATGCAATGAATAACGCTCTGAATATTCTCTTCCAATACATCAATCGTCTCGGGCTTTTCTACCTGGACAAGCAACTTCACATAACCTTACAAAAAATAACCCAGCGGTGTTCAATCACACGATCTTCAAGGCCACGTCATTCATGGCCCACGAACGCACGAGAGTATTCTTTAATTAGTTGATTTTTTCGTTGGCTGCTTAACATGTAGCTCCGCGCCCCACCGCCGCCGTCTTGTTGGAATAAAAGGTCATCCACATCAACATCATCCAATTCAGGAAGGAAATAGTCATTAATCATGGCTCTATAGCGTTCCCCATTGACTGTAACATTATGGCCAGCTTCATTTTTGAAGAAATATGGACCATTGATTCCATCTGCCCATAGACCACACCAAACAGTGACTTTTAAGGATGTAATGGAGTCTTAACAATAGCTTGATGATTATTTTTACTCAACAAAAAATGAGCTTCATCGCTGAACAAAATTTCCTTGTAAAAATTGGGATCGGTGTCCATCTCGTTTCGGTAATAAATTTGCACGATTTAAAAATTTTCTCTAAAAATAAATCTATTTATTATAAAATGGCAAACCAAACTAAGCATAAATCAAGTGACAACTTTCAAAAAAAATCGTTATATTGAAAACCACACATCTAAAAAAAACACCCTTTAGTAATCTATACCTTTGGATCGAATGATTAGCTCATATTTTTAAAACTGCCTTCCTTTATATCACTTTGTACTGAGATATCGATAATTTTGAACATTGTATAGTTCTTTGTAAGATCCTTTAAATGACCTAAAATACTGTCATCTTAAATTTTGCCATTCTTTAATTTTAAAAGTTACAATAATTCGTTAATATCGATTGAATTTATAAATAGAAGTGTATATTGAAAAGTCATAAAGAACCAACTCCTGCTTCAAACACCTTACATGTATTGTATAAAGGAACACATTCACATTCATAGTCATATAAAATAAGGATCTGCAAAGCAAAATTTATTTTGTAACCATGGAATATGCATACTTTAGAAAAACCACAAAAGGATGTTGCAAAAAGTGGTTGGTCCTAAATGAAATGGGTATTTTCAAGTGTGTGTGTGTGGAGTAGGAGATATGCATATTGAAAATTTAGCACATATAGAAAATATCTCTTGATTCCTGAAACTGTTTTACAACTACCCATATGCATTCATAGTGTGTGCAATTTTTCGTATCTCTATCCTGGTTCCTAATGCAGTTCTTAACCAAAGTCATTCCTCTCACATCCTGTTGGCACCACAAATATATCAGTTTGTACCTATTGGTAGAAGAAGCTATCTCCTATGGAAACTATTTATTATATATTTTCCTCTTTCAAAAAAAAAGGATACTATATAGAAAGGTAGATAATAGTGTTCAAAGAGTAAAAAATAAAGAGATAAAATAAATTCACTCAAGAGGAAATTAGACGCCAATTTTCGAACTGTTTGAATTCTGATATCTTTAAAAGGATTCCTTTCTTCAAAATGAGTTCAGAAAATTTAACAAGTTTATCATGAAGCAGTCTAGAGTTTATGTGTTTTCCTAAGAACTTGAGACTGAAAGATTGAAAAAACATTTTGCTTACCTGAGTTCTTTCGGTTTCTTCGATTGAAATTCAAATAAGATGGATCTTATATTGTATATGCATGTCCTTGTATAGAACGGACAAACGATACAAATTTTTTCTTGGAATTTAATTATATACAAACTCTGTGCTATAAGCCATAGAAAACACTTTCATATAATACCTATGTTTTTCAATCGAAAAAGAAATTTTGACAAAATTTGATTTTTTAGTAAACACACTCAAAGAATTTAATCTGCTTAAAAAATCTGTTAAATAAATTATTTTTCTCAGAGTCTCACCACAAACATAGAATGAATATTAAAGTAAAGTATCGATTTTCAAGATTTGTTTTTATTTTTCTACTTTATTCGTAATATAAAAAATTTACAAAAAAAAATACAAAAATGTTCAATGAAAGTTCTTCCGTAAATTATCAACATTTTTCTCCACTCATTATCTCATAACTTAACTTTAAGTAAAAATTAAATATTTGAAAGACTTAAGTCGCTTTTCTGTTTACTAACAGAAACCTGGTTTGATCACCATAACTAGTGCAAATGTTTATTCTTTAATTAATACTACAAATTGTTAGGAGTATAAGTACAAACACCCCTTAATTTTAGCACAATCCTTCATCTCGATTCTTAGATCCTCTTATCATCTTTGCCATTTCAAAAGACGACAAAAAAAAGAGTTTTCTTTACTCAAGCCCACCGCCATCTACCAGCTACACCATGGCAAGCAATTTCACACTCTGTCTAATTTTGAATCAAATATTTCTCTGTGTTTTGGTGTTGATTTTTGAAATAATTTTGAAAGCAAATAATAATTAAACCTCATCAGAGTCATGCTCTCCACAGCAGGGCAGACGCAGCGAACGATGTGGCACAGGATAACAACAGCAGCATGAAAATAAAAGACAAAACAACACCCCCTTTGTGTTATGGTAATATTTAGGAAAATAATAATAAATATTCCTTTCTCAGCTTCAGCTTTAAAGGAGTCATTAGAGAATACACAATACACCACTTAAAGAAACAACCAACAAAACAATGTAAAAAAAAAAACAAAACAAAAAATTTTATGTGTTTCGGAAGTCAATGATATATAAGTACGACTATATACCTAACCTAACTCCTAACCTATATATAAACGAGAAAGATCTAAAGTTCCAAACCTTATATCTCCTGGTCCTGACTTGGGCTTTGCCTTTGCACTGGTATGCTCTCTTAGTAACTCGATGACGACGCGCGACGACGACGACTACGATGGAGACGATGGCAATGGCGGCGCCCAGTTTCATTTAATTAAGGAAAATCCCAACAGCCCAAGGACATTGTTTTTTTTTTGTTTTTTTTTTTTGAGAGAGAGTATATTTGACATGAGCTTTGAAAGGACTTTAAGACACTCTCGGGGCACATTGGAATTGAACGTTTTGTTGAAGTTCCTTGTTTTTTTGTTTTTGTCTTCCGCTTTAGAGGTTCGCTGATGATGGTAGTAAAATTTTAAGGTGCATGTTTGATAAAGTCAAAAGTAGGAGTGGTTTTAACAGCTAGGTTTTGTTTTTTTTTATGCTTTTATCATTATCAACATTTTAGCGTAAATTTGAAAATCATTAGGAATTAATGTTGGGAAAATTGTCGTTTCCTTGATTTAGATTAAGAAGTGACATTAAAGTAAAATGCAGCATTCATTAGATGTTTAAGTTGTGATGGGAAAATAATCATTTTTTTACTGCACTCTAAAAAGAAATATAGAAAGTTATAAGGAATCGGTAAAAAGGAGATGAACGAATTAATTGAAATGTTTTTCGAAATTTACCGACTAGATGATAAATATAATCTATCTTAAGTTAAATATTAATTATATTATGGGAAATGAGAAGAATTGATTTAACAGAAAGCTGGGTTTATTTTTTTCAAACGTTCACCATGGCGTATACGTACTTTTTTGTATTTTTTAAAACATTAAAGAAACTAAGTAGAGCAGGAGGTGAGTTGCGAAAAATCCCGGATAGGCTCGTTAAATAAAACCGAGACAAGAAGATATTATTGAAGAATATCCCATACGAGACCAAAATGACACTGAATACGAAGTCTGTTAAAAAAGAAATAAATTGAGTTATTATCTTTTTCTTTAAAAATTAATTTCTTTATGCATTTCTTGATATGCTCTTTTAAGCATGTCCTTAAAATTTCTTATCGATTCGGTTCTTATCCATACTATATTAGGAAATATCCTTCATTTTATAAGTCTCTTCACTCTTTAGATGAAGAAAAAGTCACAAGAGACTAATTTTGGTCAACATTTGTTCATTTCAGTTGAAAAAAATAAGCAAATGTACTGAGTTTTTGGTCAAAATTCAGTAATTTTTGACAAACTTTCACAATCTTCAAAACCATAATATCCAATATAAAAATTATACGGTTGCCGACGCGAGACTGACATTCTGTGGCTAGGAACAAAAACAACATCAAGTAGTACATTAGCATCTAACTAATATAACACCAAAAACACTCAAAAATAATTCATTTTTTTTTAAGTTTTTCAATTTAGTTTAAATGCAATTTTTTTTTCTTAATATTTAAATTTTCATTTCATATGAATTTACTGCTTGGAAAAAAAAGTAAAATATGCTAAACTCTTAAATGAATGTTACTTTTTTTTGTATAAATTCATTTTGAAAATTTGTGGAAATATTTATTTTCCCAGTCGAAAAATTAAACAAAAAATTTCATTATAAAATAAAAACACAAAAAATTCCATCATGTTTACCAATTGTTTTTAAACCACAAACACAGGCGTGAAATACCAAACAAGCCGCACATTTACCAGGGTGTTATATAAAAATTCCCATCACATTTTTATACATACATATGAACATACATACATATAGGCGTATCTAACCTAACTCGATATCATCTGCAGAAACCATAAGTTCAATTTTAAAAATAGTTTTATTTTTAATTATCCTCTTTTATGGAGATCGTAAACCAGGAAAAATGTTTGCCAAATGGCTACATTATAAACAATTGGGATGATTTTATATTCGTGTACTGCGTATGTATTGGGAAAAAATTTAAAAATAAAATTCGAAAATTAAAAATACGGAGATAAATGTTTTGCATTCGATCATACCGCATCATAACTTATACTCGTATAGCTACAGATATACATACATACACGGCTTAGCGCATACAGGAATGTCCTCATTCCGTCCCGACATCACTATAGCATCAACCTCCAGCCCAGATATAAAAAGCCAAACGAAGCGGATCCTGTGGTTTCAACGGCAAATGGTTCGTGATTCTAAATTTACATATATTCGTTGGATGGAGGAATATTGATTCTGCACTGCAACAACAACAACAACAATGTTACCGAATCTATACATATTATTTATATCTCGCCAATATGGTCATAATTTCATCCGCAACTTTAATACGTGAGTCAAAGTGAATAGTTGTATAATATATGTACATACATATGTATGACTGAAATACTGCGGGGTTAACTCTTCTATCAATTATATGCTCATACGAATGGGTATGGGTATGGGTAGTGAGTTTGGTCTGCATGTATTGTATATCCCGTTGGATATTGCTCACTTCCGAGAGCGATTCGATTTTATGCAAATGCATTGAACTCGCACCGGAAGTGGCTAAATTTTCGTATAATTAGTATATTACAGGATGGAAACCACAAATAGATATAAATGCTGTCAATGTATATGTGAGTATAATATCTATAGAAATAGCATTCATTGGTGCAATTTGTGTAAGTGTTAGCAGACAATAATTTAATCTAGTAATTGGTTTGGTGTTGATTGATTATGATAATGTGTGTTCAATTGGAAAAGTGGAAGAAGTGATTATTGTCTCCTATTCAAACAGGGTGTGCTTTAAATTAATTGAAATTGTGTCTTTAACATGAATTTATAGAATCATAGAGTCAATGAATCGGTGTTGGTTTTAAGTGACTGTCATATTTTTAAAAGTTTAATTTCGATGTAAACGATTCAACTCAATTCAATTTGATTGAGAATTATCAAAATAATGCTGGATATCAAACTGAAGATTTAGTGAGTCTTATTTGTGGTAATAATTATACTTTTACTTCATGTAGGCGGAATGAACTGATTTTGACTGGCAATAAACCTAGAATTAAATAGAAAACAAGTTGTTGGTGGGATTGGTAACTCTTCCAAGTGAAATGATTGAGCTGAAGTGAATATTCGTTACATAACATGACGTTAACTGCTTTCTCTCATATCTACTAGCAGTGTTTAAAATTCTGAGAAAAAATAAAATGTTCTGACAGTGACTTTAAAATGGAATAGATTTGATGAATCCTTTCACAAAATCCTACCATTCACTTTCACATACATACATACATGTAAAAGAACCCCGTTGCCTGACAAATAAAAATTCAGCGATCCCTATAACATCCTTTCATCATCATACTTTTGAGAAAGCTAATTGTTTTTCGATTGCTTTGCGATTTCCTCCTGCCTTAAACACGTTAACTCGCATTTCTGTCAAAGGTAAAGTAAGGTAGGTATATGAGTGTTTATAATTACCTTTTTTAAAGCCATCGTCGTCGTCGTGGTGCTCTGACACCTGTCAGTTTTCCACGAGCTTATTCAAAAGGATATAAAGTCACAGAAAAGGTCACCATCCATCATCACGGTACAAAAGAGATACGGATCAAAGTGTATGCATGTATGTATGTCTATGAGTATATTGTGTGCAACGAGTTGGCATACACCAACATCATGATTGTGAAAGAAAAAGCCCTAAATATAGATCTTAATAGTTTTAACACGCATCGCTGAAAGCAGAAATGAACTTTCGAGCTGCTATAGCAGCTATAATAAACTTTGCATGATGCAGCTGCAGTTGATGCTCCTTTTGTGCAAGAGTAGTAGTTGTTATACATACATACATATATGTATGTATATGTATTATAAACGAAATAAAGTGACTTTCCTTTGCTAACAAACAAGAACAGGAACATGAATAGGTATTCTCGTATACATCACACGGAAGGTATTTTTACGCGAAATTTCGTCCAAAAAGTTTATTATAATTGTTATGATGGTGGTGTTGCATACCAACAGGAATATATTGTTTTATAATCCAATGTGCATGTTACCGTTTTTACATGACAGCTAAAATTAACCCAAAGGAGCTTGTTTAATATGCAAACCGGAGGAGTCTTTTAGCTGTTGCATGCATTTACTGTTGAAATAAACATTAAAAGTTGGATGTACTATATTTAGCTTTGAAATAACATTCCTTCCTTAGTCACTACGAATGGGGGTATCATGAGGCATGTGATCCTCCTGAGTCTGAGTTGTGCATATTTGGAATTTGACTTCTACGTGGTTTTGATTGAAAACCAGGTATCAATCGGTTGTTATCAGTCATCCTCTTTACTATTTTTTTTTTAATTTTCAAAATTTTACATTCCTTCTTAAAACATTGATTAAAAACGTATGTATCTTTTCTTATGAATCTGAAAAAAGCTTAAAATATGTGAAGTAGTTAACAATTCTTTCCCATTGAAAAGGAAATTCCTTTTTATAAGTATCTATAATTTTATTACAAATTATGTAAGTGTCAAATGAAGAACCCTCATTTAACCGTTCCAACTGCACTTACAGTAATGTCTTGTTATACCCTTGTTATGCGCTCCCCTTTTTGACAATACATAGAAAAAACATAATGACCATTCCCAATGCAGTCTTGCTCTTGTCTATTGTTACTCTTGTATAAGTTTCATAAAGTGTCCCATTGGTGCAACTTGTTCTGTTCTCTCTTTTAAAAGACTTAAAACTTAAAACAAAAACAAAAAATGGCAAAGAATAATTTCACAGTTAATGCGGTTTTCTTTTATACATATATACGAGAGTCGTTTTGCAAGTGAAAAGATGCCAAAGGCAAGACCTTATACTCGTACCATCAGGATGTGGCAACTTTTTCCCCACATATAAAACGCCATGCAAAGAGGACACAGAATAAAGTTAAATTAAATTAACGCACTTAATTAGCGGACGGAAAACAGCAATCCCCAAAGACATGTACACAATTACGCTCACAAACACACACAGATGCAGTCATCATCTTATCATACCTATACATACAAAGTGCGCGCGCACTTGTTTCCACTAATGACCTGGTGTGCTCCTGCAGTACGAGTATTAATCCCGGTAGGGTTCGTTCATTTGTCCTGTTTTTTTTTTTCTTAATTTTTTTCAAGGACACTTGGATTGTTGTTCTGTTAAATTTCCGTCAGAGTTGTAAATTATTATTTTTTTTTTGTTTTGTTTGTTGCTGTAAATGGAGATGAATACAAAAACTATTGCCAGTGTAAATTACTTAACCACCATTACCATCAAGCA
This sequence comes from Scaeva pyrastri, assembly GCA_905146935.1. NCBI lineage: Eukaryota > Metazoa > Arthropoda > Insecta > Diptera > Syrphidae > Scaeva > Scaeva pyrastri. The sequence goes on from LR989929.1 coordinate 75,556,488, forward strand.
CCGTCACCGTCGTCGCTACCACCGCTACCGCTATCGCCTGTCCGGGCCACAACTTTCAACAATATCCTTGCATTTATTAACATTTTGCCACGCTGGCTGCTGTGTTTTCCTCTGAGCTCATTTTGTGTTTATCCTTGGTATTGTATCTTTCAGTATCTGTGTTTTTTTGATGCTGATTCAAATGCTAGTGGAGGAGAGTTTTTTTTCGACATCGTCTCGAAGTAGGTACGTACCTAAGTAGTATTTGCAAGGGACTACCGACGACACCGACGAGGACTGTGCGGATTTAGTTCCAAGCATTTTCTTCCCTCGCAAAGGACATTGCGGGCGGCGCGGCGGCGAGCCATGGTTAGTTCTGTAGCTCATTGGGAATGGAAACTAAGGAGGTATCTACTCATTTCTTTATTTTCCTGTCGTGCTACACAGAGCGAACGAACTGCACGAGCACGAGTAGAGTATTCTTCTACTGGCAATTTATATTTCGTTTCCTTTAATTTCTGTATTTTTTCTGGATGATGTTTCTTCCGTTTCTCGAGCTCGCTCCAGCTTGTGGACATTGGAAGCGTTTTTTGTCTGTGTACCTACATTTATATTTTTTTTTTAAAGTGAATTCACAAGAAGTGCGACGGTAGTTTCTTGGAAATTCTCTTATTTTCCCTTTTTTTGTATTAAATATTTTATATTTGAAGATTTCAAGAGATACTCTAGAATGGACCCGATGGGGAGTTCAATAATGGAATTCAATTATCCCTAGAGGGTTGCCTCGCCGCCGCCGCCGCCGCTTGGTCATGGCGAATGGAAGCAGCATAAAATTTGAATTGACTATAGGTACACGAGGCAGGATGTGGATTTTCGTTTTCAGAAGACAACGACGACGACGATCATGATGACGATGACGACCAAATCCAAATGAATGGATTGTATTAAGAAAATCCAAATGTCCTGGGATAATAATCATCAATGATGGGAATATCTAATCTATCTCGTTATTGCTTTTGAGTTATTTGCAAGAAATTCAAATCACAAAATTGTGTCTCGGTCGTTCGTCGATGCGGTGCGGTGTGTCACTGATCATCATATTATTGGATGGAGTTTGTATATATAGTACCAAGACATAATCATTTATTATTGTTTTTGTCTATGTGAAGGTTGTTATTTTAATTAAATAATGAACGTTAAGGTACTCGTAGATGAGAATATGCAATTTCTGATAAAACTGATTAAAATATTCGAGGAAGAAGATACTCGTACTTTATTAACTTGAATATTTGAATTTCTTAGATGTAATATTGTGAGTTTAAAGTTAAAAATCTTGACTAACAAAGGCACTTTTTAAGGAAAGTATGTATATTGAAACAAATGTTTAAAGACATAAAAGTCAATGTTTGAATATTGACATTAGGTATTTAAAAAAATGGAATCTTTGGATTGAAACCATGTACATACATATGTATGTAGGTATTGAATTTCATTTTGAGGACGATTTTGTGTGCTCTTCCTCTTTAGCTGATCCATTTTCCTTAAATGTCTCTTTTAGTGTCTTTTTCCAAACAAAAACTAAATTAACTCTCATTGAAAGCATACATATGTACATATATATCAATCTTATTAAAATCGAATTTGGAACTTTCTTCGCAACTAATATATAAAACTAAACATTCTTAAGGCAAAGAAATATCTTCCCTACTCATAATGATAATTTTTGTATCTTGTAATCATTTTTCTAACTGATTTATTTCTTCCTTAAAGTTGCAAAATTGACATAAATAAAGAACAAAACACAAAATTTAGACATTCCACACCAACACATCTCCACACTCACACACATGAATTTTCTATATAAAAAAAAAACAACTTTACATATTCCTAAAGCACACTCAAAATGTACTTTATTAAAATTGTTTATCTTTATTATTTTTATAACCACTTAATTTAAAATCATTATCTTCAATCTTATATGTGGCCACTTGAATTAACTTTAGCAGCAGCAACAACAAAAACAGCATAAAACACTTTAAACCGATAAAGAAACATACTTTCCTTAAACGAAGGATCCTAGAAAAGTATACATTACACACACACACACACACATAAGTATAATGTGTACATATAATATAAACATCATAATATTTATCTTTTACTCTAGTATCTTTTCTTTATAGACAATAAGGTTCGATCCATTAAAAGTGACTCACACATACGAGTATTCGTATATGTTTGTATACCAACACATATGATGTACAATGTACATACATAGTACACTGACAGTTTGATGCTGTTAAAACAAATATTTTTGATTTTATGAACATGGCAACATAATATCCTTTCAATATTCGGTTTTTGGGTACACATACTTATAACACTTTTAAAATAACACCACAAGGACGATCATATAGTCGATTATCGGGTAGGAATATTTAAGTCATTAAGAGTGACTTATTATTAATTTTATCCTAAATACAAACATACGTTCATGTTCGTACAGTGCATACATATACTCGTAGATATAATTTATGTTTGATTTCATAAAGTAATTATTCATTATGTTAACATGACTTCGAAGGACTTCTCGAGAAGTTATACGAGTACGTCTAAAATAAATAAACCTTATTTGTTGTTTTAAATTTTAATTAATTATTTTCCTCTTGACTTATGTATGTATGTAATTCTACATTTGTACGTACTCGCATTTGTGTCACGAACATTTCGTTGTATGAATTTGGCGTAAAGTAATTTAAAAAAAAAAAAAGACAGACCTTCATTTTTACGGTTCAGAAAAAAAATATTGATTCCTTAATGAATCATTATTAAAAAAAAAAACAAATGAAATTCCAAATCAATTTTTGTTTTCTCTGCATTTCACCACATTCTTCTTACCAAATTTTCAAAAACATATTTTGACTCATAAAATTCTTTGGGTGTCCTTGATGTTTCAGGAGATATTGACATTTACTCATAGAAACAATAATTTTAAATCATATGTTTGTGTACATACCTTACTTTTTGAGCTTATATTTTGTAGAAAAATGTTATGTATGGTTGAATTAATCAACTTATTAATAAAACAAAATGATCCTTGAATTTATTGATAACTTCAAAGACTGGACCAAAAACAAAAAAAATATTTTCATTCAGTATAAAAATAGATTGAAGACAACATCAATAGAACAAAAAATACCGTATCTAAGTATTTACCTACCCATGCATCACACATTTTCCCTTGGGATCTCTGAATTTTTCTAAAAAATTCCCATTGCTAAAAATAGATGCTGCAACCTGAACTCCTCCTCAAGCACCGCGCAGGCACGAACCATCAAAATCGAGAACAAACGATTCGAAATTATCTCGCCCCAAAGAGTCTCGAATCTCGTCATAATAGCTCATTCTCTATAAGTCGACTTAATGACCGATGTATGTCTGTCATATAAAATGCCACATCACATTTATATATCGCCCTCAAAGTGCCATCTATGCATTCTCCCTAGTCCCCAATTCAGTGAATCTTGGAGGAGCGCCAGGAAGGCACACATCCCTCGTTTTGTGTCATGTGCGTGTAATGACGAGTGTGATGAATCGGGACATAACTTCGGTGACTTGAAGCGATTCCTTAAAACAAACAAGCTACGGTTCTTCAAATGAAATTTTTATATAAAATGGTGGAAAAAGAAAAACATAAACAACTATATAATATTATCACATCTGCGTGTTTAAATGAACAAAACACAAAACTCACAAAAATGTTTAAAACAAAGCGATACGCCCGATTAAAATGTACGAGACAATAAAAATACAAAAAGAAAGGTCTGACTAAATGTGAAAAGTTGACCAGGGCTAGATTTGTCTTTCCAAAAGAATTTTAGGTACCTAAAAAAAATTAAACACTAGTCGTTTCTTGACAAGCCCTTAAAAGTCAAAAATTTGTAAATGGGGGTATTTGACACACCTCTCCTTCTAAGAAATCTTGAGTTTTTTAATTTTTGCTTTTATATACATGTTAAGTCAAACATCTGAACTCTGAAGTGTTCCATATAAATTTTTAACAATTGTTAGGAAATTGGTGATAAAAAATCTCAAGTTTTAAAATTAATTAAAAAAATGAAATTATTAAAAACAAAAATTTCAAGACCCAAAAACTCAAATTTATTTAAAATATATTTACCCAAGATTAATTTTGTCCACTATAAAATTTGTAAGGTGTTGCATAGGTATCCACTCAGGGAGGGGGGTTACTCTGTTTCTTATTATATGATTAATTTTTTTAATTTAGATATTGGCAACATCTTCCTGAGGAAATCCTAAAAAATGAAATTTATCAAATTCATTATTTTGAAACCCTTTTATTTCTGTTGTATAACTATAAGACTGCTTTTTTTTTTAAATTTTGGTCGTCAAATTTTTAAGATTTTATAACCAAAACGTTAAATGTTACTTTTCTATAACCCAACATTTTCACCTCTAAAAATGTGTTGTTTCAATTTTAAGACGCGCCCTTTAATTTGCTATAAGGCCCCTTTTATAAAACCTAATCCGCCCCTGATGCGGTTTTTGCCGGGACTTTTGATGAAAAAACCTTAAAGAAGGCGGGCCTAATTTTATACGACCCTCTTAATTAGCACGTATTTAATTGTTAAATGAAAAACAAAAAAAAAAAACACGCCAAATATTCAAACAGACACAAAACAGAGAAAATGAAAACAAGAGCGGTTGAAGATTTTTTGTTAAAATTGAAAATGAAAATGAAAATGAAAAGTGAGCAAAAATAAGACCACATTGAAGAAGCGAGAAGTAAGATACTTTAATTTATTTGCATGAGACATTAATTAACTTGCTTTTTTGGCTAAAGTTGGAAAAGTATTACATTTACATTTTCGTCTTAATTAATTTTTTGTTTGTGTGTTGTTTTTGTTTTTGCTGTTGTTGTTGTTGTTGTTGGCTTTTCCCTTGGTTACACACTGTCGTTCTTGGCGTCGTCGTCATAATCGTCGTAGTTGTTTCTCCGGCGGGCGTCATGCAAGTGCAAAAAGGTATAGGTGAATATACCCCGAGTGAAATTTAAGGGTTTTCGTCTTAAATAGAGGTCGGGTATTAAGCCTGTTTTTACTTAACTTAAATAATTTACAGAGGTTTTCCTGATTTATAATTGTGTGTATGTATGTAGGTGTGTGAATGTATTTATACCGGGTCTGTTTTGTTTCTTTTCCTTTTAATGAGCTCGCGTTTTTGGCAAACGTAAACGAGAAATAGCATTATGGTAGTTTTCCATTTTTTTTGTATTTTTTTTTTTTTGTTAAGGGAAAAGTGGCCTATTTTTTGGTAATCCATGAATTTAATAAGTGTTGATTCCATATTGAAGCCAAAAACCGCAATTAGGTGTTTTTTTGAAATACTATTTGTTAATTACACCCTTTCACGAAGTATTCAAATTTATTTTGATTACAATGTTTGAAATGAGAAGTAATTAGGTAAAATGAGCTTTTACAGATGACTTTTGTTTGATTAGGGTGCCTAAAGGGTGTTTCTGGGTAATGTACTTAGAGTTAAATTATTGTAGAATCTAGTATTGAACTTAATTAATTGTTTCAAATGAAACATGTCAATAATAATTAGTTTAGTTTATATTTTAAGGAAATTTTGAATGTTGACTTCTTGGCATAAATATTTTAAGGAAAATAAAGTTTGAGAAACTAAGTTTATATTAAATCTATAGAATAATAGTCAACAAAAAAGAAAAGACTACTTATGACCCGTAGGCGGAAATAATATTTTTAAAACCCTATTATCAATTAAAAAAAAAAAAAACAATATCTCAAACATACTCAAAAGTTAAATACCTGCAATTCTCAATTCCAATGAACTTTGAACATAAAATTCAACCTGCACTCGGGTCACATCACATTAATCCTGATGCTCTCTCATCACAAAATAACACGAGTATAACCTGAGGGCGGACGAAACTCCTTTTTATTCCACGTACCTTACCTACACATCAAAGTCCATTTCCGTATGTATTTTCCTATTCCTAATCCATTGCCACTTTAACAAAGTATAGCACTTAAAATTTTCCATTTGAACAGTTCAACTTGCAACATTACGACCATACGAGGGTATTAGGATAGAAGTGAAGGGAAAAGGAAAGGGAGGTGGTGATGTGGCGTAATAAACGTTTCCCCATATTTTCGAAATACAACGGCAACAACGGTGCGGTGGTCGTCGTATGTGGTGAAAACGGGAACTTCCACTCCTTTATTAGGAAAACGCCTTTTGCAATTACCTCCAGGGTGCAATAAAACATTCACTTTACCCTTTTTTTCTTTTTGTTGTTGTGTTCAGTATGCTTCCCCGCGCTGTTTCCGTTTTTCTCAACCGTATACTTACCTATAAATAATTCACCTGCATTTGCACCAAACAGTTCATTGTAATCATCATCCATGAAATACACTTATACATCCTGACAGTTTTCGTCGTTCCTTGGGGCAACCATCATCGCCATCGCCCCATCGCCATCGCACCATTTACGACCGACTTTACCCTTTTCCTATAACCTACTCGACTCATATATTGTACCTATACATACCGTATTATTCCTGTAGATGAAGTGCAAGTTATTCTCGGAGTGCTTTTGGGTAAACCTCAAGCTGGTGTCTCAATCTGATATCAAAAGTTATAAAGTATCTGGGACGTTCTCTAGTCTCTGATGGTCTCTATACGAGTACGAGGTACAAGTAAGCTGCTCCTGGGTTGGCCAAAATGGTAAATGTTATAAATGGCTATAACCCTCGTGTGTTTGCCTTGCACTCGTGGCTATGGCCCGTCCCGTCCGTGATGTGTTTAAGTTGCTGGTCATCAAAAATCACACGTTTTATATACTTACCAGTGTATGTATGTATATAGTTGAGCTTACATCAGGGTACGGGAAGTTGATCCGTTTGCCGGTTTCAATTAAAGGGAAACCCTCAGAAACCATTTCAACGTTTGACTTAAAACCACCATAAGTCAGAGGTCCTTACATATACTCATACACATAACATAACATAGATTATACATTGTGGTATGAGACCTGGAAGAACGACCGCTTTCGACTTGTAATTCATCAGGGTGGATTTTGCCAGTGGTGTTTAGAAAGTGTTAAGTGGAATGTTGACGCGAATTTATCGAGCAAAGTCCTAGAAGTCAGCTCAGGAGTTAATGAGTTTGTTTGGAACAGAAGGGGAAGCTAAGTTTATAAATATTGTTTCAAATTTTTCTATTTTGACCAAACTCAGGAGTTAGTAGAAAATTTTCTAATCGAAGAAGTTCTAAACTAAGTTCTAGAGAAGTCCTAGCAAAGTTCTTCTGATAATGATATGATTGGTATTTTGGCCCAAATTCGACAATAATTGTTTTTGAACTAAATTTTTCATTAATAATAATAATTAGAGCCAGCTTACAAATTCTCTAGAGCCAGTTTAGCAAAACACGAGGGTCTTGATTTTTACTGACGAACAAGTGTGGGGTAGCTCGTTTACTGCAGAAGAGGGCTCAAATTCATCTTTCAAGCTGCGAAAAGTCCTTTAAGAAGGAAGAATTAAAGAACATAAAGGAAGATGGTAATTTGACAAAACAAACTCAATTCGTTAGAAGTAGCTGAAATTGTGGACATGTCTGTTTTCAACTGTGAAAGTTTAAAGAGTTTCAATTGCTGTAAATTTCTAATATAAATTTTAAGCATTTGTGAATGATCCTCGTCTTTAACTTCGACATAAATTAAATAATTGTTGTTTTAACTGAATGTTTTTCTATTTGACAAAAAACGTTTTTCTATTGATTTAAGGCCATGTAAAGTAAGTTCCAGGTTTTAAACTCCCAATTGAAAAACCCTTTATAATTCCCAACGGCATAAATCACGAGATATTTAAGATTCCAAAGATAAACTATGATTAAATTCAATGTTCTATAAATCGCGGTGTGCGTACGTGCAAAAACATCAACTTCATTTCTTCCGAACTTTTCACCCTTTAAGGAAATAACCTGAACGATTAATGAAATTAAATTTCCAGGATAGATTAATGAAAACCCTTATACCCACTTTTTTTTTTTTTTTCTTCTTCAAACTTGTCAAATAATTCAATGATCTGCACTTGAACGATTTCTCAAAAGTCATTCTTGTATATACTTCAAAAATTCTTCGAAACTTCTCAAAGATTAACAGCAATGGAAATTTATTTCACTGGTGGAATCCTCCTCCGTCTAAATAATAATAATTGAATGATGGTTTTTGTACTTGGCTTGGTTTAGCTTGGCTTCCATGCAGTGGCATGGCAGTTGGCAGTCAAACGTGACGTAGGTACTCGTACCTAGGCAACGCAACATCAAATCTAGGGTTTTGCTCTTCGTCTTTCCTCAGCTCATTTCATAGAGTTGTTCAGTTCATCATCAACATCAGGGCCACCATCACTACCAAACAGAAACACCCCAAACTTGTCCTGCGAATCTCACCAAAAATTAGATTTGAAATCACAAGAGGCAGCAAATATTTGATTAAAATTATTTCTTTGGGTTTTGTAAGTTTGCCGCACTTCACTTCACTTCGACTTCACTTTTCACTTCACTCGTCTTTCACATCGGGAAAATTTTGTAACATTTTGAAGCGAAACGAAGCGAAGTTTTCCAGGTAACGCAACGGTTAACGGGTAATGGGTAGAATTTTCTGAATTTTCGTTCCTGCCATAACCGACTTTCTGGGTAGAATTTGTGGCACCGAATGTTATGCTGGAATTTTCTTTTAAATGTGTATCCATCCACAGGCGAAACCACAGGATTATTATTCGTTAAGGAAACTCTTGGAGATAATTAGCTTGGCTCTAAAGAGGATTTCAGTTTTTCGGGTGTGAATAGTGAGTTAGGTGTGTGTGTGTGTGTGTGTGTGTGTGTGTGTAGTTCATGCATTTGACGTTGTGCGATAGTAGTTTTTTTTTGTGAAAGTATGAATGCAGCGAAGTTCATAAATAAATTAATGAAAATTTCATACACTTGCTGCAGGATAAACAGAGTTTGCAGGAATTCATAGTTTGCACGAGTATAAAGTCCCGTTCCCGGATAGAAGCTACAGCTAAAGAAGAACCATCCCATCATCAGGATAAAAGGCAACATCTTTTCAGGCTTGCTCGCCCCATTAAACATTCATAACAAAAAGACTACTGTTTTATGCTGGAAGTCTGCATAAACTCTGGGAAATAGATCTGTTTTTTTATTTTTTTCGTTTTCCCTTTTTTGGCAAGCTATACATTTTGTGATGGCGGATGAATAAATTGGTTTGAAAAACTCTTAAAGCTACTACATACATAGATACGTTCATATGTATCTTAAGGATATCTATATACTGTCGAATAGTGTAAAGAGATGGCGCGTCATTAATTTTGCTTCTGAGGCGTTTATTGACAAATGGTTTTAAAAATTCATAGGATTTTCCAAAATAGATTTTCGCTTCAGCTCGAAACGATGTTCCTCAAGCAGGTTCTTCCTTTTTTTCTTTTTTTGTGTGTGAAAGTTTAGTAGAGTTGTGTGCATGTATATGTGTGTTTTGGCCAAAAGTTATAGCAGAAAGGAGTGTTTTATAACATTATCAAAAATAGTAACGTTTTTTTTCCTTGATCGTAACAGTTTTTTAAAATAAAAAAAAAAAATTTGATGAAGAGAGCTTCTAGGTATTAATTATGCGGAGCGTAATAATAATAATAATATAAACTTTTAAAAAGGTAATTAGCAATTTCTAAGAAATTGATGGTAGATAAATTTTAGTTTGAATTAAATTAGCAATTTTTTGTTCATTAAGTTGTTCTGTACAAAATAGATACAAAAGATAAAAAACTGTAAGTAGTGTATTTATGGTAGGTCAAGGAAGTCAGTGGATAGAGTTTGTGATAATTTTAATGATAAGTTTAAGGTTACGTTAAAATATTCCGATATTTTGGTTCTTCCAAAAATGGTCAATGTGCTTTAAGAGTCCCCAAAAATCAATTCAGCACTTGGTGATACAATAAAAACTATCAATCTAAAAAACATCAACATTTCAACATGTTCTCAATTAAATTCAAATATTGAATAAAACTTGGGTTACCATTATTCAATTTTTATGACCTTTTCGGTGACCTTTGGACTTTTTTACTAAAAAATCTATATTCAGTAACCAAGGGAAGTGTGTCAAATAAAAATTCATTTAGCAATAAAAGTTTCAATTATAAATTTCATATTCAAAATTTGTTCATCTATTCTGGATGGATATTCAATTTTACCAAAGTTAATTTCTTTTTTTGTATAGAAAATAACAAAAAAACAAAACCTTATGCAAATATTCAGAAATATGTATCTAATCTATACGTATACACACTAACCTTCATGCATATGTATATACAAATCCCAGCTTTCAATAACCATTTTGTCGGAAACATTTTCGACCTTCCACCAAAATATAAATCAAAAAACAATAATTTCATACCAACCCTGCCAATGCAGAGTTTAAAGTTCTGAAAAATAAAATAAAAACATTGAAATTTTTTAAGCCATATTCACTTATAAACAAAACAAAAAACAGACAAAATACATTGTAACGTGGCGCCCTCATATCAGCCCCTACAGCATTTCCATATTCAATTTTTTGCTTTGTCCTGATGAATCCTGATGATGAAATATGGTCCTTTCAGTTGACCATGTTGCACACAGATGCACCATCAGTAGAACTATTTCGTAATTTTTGTACATCAAATTCAACAGCTAAAAAAATATACGTAATTAAAAAAAAGTCTTATCATAAAAATAAAAAAAAATCACAAGCTGGAAAAAACAAATTCACAATGAGAAGTTAAAATTTGGTTAAAAAATAGAATTAAAAACATTCTTTTTATTTTTTGCCAATAATTTGTTGGTTATGCGGGTGATTTTGTGTTATGAATGTTGAAGGATATCGTTCGGCGGCGTGGTTGAAACATTTCACATTAACGATGTCAAAATGTATACGAGTACGATAGAAGAGTGTATACACACTTACATAGACACCATTTTGGTCTTCGACCCAATAAGGACCCTTTTCCGGGGAAAATCCTGCGATATTATTGTTATGGCATTGGAGAAATCAATTTTCGCTAGCCTCCTGATTGAGCAAACAAAACTGTGAAAATGCAATTTGAATTAAAAAAAAAAGTTTTTAAAAAAAGCGAGGGAAGGATTTTTCAGATACAAATTATTTTTGTTGTTGAAAGTGTTTTTTAATCTGCACTATGTGCAAAAAAAAAAACATAAATAAATAACAAAAGCGGATGTTGCATCTTTTTATATAGATATGTATACTTATTTTTTATTTTTATTTTTTTTTTTAACTTAATCGGGTGCTTTTTGAATAATTGATTGCGAAATGAAATAAATAAAAATAAAATAAACTAGAAAACAACAATTTTTGATTGAAATTGCTCTCACGTACCAATACATACTCGTATACTCGTGTATGTACAACTTTGGAGTTTGATTATTTCCTGAAAATTTTGAAGAGTCATCGAAACGATTGAAAATAAAATTTCTATGGACTTCCAATGTATATGGGGCATCAAAACCTACATACTTTATTTTGTGCACAAAGACTGAATGGATTTTTTTTTTTGTTTTGTTTGAACTCATATCAGGAATTGTTCAGGATATTTCTGCTTCAATGATACTTCAAAGTTCAAACAAGTTAATTCCATACCTCTATACCGATGATACAAAAACAAAATAAAATCTTTTCAAAAATGTAAAAAGTTAGTTTGTTTTAAATAAGTTTTTTTTTTTGCTTTTGTAAAGGTAGATATACCCCCTACTAGTATGTATGTTTAAAGAAGTCTTATTCCAGTTATTGAACATTCTAAAATTTACAAAGAACGTATAAGGGTACAGTTTTTATTGAACGTTCAATTTGTTTCACATGGTCAAAAGGTACAATGAACATCAATCTATTTTTTTGTTTGTTTTGATTTTAAGTTTTCAACTCGTTGCACACACAAATTTCAAAAAAAAAAAAACTGTGTACCTTAAGTTGGTCCTTATAAAAGTTATTTTTAGCTTTCTATGACGTTAGAGATTATTAACAAAATTTCGTCATTTGGAGAACTACTAAATTTCAAGATATGAATGTCAATTACAGAATTCGATGAATGAGTTATGGAAGCATTGCAGTCTGACTATGTACTATTCCAGACTATAATCTATCACTGTGTTAAATTTCATCTAGATCCGTTCAGTTTTTAGCCTATAGCACAGAATAGATCAGAACTCTCGGTTACTTTTCTTTTGAAAACGTCAAGATGACGAAAACATATAATCTAGTTATTTAAAATTCATATCTATCGCATTTTATAACGATTATTATTTATAATTTTCCAATAAGAGGTTTAAATGTTTTATTCAAAGATATGATGTCAATAATATAATGATACCGTTCAATGACACCTCCGGACCATAAACCACATCAAACAGTTACACGTTGACGACGGTGGAGAGGCTTGTAATAATTTCAATGCGTTGTTGCCTGTATTGTTCCATTTTTATAAACGTCTTAGTTTTTACTTGTCAAATGTCAAAAAATTACAGTGACATCTACCGAAATAGCTGCTATTCAAAATAACACCTCTTATTGGAAAACCCTTTAAATGTTTAAATGATAAATGCAAGTTTCACGTAAACGTTAAGAAAATAAAAAAAAATAAAAAAATAAGTAAAAATTTGTGAAAAAAATCGTAAAAATATTTGGAAAAGTACCAGCAGTTAAAAAAAGTTCTACATATTTTAATTATTTTTTTCTGTTAGAAATTCTATATTTTAATAAAAGGATTACTAGGATTTTCAGGCTCTAAAATCCTAGAATCTCAATCTGATATTTCATTCCAATAATATCTCCTCCATTTTTTGTGTTTAAACCTTTCGACTATATATTTTTATCTTGTAATGAAATTCCGTATAACATGTCACAAGTATATTTATTGTTTTTATTAATAAAAATGTAGGAATTCTTTTAAAATTCCTTAAAAACCTCTGAAAAAACAAAATCCACTTAAAAGTTACAAAAAAAAGAAAACAAAATGTCACTTAAATAAAAAATATTATTTTCATTAGAAAAATGTTTGTGACATATCTTACATACTCATGCCTGCACACAATAACATACATAGACACACTTTCATAAATGTAAGTTTTAAACAAAAAGATTATTTTTCTTGGAATTATTTATATTTGTTTTTTTTTTTGTTTTGTCTCAGGGTCGTCAGAAAAAAAATGTCATTTGTGTTTATAAACAACAACTTACAATCCAATGTTGTTTTAAATTGACTCGTTTGTCAAAGCATAAAATATACAGACAAACATACCTACATGAATTTACATGCATATGTGAACTTTAATATGTATGTTCATAATGTTGGAAAATGTGTGAGATATTTGCAGCTGGGTATTTTCATTTCCACAAAAAAGTATAAAAAACAAAAACGCTTTTCTCATTTTTAAGTGGTTTATTTTTAGAAACATTTATGTACTATGTAGAAAAAATACAAAAATATTTGTACATAAGAATATTATGTTCTATCAAAATGTTTATAATTTAATGACATTGATTTCATGAACAAAATTTGGCTTTTTGTATAAAAAAAAGTTTTAAAATTCTTTTGTTGTTAAATTGAATTTTTCTTATAACATTCAAACGAAAAAACCGTATTTTAAGTTGATTATAAATTTGAAATGTCAAATCAATTAACGTGATTGGTAGAGCAGAAAGTCCAATGAAACGTTAAGGAAATCATTTTAAAATTGGTTTCCTTGTCAATTTATTAATTATTCCAATTCAATTATGAAGAACACGAGTTACATACATACATACGTATATACAGACAAACTTGGGGGGTATTTATTAAAAGAGGGGTTATTATATAGAGATACATACATAGTTGATATTATTTGCAGCTGTAAATAGATGCCTCTTGAAACGAATCATCATCATCGTCAGGATTTTATGTTTATTATTCATATTAAGAGAAATATCCTGTCAGTTTTTTGCTTGTTGATAATTTGATATAATTTTTTGTTTGTGTGTGTTTTGTTTTAGGACAGGAAATTTATTTCAGATTGTGTTGATTTATTTAACAACTTAACAACAACAAAATCAAGTTGTCAGCGTGAATTTTAAATGTTTTTTTTTCTCAATATTTTTATTTTTAATAACCTTCATTCATTTATGATGTGTATGAAAAGTGTACGAGAAATATTCAACAAATTGATTTATTTATTTTAATGATAGAGGGTGTCCCAAAGTTAACTGAATATTTTGCTTTAATTTGCAACCATTTGTAAGGCAATTGCCACACAGCGTAGATATTAAGTCAACTAATTTTTTGACAACAAATGTTTTCAGAAAAAAATGGTAAAAAAACATGTTTAAACTTCTAAATCTAAAAGAAAATCAATGAAAGTTAACAGTTGGTTTGATAATCTCCTAACTGAAGTCAACTTAAAAGTCCAACATTCCAAAAGACTTATTTTCAAGGACTTGTCCACATATCGATTCTTACCAAAGAACAAAACACTTTGTAAGGATTTTCAAAAATAGCTCACAAATTTAAATTCTTTTCAAATAATGTCCCTATTGTGAGTTACATTATATTATTATGTCCATTCGTCTGTTTATTGATATGTAGACTATACTCCTTGTATTTGCAGATTCATTCAAAAATGCATAACATTATCCTTACAGTTCAATGAAGCGACAGAATGCGCTCTATCACACACTTATGTGTATTATTGTATATAGATGTACGATTTACCATCCAGGATAGTCTCATTCAAGTGAAACATAATAAAGGACATCAAATAAAATTAAAATTTTATTGCAAAATTCTGTCAAGCATACAAAAGGTCGTTATGATTGTCATCATCATCATATTGCTTATAAAAATAACAACATTTTATTTACGGAAATATTAATATAAAAATTGAAAATCAGAACAAATAAATACAAGCGAAAAAACATACGTTAGGTTATAAGCTTCTGACTTTTTTGGTGGTATATATTTCAATATTAAAACATTTAATATTTGTTCTTTTTATTTAAACAATGAAAGTGCTTCCATTTTGGAAGCATAAAATATATCACACAAATTATACAATTATTTGTTTTGTCAAAAAATGTAATTAAATATGTTCTTTATACCATTGAAACCAAATTTTAATATGTATTTACATATGTATTTATATTTATACTACGAAAGTAATATTTTATTATATTTTTAACATTTTCAAAATGTTCAATGAATAAATTATTATTTTTTAAGGGTTTTTATAGATTTTTATTTACGACAAATTTATAGCCTTACAAAATGTCTAGAAAATAAAGTGTCTTATTTTATAAAATTCATGTTCAAAAAAAATTAATCAGTGAAGTTTTTAATTAAAATACTGAAAATATATCTATCCCAGAATTCGTTGATAATGTTCTTGAGTCTTGAATTTTATTTAAACCATCATATTAATATATTGTGTAGGTTTATGTCTTTTTTGAATGCAAAATCTAAAATTGAAAAACATACTTACACCTACATAATGTACATATGTATGTACTTCTATTGAATTCAAGAAGGTCATAAGTCATAACAGATGCTTTTCTTGAAAGTTCAATACAAGCACAAAGTTTAAATAAATTAAATTAAGGTTTAATCAAATTTTATCAATTTTCTAAAATCCATTGGAAATTCTCTCCCCCCCAAAAGCTAGTGGAATTTCTATGAAATCTTTTGGTTTTGCTTTATTGGATTTTATAAATTTAAATGATTTCCTTTATAAAATAAATAAGTTATGTATAACATATGTAGGTATGTATGACGTGTTTAGTCCCCATGTTGACGATATATACTAATTGATAATCTTGAAAATTGATTTTCTTCCTGATTTCTGGTATTTCAGTGTGGTTTTCTTAAGAATATGAATATATTTCTAAATTCAAAATATTTCATTATGAATATGAGTTATTAGAGAAATTTTATATGAATAAATAATAAAATTTAAAATCTTTCAAATTATATTTTGAAATTTATTTATGAAGTCTTTAGAAATTTAATGAAGAATAATTTAATAATAAATTTATAGAATAAAATAGTTTCGTATATGTAAGTGTATCGTCTAAAATTGTATTGATGAATAAGGCCATTGAAATGTCACAGAATCAATTTGTATTTGTGTATAAGTATGTATGTACCAGAATTTGATAAATCCTACAAAAATCCTGGTTAACCCATATCTAAAAATTATTATAGTGGAAGGCCACCATAAATCCCTTCCTGTTCATAAATAATTTTATCTAAGCCCGCAGCTAAAGGGTAAAGTAAATTTATCATATACCACCACACACACCTTTCAAATCTCTTAATCCGTTCTAATTAATATTTAATTTAATTTTCACCGACGACCGACGACGCGCCGCATTCGTAGGTGTTGAATTGAATTGAAATAACTCGCATCATTTACATAAATTCCAATCACAACATTGACCTTTCCATTAGGTGTACCGTGTACCGTTTACCGTTTACAATGTATATAGATACTTTTTATACTCGTATTTAGATAGGTTTAGTAACATTTTACTTGTTCTGGGGTGTATAAAAAGATACTTTGTACCTACTGTAAAAAGGGTAAAAATGAAAGGGGAAAAAAAACTTATATATGTAGATTGGTGCGATGACGTTAAAAGGTGATGGTATAATGGTGACGTTAATCATGACTAAGATGACGTCATTGCAGAGTACCTATGTTGGATCTATCGATTATCGGCTCATATCAATTAGTTCCAGCTTTTTTTCCATCTATTTTTTTGTCGGTCTATTTTTAAACCGTATTCATGTTATTTTTTTTTTTTGTATCAGAACTCTTCAGGTGAAAGGCGTAATGGAAAAATTGATGATCTAGTTCAACACATTGCACATACAGATTCATTTTACGCCTTATCTCTACCTCACCACCCATAACCCCTCCACGTCCACACTTACTAATAGATATAAAGATATATAGATACATAGATAGATAGATACTTGGAAGTTGATGTCGTTGGCTTTCAATTAAGGTGGCAATAACGTTCGCTGATGGTTGGTGATTAAAAGTTGCTTCCATTTTGTAGTCTACTTCTTTCTTTCATTTGATAAATCAAATTGAGGTAGTTCGTGACATGAAATCGTTATCTATGTAGGTTTGTAATATGAGAGATTTTGATGAAAAGGATTTTTTTACTATCCTATTTTTTTATTTTTTTTTTTTGTCTAAAGGAATCGGTATCATACGGTAACGGTATAAAGATAAGGATGGTGCAGTGCTTACACTCGTATATGACGGTATTTTTAGAATTTTTTTTCTCGTATTTTTTACCGCCTTAGGGGTGTTGAAATCAGTCGCTTATATCAAATCAATTTATTTTGCTATTTAATGGATTGCAATCATGATGGCGAAACTGTAGATACCTTCACACATACTCGTACATATAGATGTTGAAAGTATCAATACAACCGCAGGTTATAAATTCTGTGGGGAAATATACAAAGAAATTGTCGTGCATGTGGATTCAGGACATCAGTAGTCGAATTTTTTATATTTTTTGTGATTTAAAAGGACATTTATTTAAAAAAAATATAGATTTAAGGGAAGAGGCAGAGTAAGGACATCCCTTTAGTTTTTTATTAAGAACTAATATCTTCAAATTAATTTCAAACAGAGTGTCTTTGAAATAGTATGTATTGTATTAATTTTGAATGTTTATATAAGGTTTTGAGCTCATAAAATATTTTAATCTTTAAAAGTTTGATATAAAGCAATCAGGACTTAAAGTTGAATATTTTCATAATTTCCAAAAATTAATTTGTAAGAGTTTTCTGACATTTTTTAAAGTTGAGAAAACTGAGAGATTCAAATTTCCCTCATAGCAAAATTTTAAATTTTTAAATTCAAAAGAAATTGTTCATCCTCGGTTATTTTGTATCTAATATATTTAATGATAATATTTTTCTATGAAATTTTACTCTTCATAGAGTTCTATACACTACTTGGGTATTTTATGGAAAATATTGAGCACATCTTTTTCATGTAGGTAGGTAGTAAAATATTCTACGAAAGACCATTTTTTTTCGATAAGGAATTTAAAAAGAATATAACAGTAGTTTAGCTGCACTAAGTACTTTCTTTTAAGTGTTTATATGTATACTGCTATGATCAATGAAATTTATTCGAAATTAAAATTTTGTCAAGTGAAGCTATTCAACTTCCTGTATGAAATTTTAATATTTTTTTCTAAGAAACCATCATGCATTTCCTTATTTTCAAACCAACTTGTGTAGAATAATTGCTCATGGAGTTCTGATTAAAAACTTGAATGACTTATATTTTGTAAAGGTTTCTCATGTATGTATCTCAATAAGTGTACTCATTAAATATCGATAGAGAGTTAAAATGAATCGATTAAATCAGATTTCTTCAAAACTATATCTAATGATTGTCGAATGTCAAAAAGAACTACAATATTTCTGAAAGATTTTTCCTGCATCTTTCCACATTATAACACTCTCAGTCAGATATTATATCTTATAGATACTTGAAATTAGTTTAAAAGATCGATTTCAAGTTTCAAAGGTAAATCGTTGATTTTTCCATTTCAAAATACTATAAAACTTAAAAATGATACGAAGTAAAACTTAAATTTACTTGTGCTTCGGATGATGACAAAAAATAAATCATTTCTTATACTCCTGGACGAAGGTCTCCATTTAAGTTTGTTTTTTTTTTTTTTTTTTTACCTGTAAAAATTTTCAATTCAAATATCCCCAGAGAAGACACACACCAAAAACTTAGAGAAAAAATAGTTAAATTCAATTCAAAGTTTGAACTCGTTGCTTTTTTTCTTTTCTCTTAATTTTTTGCCATTTTTTCTTCGTCCTTATACTGAATCTTTTGGGAATTTATTTAATGCTTGCCAGAGAAATCTCAATGTCAATTCTGAGTGAAAAAATCCATCGATTAAGCTTAAACAGTCTTGAAGGAAATCAACAACAAAAAATATATATAAGTTTCTATAAAAAATAAAATACAAGAAAACGAAAAAAAAAGTCCTGAGAAGTAAAAGTTTTCTAATTGAATAGTATTACCAAGTTCAATAAGAAAATTCCTAAAAAAAAAAAAAACTAAACTTTTGTTTTGCACCCTCTTTTTCCCAACTCGTGACTTGTGTAGAAGTAGAAGTAGGTAAGGCAGTATAATCAGAAGGAACGCTTCATAAATTGATGTTTATTTGTATCCTTTTAGGATTTGTTCTTTTTTTTTGTTTAACAAAGTAGAATAAGATTTGCAAATCTCTTTCATTTAGCTTCCATTAAGAGCTCATTTTGTTTGTTGTTGGTTTATCTACGCGTTTATTATTATTCGTTCAATCTAAAAAGTAAAAAGTTTTACGCCAGCTAACGGTGAAGGTGAATAATTCTAAATAAAACATGGTGTTTTGGTTGTTCTTGTTTGAAAAAAAAAAATACTTAATTATGAGTAGGTATATTTTGAATACCATAATAGAAGTGATGATAATTTAGAAATCTGAAGTTTGACAATTTTGAAAGTGGTCATATTGTTTGAGCTGCTTCTATCAAACTGATATATTTTGTGTACTTAGTATAGACCAAATGTTTTATCATTATGTGCACTCTATTTGGGCAACTTCTGGAGGACTTTACCCAGATCCTTTTATCAATTTTTAATAAGTTTGGGTGCACCCTTATTTCTGTAGGACGTGATTTTCAACTTATACCCAGGAGATAAATGTATAATAACCGTTGACCATCGACATCGACATGTTTTCGTTAAATGGGCTCTGGCCTGGATCAGTTAAAAAATTGCTAAAGCCACATAAGATCTTTTGCGTAGAGTTGACGTCGCGTCGTCGTACGCTGAGAACGACAATGGCCAGGATGTTAAGATCAAATATTCAAGTCAAAATTATATGAATTCCGAAATACACTAGACTGTAATTCTCACCCTCAAATTATTCTTCTATAATATACAGATGTACAAATTTTATTTCTATTTTAATATCCTTGAGAAAAATTATGTAGACAGGAGTATCTTCTGTATGAAAAAAAAGCAACAAAAATCTCAAAATCCTTCCCAAGAGAAATATGTTAACAAAAACAGTAGCGGTGTACCCTTACCTATCATACAAAAAATTTGTATAAATTATTACCATTTCACAAAAAAAAAAAAAAAATACCCCATGCAAACATTATAATCGCTTAACTTATACCATCATCGTACAAGACATTAAATTAGCATAATTCCTTCAGAAATTTACTTTTTTTGTTATCATAATAATTTTTTTCGTTGGTATAGGCAAGAAGAACGCCCTCTGAATGTGAGAAAATTGTGAAAAACGCAACCAAAATAGGTATAATGATGTTAAAAATAGATAAATCATATGGGTATTAAAATATGTGTGTATGTATGATTACCTACAGTTATACATATATTTACCTACGCAAAAAAATATTCCTTTTTGTTATTTTTGAACAAATCAAAGAAAAGCAACAACAAAAATTTCGTATATTAATAGCTATCATGAACATCCTTAAATCCTCTTTTTCTTAGAAAAAGAAAAGAACTTCACCGAACTTGATTCATTCGTATATGTATATATGTATCTACTAAAAGGTATGCATAACCTAAAAAAAGGAGCCAAGGCAAATTTGAGGAGCTTTTTGAGTCATTTGTCAGTAGCGGATAAGTAGGGAAGGGGCAAGAAAACACGAAATTTTGTTATTTTAATAGATAAAGAACTTGCGTAAAATCTTACAATTTTGAAATTTTTGATTTTCACCATCTTCGATTTGAACCTGCAATAAACTCTTAAGACCAAATATTTTTCAAGTTAATTTAGTCATTGGAGAAAAGTTTAGAGTCTAGACCATAATTGAACGTATTGCGTTCAGAAGTCAAGGTCGAAATTTAATTAACTTGCTGAAAGTTCAAAACAACGTAGAAAAAAATTGCAACCTTAAAACAAAAATAAATCTAGAATAGGGTCTCCTGGGCACTACTCTGCCTCTCACCCTGCTTCTAGACCCGCACCTGTCATACATATGTGTCCTACATAATATTTTACTCGAAGAAAGCAAACTGTAGGATTATCCTATCTAAGTTTCCCAAGGTACACCTACACACAAAGCAAGACTCTTTCTCTATCCTCTCTCACTGAAAAACCTACTTACACAAAAGTTTTCTTGTACAAATTATAATCCACTTAAGCCACGCCCTCATTTTCAACCTCCATTTAACCATCATTCCGTGGGGAGATCACCTCAAAAATGAAAATGAACAATCCTACAAAATTTAAATGCATCCTAGACACACACCCATTATACGACACACAATGTGGCATAGTGTTTTGTTGGGGTTAGTAGAGGAAGGAGGGGTGTGGGTGTAGGGGGGTTGACAAAGCGGACAAAGTAGGTGGCTGGGGTGGATATTTCTGTGAATTGCTCTTCCGCAACTCATTAAACATACTTTAAGTATTTTAGTACAATTAAACGAAAAACTAGATGAGAGTTGGAGGAGTGTTGGAAGGTTGCGTTACGAATGCGAATGCGAAAGAACAAGCCGGAGGAGGTGCAGATACGGGAATGTAAGAAACTGCTGCGCTAAAAGGCATCCAGGATTCATGAAGAAACATATAAGAAAATATCTTTCCAACTGTACACACATATGTACATATAGTGTGGTAGCTATACATGATATGTACATAACTTATAGAATACGCAGTGAACTACATCCACGTCAGAAGTGGGATGGGTTGGGTAATGGGTAGGTGCATGTATACATACTTAATTCTCACTTGATAAGCAGCAATTATCATAACAAGTGTAATAGTTTCTCTTGGGCAAAAACGGGATCTAGTAGTTGTAGCTGAGTAGAATAAAGTATATTTTCTAGAGGGATACAAGATGGTGTAGGTGGTAGGCGGAAGGGTAAGGATAGCATAATCGCTATTGTTGTGGTTTTACTCTGGGTTCTTGACACGAAAGGAGATATTACACCACCTCTAGAACTCTTGATGATGGGTGTGTTGTATGAGGGTTTTAGTTGTGTTTCTTTTTTATTTGTGTCTTCATGTTTTTTATCTCCTGAGAATGAAATTAATCCTATAGTTTAAGTTATACTTTAGTCTATTCTTTTTTTTTTTTTTTTGAGTTCGTGTACTGTAGGTATTGCTCGAAGGATCATTATTTGTGATAATTGCTAGTTTCCTTCTGCTTTAATGTTGAAGAACTCGACATGAATAGGTTTGAATGTTTGTCTTTTTTAATTATGTGACCTGAAAGCCCTTGGGGGTAGTGAGGGTGGAATCAAGAAACGAGTTAATTGGATTTTGGCATACAAATGTTATAAGTGAATTATTTGCTCATAAAATGTTGAACAATGTTTTTTTTAAATAAAAAAATACTCACACTTTTAAATGAGGGGCTTATTCTCTGTTAAAAGATTCAAATTAGTGAAACCCTCTTCCTTCTTCCTGATATGTCCTTTAAAATAGGTAAATTACTAAAAGCTTTTTGAATTAAATTTAGCTTCTGCTTCATTAATTATTTCTTGCTTCTTTGCATTAATTTTCTGTCAATCATAATTAGGAACGTAGCTACCGTGGTATCAGGCGTATCAATCATATCCGGCCTGGTCTACAAGGTCAGAAGTTACAGATTATAAAGGACATCAAATTTAATTGGGAATTTGAAACACGACGTGAATTGTAAAAATGTAGGCACTTATTAAAAGTCCTCAAAAAACCTGTTCTCCCTCTTTTCGTAACTTATGATATTCCTGTGTTCCATAAATTGCTCGTGAGAGGAATCTTCGAAAGGATATTTTTTGTGTGAAAAACATAATACTAGAAATGTAGGTACTGTACATACATACATATTAATGTATGTGTGTATAATCCGTTCAAAAAAGATTAATATCAAAATGATTGATGACTCGTTTACTCTATACCTGCACCATCACCAACATTTTAAATGCATTCATATAAAAAAATTTCATGTCCTTTTTTCGATATCAAAATTTCTCCTCACATATACACATGTACAATAATTTGACTTCTATATTTTTGTTTACAGGTATGACCATGTGTTACCAAAGACCATCGGTGAATCACAATAATTTGGATCAAAAACCTACACATTCCCCACCGTTGCATTCACCCCATGGCCATAGATGGAATGAGCCATATTTTGACGTAACCATGCCAAGGAATATCACGTCACTTGTGGGAAAGTCTGCATATCTGGGATGTCGTGTGAAACATTTAGGAAATAAAACGGTATGATTGATCATCAATTCTCGATTTGATTTTAACATGAACATTAAATTCTTCTTTTTTTTATCTGTGTCTAAAAATAGAACTAAGCCTTTAAAAAAAAATATTAGACTGAAAATGTGTGAGACAAATTACAAATTCAATGAAAAATGTATGGAAAGAAATCAGGTGCAGTCCAATTATAAATGGAGTCTTAACCAACCTGTTCAACTCCATTAGTATGCAATTAAACTATTATATCTGACCTGGCACATGTCTGTAATTCTCAACCATCCAGAAAATTAAATGCAAATCAAAAAATTACTAAAGCATATTCCGAAATCCCCAGACACGTTTCATAATGACATACTAAATTATTTAATACCCAGCCGAACAACGACCCTAAATATATATGTACTATGTTTGTAGAAAAAAAAAGGATTCAAAACATGGTACTCATTGGTATAATTATTGTCATTTTGCTCTTATTAAAATGTTACATACCTATACTCAAGGTCAATCGCTCGCTTATCCCTTCTTTGATAAGAATTAATTTGATTGAAATTCCCAAAACGATTGACTCGACATTACATGCCGTGCATGTAATAGATAAAGTATCTTAGAAAAAAAAAGAATATATAAATTATTCCGTGGGAATTGACAGAGCTGTTAGTTTGTTGATGTTTTCATTTTAATTGGTTTTTCATAATAGAAAAGGGTTTAGATACGATGGAGGTAAAAATTGTTTTAAGATAAAAAATTTGCGATTTTAATTTAAGATACAAAATGCAAAAACAAGAATGTCCTTGTAATTGGGCTTGATTTTTTTTTTCTTTTATGGAAATCAGAAGTGAAGTCAATTTAAAACCTATTTTAAGTTAAAATTTTAGAAAATAATTGGATTTCTTGGAATCATTTTGGTTTCGTTTTCTTTGGGTATGAACTATAGAAGGACAGAATTAGATTAATAAAGGACTAACATTTAAAATTCAAATAAAATGCATAACAAGAATTTATAAATTTTATACATATACATACCTAATACGTATAAATGAGATAAGGTTAACGATATTTTTCATCTTACATACAAAATATCAGTCTTTTTTTTATTTTTATTTATAATACAGATTTTAATTATTAACCTCTCTTATATATTTTTGTATAGTAAATTAACTACTAAGTTACAATAAAAATATTTTTTTTACACAAAAAATACTGTACATATATTTAATGTAACCAATTAATATTTAAAATTTAATTCATAAAACAAAATAAGAGAATTACAAAACAAAACAAAGATAAATCGATGTTTTCCTCTTAATTAGTAATTAAATGAAGTTATATATTTCTAATTCGCTTATTTTTGCAATTTTAGAATATAATATGGATCATTAAATCTATAAACAATTTAATTTTTTAAAACAATGCAAATTTTATCAATTTCATAATATTATAATACCGTCATCAAATGGTCCATTAAAATTATTTTATTAAAACAATAACAACTCAATGATTGCATTGGAAATACATTAATATCTACATTGTAACAATGAATGTATACATATAAAATATAAATGTACAGTATGATATTAGGGTTGTGATTTTTTAAATTTGATTTCAAAATGTATTTTGGATTTAAATTTGATTCAATAATTTATTTATTTATTAGGCTTATTTTGAACTTATAAATTATTTTTCCATTTACTCTTAAATTTTATATTATAACTATTGTTTATTTGTTGAAGCTTAGTTTTATCTGATTATTTATTTTGTTCTTTGAACTTAATTTTTAAGTTGTAAGTTTAATTTATTTAACTTTATTTAATTTATACCATATCCCTGCAAATTCAAACTTCTGCAATTAAAAAAATCAATTTTAATTCAATATGATTTTCAAAATCAGGACCACCCTAAAGTAACCTCAATTGACATGCATAAAATATGTAATTTTATTTCCAAAATCGAATTTAAACAAAAAGATTTATTTGCTTTTAAAATTCAATTAAAGCATAAATTTAATATTTTTGTTTCTGTATGTGTTTCATTACACATACGACTACATACATACATATTTCTAATTTAATTTGTATAATGGATATGACATTTTTAATAACCCTCTTTTCGTAGCAATAAATTTTCATTTTCAAATATCAACGAAAAACCAAATTTAAACCACAATGCATTTTATGATAAATTTTGTAATTTATGAATATCGAAAAATAACAAAAATATTGATTGATAAATCTGTAATAATTTGCTAAAATTTGGCTCTAAGAATGTTGCATTTACAAAAAGTCAAAAGCAGTTAAAATAAAATCAATAAGCGGTAATACTTTTGTGACACATGACTAAATGTCAAATGAACTAACCCTTTTGGTTTTCTGGTATTTAAATGTCAACAACGAAAAGACAAAACAATTTCAATACAAACAGGTTTCGTTATGATTTTTGTCAATAAAACGACATGTTTTTCACTTTAACTTTTACAAATAATGACCCTTTTTGACGTTTAATAAATTTTTTCACTTCCCTAAGAGGGCGCCACATACGATCATGATGTCAAAATGAGTCACTTAAAACAGCCTCACGTGAACACCGTCAATAATATGCTGAGATTGTGAGTGGATACAAAATTAGTCAATGGTGTAAGAAGGATTTTAAGTACTCCTGTAAAGGTGGTTCAACATTACAGATTTTATTATATTATCATATTCATTACCAAATTTCCAGTGAAATTTGTAAGTGCCAAAAAAAGTTAAAAACCGGGAAGAAACTTATTTTTTTTTAATTTAATTCTACTTTTCAATATTTATGAATGCATAAAGAAGCACATTTCAGAATAAAGTCTTCTTTTTTTTTTTAAATCTACAATCAACATTTCTACATAAATTTCCTTAGAACCAAAAAATTCCAAGGACATTGTTATTTGAGTAATAAAAACCGCTTTACTCATTGAAACACTTCAATACTCGACTAAGTGTTTGAATTTACACTCAAAAACCAACAACTTTGGTGTTTGATGAAAACTTTGAAGTTCTGAATCTTGTTTAATTTTTTTTTTGCTTTTTTTAATCTTCAAAATTATACAGAATTCATAATTAATTTCTAGTGTCAGTAAAATGACTTTTCATCATTTATACCAATCTTATTGCAAAGGGATGGCAGCCAGGATGACTGTATAGTTGAATATAAGAAAAAATAAGGAGAGGTTTTTAAAAGTGAAGAGCTTTATCCTTATCCTTTAGCTGTACGAGATAGCTATGTAACTGTAGGTACACGAATGAGAATCCAACCTACACACGTATAAAATGTTCATAGTATACAGTTAAAATTATTGACAAAGGCAAATGGCTGTCGCGGCTTATCCTTCCTGTCCATCAATGTTTCATTTTTATACTCCTCTATACTCTATCATCATCTCTTAGTCGTCATCGTCATCGTCCATGGCCAGGATTCGGGATTCCTGCCAACGTATTTGTTTTTTTCTTTTTTTTTATTTCATTTCATTCATCTCTGGAAAATAAAGACACAAGTTGATATCTGGCTGAGTGGGATTGAGAGTGAGACAGTGAGACTGGGAAAAGCGAAGCAAAAGGACCAATTTGAGGAAACTGTCTGCCAGTGCCAACTGCCAATCCAATATAAATGATGATGAACTTGCAGCTTTTGTCCTTGGTTGTTGTTGTTGTATTTATTTATTTATTTATTTATATATGAATGTATTTGTTGTTGTTTGTGTTGCTAGCAGCTTACAGCTTTATACGTACGTATAAAAGTGGATGTTGATGCTCAGTCTTATAAGAACTACCGGATCCATCTTAACTGTCGGAAGGGATCGCTTTTTTTTTTTTTTTTTTTCATGGTTGGTTCATCTGAAAAGAGAATTGATTACTTTTTTGGAATAATTAAGTCAATTTTTGAAAGGTAATAAATGATTGCTCAGTTTAGCCTTGATTTATGTATAAGTTCGTATGTACAAATGTAACTTTCCTTTCTTCGTATATATGTATGTATATTGTACATACATTTCGTCCTGACGAAAATGTAGATTATTTTATTTAAGAATTTCGTATTCTGTTGAAGTTTCTGGAACAAAGAGAGATTTATAATTTATTCAAATAATTACTTAAAAGTGTGTAAGTACCAAAAAGGATTGAAAGGAGTTCACAGAATAATAGATATACGAAAAGATCCTTACTAGCTATAATTATCGACTAAAAGTATCCTTTAACAAAATTTGTGTATGCGTTGAATGTTTTCAACCTCCAATAAAAGTAATTGTGATATGCACTTTAAAAAAATTGATTTTTGATGAAAAGCCTTCTTAAGAGATTCAAAAATTTGGAGTCTCTGGAACTTTTTCAATTGACGAACGACGATATGTCGTTATGCCATAATACAAGTCATCTAATAAGGCCCTCTATTTAAAATTTCACAAATCCCAAATATTACAAGAAATCTCGGAAATATAATTAAGACCAATTCCATTGCTGTTATATTTAAGTCTTGGGCATTTTGAACCAATTTGGGTGTTATCACCAAAACTATTGGCGTTATGAAAATTTTATTTTAGGGTGAAAGATTCCCAAAGGCATCACAGCAAAAATATCAAAGCATTTCGGAATCATAAAATATCTAAAATATTTTTGAATGCATGTTTTTTAACTGCTATCAGGCAAATATTTTAAAATAATCATATACCCAAAACAATAATTGTAATAATTCCAAAAGTTTGTGTCATAAAAGAGTACATATTATTATAATCTGTCAGTTTCAATTGTTTTATTTAGGTGTAATAATTTTTAAAGATATAATAAAAAAAAATATAACTATTAGGCATTTCCACTAAATTTTACACAAACAAATAGCCAATAAAGTTTTTTTTTAGGTGTTTTGACATTTTTAATTAAGGCCTCAAGGTTTTTAAAAACAAGACTACCTAAATGCCTTACGTCACTTACTTCATTAAATGAACATAAAAGCTGAAAATCAAATAACAATTCCATTTAATTCTCGAAAATATTTGTTTACCAAGAAATGCCTTAAAATCTACTTGTAACAACTTTAAAATAACTACACTTAAATTTCAAGTGAAAGTTGAAATTTATGTAACTTCGTTCGAAAAACTAGAACAAGCCCCAAGCACTAGATGTTGTACGAGTACCAGATGAACAATTAAAAACACACACACACACACACATACACATGTACATATACACACAAATTGTGTGCTTATGTGCTTTTACTTTAAAAGTCTCATTATTATAATAAATGTTGACACCGCCTTTCAGTAGGTTGCATTGGTTTTAATAACAAATTACAACAAATTTCAACAAGAACAACACCAACAACAAAAAACACTATGTAAGTTCACACATCTGCAACAACCACTAAAGTCATTTATTTCATCGCTCTAGGGTCAACATATTCCATTAAACGTACATTACTACCCCCACATACCTACTTGACCTAAAAGCTACCCCCTCAAAAAAAAAAAAAAAAACACCCTAACCCACACTACACCCACACTTACTCACCCTCACACCCACACCCACACTCATGCAGACAATTGAAATGGCTTTTTTTGGTTGGGTCGACACAAAATGTGCTCCGTTGCACATTTAGCAATAATTCCTCTTTAGTGCATGCATTTATATAAATGCAGTGACAAGAACCCTTAAGCGCATAAGTAATAGATCCTCCAACACACACACACACTCACACACAACAGAACACAACACACAAAATGAATATGATTCATCTCCTGTGCATAATAGTTCATACATAATATGAAAATGAAACTCCACTTGAATAAAATTATATAATATTTTATTATTATTATTTTTTTATATAAACTTTAGCCTTTTATTGTTATTATTGTTGTTTTTTTTAATAACTAAAGTTTATATGATTTTTTTTTTAATTTCAGGTCGCATGGATACGTCATAGAGACCTGCACATACTCACCGTTGGGACATACACTTACACCACGGATCAAAGGTTCCAAACATCCTACCACCGAGATATAGACGAATGGACGCTGCAAATAAAATGGGCACAGAAACGTGACGCCGGGGTGTACGAGTGCCAACTATCTACCCAACCAGTTAGAAGTTTTTCGGTAAACTTAAATATTGTTGGTAAGTTAAATTTTGTTCTATTTTTTTTTCTTTTTTTTTGTCAAATGAATGAATGAATTGTTCAAAACGGCACAATACGTGTTGTTACGTCAAGAAAAAAAAAATTAATTTGTCATCAAGGTTAGGTCAGTGGAGTGAAAAAATATAGAAAAATATACAATTTTCATCTTCGTCAGTGATATCTACATAAAAGATACATACATATACATAAATACCTACAGCAATGTAACAGAGTGCGAGCGTGGGCAGCAGGAGAGGATTTCAAGATGAGTGACAAATGGTCCAATATTTTGAAAAGGAGTGGGCTGTTGAAAAATGTTTATATTTTTGAAAATGAAAAAAAAGAAAAATTATAAATGAAGCGGGGTAAGGCAGAAGAGAGAAGAAGGACTCGTCCGAAAAAGACACACGTGGCACATAATGGGATGCAGGTATTCCTGTAAAGTTGATTTTAATTCAATAAGATCTACGAGAAATTAAATAAAGTGCGGGCAAAACGGCTGTATCCTGTCACCGATATATTTTTTTATTTGTTTCAATGAGTGATTCAACTCAATAACCTAACCACAGCCATTTTTTTTTCGAGACTCATTTTGACGCCCAAACAAGGGAATTAAGAAGAGATAGAGACATTTTTTCAAAACGTCAAATTAAGCCACGTCAACACCAACTTGTGAGTTGTAGATATACCTCGACAAAAAATACTTGACATATTGAAACTACAAAACTACACAATCAATTATGACACCTACTTTGGTACTTGATAAGTTTGGACTGTAACTGCATGAACTGTCATCTCATTCAAAAGCAATGACAAAATTGTCTACGTCAAGGCACCCATTTTGAAAAATGTACGTTTCAACAATGGAAACGGTCAAACAATGAATTTTGAACTTTGACAATTGATATCGGGCAAATTATTCTATCTGTCAGAATTGACGAGTTTTTTTTTCTTAATAATGTAGATTTTTGTGCGTTATAGACACCAACGTCATAAGCAGGAACATCTTGTATAGATTACATTTGAATAACGAATTTTAGAATGAAGAAAAAACTTCCATTTTAAATTTATTTTAATATCAAAATTTAAAAGAAATCAATATGAAGGAGTCAATGGAGTTCTTTTACCAATGAATTGTGGGTGTAAAATATATTAAAATTAATACCAATATCGACTTAAGTGAGTACCTTTTAACATGATACTGATGCAGTATGTATACGAGAATAAAATGCATAATTTAATTTTCAACAGCAGTACAAATAAATTAACTGATTACCATATAATTATAATGCAGTTCATAATTATTATACATTATGCAAGATTAAATCCGCTCCTGATATCATCCACAAGAATGTTCGGTTTTAACAATTATGCCAACATCGTCGTTGTCATCGTCATCGTTGTCGTCGTCGTCGTGGGACGACCTCGACGAACACCACCACCGTCAATGATGCAAAAAAACAAAACAAAAACAAAAAAAATACAAAGTGTATTGAAAAAAAATCATAAAAACGACAAACTCCGCCACAACGCCGGGATTTTTATGCCAAACCAGGAATGCAAATCCCCATCACATTGACTCCAGGACGAACAAGGATCCATTGTAACAAAACCAAAAAAAAAAAACATGGAATCTGATTAAGAACTGCAATGTGGTAACGATTATGTTCGAAAAATACTCTCGCATAAAGCGTTCACAAATATATATACGAGTACATACATGAGAACATGCATAGCATACGAATACATGCCAGATAGTTCTTACAGAGAAGTAAAAGTACTTTGTGTACATATTGGCGTATTCAATCCGCAGATGAATCCTTCCACGCTCTCTGTGCAATCCGCGTCGCCGCCCGTCGTCGTAGTCGTTCATAGCGCTGCACTTGAAATATATGAAATTATCCTCCAAAGTGTAATCCTTGGTGCTATTAACATTTTTTTCCTATGCCACTCCTCCTGCTCTATACTCGTGCTCCTGTTCCTGCTTCTTTTTTTATATATGTATATATATTAGTATGTATAGGTAGGAAGGTACACATAAAAAACACGACGCATTAAAAGATAATCGTCCTCTTTCCACTTCTTCTTCTAGCTTGAACGTTGTGAAACTGGGACAATATGAACAAGATTACAGATAACTGAACCGTATTGAAATAATAATTACCAACCTGAATTAATAATCCTTATTTTTACTCGAACTATAATGTCTGTAATCTATCTTGTGATGTGTATACACACATACATACACAAACTGTGTGTGCGTGTATGTGTCTGTCTGTATTTTGATGTATACTTATATTCGTTATTATTATATTTTCCCAGACTCTATTGACAGTGAAAAAAATAGTATTCTACAGCAATACTACAACGATGACACATTCTATATAAGCTCGGATCGTGTCTATCAAGGAAGCGATGATGAATTTGCAGGAATTTATGGACCAATTCAAACCATAGCCGGTCTGTTAAATAAGGAAGAATTTTATTTTCTTTATAGCTTTGACTAACACTAACTTATATACTTATACTAACAAAGTTTGTCTTTGAGAGTTTTGTCTTGATTGTTATTTTTTTTAACAGGGTGTTACAATATTAATTTAAATTATATTTTAATTTCTGAGAGATACTTTAAGACTGTCACAGATTACATTTTTTTTTTCATATTTTCGAACCAATAACAAAAAAAAAAAAAAAAAAAAAAAAAAACCATACTCGAACTTTGAAAATTGTTAAGATTAAGTTCAAATTTTAGTGGGAACAAAAACAAAATTTCCAAGTATGCAAACGGACATCTGATCACAGATAAAATGTATGAAAAAGAAAAGGAGACTGAACAGACCTCTAAGGTAAATCAGTAGTTAACTTATAAATTAAAGTCATTCTTTACCATATACTTGCAATAGTAAATTAAGGAAAAATGCTACTAACTTAAATTAAAAAAAGTACTCATACGCCAAAGTGCACAAATCAAAAACATTTTAGTTTCTATTAGATTAAAAGTCTAAAAATGCTACAAGTCCAAATTCATACACTAATGTGATCTTTCTCATAAAAAAATCTTCTTTTCAATGTCAGGCTTTCAGACAGAATTCTATCTGAGGTTAATGAAACGAATTCTTCGGATAAGATAAATATTGAAATGACGTATTTAATTTAACTTGACTTTTATCGTAATTCGATTTGTAATTTAAAAAAATCTTTACCGAAACTCTCTGTTACGAGTCTAAGCATCCATTTGGACGCATATAAAATTGTATGAAGATTTTTCGCAAATATGTATTAAAGTTTATAAAAAGTTATTTAGCATTTTGTAAGTTCTCTCAAGTTACTATTTTTCAGAAAATCTTGTAACACCCTGTGTAAGTAAATAGGCTGTAATTCAATACGAATAAAACCCTGCTTATATATTCCAAAATGCCTACTCAACTTCCTCTTGCTTTTTAAAATCAGTAAGTGAAAGTTCCAAAAGAATCTTTTGTAGCACCCTGTATTTAAGTAAAGTAGGTGCAAGGTACGTGTTAAAATTAATAAGGTGAATAGTAGGTTGTAATAAGACAAGAGGTTATTTAACAGCTTTTTCCCACTATTAAGAGCGTCTACTTTAACACCTTACACGTGTTATTTCGTGGTAATTAGATTGTAAAAGTGTTGCTTAGCTGCTACTTTAAATTGTGCCTTACACACGCTCTTGCATACACATACATATACAATTTTTTTTCCATCCCAAATAATCCTTCATTCTTTGTTGTGCTGTTCCTTCCTATATCCTTAAAATATTCAACATGAAAGCAAAAGGTATATGTGGCATAAGGTTAACTAAAAAAAAAGAAAGAAAAAAAAAGTAGCCAAGTTGGCTTAGTTATAATGAGATTTTAATGGCATCCTGCTATGTTGTTCAAACTAACGTGAATTTTCATTTCCGCATCCTCTCTCTCTCTGGCTCCTGATAGCTTGATTTTATTTTAAATGCAATTGTGGTAAATTTTATTTTCCTCTTTCCAATCTCACTTCAATTACATTTTGTTTTGTCTGGAATCTACATGAGTTTTGTACTTGGTGCTTGGTCTTGTCTTCTCGTCCTTAAAAACCTTCCCAGGCAAATTTTGAACTTTTTTTTTACAGAGTGCTTACATATTCCAAAAAGTTCCCTTTAGTTAATTTCTTTGGTTGATATGTATTTTTAGGTAAAGTTAAGCGATAATTATGTGAATACATGTGTGTGTGTGATATTTTATAGGAACAAAGAAGGTCAGCATCAATCCCAACTTCGGTTCGGTTTTATTAAATATATTCTTAAAGGTTGTGTAAGAGTTAAAAGGAAAACCTTCAATAAATTTATTCTAACAAGTGATTTCGAAAAATCTTTTAAGGAGCCTTAAGAAGACCAATTCAAAGATCAGATTTTGATAGAGAGTTTTGTATGTCTTCTCAAGTTTACAAAACAAGTGTATCAGAACTCTTTTGAAGGTTCAATATTTAAATATTGATACATCATCATGTTAACGGAAAAGATATGCTAAGTCCAAAAATTTGAGTAATCGCTCAATTATTCAAATTTTTAACACAATGAATCCCTCTCATTTGTATCCTGATTTTATACAGCAATTTTATAGCTTCATGACAATAAAAAAATGGCAAACACATTTTAAAAAATCTATCTGTCACTACATAGAACAACCAAAAATATTCACTTTCAACACGTTCATTTTTATATTTTTTTTTATGTGAATAATTTATATATTTTTGGCAATTTTTCAAAAACAAAAAATTATTAAGTGTGGGCACTTTCTTATTTTATTTTTATATTTTTAACTCAAAATCTCTTAAAAATGTCAACAATGGTGTGTCCTCATATTTAATACGTGTATGGGTCGTAAAGTTGTATCCATTCATCAAAATTTCAAAATTACCCAGGGTTAAAGTTTATACATATGGTGAGGGCGAGAATAAGGAATATTATAGAAGATCAGGATCAAGCTTCTAATAAAACAAGCGGTGTCATTATGGTTGGGCATTATTATGCCATAAAAACAGAGAAAAAAAAAACAATAACTAAACTAACAGATATCCTACAGATACAGAGTAATGACTTTATGTATATGTATTATATATTTTCACAAATTTTTCAACCACGCACATCGTAACAGCATTCATATGTACATATATCCTGGTATGTATGTATTTAGTGTACGTTCCAATAATCGCATACATTAAATTCAGAGAGTCCTTCATGATGAAAATAAAATGAAATTACTACATCCTAGCCAAATCATCAAATGGCTGAAATAGTATAAAGTTGTCGAGGATAATATATTACGAGTATTGTGTAATTTAATATTTTGGTTTATAGAATTTTAACAATGTTCACATGCACACACACACACATGGACACTTAAAGATAGACAGTAAAATTGAATTATGAATTACTATATCCTCTCACACTCTTGTCCTATACATACGAGTATATCCTTTATGGCTTACAAAGCTCTTGGTATATGAGGCTACTCAAACATTTTATGATGAAAACTTTTGTATTATTATTTTGCGTGATATAATTTAGGAATGAGTTTTTGCAGAAGCTAGCAATTTCCCAGAATCTAAAGGATACAATAAATGGTACCAAAACTACACCACACTAACATTCAAACCCATGAGCACAAAAAACAGATCCTGAACAAGTGGGAATGGAATTTGGAATAACTTTTAGGACAATTATTATACACAAAAATTCCATTTCCATTGAATTAAATTTTGTTAAATTAGATTTAAGCCAATATAATATGTAGTATAAAAGGGTGCTTGTGATTATGTTATGTTTGTAAATAAAATAAAATTTAAAATTGCCTTTATACGAGTACTCGTATAATTAAAGCACAGCAAACGAGAGGTAAAATTTCAAATGTGCAAACTTAATTTTATTCTAACTAAATATGGAAATTTTTGTTCAGAAGTCAAAAGTAACATTATAGTACATTGATGATTATACTTTAATTTGAATACGGTTGCTTTTGTTTATATTTCCTTAAATTAATTTTACTAACACATATATTTTGGTTTGTCAAAAATTTTGACGTAAATAAGCTAATGTTATTTGCGTAAATTCAGGAACACGTTAATGACATTCAAAGAGATGCTAGTTTGTGTTTTTTTTGGAGACTATATTTGTGTGAAGTTACATTAAAATAAATTAACTTAAAACAATATCTTTTCCGAAAAATATCTAATCAGAGAAAATCTTAGATTGACACACACTAACTACATACCTGACAATTGTATGACTACTAAAATTTGTTGCTTGAGTTCGCACAAAGTATGCCAATTAGAGTATTATTTGACATTCTTAAATATGCCCTTGAAATTCATTTGAAAATGTAAAAAAAGCTTTCTATAGGTCCTTAAATAGTACTGTATCGACAGAAATTAAAATATTTCCATCAGTCCTTTAGCCAATTTTATATGATTTTTTTTTTCTCAGGGAACTCTTTTTCCCCACAACTTATTTACAGAAATATCTGTATTCCTGGAAACAACTATTATTACTAACGATTGTGAATTTCCCAAAATGGGAAAAAATCCCGGGAATTTTGATGCATGTGTTATACTGTTCACTTGGGCGTATGCTTACTTTTTGCTGGTTGAATTTTGAACAGTTTCATACAAAATGCACAACGATAAATGGAAAAAGAAAAATCACATGATTTTGAAAGCTGTTTTGTTGTTTCTTAAGTCTTGTTTTTAACAACAATAATAACGAAAATAATAAATACTCATAGCTTTCATCGAATTGATGCATAAATACATGCGCAATGTATCTTCTAAGGAATTATGTAATATTGTTTAAAAGCAATGCAACTGGAAAAATTGTAATTTATTTTGATAAAATTTATCCAGAATAGGTTGGGTCACCAGCAAATTCGTAGAAACAGCTGCTGAAGAATTAATTTGCATTAAATTTTCTATAAAATTAAATTAAATATCCTAAAAATGTTCCTTAAAAGATAACGTTATCCAGGTGCATGCTTTATCAATATTTAACGCTTAAAAGATAAATAGATCAAAATTTACTCCAAAGTCATAAAAGTCCTATTTAATAATTAGAAACTATAGTTTACCCAAAATTAAGACGTAGGTATTTTAACTTCTTACGAAAGATTTAATTATATTTGGAGTGCAAATTTGTTCAATATATAACATAAATAAAACACTATATCGGTTTCAAATTCCGAAGAAACTATTTAAGCCTCAACAATGTAACAAGTCAATCAGAATATAATTGATATTTAAGACACACACATGAGACTCCATGTGCTAATTTTAATACCATCACAAAAAACACTTAGTAAAAACATTATTTCAAAACAAATCCTTTCTAATCTTCTTTACTTCTGATGAATTTCAATTCGTTTCCGTCAGTTCGTCTCATTCCGAAATCCAATTGATCGGATTAAAACTTCACGGTCCTTATTCAACCACAAACAACCGAACTCAAATAAACCATCATCTATAATGTTAAACCGAGGATATATGTACATTGTACATATGTACATGTGTATGTAGGTACCATAAAATCAACCGCAATTGTAAGTATAAGGAAGCTTTAAATCCTTTTTGCTCTTTAATAGGTAAGATAGACAAGGCACTCAAAATCTAAAAAAAAACTCTTGTCTATATATTTATGTGTGTTAAGTATATGTAGGTGGGTGGAACAACAAATCCATCTTAACCAAAGAAAAACATTAGATTTAGGGTTGTCGCATGACAAAAACCAAAAAAAAAAGATTCCCTACTTTACCACAGAATATTGAACAGAACATATCCCTTTAGGGTATGAACACAACCAGACGTAAAGATAAAACAAGACTGATTGAAGCAGCCCCGTGTCGTTGGTTTTAGCTAAAACAAAATCGATAACAATTCACATCGCACAAAACAAACGAGAACTAATAGAAATAGTAGCATAGAGAATACAAAAATCACACACAAGAATCACAAGAAAGAAAGAAAGAATAATAAAAAGCAAAGCAAAACTACGAGTACAAGAAAAGAACACCCCATATTGGCTTTGTAATCCTTAAAATTGTCATCAGCTTTAGATAAACAAACAAAAGGACACCATCACACAAGCAACCTTCTCGTTTATCTCCCTACTTTCTACTTTATATATCTGTATGGTGTATCCCGTTGCTTCCTTGGTTTTGTATAGAAATTGCTTTATATGTATTCTCCCTTTTTGCACTTTTACCGATTCATTTCTTCTAAGAATGTTTTTGTTGGGAATTAGTTTAGTATAAGACTTTTACATTTGCACAAGGTGGCGCAAAATTGAGTATCTAATTTCGTTTTTCATTTATCAAAAATTATTTCGAATGATAAAAATCTTTATTTAAAAATATATGATATCCTTCAGTTGGCTACTGCCAGGGTTGTTACACATTTGTGTCCTTTTTAACGCGTACAATTGTCTGTGTGGTGCATCTGCTTATACCCAATTGCGTGACCTGACGTTAGGTTGACATATCTTTGTTCTTATCGACGTTATCAGCCATACCTATGATATTCCCGGCCAAACGATCATTCCGATGCCAAGTCTTCTGTGGTGGTTCGAGCTCAGTTGCCGTCACATTGACGTCGAAGTCATGCTGTGCTTACATCACCCACAGATTATTGGCAAAAACAATCGACACAATTTTTCCACCCTCTAGCACGCATAAGGCTTCATTATACGTAACTGCAGCTGTAATTAGTGCAAAATTGTCAAACTACAAGTGACTTACGACGTCATTTGCAAAAAAAAAATTATAACATCTCCCGATAGGGGGAGTTTAATTGTGTGGCACCTTGCAACACATACACTACAAATAATACAACTAACTAATGTATAGAAATGAGCCACTGTCTCTTCTACTCGTGCAAGTTTAGGATATCCTTTAACCAGTAAATAAAATCTGATGGAACCTTGTGTAGAGTTTTTCCATGTGTTTTGCTGTGGCAATTCCAATTTAAAATCCTTGCGGCAGAGACTATGCGAAAGAACCTAACACACAACAATGATGCTTTGTTGCATTTCTTAATACTATCAGCTTTTCCATTCCTATACCTGTTATCTACCTGGCCTCCTGTAAAATTTGTCTCCGTATAGTAAAGCCCCATTGTAGAGGTCCGAAGGCGGAATAACATATAGTAAATCAATTGAACTGTATAACAACATCCTTGATCCTTTGGCCCCATTCACAAACCATAATAAATGTACATGCGAGCAAAGGTATGTATGGGTGTGTCTGTGTTTATCTATCCCAACAATAAAATTACTAAAAAAAAAAACTAAAGCATCTAACCCACTAACACTAAACGAGTGAACTATAAAATAAAACGCAAATAACACAGAAAGAAATCTCATTCTTAATAGTTTTTTTTTTTTGGTTTTTGTTTTTGTTTGCCATTGTATTTGTGTGTGTAGCGTGTGTGTGGGAGTGTGTTTATTTGTTTCTTTCTTTCTTCTAAATGAATCCTTTTATATCTAATTCTAGTGCCAACAGCAACAATACTTGGTGGACCAGACTTGTATGTGGATAAAGGAAGCACCATTAATCTGACATGTGCAATAAAGTTTAGTCCTGAGCCACCGACACATATATTTTGGTATCATCAAGATAAGGTAAGTCTATAAACTACGGTATAGCCGTATACCTCCTTGAATCCTATTTGTAAGGCTTACAAACTTGTACATAGAATATAGAAGAACTAAAAAGGACAAATCACACACTTTAGAGACTTATAGAACTTCTACAGGAACGAAGGTATTTCTTTTCTCAGAAAACCACTCGCTATACTCACCATAGCCATTTCTATCGCCATCTCCATCACCATCACCATCTCAACTCCAGCTTCAGCCACGACATCATCAGCATGGTTGTCCAAGATAGCGTGTCCCCATTTTACATTCAAGGAGTAGAAGAAGAAGTATAGTAGGAGAAAAAAAATTCCTTTTTAAATTGCTGTCTGATGGTATATAGAAGGGATTACAGATTGGCCCTTTGATTATTATTATTCCTCTTCTTCCCTGAGCTGATTCTTGGCTATGACTATAACTATGTCTATTCTATATTGTATAAACTAAAGGGTGGGCAGTATTAAGTTTCATTATGAAATGAAAAGGATTTTCCTTTGTAGTTTGTTCCGTTTGAAAGATTAAACGTAAAATGGTTCGTTATTTTTGTAAATAGTTTGTATACCACTTAAAGTTAGATTCGTTTTTTTTGTATTCTTCATCCCATTTCTCGAGATGAAGGATGTAGTTTATGTTTTCTTTAGGGCTAAAATTGTTGATTTCGAATTTAGGGATTAGGGATAAAAGAAACCAGGAGACAGAGATAGAAGCTTTTAAATAATTCATAAATCATATCTAGAGGCGAGAAAAGATTGTACCTTTGCATTATTTTTTTTTTTTGCGTAAGGGTCGTTATCTCGGTGATAAAAGGCACAAGTGACAAATAAATAATAGAATAAAATAGCTACAGGATCCCTTAGAATGGACATAAGTAGATACATAAATTGTCTAGACTGCAGAGATTATAGCGACCGTAGTTAGTTTCTTTTGGCTGAACTCTAAGCACTATGCTCCATTTTTTTTCCATGCGAACAGAGATAACCGTAAATTTTAAGCAATAATTCACTTGTTAAATTTGCATTTCAAAATTATCTCATGCACGCACCGGTTAAACGTTTATCTCAGCAATATTAAGAAGGCAAATAGACACATTAAGCTTCTTTAGGGATATAGTCTTTGGGCTCAATATTTTACAAACATGTATGTATTTATCACGTTCATGTTCAAGAAATTTAGTAAAAAAATCAGACTAATAAATTTTAGACATTTCCTCAAACTGTTTGAAATAAGAAATAAAATTATAAAAATAAACAAAAAATGTTGCACATACGCCACATTGAACCACATACATAATCGAGTTGACTATCGTGAGCAGAACACAAACTAATAAATACAAGAGTTGTCTATATTTAAAGATCAAAGTTTTTTTTAATGGAAACTGACAGTTTTGCTCGAAAGAAGACCCAAATATTAAAAAAGTGTCAAAGTTGTTGGTCATTCAAAATCGAAAGCGTGTAGTGTATATAGTTAAGTTCTTCCATTGATACATCTGTTGGACTGGAAACACCTACATATCTACTCTTAGTAATAGGTTTTTGAATCCAGACTTTGCACTTTGTACTATAGATTGATATCTTACTAAATTTCGAGCTTAAAGATATTTAAATTGACTTTAGGAACGTCTGTAGTCAACAGATTAATATGTCTCTTAAAGATGGCTGATTGTTTTGTTTTGACATTTTTGACTTATCTCTCTCTTTTTTTAAATCCTTCAATTTCAAATTTGTTGCATAGACAAAAACAATTTTTAAAATCTCATAATTTTGTATCTTATCTTGTCTCAACAGGTCATCAGCGAGGACTCCGAACGTGGGGGCATCACATTTATCACAAGCAAATCCGATGATCCTAAATCGATTCTTCTCATAGACGATGCTGATTTACCAGATTCTGGCAAATACTCCTGCTACCCATCGAATACCGAAATAGCCAGCATACGCGTTCATGTGCTTCAAGGTAATAAAAACAGTTCTCTTCAATTCTCTTATCTTCAAGATACATACATACACACATTGGTAGGTATGAGAATAGGTTGGTTATGGGTTTTTAGAAAGAAATCGTGCTTAAGAACCTAATTTGCAGCGATAACTATACAAAAACTTTCTATTTCTTTTTTTTTTTATTAATTAATTTTATCGCCGCCACTTAAAAACCGAACCAAACCATATCTGGAGAACAACTCTAATATGGAACTAGATTCGCATTAGCTCCAAGTACACATCCATTGTACTCTCGTACATAGTCTTAGATCTAAGATATCATTATTGTTATAGAGCTTTTAAAAGTGCCATAAGGAGGAAGTCAGTTGATAGTGGAACATTAAATTATTTACCCATGGCATCGTGTCGTGGTTACAGCACCAGATTCCATCGATAAGGACATACACAGCAGTTTGGAGTGGCTATATAGCATGCTTCAGTTCCTCCATGTTTTACATATACAGACGAGTATAGCAGCCCATTCAGGAAGGAGGAAAACATCCTTCTCTGCACTCACTAACAGTTTTTAGGGGTCTATATTTGAACGATAAGAACTCGGTTCTTCGAAGCGCATAGTTGCACGAATTTGTTCACAGCCTGAATTGGCGATATTTCTAGAGAGGAATAGTGAGGGGGGTGGGTTTGTGGGCGTACAAGAGATTTTTCAAGTGAATTCAGTTTTTCCACCATCGGCAATGTCGTTGTTGGCGTCATCATCGTCGCTCGCATCGGTTGGTCTTCCTCCGAAATCTGTACGTTTCCAATTCAGCAGCAGGATGTGAACGTATAGGTACCTTTGTGTATATGATGTTTGCATCCTGATGATGGGTGCTCCAAAACGGAGGTGCCAGCGATGATGACTACGAACGGTGGCATGTTTGGTTCGGTGTAGCAATAGGTGAATGGGATGTATCTATGAATGAGTTGGGTGTTTCATTGACTGTTTCAAGATCTCTCTCAAGAGCACCCATAGTTGATGTGTTGTACATGATGACCCACATTCTTCTCCATTTTGTGTATAGAGATGCTGGGTACACCTTATCGACGACGACGATGACATTTTGCAAAGAACGAAAATAGGTGATGCGATGTACCCACCCAGCCAGAGCAATCCAAACAAAATGAAAATGTGAAAAATACGTGACTTTAATACGAATTGCATAATTCTGGTGAAAAAAAAATATACATATAATATAAAATATACAGATACACTTATAACTGCCATCTATCTGATGGATTCGCTCCCTCACTATAAATATACAACCAACAAAAACAACTATGCACGGTTATGTATGTAGGTGTATAGAAATTCTCTTTTAATGAATTATTATTGCAAGTTTAAAAAACGCAACCATGCGAATTTCTAGGAAATGTTCATTTTTTGTATAACGTAATTGGAGTTGCATTTACTTGAAAAAACATTGATTGAAATGCAAAATAAAAAAGTTTCATAAAAGAGAGAGATACAAAAGTGGAAATCAATTTTTTTGTTTTTTTTTTTTTTTTTTTTTGTTTTGATTCAAAGGAAAAATGTAAGAACAATAAGTTGGTTTTGGTTATGGATGCAATCAAGTTAATTTGAATTGAATTTGAACATTTGAATCTCTGTTCATTTAAACC
The DNA here is from genome assembly GCA_905146935.1 of Scaeva pyrastri. NCBI lineage: Eukaryota > Metazoa > Arthropoda > Insecta > Diptera > Syrphidae > Scaeva > Scaeva pyrastri. The sequence continues at coordinate 75,599,245 of LR989929.1, forward strand.
GAATTGAGAGGGAATTATCTATGGAAAAATATAAATCTATTCTGGATTGCCATGGTGATGTTGATTCTAATTTGTTTTTCATTTTTTATTTAAATTTTAAACTTTTAGATTGACAGATTAGGGAAGTCATAAAATATGGCCTTTTACAGGGTGTCCTTAATGAATGATCCATCATGAATAATATTTTAAGTATCTTTTTTGTAGAGTTTAAAAAAAATAAACATCTACTTTCAAAGTCAAATATTTTTGCATTTGAATGGAGTGCTTCTCAATTTTTTGTTAATTTTTCACGCTAGGTTGCTAAGATAAGTTGTCTTTTTTTCAAAGGTCATTAATACCCAAAAAGAGATGAAGACAAAATTTAAATTTTAGAAATTTAACCAATTCTAAAATGGTAACAATAAACTCGAAGGAATCCTCTCAAAATCCAAAAATTTCATAGAAAACAGCCCTTAAACAAAATTTCAATTCATTAAATTTTATTAAACAGAAAAGTCCATAACGTGGGCATTCTCTAGCTTTTCACTTTGATAAACAAACGCTTAATTAAAACAAGAGTTCTGTAAGGCTTGACTAATTTATTATTGCAACTCTTTTTTACGTCTTCTGTAACATAAAATCCCCCCTGTGGACGTGCAGAGTACCTTAACTACTTATTATTTTTATTTTTTATAGAAAAGTTGATTCCTTATATACTACATAATACCTCAGCTCTATCTCTGACCGTGTTTCTCAGTTTTGTTTGCCTAAGGAACCATCCATATTGTGTTCCCCTTTCGCGGATTGCGGCTGCTTTAACTAACCATAAAAACCAGCATTCAACTTCTTTACATTCTGAATTAATTTATGTTTTTTTTTTTTCTTTTTTATTTTCCTTTTTATTTTCTACAATTATAATGCGATACATGGAGCGAGAAAGTTTTGTGTAGTTTTTTTTTTTTATTTTTTTGTTGCGATGTTTCCAGCCACAAGCCATTGTATAACATTTAACGTTCAACTGATTCATTTATGCAACACAGTTGCAACAGCAGTTGCAGGCAAGGACTTTTCTTACAAAAGGATATTTCTCCACCTGAACTGAAAAACCGTTTTATTTAGTTCTTTTTTTGTACTTTTTTTTTATGCAATTTTGTTGTTCTGATGGTTTTGTTTTTTTGTTTTTACTTTCTTTACAGGTGAGCGACCAGAAGCAATGCAAACTAATGCTGCCACGCCAACAATACAAACATCTAAGGTTGCATCTGGCGTTACCCATATAACGTTGTTCCTGCATTTGATATTATTGCTATGTGAGCTGGTACGAAAAAATACCATATTCCAGTGTGTTCCCAACCGGCAGAAAGAACAACAACAACAGCAACAACAACTACAACGGCACCGAAGCCCTTTGAAGTCAACCAGGAGCAGCAGCTACAAGGAGCAACTGCTCCATGAACGGTGATAATTTTTTCAAGCGTCGCGGTAGACACCGCAGCCGCAGATTCATGTTATACTTTAAACAAATTTTATACTATTTCAATTGAATTTTTTACACACACGCGCATTAATTTTCCTAAAAAGTTTTTAATTATAATTTGGCATTAAATGGATACCAAAGAAATTTATACTAAATTAGAAACTTTCTATAATTAAAAAAAAATATATACATACATAAAAATTTTCGTTTGTAAGATGTAATTAAGGTATTAAAAAAAAAAAAAAAACTGTTGTATATAAGTAAAAATATAATATAAGCTTAGCTATATAAAAATATGGTTAAAATCTATTCGAATGTATTTATTAAATGTTAGTTAAGTAGATATGAACATATTCTTAAAACAAAAAAAAAAAGAAAATAATTTTTATTAAGTCTAGCTAAATAATAATGTTTTTTTAAGAGTATATTATAATATAGAATCAGATTTAAGTTTTTATTCTTATTTTTATTTTCCTTATCATTAAAACTAAAAACTAATGAAATTTGTAATTTTTTTATTTAAACATTTATTAAGACATTTTTTTAAGTTTCTTTGTATATATTAAGTAATTTAAATTTTTTTTAATTTATGGCATATTTATACATACAATTTTGAATATTATTTTACATTATTAATATATTATATTTATTAATTTATGTTTAAACTACTTCGAAGTATATTATTTTCGAGTATTTTTTTCATATTTTCTAATCACATTTAAAATGTAAATAAAATATAATTAAACAGTAAATTAAAAAAAATCAAATTTAAAAAAAAAAAAAAAAAATAAGCCCACTCAAAAATGTAACAGACGATTAGATAAGTTAAGTGTGTAATTATGTCAAGTGATAGGATAGTTTTTTTGGATATTTAAATTAAAATTATGATGAAAGTTAAGTATGTACGAAATAAATATAAAATATATTATAGATAAACATCATTGTAAAAATTGTATTATATAAAATTTAACAAAAAAATAATAAAAACAAAAAATGTTATAAAATAAAATAAATAGAAATTATTTAAACACACAATCTTGGAATGTTCTATCGAATGAAATTATGTTAAAATATTTAAAACAAAAAAGAAAGTATTTTAGATCACAATTATGTCTACATGAGATTTAAAATAAAATGTTATTTAAGAAAGAAAAAAATTAAAAAAAAAATACAATACAAAGTTTATGTAAAAGCAATAAGAAAAAAAAAATGGTAAAAATAAAATATACGATAAATAAAATTAATGTAATTTTTTGTTTTTTATTTATATGTATATGTTAGAAACTGTTGTTGACTGTCTTATGAACAGTAGATGATGCTTTATGTGAGAAAGGGCGGTCATTTATTCTATGGCAACGAAAATTACATAGTATCTCGAAATGAAAATTTTGGACTTGAATAACTATGTCTGTTTACTTGGTTTTTTTTTAACTTTTCGTCATTCATTTTGTTCAATGTTGGAATTAATTCTAAGTTTTCAAAATTGTATATACATAAATACATTTGAATAGATTTAAAAAAACATACAAAATTTGTATCCTATTGCCAATTGATTAAGTCTTTCCAGCAAAATAACCTTTTGATTTATTTAATTTAATAAAAAAAAAACTAAAGTAAACTTTAAGGGAAATGAAATCTACTTAGATATATGACGACATTTCAATATTTTTTAATGCTGTTAATCTCAATGCTTCGGCATTTTTGTTTTCAAGATCACAGTAGGTACCTTATTTCATGAATTAATTATTATGAGATTTATATATAAATGGCTAAAAACAAATTCGTCCTTAAACGAGGACTATTCGCAGTGTTGTATGTGTATGAGTCCACTGCAGGACCAAAGAGCACCTTAATGTACTTTAACTAACCAACGCCAACGTTTCGACGAAAAGTAAGTTCTCTCGAAAACAAGAGAATTCGAGGAAGTCCATATCAATCGAGCGATTCATAAGAATTCGAAATTCTGTAGGCCACAACTTTTTTAAGAATTGATCCTGCTTTCGTTGCACAAAACGGAATTAATCCAGGAGCTGAACATAAAGTGGAAACGACTAACGACATGTCCTTACTAACGGGGCTCTGGAGCAGTTGAAAACTAATCTTAACTTCCATTGAAAAATCATATTCACGTCAATGGATTTGTGAGCAAACAATTCTTCCCAAAGCAGTCACTACGTGGTTGGGATTTTGGGATGCTGGCCAGGTCATATAAGTGATGTGAATTAACCATAACAGTGGCTTATTTCAGAATTTAAAGTCAATATTTTGGAAGTACCGTATGTGTCCATGTGTGATGTACAAAATTGGGATAACATCTTACATAAGACTTCATAGTATCGACAATTTCAAAAAAGTTGTTTCATTTGCTTTTTTTAAACGTTTTCTCAAAAACAGATGGAATACCGATTTTGATGAAAGTTTGAATTTACAAAAAAATGACATTTTCATTGTATTGCCAAAATATATAGATATTAATTTGACATCATATTATTTCTAAACGACTCAACCAATTCTGATGTTCAGAGTACCCATTTCAAAAACATACTTTTTAACTGACATCGTATTTCCAATTTCATATCGTGCTTTCAATTCGATTGGAAGCTTTATTATCAAGCCATGAATATCATTCATTCATTGAGTTTTCCCATTCGTCCTTCGTTTCACCTCGCTGTCGCCTCCTGTCTTCCTATTTAACAATGCCAAACTTTCTCATATCACACAGCCTTGCTCAATTCTTTGCCAATTTCAAAATGCAAATTCAAATACGCGTGACGACTGACGACCGACCGAACGACGACCACCACCACCGTTAGATTCGGTTAACCAGAGCCAAATCTGATTGGGGGGAATGGAGGAAGGGTTATATGATTTCTAAACGAGACAGTATGTACATTTGAATTGAAAATCGGGAATAAAGGATGAAAAAGGACATTCTGTCAGCAAGTGATGAATTGGAGTGCACAAGAGTCACGTATGAGTGGAAATTTTTTTTGTCATTTTTTCGTTTGTTAGCAAAGGCCAAAAGGATATGTGTGTTTGGGGGAGACCTTTTTTGTTGTTGTTTTTTTTTTTTTTGATTGTTTTTATTTGCCCTGGAGATGAATACATTACAGGACGGCCCCATTGAAAATGGCAGAAAAAGATTTATGTAGACGGATATATAAACAATTTCAAAGATGTGTATTTAAGTGGCAGCGGATCGGTGGCTCAACGGCGGCGGCGGCGGACGTGGAGTTAGGCCAAATATAGAGGGGGGGTTTTCTGAATTCGGCGATTTCGATGCCAAAAATTTCCAACGCCCTCCGCCGCCGCCGCCAATAAGAGGAAAGGATGATGATTAAATTGGACTATTAAAGGGCAGTTAAATCTGGCAATGGATTCAACTTTACGACATCGTCGTCAGTTCGTGTGAGATTTTGACACATACTATTTATAGCGATGTGTATCAATTTTGTTTATTTATTTGGATTTTTAACACAAACATCAGATAACTTTTTTTTTTGAGATAAAATTTGGTGTCTTTTTTTAAGTATTCCGATCAGGTTCTGATATATCCTTGTTTTAAGGACGATGTCACATTCATTTATATTAACTGTCTATTACTCATTTAAATGGAGAAGAAAAAGAATTTTGAATTTATTGTTTATTCCCTTTTCGTACAACGATGACGACGATGCGACAGGACATTTAAATGGCGTATATAGATACGGTTTGCCGCAAACAATGAACACGTATAATAAATCAAATCAAAAGATTTATTAATATTATACTAAATTAACAAGTTTCTGCAAAAAAATTATGATGTAAATTAAGTTTTGAGAATATGTTCTGAGTTGTAAGAAGGTTTTCCCAAAATTAGTACAATATTTGAATTTACCAGAAAACATAACTTGATGGTTATCAAAACCATATAACAAAGCGTTTTTAGATCTTCAAGGTGTCATTTGAAAATAAATATTATTTGAATGCAAAAATATGGTTTATTAGCTATCTGGCAAGTCATGAAATAACATATTCTATTCAAAGATGGCTACGATATAAAGTTTTTTGTAAAAAAGTAAAACTTTGCTAATTTGCAAAAATTGAACATTCTTCGTTGTTGAGCATAATTTACAAAGTAATTAAAGTTTGTTGATGACAGTTCGAAAATTGAAATGTAATCGGACAACTCGCTTAAATGTCAAAAATAAAAACGGTTCATCCCGTAGATAAAAATATTGGTGACAGCAAATAAAGGAAGTTTCAAGTAAAATAAAAAGTTTCTAAAAATTAGTTTTCATTTGGGGTTTTCAACATTTGGGTACATAAGTGATAGCTCAATAATTTTTGAGGTATTGGCGCGAATCTCTTAGATGTACCTAATTTTGTTAAAGTCAAGAAATCATTACGTTGTAAATTCTACAACGATGACGATGAGTGTCATTTCTTGGGCTTTTAAGGTGGTCAACATACCGTCTAGTTTCTAGTAACTATGTTATGAAATGTGTCGAAGAGCGCAACATGTATTTACAACATTAGTGACACTGAAACTTAAATGTCACAAAATGGCAACTTTTCTGCTACTTCCAAAGACTGCTAACAGAGCTTTAAACTATTTCAAAAACATTTTCGTAGTCAAACATAATTTTTTTACATCTTTTACAATTTTCGAGATTATTGCCCGCAATCAAAAATTTAACCAAATACACCCCTGCTTCCAATTTTATGCCTTTTGCGATTTCCCAATTCAACCACTTTGCACTTAAATAAATAAATCCAAACAAAAAATTAGAAAAATCATAAAAAATTGAAAATAAAACACAAAAATATAAAAACAAACTCAAAATAAAAAAAACCTAAACATGAACTAAAATATAGCAAACGATCGCTGAAGCCACTACCGCCGCTACCGCCTCCGGCTGCCACCGCTCTATAGAGAGAAAAAGGCAAGGCATTCTAGAGAGTGCTGTCATGAGCACGAAACTTCTAGTATACTGTGCAGAATTAATAGTTGCTACGACCATGTGCCGCTACCATGTGCTTCCACCCACTTATGCTTGCATGACTCTGTTTTGGTGGCTTGAAAATAAATCAGCCCGCAGTATAGGTACTCGTACCCTCATCAGGGGCCTCATTCTCATCTTCATCGTCATCGTCGTAGTCGTCGTCGTCTATGCATCGTACATAAAATGGTTATCGTGGAGTTCGTACTTCGTTTAGTTGTTCCATACCAAGCCCAAGGTAGAGTTCCAGAACACACCATCATCGTCATCAACATATAGGAAGTGGGCTAGAAAAAATGCCTTCCAAAATTTATTATCATTTGTTCACAAATAAAAAACAAAACCCAAAAACGAATCATACCAAGTGCTCCTCTGGAACTCTGTGCCTCTATATAACTGTGTGTATATAGGTAAGTGAGGTACTATGCAGTGCTCCCATGGATGGGTATAAAACCCCAGGAAGTGCTTTTGGTTCAGTCCAAGGCAAAGCGCGCAGATTATAACGTTCCTAATTCAAGAGATGTTTATCGTAACTGCTAGTGATTCTTTTACCGTTCATTGTTGGTTGTCGGGACTGGAAGTTTGTACCTCTACCTACTACCTCTACTACCTCTCCAACCACAGTCACAGCCACAAAGGTGGCAACAGCAGCAAAGTTGATACGATACGGCCACCAAGCTCCAACCAGCTGAGTGCACGTTTGAGTGCAGTGCAGCAGCCAGCAGAGTAGTGATATTAAAGAAGCGAGGCGATAGCCTTGCTTTTGTGTATGTTCAAAATTAAAGAAATGTCATCGTTTGGGGGATTGGTTCTTGGCTGGAAGGTATGAAATTGAAGGCGTACTCCGTTCCTATAGTAGGTATACTAAGCAGAAAATATACACATAAGCGTTTTGGTGGCAATTGCAAGTTCCTCTATATGATCATGACAAACTTAAAATTGTTCTTTATAAGAGTTTAAGAGATAGAAGTGTATTACAGGGTGTTTTTGATTTTGCTTGAAATTTTTCGTCAACAAACTGACAATCAATATTAATTTTTAAATTTCAATTTCAACAGATCCTGCTGCAAAGCCATTTATGAAAGTATGGCATACAAAGTTACGAAGTAGAGACATTGCACTTAGCGACTGAGTCTAGCAGGTGATACAAAACAACACCCTGATACGAAAAAAGCAGGAATGCATGACGGCAGTCTACCTAGGTTCCTTATGTTTAACCACAATTTCAACCTTTAACATCCTCAAGTCCTGCTAAAACCAGCACTTCAATATAACTTCTAGAAATAGATGAGGGTTCATATTCAGTACTTTTTCTTTTAAGTTTCTTCTTGAACAAATAATTGTTGTGTTTTATTCACTGCTGTATAGCTAGTGCAACATTCAAGTGAATAAAACCATCAAACTCACTTTACACAATATCGCCAGCACAACTGCCATTATTTTTGGTTTCTTCTTTTTCGCCAGCAATCAAATTGTTGTGTGCTAGCTACCCAGTAGTGAATAAAACACAGCTTATATGGTACAAATTTCCAACTCAAACTTATAAAAGCCACATTAAAAAAAAAATAAACTAATTGCAATTGCCTCCTGGGTCACCCTGTTTCTAAAAACTGTTTCCTCCTTTCCAAAGGTGCCTAAATTCGCTTCCTTATAGCTATGCCTGGTATACTGGTATAATTTTGGCATTTGCCACGGTCAGAAAGGAAAAGGACTAAATAAATCGTCCTCTCGGGGGACATTTTTGTTTGTGCACAACAAGCCAAACCAAACTAAACCAAACCATACTAAGCCAGCAGTGTAGCATGTGTTCTATATTTTGGGGGCGGGAACGGCGCGGCGCGGCGCGGCGGGTGGTGGCGTACGTTGCAACATTATAGTTTCGGAATAGGGGGTTGGGCGGTCGATAAGCTATATGTTGTGTTTTCGGGGCAATTCCAGTTGGATGATGGCTTGAACCAGAGAAACAATTTCTAATATTTATTGTTCATTTGTTTGTGCTATTGCGACTCGTATAAAACGAAGGAGAACTTTATTAACGTTTATTGCAAATGAATTGAAAACTGATTATACCCAACTCGCTCATCGGTGGCGCGCGATGCGGAGGACAGAGGTGGCGTGGAGTGGCGTGGCGTGGTGTGAGAGTTTAAACCATGTAACGAAAATGAGTAGGATTAGCAAATATAGGGTGGGCTATTGACTTGAAGTGTGCCATTTAGGTTTTCGTTTTGTTTTTGTTGTTTTTGTTTTTTGCTCAAAGGGCGTTAGGGTTAAATAAAAGGGAACAATTCAATTTAAGGGATATATTGTTGTGTAGCCAGAGTTCTGAATCCTGAGCAACTGGAACAACAGCAGTTGCAGAATTAGGTAAATACCTATACCTATACACAAAAGGGTGTAAAAGTTTAAATGGGCGTTTTGTTTTAAAATGGTGGTTATAACCTTTAGTTAAATCTGGCACACACAGGAAACTCGTTTAGCTCATTAAAGTTAGTGAAATTATTTTTGTGTTAATTTATTGTTTAGAATTGAATTGATTCAATTTCATATACGAACAAATTTTGGAAAGGATTTTAATTAAGGCTATAACGGGGTATGGGGTTTGACACTTAGTTTTAATTGGTTATATATGTATGTATGTGGAAACAGACATTTTTGAAAACTCTTGATGTAGGTATTTAAAAAGTAATTAGGTTTTTTTTATGGTTTTTGGGAACTTTTGCATACGAAAGGCCAATTTTGAGGCAAACTTCTGAAAATCATTTTGTTTTTCTATCTAGGTACCTACGTACATACATGTTTTTGGTGATGAGGGAATATTATCAAACCTCACGAGATTCTAACCCAATCCGAAAATGTCTCTGTTCTGTATGTATTTTTGACTGGTTTCGTCATTTTCCAAGACTACCACTGACAACAGTGAGTGGATGAATGCCATCATAGATCCTGATACAAAGAAAATTCTGCATGGAGTAATTTGAGGACATCCCATCATGGAAATGATGTGTAAACTGTTTACCAAAGTTCTCGAATTTGACTATTTTATAATATTTATGATGGTGTTTTCTTAAATAGCACAAGTTAATAATGTTCAAGCTATTGCGGCCTTCAACGCCAACAAAATCCATGCCATCGACTTAATACAGCCAGATTATGGTTGGCAAAAGGTTAAAGCTGGCGTCTGCAGGGTCAGTTAGTTATGCATAAGTCTGTTTTTCAAAATATCTATTTCCATTTTCAGGCGAAAATTGAAAATCATCTACTTAAGTGTGTTATTATGATTAAATTTTTATAGTCTTGAGTTTATATAACTGCACCTCCGCCAAATAAAGACTCGACATATTATCCTTCTCTTCGCTATTTGCATTTTCAAATCCATTTCCAGTTTCTCATCGAATTAGAAAACTTTTATCATAAAACAACAAACTTCATATTAATAAAGCAAAAACACTTTAAATTGGCTAACCAAAAATATAATCTATCCCAATAATTTGAATAAAAGTCAAATAAAACTTATATAACATAATTCAATTTTATTTGCATATATTTCAAATATCAGGACCAGGACCCAGGACCAAGTCCACCCACTTTGTCCCAATTCAATCATTACTCAATTTCGTCTTTAATATTCATAACCCATTTTAAAAATACCAACACATACACACGCAATATAATCCTTAGCACTTCTTGTGCCACATTCCTCCCCCATTATTACCAATGGCCAATTCCCACATCGCATCGCATCGTATACGTACATATACATATCCCCGCATTCCTTTGAATAACCTGACTTCCTTTTTTTTTAATTTACGACCGAGAGGGTCAGCTAATAAAGGAAGGGGAAAAGGTTGATTCGGGATACCTTTACCTACAGGATGAGCTTAAATGTGGGTGAGACACGAGACCGTACATAAATATTCGGAAAAGACATTTCATCCTGATGATGTTCTTGTGGTGCGGCATAGCGTTGGTGGTGGTTTATATAGTTCTGATCCTCCCGCCCAAACACACAAACGTATACCTACACTTCGTGTTCGTTCTTCGGGTTTATTTTAGAGGGAAATCCTGTGAAACATCTCCGGCCAAGGTGATTCCATCGGAAGGTCGAATTCAATTCCATGCAATGACCCTCTGTTCTGGTAGGAACAACCCAACGACCGACGACCGTCGACGACGCAACGGTGCTGGCGGCCAGAAATACAGAAAAATAAGAGATCGTCTTTATCCAGAATACACAGATTACCTAAATACTAATACTAATGCTATATACATAAAATGTACTTGTACAGTGACGTAGCTATCTTGGGTCAGGAAGGGTTATCATATCTGGGCTCTATACGGACCGGTTGGTGCCCAAAGTATTTTGAGTTCTTGTTAATGTTTGAAACCAGCTTAACAAACTTCAGTTTTTGAATCTAGCATTTTCTTTAACTCTTATCTCCTGCCTTTGGTAATTAAACCTCTTCAAATTACAATTTAGACTTTTGATTTCGCAAATTACGCTTCGCAACTTGTGCTTTGTACTTTGCGCTGTGCATTCATGGCTAACATTTCGCATGAATTTTCTTATTTCGCATTTTGCACTCACCAATATTTGACATTTCACTTCATATTGTAAAGTTGCATACAATTTTAAAGTTTTTATGCGTAAAAGAACACAAACAAAAACAATCAATTTTTCAGACAAGCACCGTGGGGCTTTTTTCTCCTCTTGCCCCTGAAACATCTGACTACGGTTCTGTATTAAAATTTCTATCCTAGTTTCCTAGTCCTGCAATGTCTAAATTCGACCTAGCTTCTTTTATTATTTATTATCATTTAATGTGCTTTGATTTAGGAGAAAATTGAAACTAACATTCAAGTGCATCCATAACGAATGTACTGTGCAGTGCATGTACAGTCAATACATATATACTATAGTCCAGTTAAGGGCAGCGTTGGCGGTGTTAGAGGTGACGAAATATGGCCTATTGCTGTATAATGATAAAAACGAAATGCAATTAGGCCTCAATAACGATGACTGTTCCAGAATTAATTGCTTAAATATTAATCTCACAAAAAAAAAAATGTCTCTAAAACTTGACGCGACCGTTTTTCCTGGCCGTTGGCCATTCATTTATGGTCTTAATTTTCATTAGCAATTTTTGAAATTCAATATATCTAAATTCATAAACTATTAAGAAGAATTTCGCCAAATTTATTTGTAGTTTTTTTTTGGTGGCAAGGGAATGAAAAGTAAATTTTGTGCTTCGCATTTTGAGTCTCGCATTTCGCACTTGCGAAGTTTTTTCTCACTTCGCATATATCAATTTATTAAATCTCTATTTCGCAATTACACATTAGACTTTGCGTTTAGCGATTTGGTATTCGCAATTCCCCAATTAGAAAACTTCGCACTTTTCATTTGCACATCGCACTTCGGATTTTACACTCGATTTCCGTCTGTATTAAGTTAAGTTAGTTTTACCATCGGCAAATGTATAATCTATAGCACAAATGGTTCCTGAAATAATTAAAAAAGTTTATATCTCTTTAGAAGCTTATTTAAATCCAAAATAATCTAACTGAAATTCTTCTTAGCCATTTAAAATCCCATATAATGTGAAAAGAAAAAAAAAAGAAAAATGTCCCAGAGACCGGAAACTGTATAGGTCGACTCTCCGAGAACGATATACCAATTTCTAATTGAATCCGACATTTTGTGTTGGCCTGATGGCTGTCGTTGTTGTGCATTTGTGCAATCGTACGAATTCGGTCTTCCAACTCACATATGGCATCGACATCGTGGTTTGCGTGTCGAATGCATCTGCTAATGAGTGATGTCAAAAAGCCGCTAAATTCGCATTGGTTATTTGGCCAATGCGGATTTAAGGCTATATCGTTTTGTATCACGACGGGCGCGGCAATAATATTGAAATTTGAATCCGTCTCCGATGGTGTTTGCTCTTGATTAATAATTATTTTTGTTGAAGAACCATTTAATGGCTGAAATTCTCACCATCAGGTTTGCATGTGTGGATGACCAATGAGTGGCACTGGAACGGTGGGCCGGTGAAGTGGCCCAGCAACACTAAAAGCCCAAATGAAATGAAAGGATTTGATTCAAATTCGACACATTCGTGTGCAAGTAGAAAATAGAAAAAAAAAAACGCTTAAATGCATTCGTTAATCGATTATTTGCACGGTTTTCGGATGATTTCAATGAAAATGTGTTGCAGCGTACCATTTTGCGTTTTCGTGTATTTTGGTGGAAAATTTAGATCCTATATGGAATCATTACGACGGGTGACATAAAAACCGCCATAAGCGTTTTCAGATTTGTCGTATTGGGTGTAGGTCAGATGAGATGAGGCGAAATGGATGAATAGATCATCATATAGTGAAATTTGTTAAGCATCAAAATATCGTATTGCCAAAAGGTGAGAAGGAGTTTAACAAGAACGATTTTTTAGGGAATGGCAGGCGGTTTACCCACACATACATTTTAGGTGCTAAATCAATAAACTTCGGGTGGATTCAATGTAAATTTCACATTCAACAACGATAGAGTAGTTTTTCAAATCACCAACATTCAATTGAATTGCGAAAATCTCTACTATTGGAACTCGGAAACTTCGAGTTTTTTTCATACTATATTTCGTAAAAAATAAATAATTGGTTAAATAGATTTAAACATTTATAGTTATGTATATTTTTTTGCTTACAAGATCCGTGTTTAATTGAATCACATATTATTTGTATATTTTAAAATGTGTAAATGCAGAATTTGTATACAGTCAACATAAGTCAACATAAGTTTAGCTTATTATTTTAACTCTTATGAGAATTTCAAGCTTATTCTTTTTTTTTAATTTTTCCTTACAATAACAATTTAACGACTTTCCACCACTCGGGGATCACACATTCGAGAAAGATAAAAACTCTTCCCCTCTGCCCGAGATATTTCCTTATTATTGACAGACTTTTATGGCCTTTTTCAATTCTCTTGACGCAAAAATACATATATAAGGACATATGAAATAAAAAAAGGAAACGCAGCGATACTTTAGTTTGAGTAAGCCTAATTACATATTCGTTTACATACACATATACGAGTATTCAGTGTATGCACTATACGTATGTAGGTATGTATGTATGTGCAAAGTGGAGCGCCAGTCACTGAGCAGAAATACACAGCGACAGGTCATTGACATAAAAGACGACTCATCCTTGCATCCTTATGGGTGGGTGTAGTTGGCTACAAGAGCCTATATACCTGTTTTATTCTTATGTATGTATGTATATCCACCTTCTACTTGCACATTATTAACATATACACACATACATAGGCACATATAATGTATAAGAGTATTCATACATATTATTCAGTAAGTAAGTAGCGAGGGAAAAGTGTGCTCCTGCTCATAATCGTTGAAGCTTTTTATCGTTATCGTTATCCTTTATTTTATCATCATTATTATCGTCATCATACCCAGTTATATAGCTGTTGTCATTATAGTCATCTTTGTTCGTCTTCGCGATAGATGTACATTATGAGATATGATATGACTATAAAACAAGGATACATTGTGTTTTAACTGGCATTATACTACCTACATACATATATACATACACTCACATGTTTGGAGGCTTTGATGAAATCTAGCTCACTCTTGAGAGTGCTAAATTTAGTGAGATTTAGTTCGTTCATTTTAATCAAAAACTGAATGTTTGTTACTACTTTAAAAAATTGTCTTAGAATCTTTTAAATTAATGAATGTTGACATTTTACTGTAAATTTAAGTCGATAAAAGAGACTTGATCGATTCACATGACAATTTTCCATTGGTGATCTTGAAATTTAATTAAAAGATTTCATTTCATAATTAACAAATCGCTTTTTATCATTTTCGACCTTCAACAATTTTTATTTTTTTATTTTATTTAAACAAACCTAACAATTACTTAATTTTGTAATCCTTTTAAAAACCGAGGACCGTTTTCTAGAATTTAAATAAATTAATAATCAATTTTCTTTGGACATCCATACATAGGATATAAAAATATTCTCCGACTATAAGACCCGCATCCCTTTTTTTTTTGTCTTCAGTAAAATTTATGCGATTTTTATCGTATGGCATTTTTAATTTAAGCCAAAACCAATAAGTCTCTTTTGCTTGAGAAGGCATTTTACAGTCCAAAGCACAAATACCCCGCCGATAAATGGAATTAGACACAAATAACACCAATTTTGTGGAAAAGGTCACGATTTACAGATAAGGCATGGCAATATCCGAGTCCTTATTTCCATAAATTAGAAGTGTGTATAAGTTAGGCCTGTAAGACAAAAAAAAAAAAGAAGCAAATTAAAAATATTTAATCACACTTAATTTTCATCCAATTGAAATAAAATGGTGAGTACCTACCTTTTTCACCGTATCGGAGGATGTTACAATTTTTGTAAATGACGCGTATGTCATATTTGACATCCCGGTGGCCCGATTTAACGATCCTAGACTTTTTTTCAAATTCAATTGTTGGTTCTGAGAAGAGTATTAGATATAAATGCCGAAAGTTATCACCGGAAATTTTGCGGAATGTCATGGAAAATGGTATCGAAAGAGACCAAATTTCAATTTCATCGCTGCAACTTAACGTCGAAGTAAAAACTTCCATTACTGGGAATAATTTTTGAATACATAAAGTTACTTGAGAACTATTATTAGATCATAATAAAAACTGCTTATAGGTGATTTTACCTTTCAAACATATTTATTCTTCTTCCATGTTCCTTAAAGATTGATTTGCATTTACTTTCATTTAATATAAATGGAAGATGCTTAAAATAAGTATTTCTGTATCTGCATCCAGTGGGAGTACCTCCCTACCTATCTTTAGAGATCCATTACGAAATCATTATTTCTATCCCTGAAGGATCTAAGAGAAATCCAAAACCTTCTATTCCTTCAAGCGTACAAACAAAAAAGTTTTTGATCCCAACAATTCGTTTCGTTGGTACCTACAGGATACACAACACAGAACCGCAGTACTATTAAAATCAGATAACGGTGTACGAGTAATTCTATTACCATATAATAATAATAGCAAACAAAAAAAGACAGGAACCCCAATCCGTCTAAAGTTTCGAACATGCAAATGAATAAGACAACCGGATACGACCATTTAAAGCCACTTCAAGAGTTGTTGTTTTTATTGTTGTTGTTGTTCAATCCTTGACCACATCAATGCCATAGCTTCTTCGTCTTCGTTTTCGTCTTCGCCCTTGTGTTGGTTGTTGTCGCTCTTTCTTATAGTAGATATGAGAGCGCATTATCAAATTAGCGAGCAGCAGCGCCAGCAGCGGTTGCATGCGAAATTGCAATCCTTTAAGAAACTTCGTCCTGACGAAGACGCAGACGACGATGACGACGACGCTTGTTCGCTTGAATTTGTGAACAGGCGGCTGATTAATGGCTTCCTGGGGCTTTTACATACGTTGTTCCTTCAACTTCAACGATGAGATAGAGAGATTACACTGGCAAACACACACTTACAATACACACACACACATACACACGCTAAAGATAGGGATACCTATACCGAAAAACCCACAACAACTGAAAGGAAGCGCCAAAGTTTACTTCGAAACAATTTGCTTTGTATTCCGCTTCGGAAAGTTTCTTTCAGAACTCGCCCGTCTTCTACTTAGTCCCCCCCTTCCCTCCCTTTGGTCCCTCCCTCCTCATTATTCCGCATCTAAAGGTACCACCAAAGTAAACAGATAATAATGTAGTCCTGTCTTATGCACTTCCAGATAATCAGTGCCAACCAAATGCCAGAGGATGACAATCGACGACATCGTCATTGTATACAAAATGGGAGAACTTTAAGGACTTTGGACGTCGTCGTCGTTGTCGCTCACCGCCGCCGCTGCCGCTCGTAGTAACTGAAGGAAACGTCAAATTGTTACGACATGGTAATATTTTGTGTGTCCCTAATTTTTATGCAAATTTTTTCCCAAACAAGCCCGCGCACCACGCCCCCCGTCGCGTCGTCGGTCGTCGCCTTCTTCCCCTCAGCCACTACCGCACTACCGTAAAGTAAATTTACATGCATTTTCCTATCAAAGGAATCAATTTTCAGGATATAGTTGAAATTTTCATTAAAGAGTGGCGAGGCGAGGCGAGGCGAGGCGAGGCGCGACACAGGTAAATTTATATGAATTTATTTTTTCCTCTGATATAGAAAGTAAGTTGAAAGATGTTTGTTTATAGGGAGGAAGACGGGGTGGGGGTGACGGGTAGATATAGATATGTGAGATGGAAGCGAAGGGTATTCTTTCAAGAAGCAGCAGAGGTAGTATGTACCTAATACACTTAACCTGCATTACCTCCTGAAGGAAGTGAGTGGATGGCAGCCATGTCCTTCTCTATGCACATATTTGCGAAATGATTGCCTTCCTTGGCATTAGAAGTATACATATATACATACCTATGTGTAATGTGTATATGTATGGGTTAGGTACCTTACCTCAATGGGACTTGCTTTCATTCCCAAGAGATTCCTGGTAAAGATGTGTACGAGAGACTCTCGTCTATATTTCTTCTTCCTCTTGCTCTATAAGAAGACCCATGGCGGGCGGTGATGGTGAAGGCATCCCCGGGCCCGGACAGAAAAGCAGTAAAGTAACCACCACCGCATCACGGAGGAGATGAAATTCAAATCGAAGGCAAATATTTGCGATTCGTTCTCCTTTTGCTGTATTTGTGACTGTGAGTGAATTTTCCAAAGGTAACGGCACCCAATCCATACCATGGCAATAGCATAGGATTGAAGGTACATAGTTGGTTAAAAGGCTAAAAAATGAGAAAATTATTTTCTTCAATTTTTTTTTTCTCCAATTTTTTCCTTTTTTAAGAATTGGACAAATAAACTTGTCAGATGAAAGTGGAATGTATGTTCGGGAAGACGAAATGGTACTTGCAAATCCATGGTCATGTGCGAGAAAGTCACACAAGTTGAACACCGAACTGCTAGGAGTCGAAGGAACTAAGAGAAGCAAGAAATTTTGTTTGGCCAAGGGGGGATGATTTGTTATTTTTATTTTATTTTTGTTCCTTTTTTTTATTCGTATATTTTTATTTCGACGATAAACATGGTGAATTAATGTAATTTAAAGCAAATTTGTTGGACGAAACTCTTAAGACAGTTTGAATAAATATTGATTTGAAACGGAACGGATGAGAAAGAGAAATAAATCGAAGCCAGGATGTTCGCAGGATCTGTGCGGATTGAAATATTTATAAATTTATGTGGTTTTGCTATTCATGATGTTTTTTCTTCTGTTTTTTTTTTTTTTTATTCGTTTGTTTTTAAATTTAAAAGTTTAAGAGGGATGCGGAGTGTCCATTTTTAGTTTTTTTCTTGTATTGAATATTTTATATATGTATAAGAAATCTTACACAAAAGGATATTGAATTGAAAATGAGATTTAAAGTGTTATCTTTTGATATTTTGTAAATATGATTTGGATAGGAAAAATTAAGGACACATAAAAGTGAATACAAATTTATATGAATATGATTTTATATTTTTGATTTTGACACAAATTTTATTAAAGAGACATCACTTATGATATTAGCATTTACATTTATGACAACGGTTTTTATGTTTGAAAATTTGTATAAAATTGAGCAATGTCTTTAAAATGGAATTTATCATTTTATTTTTATGTGACTTGTTTAGTTTTTACTTTTTATTGATAAACTTAAAGTCAAATTCAAAAACCATTAACATAAAACTGTCTTATTTATATTTTGATTAGGTGGACTTTGGATTTTATAGTTGGTTCAAAAGGATCTTAAGAGGTTCTGCCATAAAATCAGTACAATTCTACAGAAAGTTAATCCTTAAAAATAAGTTTAAGAGCAAGGAAATGTAGAAATAGCTATTAATTCATTCACAAGTTCATTCTTCAAGCGAGAAAAAATGTTGTATAATAATAATACTTAAATATAAGATTCCAAAAAAACGCAAATCTCAAAAACTCTTGTCTGTTCTAGTTTTTTTTTGTATAGAATGAAAATTCAAATATTAAACGGAAACTTTAAGCGCCATCTATTATCAATTTAGTGTTTTGGATTAATGAAACCGTTCAGGCAGCTAATATTGGATAATGGTTTGTGTATTAACTTGTTATTTACAATGGTGTGAATATAGATAAAAATAAAACTATTGTGAATTGGTTAGATTTAACAGTAAATGTTAAAATTACATACAAAATTATGTTTGCCAACTTTAATGACGAATTTACCGTAAGAGTATGCATGTTTATTTTTAAGTTTGCATTTTACATTTTATCATTTTAACTGTTTATCGGTAAGTTGTACATTCCTTAAAAAAATGTAACCTTTTATATACATGACTTAATATTAAAGTACATAATAAGGTTTTTTTGGGAAAAATATCCGCAGTGGATTAAAATGTCATACGTATTGCAAACACAACATCCTTACTGCCGATAAAAGTAGAAATAGGATCTAACTGCGGATAGAATTTTGATGTTTGCTCATAGTGTTATTTAATTGAAACACTTAAAATTTCCTAAAAATATTATTCGTAAAATTAGCGGCTTAAACAACGAAACACATACAAAATTGACACGGTCTTCGATTGATGTAAAATTTTTGTTTAAGAGAGACAACATTCAGAAAGAACAGAGACATCCTGGGAGAATTTTCTTCTTAATTAATGAATGCATTCAGCAAATTTTAAAAATAATGCTTTTTTTAGTTTAATGTTTGTCTTTGCTAAATCCATCGAATTATAGCTTTTTAATTGAAAATTGATAATTTTTTCAGCTTTTGTAAATTCATACAAAAAAGTTAGCTTTCCGAGATACATTTGTAAATGCAAGAGGGATACTAGAAATAATACGAAATCGCTTTTGCTTAAATATTTTGACAAGCACTTCTTTTTTCCATGGTTTTCTTCCACATCGCAATATTTACAATTTTTCTTTATTATTTTGAAAACCCTAAAATTAATTTTAATCTATTCAGTTTTCCTACTTTTAAAACATATCGTATTCGGAAATGCCTAAACCTTTTCCTCGCTTTTACTGTAAATGAGTGCAATTTCTACTCAATGCCTGTAATTATTCCACTCAAACAAATAACGTTTTTTCGAGACAAGAAATGGCGTATGAATTTACGATAAAAATATTTAGCATAAACTCAAACCATAACGGTTTATTATGTTATCATTTTTTCTTAAGAAGAAAAGTCCTA
Organism: Scaeva pyrastri; assembly: GCA_905146935.1. Taxonomy (NCBI): domain Eukaryota; kingdom Metazoa; phylum Arthropoda; class Insecta; order Diptera; family Syrphidae; genus Scaeva; species Scaeva pyrastri. Next base: position 75,618,948 of record LR989929.1, read on the forward strand.
GCTGATACACAAACCTAAACAAACAGGGAATTATTTTTTTAAATTTCTTTTTCGAAAAAAGGAAATTTATTACAACTCCGAAAAATTCTTATTTCCCAAGTATTTTATTTGTTGTTTATTAATTTAGGTTTAAGAAGCTTAGAAAAACAAAAATATTATGCCTTTTAATACTGGGATTTTTTAATAAGAAATTTAACGATACAATTTTGAATTTTTTGAAAATATACAAACTACAAAATAGAATTAAATATTTTTGGTTTCTCTAAACCAATCTTAATTTATATAATATAAGTCAACCTCCATCATTTTCTATACCTACAATCTACATGTATCCATTGTCTAAGCTAAGGATTTAATGTTCAGCACCATACCTATACCAGTCTGAATCTTAAATCCGGGATATTTTCAAAATTACCATCCAGAAAAAAGTTAACCTACCATAACGCTGTTCTGACTATAACGATACGGTAGGTGTATAGTTGTAGTGAAACGATGTCATTCGAAAACTTTTTCCAGAATCACATCCTCAAACTTTGGCATCTTCTTAAATTTAATAAAACTACGTTGGAGCATCCATATATGTACATACATATGTACATGCATATAAATATACGAATATTCTATATAAGCTTGTTCATCAGATGAAGTGATGAAACTAAGTACCTAAAAGTTGTCCTGGAACATCCAGGTCCTGTTGAAACGTTTCGCTATGACTTTTGCATACACAAATTTTGTTGCAATGTTGTTGCAGTTTTTTTTATAGCAGTGGTGCTACATTTTTAGCACACATTGTTGATGTTGTTGATAAAAAAAGCAACAAGAGTGTATTTTTATAAATACTTGTATAATTTTTAAATGATTGTTGTAGCTCATGGCCATTAGTGGTTAAGGAATTCCAAACTTATGATTTAATCATCAGCTTCTATTGACTGAAATAAATACAAATTGATTTTACTTTTTTAACTAGTAACAAATATTTCCCATTCATACAACTGTCACTTAAGAGTTTATGTCAATAAATCAAAGCTTTTCATTTCACGATATAACTCCAAGGCATAACTTAAAATTTAGCTTTGAGCTTGTTCTTAAACTAATCGAAGCAACAAATCTATTAAATCATTTCATAGGTATAACTAACTAGCTGAACGAGCCCTCAAAATGTCATCATTATATAAGAACTCCAACTGTCAAAATTTTATCAAAATTAATTCAATCTACCAGCACATGGCATGTGAATTAAATTCACAAAAACTGTCAGCTATTTGAAAAGTTTTCAAATTATAATAATTTATGAAGTCGTGCATATAAAAGTTGCAACTGAACTGACTGAAATCTATTAAATGAGGTAATTATATTTGTTAGTTACAACTTACATATATATTTAGACAATGTTGATTGACAATAAATTAACTATTCGAATCTGGTAGCAGTGAAAATGTTGGCGCCATTAACAAGTACATAATGCATTATTTACAATTGGTTACCGAGAAGTAGGTGATTTTTTTTTTTAAATTAAATATTGTATAGAAACACTTTGTTTTTATATGTAGTAATGGTGATTAAAGGGAATGTGTATTAATATTTATCAAATTAAAGTGGATAGTGTTTCTTAGTTGAGCTAATTCTTTATAATCTTAAATATGTGTTCGCAAGAATTTCGATGAACATTATTGTAGAACTTGTTAATTTTATAAATTATGACAATTTTTAATTGTTTTCTAAATAAAACATAAGATAACTGTTACATTTTTTTAGATTAATATAAATGATTAATATGAAATGTTTTATTTTAAAGTTGATCAAAGATATAGAATTCATCTTTAGAATAGTTTCATCGAAACTGATACAAAACAAAAACAAGATAACAAAATGGAATTATTTAAAAAAAATCAGTATTCAAAAATTAAAACAATTTATTTCCTTGTCTAAGTCTCAAAATTATTTAATCTTTGAAGAAAACATACTAAATTGAATAAAATAAAAAAAAAACGTATACGCCCAAGTGAACCATTGTTATATCGTTTTACAATTTAAATAAAAGTAAAAAATACTTTTCAATTAAAAAACATTCATATAATCAAAGGTTTCACTAATTTTTGTATAACGTATTAAATTAGGACTTGATAAATGGAAAATGTACTGGCAAAGTGATCTCTTGTTTACCAACACTTTTTTAAGAAAGTGCCATTTCTCGTACATTTTTCCGAAAACTTAGATTTTTATACACAAATTTTTTAAAAAATTATAAGATCAGTTTCAAGTTAATTTTTTTTGACAGTAGTAGATTTTTGATCAGGGCACTTAAAGTACAATTAAAAAATGTTGTAAAAGAATACACTGTGGAAGTGTGATGTATCATTTATTACTAAGATAAAGAGAAGTTCCCTTAAGACTGGCCTCCGAAGGATCCTTCCAATTGTCAATAAAAGCATTTTAGAACTAGTACTTGAATTCAAACTTTAATGACCTATTTTTGAAGTAAGGTTAAGTTCAAATAAATATCATTGCAAAGGGTGATTAGAAATGTCTCCGTGTGATATTAAGTTCCTGTCCATAGTTCTAGGACACAAAAGACGGATAAAAAAACATAAGAAAACAATCAAACCATCTTTGTAATTGTATTTTAAATGCTTAACTTTCAATTGAAAATTTCAAAATAAGGCAAGTATACGCCCTGGTTTACCCTTTCGACTAAATTTGTTTTTTTTAAGGAAAAGGCATTTTTTTTTAAATGTATCGCTTTCCAAGGAAAATATACAAATTTAAAATTTTAGTAGGTATTTGTAAATCATTCCACAAGACTCTTTACTTTGATGGTTCTTCGCATTTGTCTATGCTTAATTTTATGTTTGTTGAATCTTTATCATTGTGTGTGTCTAGAGCAAAGCTTTTATGAATGAAAAAATTGTAAAAGCTTTCCGAAAACATCGCATCCAGAAGACCACCAAAACCAAAAGAAGTTTAACATTATTTCATGTTTCTATGTTCAAAGTCAACGATATCTCATCGACTAACGTAAACATCAGAAACACACGAATTCGACACCGGCGCGTTGGGGTTCCTGAGGCATAAGAACACCACCGCCGCCGCCGCCAAGCACGCTGAGCTGTCAAATGTGCATGTCATCAGAGATATTATGAGTAAGTAAGTTGTCTCTGAAAAAACTACCTACCACGTGCTTTTTGGCACGATTTCAATGTTTTTTTTTTTTCCTTTCGTCTTAAAGCGATAGTAATTCTGTCAATGGGATTATCTTGTCACCCAAAGCAGAGTCAAATTTATTTGAATTTAAAATGAATCATTTTATTCATGTCATGCATGCATCATTCGAGCATACATGCAGTTTAGATGTACTACACTACACACCACACTTGTACTTCTGCTAATAGCTGTTGTATAGCATCGAAGATGCACCCAACCAACTTTCGATGAATCAGCTTATCGAAAAGACTGCGGAACGTGCCATACGAGAATTGGGAATGAGCCTGGTCTCAGTTCGTGGATTAATAAGTCATTGGCTTTGAATTTGCATGCGGCAGCGACATCGGCACGGGTCCCCCCATTGTGTGCCTTATGGCTCAATCTATTGGCATCCAAGTTCAAATTGAGGACACACAGTTGGGTTTTTTTTGCAAGTTCCTGTCGGCGGCGGCGGTGGCTGCAGCGATGGCGGCAGCGCAGCGTGTAGTTTTGTGATTTTGTAAGCCCACATTTACTCACGACTTCTCATTGAGGCTTTGAGGTTTGACTTTGTGCTGAGTATTGTTGTGACATATATTTGCGAGCGCCAGTCACACTGACCTACCCAGAATGAAGTATCAGCTGCGCTGCGCGCATTGGTGGTGGCTCGCATTACGAGTTCCGTGGGACCCTGAGACTTATAAGTCGCGAGTTAGAAAAATACCACAGCTGATAGTTGCAATTGCAACAACACCAAAACCAGTAATGTGGTTCAAAATAAATAGCTTTGAGATTTCAGAGAGGCAGTTTGGCTAATGTGTGACCTTTCGACTGAACAAAGACGCATTGAAATCAGAGATGACAGCAAACTTTGAGCATTTTAATGAAGTATTGTGCTTGTCCATGTCCATATTCATAGATCATTTGGAATTTTGTTGGTATTAAATCATAGATATTAATCTATTAATGAATATCTCGATCAATGATTATGGGAATTAAAATGCGCACTCTGAGTCAGAACGTTTGTGCAACGTGAAATTACATCACGCACCACAAACACATTTTCGAAGGCTAATAAACCAATAAATTTTAAATGCGAATTCATGCGATCATGTTTTTGTCTTAAATAGGAGACACATATGTAAGCCAACTCTCATGCGAAATGACAGTCAATTAAATCTTTGCCAGAGGCTTTTCCTAACTGCATATAAAAATGTAAATGCAGATTTTTAGAAATTCGTCATAAATGACTAACATTTTATATGAATATAGTACGCAGGCATTTGAGTTTGGATATAAAATAATCCCTCATGATAAATGAACAAAAAACAAAAGAAGATCAAAAAATGTGACCAAAAGTAACCGATTTCTGACTTATTCGTAACAATCTTTGTGACCTACCACATTATATTGCTTTGGTCACTTAGCTTGTAACGGACTTGGACCACCAAAGTAGAAAAAAATTATTGTAAGAAAATAAAAAAGTACGTATACGCCTCAGAGCACCAAATTACTTTACTGTTTCCTTTTTGTACAATTTAAACGTTAGAAAGGATTTTACTTGCTGTAAATGAAGCTATCAAGATCTCAGAAGAGATAAACCTACAACAAAAAGTCTAAAGCCTTCGTAAGATGACTTTATGCCCTCAAGAAGTTTGTGCAGAATTTTTAATATTTCATGAGTCTATGTGACATGTTATTGTCCTGTTTAAACCACATGTTGATGGTTTATCATATCATCTATTTTATACCACTCACAGTTGACAATGTTGGAACGCCAAATAACGTTTTTAAAAAAATAGTGATTAATATCGCCGCCGCCACAAGTCCAAAATCAAGACTAAACAGTGACTTTATCAGAATGTTTGAAAATAGTTCAATGAAAATTAGAATCAGATTCCGTCTGCTCCAGTTCCAGATGCCATTTAGCTCACACACGTCGTTAAAGTCCTTACTTCCAAGGAAATCCCATCAATCTGGCTGTTGGTTGCAGACACAAAAAAAAAAAAAATAAAAGTACGCGAGCTAAATTTTTTGTTGTCTGATCTTAAAACCTGCTCTAAAGAATGTAAAAATGAAATAAAATACCCATCAATAAAATCGAAGATAATATTTTTGCAATAAATGTCTGCTTACAGCTTATCGCTGCGTCCCCATCCATTCAATTAATTCCAAAACGGGTTGAATCTCCTTCACTCTCAATTCCATGCCTCGAGGAACATAATTTAATTAAACGTTGAAAGAATGCACTAACAAAATAATTAAATCACCAGATAGAGTTTCCTGTTTTGTAAAAAAAAAATTCATTAAATTCGCATCCGATACACAAACTAAATCGCCCAAGAAGATTTTTTTTCTTTTAATTCCTCATCAGTAGTCCATAATTTCTTCCGAACAACCAGAACCAACTGTGACCCTCCCAAAAACGCATTCATCTTAAAATTACGTCAACAACATCAACATCAAAAAGTGAATCCCTTTTTCGTTCCGTTATATTATTCGCTTAGTAATTTCATTAATGTTCCCATAAATTATACGTCATCTGTCAAAATTAATAACATATTGCGTTCAGCCTTTGGGTCCGGTCACTGAACAATGTTTCGAATCCGGACTGCACCCACAGCCCACAGGCTCAACACTCAACATTCAACAACAAACAGGCAGTGTGTCAATCTTCTTTGTTGTATATGTTGACAACTCCATCAACAGACTTTGGCGCGTTTTTCCAGTTCCGCAAAATGATGCGCTGCTTCACTGTCGTCGTCGTCGGTCGTGTGGCGTTGTTTCGTCATGATTCTTCCTTACCGTCGAAACCGAATGATGGCTACAGACGGATTTTTTGTTGTTGTTGTATGAAATGAAGCTTATGAAGCGAAGCGAGTCATTTTAATTTCCAGCGTCTCGTCGTAATGTTTTAATCTACAAATATAGTGTTCAAATAACTTAACTTCAACATTTTCTTCGTACAGGGTGTTTCAGTTTAAACATATAAGTTTTTAAAGTATCAAAATATATTTCCAAAATTTAGAAATAAATTAAGAGGCTGGATTACAGAAATTATTACTCGTATCTTCTGAAAAACTAAGATCAACTCCAATTCGGAAAATCGGAAATTAAAAAATTTTCAATTTTGTCACAGTATATCAGTATCAGAATGAGCCTAGAATCCTCCTCAAATCATCAAAAATGCTTCCAATTTAAGTTTATCAAATTCGTTGTTTCATAAGAAAATCATGAGAATTAAATGAAGCACCCTGTACTCCATCCAACCAAGACTCTGGCTTCTGGCACACTCTGGCATGAATAGTATGCGAGTACTTAATGGGCATCACAAAAATTGAAAAAATCCCGCACTTTGAATTAAAGTATCTATTCGTATGTACGTCGTTTGTACTTCGGATCCATTTAAAGCCTTTAGCTACTTCTGTCTTTAACGCTGCTGGTGTTCTGCTCCAAGTTTTTGCTATATATGAGTAGACAGACAGACAGACATTGCTTTTGGTTATGGGTTATAGTATAATTGCATAAATGAAAGACAAGTTGTCCGGAATCGAGTCTTTCTAGCTTTGGAGTGTGAAAGAGGTTGGAAAATGTGTTCCAATGTGTTTTTATTTTTTTATTTTTATTTTTAATGTTTTGTTTTTGGCTTAGATGGTAATAAATATTTCATTTGCCTTGGGTTTGTGTGTTTTATAAAACTCTTTGAATAGGCAAAAATTTACTACAACTTTACTTAATAAGAGGGGAATTTATTGAAGTAGGCAAACATACATACTCGTATCTAACTTAAAAGGGGGAGGGTTTGAATTTTAAATTCAATTTGTAATTAATCGATTTCATATAAAAGCACTTAAACTTTAATGAGTCTATAAATCATGTAGAATATTATAGTTGAACGTATATATATGCATATGTATATGTATATATTTTTTAATTTAATGAGGTTGTTTTTGAAGATAACTAAATGCGTTTATGATTTAATTTTATACATACGTAAAAAGAAAGTCTAGATATTTTTAATTTGCAAAAAAATTCATTTAAAAAAGCGGTTTTTCTATAGATGATGATGATGATGTTAAGATTTTAGGATTTTGTAAGCAGAAAAAATCAAAACATAAATTATAAAAATAAGAGCCCCTTAATGATCTCGTCTCGATCCTGTCGAAATTGAAAAATAAATTTTACCATCAATCTATTTTGATAATAAGGGTTGGCTCATGAATCAACACGTGCCCTACTTCAACTTAGGATTTACTTACTTTGGCTAAAACATGACTTAAAGACTATGTGCAGATATTAATAACTTATTTCCCTATTTTAAAAAATATCGTTTGAATTCATTAGCGATAGGAAAAATGGTTAATCAGAAAATAGTGACCATTGAGTATAAGGTGATCTCTTTAAATAAAAAAAGTGGGATCCTGAATTCGAAAACCCTGTATTTGAATATGAATATATTTATGGAGTATAGATCTACTGCGCAGTTATGGAGTCTATAGTCCCACTGTTTAACTGTATGAGATTTAAAATTCTACAGTTGCAAAGTTTTATCTTTTAGTGTTCTATTTTATTCCACAATAGAATGGTCTAGGAGATTTCTGTGTACTTGAAAATCAAGAATCTTTTTATAAAACCTATCATTCTCCACCCCCCTCTTCACTCATAAGCAATTTCAATATGTTTCACTAGCTGAGAATTGTAAAGATATTATCAGATCAAATTTCAGACTTAAGCTATGAAAAAGTGCAAAAACTGACACTTAAATTGTCGCCTGTCACCACTTAAGTAAATTTCAGTACATTCTCGTAGTTATGCACCGACAAGAAAATTAAAAAAAAAAAACGCACGAATGTGTCAATAAAAAAATACAAAGTCGTAAATTGTTAAATTAAAAAAGTGTTTAACTGTGTTACTTGTCCATTTTAATTACTCAAAGAAAACGCAAATCACTTTATTATAGCTGATATGCATCATATTGCCATTTTTTTATAAGGCGCCATTATTTTTGTATCTGTTTATGGTCTCTATAAGATGCAACTAAGACAGATAAACGTTAGATAGAAAACAAAAGTCTGGTAGGTAGAGTTGTATTTTTTGGGGTGTATACTTTTTTTAAAGCTTAATTAATTTCATTAATAAATATTTTTGTATATTAGATTAAGTCAAAATAAATGCAAACATTTTCTTTATAAGGAATTCGAAAATTAAACTTTTTTAGACAATTATTTGTCCAATAATTTATATTAGCAAATTTCAAGTTATAAGTCTTATTTGGCTGTCATAATGTTATTTCTTTGAATATTCATAATTTACCTACAATACTATGAAAAAATAATTCTTCAATTTGTAACCTTACCTCATTGACTATAAATTTTTAATTGATAGACAAAAAACTTAGCCGGTAGATAACAATCATTGGCGCCAACTTGAATAATATCATTTAAGAATGAAAAATTCTCAACGTCATGGCTCCTAAATCATAAATAATCTTGTTATAAGCTTAAAACAACAAAAAAAAAGAAACAAAAAGTTTTTTATAGGAAGTTTTATAGTAGCTTAAAAAATGTAGTTTTACATTCCAAGAAGTTAGTTAGTGATTGGTAATTCAAATGTGGACTAAATCATTGAAATTAGAATACGGGTTAGCAATAAGATCTCGTTAGAAGTAATTTTATTCATCCCGTCATTAAAAATTTTATTGTAATGCAAGTACCATAAAAAACATCATGTATCCTAAAAGATTTACATCTTCAAGATCGCTTGTATCAAAATGCCGCCACTTTCATCTTAACTTGGTCAAGACAATCACTTTATATGCAAATTAGAGCTTGTTTAACTCGAGACAGGTTATTGCTATCCCATTTTTATTTTTTCTGTCTTACTTTTGTATTAATTAAAGTATGCGTTGCGGAATATTGAAGAATATAACCAGTTAAAGAAAAGTTTCTCATGAATGAAGCGCAAAGTGTTTTTCTTTTTTTTTTGTTTCTTTGTTTTGTTTATTCGCATTCGCTCTTCCCCGCAGCAATATGAATTTAATTTAGTTAACATACTCTTACTATGTATGGATACGGCTAAAATTAAGTCAATCGATCAGTTCAAACATGGTTGCCACTTTTGTTAACAAAAAAATTGTAAAATTACAAGTTACTCCTTTTATAAAAGTCAAGTCCTTCCACTCTATCAAAGTAAATCATTCTACAAGAATCATAGGTATTTTAAGAAAAATAGGTGGATACCACGCCTCTTTTCTACAATATTTCAGTCAGTTAGTCAGTTATTCAGTTATTCAGTTAGTCAGTTAGTCAGTTAGTCAGTTAGTCAGTTAGTCAGTTAGTCAGTTAGTCAGTTAGTCAGTTAGTCAGTTAGTCAGTTAGTCAGTTAGTCAGTTAGTCAGTTAGTCAGTTAGTCAGTTAGTCAGTTAGTCAGTTAGTCAGTTAGTCAGTTAGTCAGTAAGTCAGTTAGTCAATTCAATTCAATTTTCGAAGTTCTTTGATTATATATTTGTAGTTCTTGGAAACGTCTACCTTCGAGCAAATATTGATGTTCCAGTGTTTCTGCACTTGATATGAGTTGTTTATCTTTCTGATGGCAACCATGGTCGCTAGAATTCTCCTCAAAACCTAAATGACTACCTGAACTTTATCGGCAAGAAAACATTAATTAACTGGCCGAAGCCACTACATGCGGTGATGAAACCTCTACCGAACGACAGGCCATCCAGGTTGATCAATGATGATCTTAATTACGCACCTGGCCAACATGCTATATCCAATTCCAGAAGCACCTCTTGTGGTAATTCACATAGTAACTACACTAATTATAAACTTATGGACAAATTTCCCGGAAGAATCAAGCCAAGTGGTTTTTCATTTAAATAAATGTCTAAAAAAAAAAAGTTTCTGCAACTTGATGCTAACCACGTGAATTTATTACAGTAACAGGTTTTTGAAATCTAAAGAAATATGAATATGATCCTTAAGAACATTAAGAAAAATAAATTAAAAATTTTTAATTTTGTATCAAATTTGTATTTTTTGATTTCTTCTCCTCACTCATCAAAAATAGTAATGCGGATGTTTTGCATTTATGAGTTTGATCGTTGGAATCGGATAAAATGTTCTCTTTGATGACGCCAAACAGATTATGGAGAAATACAAAATTCTGGCTAATTTATTATTTTCATATTTTTAGAGTTTATTTTCGAAAATAGACTCTGCGAAGTGGATATTTCACAAGAAGAGTGTGTTTATAATATAGGATCTATAAAGTTTAATTTTAAAGCTATTGCAAGATGTTGGCAGTGAATCATTTGAAGTTTTTTTCGAAGAATGTATTTTCTTTTTGGATTGTATGGTTTTGAGAAAAGCAAACTGAGAATAGAAATATAATTCATTTCGTGGGAAATATACATATGAGAAAAAGTCCATTTTTATGGATGAAAACATCATTGTTTGGGAGTAAAGTAAATTATTGTATCTAGGCAGCACTTTTAAGGGTTCCAAAGATGAACATAATATTTGGTTATACTTATTTTGAAAAAAATATCAAGTTCTTAGTTCTTTCTTTAGAACCAAAATTCCAAAGTTCGCAATATTTGTTGAGTTAAGGTCAGGTACCTGACTAATTTTTAAATTGAAGATTGACGTTTCCTAAGATAAGAATTATTATGGAAGAATGGTGAAATTTGATAGTGCCGAACTTTATACTACTTATGAATTCAGCTTCTGATTCAATCATCACCAGTTGAATATCTTTAACATCCTTGATTAACAAAGGTCAAACTGCATTTAAAACTATCTCACTCACTTTCAAGCCGATCCCTTGTTTTCGAGTTAAGAGTTCGTCTTTATACTCTCCACAAAAGTCAATATACAAAGCTTTTAGCCTTAGGCCGTAATTTTGTGTCGATTGTTTGATTCCATCCGACCATTATACTCAACAAGCCAAGACAATGGAAGACCACATTCTGATGCTCAACGCAGATTCGGAGTCGATTATCGATTCTTGAATGAAGTTTCCATCAAACCACGACTATGACGATGCTCAACTGCAATGATGAAGAATGATGACGAAGCCATGCTCTCAGATGAGCTTACACCCAATCCATTGGAAGATTTTTGAAATTGATTTTTCATCGCATCTCATCTCTTTTTTATCCATTGATTTTATGCAGTATCGTCATCAACAATCGAATGCATCGCCATCGTAATTGAAGTAGAAAACAAAGTGAAGAAGAATTAATTTATTGTTCGGGATAATTGTAGTTGTCTGATGGTCTGGAGTCTGGACTTGAAAAATAAGCACAAACAAAAAGTATCGAACTCTTCCGTCAGAAGGCAAGTGCAGGAAATTCACTCTTACAGATGAATCCATTAAAAAGATGCAATGAAATAATTATTTGTTGATTTTTCGAGAACTGCTCTTGGGAGTATAATTAAAGTTTGACACATCCTTCCATTTACTATTTATCAATTGACACTTTGGAGACATAAACAAGAGTGTTTATATTTTTGTTTGGATTTCATATGACGGGATATCGATCATGCATTGATGAATTGAACGTACCCTCAAATGTTATGACCCAGCTGCCAGTGTCAAATATTTAACAACAACAAAACAACGAGAAGAAGGAATTTCATTAATAAATTATAACCAAATGGTTGTCAAGCGCATTATCCATTTCATAAAATGTTTCCATGACCTATTCGAAAGGTCTTGAATTGGTCTTGAAGAATTAGCAGAGACCGGATCTTTCGAGTGGCCTAAGGTAATGTAATTCCAAAGATCATAAACTTGAGTTTTCGCCAACATTACAGGCTATAGTAGCAATACTGAATCTATACTAATATATGAAGAATTTGTTTGTTTGAACGCGCTAATCTCAGAAACCACTGGTTCGAATTGAAAAATTCTTTTTGTGTTGGAAAGTCCATTTGTCGAGGAAGGCTATAGGCTATATAACATCACGCTGCGACCGTTAATAGAGAAGAACCAGAGGAAAATGTTGCAAAAACGGCTAAAATTATTCATCTTTGAGGGCTTCCGTTATTCGTTTCAAGGCGCTGATCTCAAAGACTACGTGATCGAATTGAAACATTCTTTTTGCATTGGACAGTTTATTTATCGAGGAAGGCTTTAAGCTATACAAAATTACGCTACGACCAATAGGTAAAATATAGGTCACTGGTCATTATTCGTCTTTGGTCATAAATGGTCTTTAATCATAAATGGTCTTTGGTCATAAATGGTCATTGGTCATTATAAGTCATTGGTCATTATTGGTCTTTGGTCATAAATGGTCTTTGGTTAATATAGGTCACTGGTCAATATAGGTCATTGGTCATTGTACATTTGACATTAACCTTTGACCTTTGACCTTTGACCTCTGACCTTTGACCTTTGACCTTTCACCAATGACCTGTACAGGCCAATGACCAATAACCTATAATGACCAATGACCTATATTGACCAATGACCATTTATGACCAAAGACCATTTATGACCAAAGACCATTTATGACCAAAGACCATTTATGACCAAAGACCATTTATGACCAAAGACCAATAATGACCAATGACCAAAGACCAATAATGACCATTCTCCTATAATGACTCATAACCAATGACCAAAGGAGTCCATCATTTATCCCGATCGTGACGAACGCCATCGCCATTCAGTTGCGCAAAGGATTCGGACGGTTTGGTCTGCGCCGTCCCTCCACGTAAGGATGGTGTGCCACGCTGTCCCTACTATAAAATGTACTACATAGAACTTTCCGAGGTGGTTCCACTGCTTTCATGCGAGCTAGGTAACCTGCCCGACGGAATCTACCGAGTTTATTTTTTTTCACGACACATCTGAATTCGAGGTAGATTGCGGAATCGTCCTTCCTTACATACGGGGCCATCAATTCGCCTTGCGAATTGCTTTGAGCTTAAGAGGTAAAAGTTTGCTACTATTTACCCAAGGTATTCATGCTCCATTACCTTAATTGTTTGACCAGTTGTTCTTCTCGCAGTTGAACGCCACCAAGCACTTTGTTTTTCTTTCACTAATCAGCCAGCGGGATATCGTATTAAAAAGAAAACAGAAGGCACGAATTGCATGGGATAGATTTTTGTTTTCAAACGAATCGTGGATTTTGTTTTTGAGTATTATGAGTCATGACCAAATCCGTATGTTCTTCAGCCATAATAAAATAAAACCTAAATATCCTTTACGAAGTACTTTAAAATATATATTTTTTAAAACTTAATCTTAATTGCTATAATAATAAATTAAGGCGGACGAAGTCGCGGGGAACAGCTAGTACTGAATATTCTCAGTGGTTCTTGAGTCACGGTACATAAAGGTTTCGATTTTTCACATCACTTTTTTTCGAATAAACTGAAAACAGCGGGCCCTCAAAGCGAACATAACCTATGCCATGATCATGCATCAAATTCGATATGGCAAATTGTGGATTTCGCCTTATTTTACCAAATTTTAGGGATACGATACCACATCTGACCAAATTGTGGTTTGTGTATGCATTTTTTTGCCTTACTGTCGGCTCAGCAGAAAGAGTAAAAAAAAGAGTACCTACAAATTTATTCAAACATTTTAAACCCTTTTGTACTTTTTTCTTGTATTTTTTTAGCCCGCCTAAATCGAGGATCTCTTGGTCTGGTTTATATTTTATTAATTCAAACTGTCTTGCGATCGATATCGATTTAATACTCCATCACGAGTGTTTTATATACCTGATGGAACCTAACACGAGACCAACTTTTGCGGAAAGTCGCAGTTTGGTCCCAAGCAATCCATAAATCATTCGATTTCCAAATTATCTTCGATACAAATCTACCGACATATAAATTTATTCATTTTGATAGGAATTCGTCGATTAAATGCTAAACTATGTGTCCCCGAATGTTGTATATTATGTTCGGTTTTTTTTGTCTTTATTTTTTTTTTCATTTGCCTCCAGGTAACTTCCTAAACGAAAACAATAAACGAATCCTCTTCGATTGTGAAAAGGCCCAAGAAAGGTATAACATTAACTTTGTTTTCAGGTTCAAAAACATCAATAAAATTCAACATCATTCAACTGTCAGTGTCATTAAATCATTTAAATGGAAGGAATAGTATAGATACACATACATATTTATACGAGTATGTATTTGATTTCTGTTTTCATATCACTGACGACTGACATCCGATAAAAATAAACTTAAGTTCCATGCATTAATTTATAAAGTGTGTGTATAGGTAAACCGAGTTGAGAGGACTCTCATATGTTTGATTAAACGTTTTGCCAATAAATTGTGAGTGCATTGATGGGCAGCAAAGTGACAGCATTACGCAAAGTGTCAACAGACCATAAAATGTTGTAGAAAGGGCGGAGACGACAACGACAACGATGATGGTTATGGTAATGGTAATGGCATGGCAATGCCAACCAACAACGGTCCATCAGGGTCACCCATTGCACATACTACATACCTCACTCACTCTCTCTCTCATTCGTTTGTTTGTGTTGGCTTGTTGTTTCATCGGACTGATGGTCCTGTCCCTGTGTAAGGTGACACTGGCAATAGTGGCAGTAGTGGCAATGGCAATGTTTATTTGTGTAATCAAAATAATTAAATTTATTATTCAAGCCCATTTATCTTGACTAAGTGCAGTCCGTTTAACACAGAAGAAAGTATAGATAGATACGCCATTAACAGTTGCTGCTTGTGGTGTTTATACTTTGGTCTCCCTTGTGCAAGTTGACGATATGTGGTGTCGTTATTTATGGCACCTTTGAGACTTAAATTCCGAGTTATTCCAAAAGGAAATACGTCAGAAAAAGACAGGACCGTTTTGCAGAAGATATACTTTTGGGCAGGTAACTTGAAACCAAGCATTGAAGTTTTTGACAAAGTAAAGATACAAGACCCTACTTCCCTTTCGGATACATAAATCGTTTCTATAGATGATAAAATAAGCTCTTAAACCATTTGCTGGTTTTGTGACCTTTAACCCTCGTTGGGATGCAACAACTCTTCACCCTAATCCATCCCTGAAAAATCCCACCATAACAAACAAAAATTATTCGCTTCTCGACAGACTATATACAGAGTACGGACTTCCTGCTGTGATAATAGCTCAAGTGGCAGTTTTATTGCCACCACCCAGCCAAAGATTGCGGCACACGATAAACACCACATCCATAGAAATTGATTAGTTATCGATTGGAGTGCTCACATGTGAGAAAATCACTTCCATGATTGAATGATTATCTCCCGGGTAACTCTTAGTTTCGTTTCGAACTCAGTAACAAACTACTCCACACGTAAGGAGGGAAGCACCAGTGTCGTGTACCTACATAAAAGTGGGGGACTTAACTGAAAAACATCACCATGACAATCTCCGGGGGCATCCTTTGCACTATGCTACTTGCTAGCAGCTTCATCATTACCATCGTTCTTTTTCATATTATATCATCGCTTCCCATCGATATAAACATAAAGGGGACCCAGGATAATGTTACATATACATATGTATGTCATGTATGTATGTGTTTAGATGTGCAGAAGAATTGAGGAGTTAGTGGATAAAAATAACCGGGTATGCCGGGGAGTTGTTAACATTATAAGGTCTGATGCTTGTTGCTATAATGCTTCCATAGGTACATCGAAGATCGAGGGCGCCTTCTTGTTTATATATGTATGTAGTTGTATAATGCTCAGTGTGTGGGAGGGCAGGGGGTGGTATTTTGATTATTATTTTCCAGAGGTGTTTTTTAATGAGCAAAAAAAAAAAACAGGATGACAAAGAATCTTCCCCGGAACTAGAAAAAAAGGGCGAATCAATGAACAAGTTGGTAGTTGAGATAATGTGGATTGAAGGATACTTATACACGATAAGTAGGCATAACTCTACGATAATGATTTTAACGTGTTAAAGGTGGTCGTGTAAGGTGGGCAGCTAGCTCATATTTTTATGACGTCGAAAGTGAAGCCATAAATTTATGGTTGTTGAATATGATTGCCGTAACTATTGGTATATAATTTTGAGGTTTTATGAGGTGTTTGTGGTTTCAAGTGGTTTGAAAGTAAATGGTCTTTGACGAAGAAATGCATTTGGTTTGATGCAAATAAACTTTTTTTTAAATTACCACAATTCAAAAGTATAAGGAGGCCTTTAGTTGCATAATAAATTGTTTAAATTAAGGAAATAGAGTATATTGTGGTTGATACTTTTTTAAAATTTACCTGCAACCTTATTTTCAATATTTTTATTACGCTCTACTCACTAAATTAAACTCAACCAATTCGAACAAAAAATCCCATTTCAAGCCAATTTCATCACTTAACCTATTTGTCTGCCCTGATGCTGTCCCGATGGATTTATCCTTAATCCTTCTCTCAGTTTAGTTTTTGAATAAAAACCTGTGAAGAGGGGATATATCCCATGGACAAATGAAAAACAACACTTAAGATAAAAGGAAGTGAAATTCCTCGTGACAATAATTCACTGTCGAATTGTTTTTTGCTTTTTTTGTCTTCTAATTCTAAGTGCATGTATTTTCACTCGTTTGAAATGGGAAAGGAGCATTTTCATCACTTTGTTCGGATGAACTCATCTTACCTTTACACTACGACTACACTATTGCCACACCACACAAATAAAATTCCACTGAATCCCGAATGACTGCCAGTTGTGTATGGAACTATAGACTCCATGTCTGTCTGTCCACAAATTGCAGGAATTGAGAATCCTGACAACTAATACATAGATACATAGATACATACAACCGTAGAACTATTCTGCTCCTGCCTTTGGCCAGAATAAGCATCATCCAAGTTAAGTCACACAAGTAATAGCTGCATCCGTTTTTACTGTGATGTGGTTTCTAGGTTCATCCTAGAGGTGGGCGATGTGTAGACAGACAGGAATAAAAACACAGTTCTTTTTATTTATATGGAGAAAGTGGTAAATGTTGTTTATGTACTTGAAGGTTTGTCTGCACAACAAATCTGCAATCTAAAAATATCCATGCAGGTACAAGAAAAAAAAAAGTGAAAGTGGCAAGTTGATTGTCGGAGGAGGCAGGTTAAGATTCAGACAAATAGATTCTTTTCTTGAATGTCCTTGCTTTTGATGATTTGTCTAAATCGAATGTCTTTTTTTATGAAACAAGTCTGACAAGTGGTTTGAAATGGATTTTTTCTTATTGTCAATTTTTTTTCAACAAATGTCAGACAATACGATACGAATACGTCTCAAGTTAAGTTTTTAAAATAAATAGAAGAATTAAATTTTAGAACCATAAAGGTAATGATGTTTTTTTGTGTTTCGATTTTAGTTGACACATAAAAGAATGTCGAATATTAATTTTAATTTTTAAAGTCAAAAATGGCAAAAAATCACTCGTGTGACCCAGTCCAGTCAATCAGTCACTGTTTCTTTCCGACTCTGACAGATCAGATCACTAAAATAGTGATATTAAATTGAAATTTCTCAAGAATTAAAAAATCAAATAACAGCTATTGTCCCGTGTGGCCCCTACCCATTTTCTGAAAATTGGTAATGAGAGTTTTAAATTCCTTTACAATTTTTACCAAGAAAATAAATGAAAATTTGGAAAATTTTTCATTCAGGGAGCAATTTTAAAAATTCAAAATTTCTTGATGTACATTTTTCTAAATAAATACAAACATTCACGTTAGTTATGGAAAAAATCAGAGTGTTTCTTTAATACTTGACACCTTAACGGACATGCATCGGAATTTATAGTATTTCTTTTTAAGTTTTTAAATAAAAAATTCACTCAAAATTCTTGGAGCGAGAAACGTAAATCATATAAATTTAATGTTATTTTAATTTAAAATTATATAATTTTTTCTTCAACACGAAAGAGACATTAATTTTTCAATTTTTCAAACACAATCGTTATTTTTTTGTATGTATGTATGTAAAGAAAATGGAAAAGTCATATAGGAAGTCTATGATGGCTCTTTGACGACAAAGGTACACATCTTTTACCACACAAATAAAAGAAGTCATAATAATAAAAAGCAATGAAACATTTTATCACTCCAATTAAAACGTAAACATTTAAAGACCAAAACACAAAACGCCATATAGAACCACTTTCGTTCGTCTCTTGAATACGAAATGAACAAAACGGACAAAAAAAACGTGCTTTCTTCAATTCTATGTGTAATAACCCTATTTCCCCCCCCCCCTCCATCTATCCAATTCGACTTTATATATAGCGTCACTTGAGGTGTAATGGAAGAAAATGAAATGTTGAAGTTGAATTGAAGTTGAACCCGAACCGAATCCAAACCCGGAGGGGAAAAGAGACAGCTGCTATTCCCGATCGATACAACTTGTTGAACAATTTTAGATTTATGTTCCTTTGGCAGACGAGTCAAGCGAAAGCCACGACGAAACAAAACTCGACACAAAAATAATGAGGTGCAAAACATTTTCCTGGTGTCTTCCTTTTTCAGTTGGTGGTGTTGGTGTTGGTGTTTTTGTTTTTCATTTTGTTTGTTTTTTTGACTTAGGAATGAGTTGATGATGTTTATCAATGTACAAGTCGTTGTTGTTGTGTTGATCTAAAAGGTGATTCATTAAGTGTCATATTGATTACTTTTTTATTCTTTGTTTGTTATTTTGCTGCCTTGACTGTTGATTAATACGATTGACAGGTTATCGTGACTGATTAGTAAGAAGTATTAATTACAGGAACACGACAGGAATAATAAAAAATTGATATGGATTGGTTATTTGAAACGTGGTAATAAAGAGTCATCTTTTATCATTGTGAGAATTGAGTTGGATGACATAATATTAGTACCAAATTAATTAGGCAAGAAAGAAAGACGAATGAAGTTGAACAAAGGAGTGAAAGCTGATGGTAAATTATTTCAGGAAAACAGAAACTTAAAGTTCTAAAGTAGAAGCCATTGTCGGCGTAATAGTTGATTTATTTTGTTTTAAATGTTTAAGTGGTGAAAATGTAGTTAAATAACGATAAAAGAAATAATGCCACATTTGAGACTTTGAGTCTTTTGTTTATAAATTGGGACTTTCAAACTTTTCAGCTGATAGTGGCCATTAATTTTTATCTGAAAAATTTATCAGACAAAATTGTCGAAATTGAGACGGTACTGATTCACGAAAAAGTCACTATTTAATGAAGATTGGGAGTTGGCAGCATATGGCTCCATGATTCTCTGAAAACAACCTTGACGTTAAGAGAACTTTAAATCGATGGTGAACCACTTCTTTATCTGTTAAGTGTGATTTTAAGTATTTTAACTCACTTGCAAGTCGATGAAAGAATGCATCCAATGCCGATATTTCTCTCAGAACCTTAAAACGTTAAGATACCTATTTATTTTTTTTTTAAATATTTTGTCACTATTTGAATATTGACCGATTTCAATGGAGAACTACGTATGTATATGTTTCGTACTTTGAATCTTTTCCAATTAACTTCCTTTTTTTAAGGGAACAAAATAAAAACAACACAATAAAAATAAACTTAAAATACACTGCCAATACGAATCGATCAAAAGCACTTTCCAACACGAAGTTGCATTAAAAAAAAGGTCAAGAACATTTTATTGCACGCCCATAAAAACAATCCTCACAAATAAAAACAAACATCAAGGACTCCTTTAAAAACTGAGCCGAGTCGAGTCGTAAGGACGACACGACTCGACACAGCATTCCAGCTCTAGTATACCACACCGACACCATCAGCATCAGTCCAACGAATTATTTTCGGCAATAACAGTACCAAGTACCCCGTCGAAGGCAGTTACCTTACCTACCTCCATTTTTATTTGTTTTATTTGCAATACTGTGTATACACTTGAAAGTTTACGCAATAATACAATCTTCAGAGTTGGTGTTTTTCTTTTGCCACCAAAAGAGAACAACGTGGAAAACCGCCAAAGTAATGACTTCCATTTGCATTATACTCGTACTTTACCTTCAGCCATACCATATACAGGACAGGTACACTCTTCCCATCATCATTGCCATCAACCTCGTTCAAACTGCTTCATACCCAAACCCAACCCAACCTGCACAATGAGTTTCTTTTTTTAAATACAAATTATTTAGCATCGCGCATTTTACGTTATTTTTTGTTTTTATTTTTTTTGGTTTTATTTTGGGATGCTGTTTGTTCTGTTATTTTATTTTTAAATTTTCTTGTTTTTGTTCATCAAAGTTTTATCAGCAAACAGAGCGGCTTCCTGAAATTGTAAAATTGTAAAATCCCCTTACGACACATATACGACAAACGACATACAACAAAATAACACTATGACTGTCTCCTAACAATAACCGTACTCTCGCCTTAAGACCATGTAGTATTCAAATTCAACGTCAAAATGTGGCTGATGGAAAAAAAGATACAATTACATTTCGGAACCATATGTTTGAGTGCGGGTGTGACTGGGCATTCCAATTGAGGATTTCCCAAGGTTTTCTTTTTTTTTATTATTTAACTTCTTTTGAATGGTGGAAGTAGGTATTTGATTCTTGAAATTAAACTTATTGATAAAAATTAATGGAGTCCTTATGTGAAAAAGGATGTTGATAGTCGCAAACTTGTTCTTCAAGAATAAGATAAGTCGATGTTTGATAGAATGCATGTTTGACAAGTAGGTTGCCATATTGGTTATGGAGCGTTCATACATTTTCTACCATAAATGTTGAACTTAAACTTTTAATAGAGTTCTTGACGAAGTTGATCATGCGAACCTTGAACCTTACGCAAATTTTAATTAAATATCCTTTCAATTTCAATTTGAGCAAGTTTACACAACCAACACTTTGGTCTTAATATTTAGTATTTAATTTTACTTCGCTACACTTTGGGACACTATTTGAATATCACTCCCCCAACTCTCACACTAGATTTTTTATTTATATTTTATTTTGTTGTTGTTGTTGTTTTTGTTTGTTTCACATACAAGTGGACCGAAGGACATTTTTGGCAAACAAAATGTGGTGAAATGTGATCCGACGACGACGACGAGGTGTTTATTCACTCGTATTTCTGTGTGCCACTGTACGAGTATTGGGGGGTGATGCTATGCTTTGAAATGCAAATATTTGCGACAATATAACAACATGCACAAAACTATAACGTGTGGCATTTTATATATATTTTCCAAAATGTATGTATGCATGGGTTGCTGGTAGTTACCCTCCCAAAAAAAAGGACAATATCATTGCAAGCCATTTACACAGTGAATGTGCCGTAGATGATGCTATGCCGAAACGAGCCACGGTACCGGGTGCTTCTGAGAGCAGCCGCCAAAATGAATATTTTATCACACTCGACACACTGGGATACAAAGGATCAAAGGCTCAGATACTCGGATACGAGGATATTCACGGTTTTTCATTTCAGGCTATACGGCATATAAGCTCCTACGGAAATCGTTGTTTTGGGGCGATTATAGTTTGCGCGCAAATCGCTTGTAGACACATAGGTATGTATGTATGTATATGCAGACACGTGTATGTGTGTAGTGTGATGGTGCATGTGAAATTGACCAAGGACTTTCATCTCTAATGAAAAGGAAACACAAACAACACAAAAACGGCCCGCCATGACAATCGGGGCCCCGTCACCCGGTGGACAAGGAAAGGGAACTAGGTTTTCCTTGTTCTCACTGTGACCACATTCACAGTGGGCTTGAAAGGATATACATACCTACTCATATGTGCGATGGGAGGCGATTGCCCTTTAATCGGGGTGGCATTCGTTTTTTGACATTTTTCACTGCCACTGTCATTGCCAATGCTTTTGTGGTGGTGTTTTATGGTGTGCGTGAATGATAACCCCCGGAAATAATATCCCTTAAGTGCAAGGGTGTTGTCAGGGGGGAGTACTTAATACTCTGAGGCTATCTAGATATATGGTGAAATGTTATGTTTGGGGGGGGGGGCTAATTCAATGCGAATAAGAGAAATCCCATGAAATATTTGACCCTTTGGCTCTTGCTTTTGTGGATGGATTATATTTCTAAACCCATCATCCCACCCACAAAGCCGGCTCAGACTTTTTTGAAAGGCAGTGCACGCGGTGTGGCGACAGACGGCAGTAAAGTGGCCCGTCTATAGTAAAAGTGAGTCATATCACTATATAGAGCCGATGGCGATAGCGATGGTGATATAGCTTCCTTAATTCTGCCAGAGGGTAGATTTATGCGTGCCTACGTGAGGGTTGATGTGATGTTCGGGCTTGGGTTCTCTAACTGAATGTTTATGCCGCACCATAAAAACAACAAGCAAGCTCCTATTTTGCCAAACCAAACCGAACCGTCATACCCGTCACATGATGCCCCATCGTTATGATGGCAGAGCTGTGCGGCGCGGCGCGGCGCGGTGGTGGAGATTCAGTCATGTTCACTACTTGAACTACAACACCATTCTCTCTCTGGGTCGCATTTTCTGGAGCATTTTCTACCACATTTGGTTGTTACTGTTAGAATGAGCATGTAACTGACATTTTGACACAGTGGAGACTTTCAGGGTCAATGGGAAATTGCTAAATTTTGATTGTTTGTAATAAATTGTTAGTTGTTGAAATAAACATTCGTTATAGTTAACTTTCGGTACCATTTTTTCTATATTTAGGTTTAACGTGTTGAAGTACATTTGGCATAAATTTAAGCCATAAAATGTGATGCATTCATAACTCAAATCAACCCTTTTATCTTTTGCAATCTTACTGACAATCAAACCCTCTGATCTTTTTAAATATTTTTAGTATTCATTTTAATTTCAAATCTTCACATTTGTGTATTTGCAAAAAATTTAAAAATAGAATTCAAATATTAATTTTAAAACTGCATAACTTCAAAAAATAAATTTATATTATAAGAAAACATACAAATATTGTATAATATTTCATTTTATGATCTTCCAACGTTCAGCTGGTGTCTCAGTAATTTACTCATGAAAATTATTTAAATGACACATTTTGTTCGTACGCCATAAAAGATTTAAAGTTTTTTTTTTTTAAATATTATGTTCTTAAACTCTTGTCAGCATTTTGACATTAATGGCAAAAGTAAAAAAAAAAAAATTATCTGCGAAAGCTTAATGGCTTTTAATTTCGTAAAAAATGTACGTTTAGACAAATTAAAATATCTACCAACAAAATTAGCGTAGGTAAGAAATATTTTGTATCCACTTCATTGCCTTATACCTCACAGGGCTGTTCATGAGGAGACTCTTGCTATTCTTGTGTCGTTGTAGGATAGGAATAGTCTGCTTTGTAGTCTCGCCTCATCTCGAGATTTCCAACATTATACCAACAGAATCTAATATTTTAAATAATATTCTAAAGCTACCAAAAATTACTTAAATTTCGAAGATTTAAAAGCCTTGAATTTTTATAGTAAAATTTGTAAAATTTAAATTATGACTTTTATTCATCTTCGATTCTACAATTTTTAAGATATGTTTACTTTTTTTTCGATAGACCCCACTGTGCACACCCTTTATGTGTAGTGCCAAAACAGCACCCTCTATTGTTTACGCTCTATACCCAACACCACCCCCTTCCCCTTGGAAGCCTACATAGATGCACATACGTAACATAGTTGACACTATACCCCGGCATAAAGGATGAACTTATAAAAAATATCGCATATTCATTGCTACCGCCCGCCATTGCCACCACTCGGTGCGGTCGGTGCGGTCGGTGATGTTGGATTGTTGTTGTTTTGTTTCATTTCGTTTTGTCGCTTGCCATCGTCAGCGTCATTGTCGTCTTCGTCGTCTTTGTCGTCGTCGTCGTCGTAGCTTATAATTATGTTGCTCTTATGTTAGAAAGACAGATAGAAGCCTATCATACACGCTGAGTATGTTGTATGTGTTGTGTGTCCCTCGGAAGCACTTCGCCGGTTTTGCTTAAGAATCTCCAAGCCCCCGTGTTATATTAACCATCGCCGTCGTCGTCGTCGTTGTCTCTGTCGTTTTCGTCGTCGTCACCCACCACAACAAGGCAAAGGCAAAGGCACCCATCAGCCAGCCAGCTACACCACCAACATCCCATCCCAACATCAGCACTCCACCGACGACGACGACTACTACGACGACCGATACGATACGACCCAGACCCACAACACCACTCCAAGTCCAAATGGGAAACCCAACAACAAATGGAGGCAATTCTCTTTGCCTGGTATCATCGTTCTAAAAGTAAAATGCCTGCTTCAGTCTGTCGTTTGACGTTACCCACAGCACCACGCGCATAACATTTTATCCGAGATAGAGCGGAGTCAAGTCATACATACCGGCTGATTGGCTGCTGCCTGGCGTTTGTTGTCATCTCGTCGTCGTCGTAAAATATAAGAAATCAGCCAAAAGACAAAAAAAAAAAAATCAAAAAAAGTCTTCAAAGCACAACAACAACAAACAAAACAGAGTGTCGTTTGTTAGTTTTTCGGATTTTGTTTTTGTTGTTGTTTATATGTTTATTTGTTTTAGCCGATAAAATCTGTGTGTGCGGCATTTCGCAATCTTAATCCGTCTGCCTTGAAAAATCGCCGCAATCTAATTCGCCCGACAAGTGATCCATCTAAAGTACGAGTATCTGATAAATTGCATCACAAAAGATAAAAAAAAAAAATACAAAAAAAGGATCCTTAAAGCGATCCACATGTGTGTGATTTGCATCTGTTGATATCTTCATCAATTCGTATACATACCTACGTACATAATTATCTTTGCCGCGCATTTTGAATTTCATTATAATTGTGTGTGCATCCTTTTTATTGTGCAAAAAAAAAATAAAAATAAGATAGAAATTGATAAATAAAAGAAAACTCATCTAAAAGATACTACTTGTGGATTATCTCTTCGCAGGCGGCTTTCTTCATCGTCACGTGCCTTACACCGACGACGACG
This sequence comes from Scaeva pyrastri, assembly GCA_905146935.1. Classification (NCBI taxonomy): domain Eukaryota; kingdom Metazoa; phylum Arthropoda; class Insecta; order Diptera; family Syrphidae; genus Scaeva; species Scaeva pyrastri. The sequence continues at coordinate 75,644,058 of LR989929.1, forward strand.
TCCACGACATTGCTGCTGGTGCTGTTGCTGCTACAGGTAGTAGAATTTTATTGTAAACATTCACACACATCTGTGTATACTCTACTCAACACACACACACACACCCACTCACACAAAAGTTTAAGCCATCATCCGCATCCCAATACTCGACTTTTTTTCTAGTTGTCAAAAGTCAGGAGGAGTACCTACGAGTAAGTGCTCACTTGGGCTGGACTGGAATTGTTTTTATGTTATGTTTTGTGCGGTGCACCCGGGCGTATGAGTTATGCATATTAATTGGGAAATTTTCAGTTCGAAGAGTATCTAATAGATAGTTTTTTTGTTTTGAGTTGGATTTTAGTATCGTACTTAAAGATTTTTATTTTCGTTAATGTCTTCCATCAATGGAACGTTGTGGAATGTTTTTTTTTTTTATTTATACGTATGTATTATGTATATTTAAATACGCCTTTCATAGATAGGCGCTGCACTGACACCTGTCAAAATGTGTACTGCAACAACTCTTGAAAGGATCTTTGAGCCATGTGGAATGATTTAGTTAGATATTCCATAGATTTTGTATCTGTGTGTACTCGTGTATACCAAAATTTTTAATAATTTATATCTTTTTTAACTTGCGGTGTGTTTGGTGGTGATGGTTGCGGTTGGAGACATAAATTATGTTGGCTTTTGTGGTTGTCCGCGTGTTGGAACGGTGTTATTTATTAGCTGTCCGAGTTGGGACTTATAGATAGACGTTGTTTATACTGTCTGTGTACCGCGCAACACCAAGATCGTGTACCTACATATTCAACTCATATATGGGTCTGTTTCTATGCAGTATACACGAGGAATGTTGCAGGAAACTTTATTTTTCTACTGCTCCAAATAATTTTGTTGGACTTTAGGTATTTTTATATTTTAATATAATGCGTGTGATTTCCTGCAAATGCGTTTTTTTTTGTTTTGGAAAAGATTAATAGGGGTTGGGGGAAAGGTAATCAAATCACACATGCGTGACTTAATAATGAAATAAACAATGTGTATACTTTTTTTTGATAGATGTAAGATGCAAAATGAAGTAACTTGTTGTTGTTGTAGTTGTGATAAGGCATAGCGGATATCTACTTGGAACGGTGAATTTATTATGCGCCAGTTGTTATCAATATGGGTTTATATTTATTCATTTTTATAATTGTTCATTGTTTCCTCTGTTTTTTTTTACTGTTTTTTTTTTTTGAAATAAGACAAAACAATGCATAACAACAATAAATTGTGATAAGGAAATTGCAGTAATTTTGCAGTAGACTTGTAATATTCTCACCAGTTTGTAATTTATGCAAAATGGTGTTATCAGTTCTATTATTACATATTCTATATACTTACATATATGACAACATTTAATTGTGAAGACACAATTTTGTTTAGTTCTTTTCCCATTCTTTTGATTAATTTTTGGATACTGAATGAATGCATGAGTTTTCGTGTTTTTTTTTTGAGAAATTCTTACGACTTTATAAATAATTTAAATATTTTTAAAACACCTACAAGAATTTGCATTAATGTGAATTCACTTGACACATACACACGCCAATACTCTTATGGAAAAGAATTTTTTATTTAATAATAAATTTATATGCTAATGCTACTTAATACAGAGAGTCATTTAATTTTTGGAATAACTTGTTTTTTTTTTAAGAAATGAAATTTTTTATTTTAAGAAAAAAAGGTGTGAAAAATTGTTGAATGAGATTATTATACAAACAAATTGATATGAGATGGTTTTTGGCATTTTAGAGAACTATGGAATTCTTTTTTTGTTCATGGCAGTTTGTGTAGAAAAAAAAAATATTCGGATAAAAAATTATAAAAAGACTCTGAACATTAGTAAAAGAATTATTTTAACTACACAAATTAAATAAATACAAAGGTGTCAATATTAAAAATGTGACTACTTAAAAATTTTACAACAAAAAACTTTTTTTTATATGTATAAATTTCAAAGTGCAGCAAATTTTTTGTAAACATGTTCAGAAATATTTCCACCTACGAATTTGAAGAACATGTTTAGAGATATATGTCATTTTGAAATTATTGCAGAATTTACCAACTTCTGATAAATTAATGACCATTTTATTATAGCTTAACTTAAATTAAAAAAATTCGCTGAGAGACCAGATACTAGATAAACCACATGAATTTATAGTTTGAACTTGATGATAATGTGGTTCAAGGTTATACAAAAGTGTCAAAGATTTATTTATTAAGTTATGAATAAATCATTGTTTTATTGATTTTATTAATGAGAAAAAAAATGTATTCAAGTTAAAAATTTGATGATTAGTTCCGTTTAAAAAAAAGCGGATTTGCTCATTTACTCAGCAGATGTCACTGAACATGCGTTCTTTGTGGCAATTCTAAGATTTTCGGAAATTATTCGAAGTTGATTGTCTGTTGTTGTTAACATACTTACATCATATAATGTTCAAATCATCCCATCAAAAACTGAACTTAAAAAATGAGACATTTATATCCAACTTTATAGCTGTTTAGTGTAATCCATTGATCAATTTTTGGTTGGTTAAATTATTCAAAAATTCAAAAAAATTGTTTTCGATGAGACATTTAATGGCCTAATATCTACCCGATCTTGGTGCTTTTTAGGCGCCTGCCATTTGAATATTTACACTCAGAGTATGAGACCTTTCGTTTGAGTTACAATTTAAGAGGTTTCGAAAAAGTTCAAAAACTACAAGAAAATGCATCTTTTGCCAAACCAAAAATCTTTTCCTTAACAGAAAACGTAAAAAATAACCTACTTTTAAAAACCACGGATTACACATTGTTAATCTAATTGCAACTACTTCCAGTATGAGTCGAATATTTCTTTGTGTGAGTTATATGTAATTATTGTCAGATTTGTCGATATTTATTTTCTTAAATCAAAAAGGTTTAATGGACCAATTACATACTTTATCAAATTAGGCATTCACTATTAATTTTTTTTATGATTATGAAAACAAGACTGAAATCCAAATTTATTTTAGAAACTTTTCCTCTCACTTTCTTAGATCTATTTGATATATTCATATAAAATTAATATATAATTATTCATAATTATTAATCATCGTAATCTCAATCTCTTGTAAAATTTCTTTTTATCTGATTTTTTCTTAAACCATGTAGATTTGAACTACATACTTAAACATAAACTAAATTGTATCTGTCATAATCTAAATGTCATAAATATGACAAAATGTTTACGTTCTTAAAAAGGAACAAACAAAAATAACAGAAAAAAAAAGATACAAAGCATTGAAATGCAGTATGTCAAGTCATAAATTATATTGAAAAAGTAGCGGTCTCCATCTTCATTTTACTTATATCCGCGCATAGTGACACATTCTCCTTAACATCAGTGGCAGTCTCATCGTACATACATATATACTCGGACGGGACGTGGTCTAAAATGTCTTGAGAAAATTTTAATTTTTGAGTTTTCCATTTGAATATTATTTTTTTTTTTTGTATCTTATATCTTAAAATGAGCCGACACAGACTGACTGTGCTTCTTGAAATTATGCTAATTAAATTGGCACGACCACAAGGCTTTTAGCTGTTGTTCGTTTGAATGCAACTTAAAGTACTGAAGATTCTCTTCTTCATCTTCTCAACGTGCCATTTGGACAAAAAAAAAGGTTTTCTTTATTCGCATTTTTCTTCTTGGATTCTAAGAATTTTTAAGGAAGGTGATACAGCTTGTTCTCTATCTCTAGTTGATGTTACATTTTGTGATGAGGTATAGAGAAAAGTTTGCAACAGGTTGTGGAGCAGTCTGATGTAGAACATGGGTTTATCCATGTATTATTGTTTGGGTACTGTTACTGAAAATCTTAAACTAAGTTTACAGTTTCAAGAAATATTCACAAAAGGATCGTTTTCGTACTTGGATAAATAAGAGACTTTAAACGGCATTTACCTGTGATAGCTTAATTTAAAATGTTTTAAAGTGCTTACAGTTGAATTTTCCTCAAACTTTTTGTTAGAAATTTTAACCAATTGTCAAACATACTACTGTATTGAATATGGTTTGTTAGATAAACGTTACTAAAATTCAGAATTCTGTTATTTTACAGAACCGACATTAGAGGATACTTCTTAAGCTTGTTTTTAAAGGATCAAAATATGGTCTTTCGTATTTCATACCATTAGTAAAAATTTAACACTACTACTTTCAAATATAAACATTGTCATTGATCTACAGTTTCTACCGTATCTAATTTGGACTTGGAGAATAAAAATTAATGACAACGAAATTTTTCATCTAGTGTCGAATCTTGTAAATTTTTAGATAAGTGAAAATGATCTTGATCCCCCACAGGATCGAGTCACTTACACTTACAAATTTTGAACTTTACTCATAAAATAGGAAAATAAAAAAATACTTTTGCAGATGAAAATTGAAATTTTGAAAATGCTGGCGTGACGAGAAAGCCGGAAAAATATTTTAGTAGTACCATGAACTGAAATTAAAATAAGAGTGATGATTCATCTCAACTGAAGATTTAACTTAAAAGAGGAAACTGTTAAAATAACAACAAACTTGATCATCTATAATTTATCATCATAAAAATAAATGACAGAAAATTATAGTCAGTTAGTGCTTCAAAAAAAAAAAACATTACATTGCATTAGACGACCATTGCATAAATAGCATTGAATTATTTTTTTTTTGTTTCTGTCTTGCTTCTTAAGTAAACATTCACGGATGCATTCACTTTAGACATTTCTTGAGTTTCTATAAATATTCGATAGAAGTCATTAATCAAACTTTAGACATGAGTGTCCAATGAACTGTTCATATTAAAAAATTTTGAGGCTAATTTTTATTTGAATTTACAGTAACATGAAGTTTAACTTGAAGTTAAGCAAAAATTAAGTTGGTTGTCTAAACTAAATTTAGTCAAGACTAAAAAGAATTTGGAAACTTAATCGAAACGCATTTTTGCCATTTTGGTTCAATATTTTGAAATATTATTTTGCTAAAAATCATAACAAAGAATCATGCATTCTCATTTTCAAATTTAAATTTTAAACCAAAATGACAGAAATTAAGAACTATTATGGAATTTGTTGCTTTGCTTCATCATCATATTTTGATAAGTATATTTAATTTTGACATAAAATGGACTATTAACAAAATCCTATACTCTTGACATTCAAATTTTAAAGTTTCATCTTTCAAATGTAAGTGTCATGAATCCAAAATGATCAATTTTTTGCTGTAAATCAGGCGGAATTTGACAGAAACAGCTCTAGTCTTTGAGAATGTCAATGTCAAATCGTGGGACAAAATTCACAAGACGGTGTGAGAAAGGCTGAGTTCTCGTGAGCAATATAAAATCGACTGTCCCGGATTCTCCTACACACACTCACGGACTACAGCGGCGGTAGATCTTTCATTTTATTGAATTTTGGTTGTTAGTTGATCGTTTACTGAACCCGTGGACTCAAATTAATTAATTCAGGACACTTGCCAAAGTTGTAAGGCCTATTTATATACATTTTATTTAAAAAGAATTTTTTTTTTACTTTCGTAATTTTTGTATTTATTATTTGTTTAAATGATTGTAAATTATAATACATGCGACGATTTAAATACGTCATAGTCATAATGGTTTGCACATGTAGACAATTCCCGTCATAAACCATCAAAATAATGTTCACTTTCAAAATGTCTGAACATTTTTAACAACTAGTTTAAACAAAAGTTATGACTGACGCCTTTAAACAAATAAAAACACAGTGTGTTTATAAATCTGCCAACATCCTTTGAGTATAAAAATTAAGAAAACAAAAATAAAAAACACATTTCTAAATAATTCCCACAAACAAATACACCCAATAAATCTTTTCTAATTTGATAATAATTTCCTATTTCTCATTTTTATGATACCACTGTGGCGGCAGCCTGTCGATTCCGTCTTTGAATGTCGTCAAGGTGGTGGCAATCGTGCGTTGCTCACGTCACCAGCAGCAGACTTTTACGCACTTTTTTTTCCATCATAACTTCAAATTAAAAAATTAAATTACAGTTTGTCCTGATTCTCGACCTCAAACACAAAAAAAAAACCGAATATCTGAAGTTTAAGTGGCTCATTAAAATACATTTTAAAACTCCCCAATTTTTGAAACATCCGAAAACTACTTGTTGAATGCGTTGATTCATTAATTTCCTCCTAGTAGCCACCTTAAGGTGTATTTTTGGAATTCTTCTTGAAAGCACAATCTTATTCCGGGAAAATTGTGTTTTGAAATTCTAAAAAGTCTGGCGGCAGTAATATTGACATATGCCAAGCAAAAATAAGATAAAATAAATATTCGAATTCCATTTTTTATGTAAAGTTCATACGAATTTTTTCTTTAAACTTTAAATGTACGATTACAGTTATGAATTATGTAGTTACATACTCGTAGGTACATATATACATTCTGAGAAATAAAAATTTTCAGTTGATGAATGACTTTTCATTCCATGCTCATTTCATTTCATTGCTGATGCTTATTATTAATAGCGTCATGATTTCAGTGTGGATTCAATGTTTTCCTCATAAATACATACATACATACCTACAAATATAAATTCGACTCTCACAAATAATAATATGAAAATGATTTCTCTCATCTTATATACCATTAATAAATCTGATTGCTTTCCATCTCCGATGATGTGCATGGCAACTCGCACTTTCTCATTCAAAACAAAATTGTTTTCTTTTTAATTTTCTGTAATTTTATTTTTTCTGTAATAATTTCCGCGCATATCAAAACCCAACCCATCAAATTTAAAACATCACGAACTTCATCATTTTATTTGTACCATCTGGTCTGGCAATGCGATGGTATGGCTATGGATGGCGTCTGGAAATGACTAAGAGTATTTAAAAACGATTTTATCAAAACATAAAAAACACATCAAACAGTAACGCAGAATCGCCGAAATCGATCTTCTTCTATTCCTCCTATAATCGATTCTCTCCTCCTATGTAATTTTTTTTCTCCCATTCGCCATTTGTTTAAAAATCCAATGGAAAAAAAAATATCTAAAAAATTAGATACTTTTTCCCATCTTTTACCTAAAAATAGATGCACGCACGAAAACTCAACTTCGTATTTAATTTGTCTGTCTTAATTTTTTGCTGATACCAATCTGAGAAGGCGTGCAGCTTTTTTCGAGTTTTTTTTTTCCCGAGCTTGCATTTATTTTTTGTGGGTGACGTTGCTGCCACCGCTCTGCTGCTGCTGAATTTTATGAGGCAACACTCTAAATCTACGGAAATGATTTCCCAAAATAGACCCGCAAATGCAATAAAAACAAGCCCACGACCATCACGATGATAATCCAAAACGGTGTCCCCTTACTCACTATGTGGCTCGCTTCTAATGAATATGTATCGAGTTCGAGATACTCCGAAGATACTTGGCCTCGAGTGTATATTTTCAAGAGACAACAACTGTCACCACACTTAGCGCCTTGAGTGTAATGGCTGTAACAAGTTATTATCGTCCATAAGTGATGCACCCGAGGTGGAGGAGGCCCCATCATCATGTTCGGATTCAAATCTGGCAGTGCGTGCTTGCGTCTGGACCACAGCATCAACATCAGCACCATCATCATCATCATAGTCATCGTCATCTTTACATCATCATCCTAAAGCCAGATACCTATCTACATGTGTTTCGGATGGCACATGTAGATTTTCTGTTGTGTGGTTAGGTTTATCTGTTGGATGCATCTTGTTCAACTTTAGGTGTATCTCTTAAGCTTAATGAGATGGTGATGGTGATGCTGATGATGCACCAAATTTCCATCAGGAGAATCTAGTTTCCATGAATTTTGAACATCAGTGGGGCTGTTTAAACCTGAACCTCGTATCGGGTTGCATTGAGAGATTAAATTAAAAAAAAAGAAAACATCTTTTATGTGGGTATCTTCCTCATTAGACATACATGCGTTTAATTGAATCAATGAAAACGGAATCCGACGCTGAATTTATTCTTGTTTTTTTTTTTAATCGATTTTATTGATTTACATTTTAATTTGTGTGAACAAAACGGCATTAGGAGAGGACTAATAACACGGAAAGGTATGTGATAAGATGAATAAATTAAATTGGAGCTCCCTTAAAGGTAAAATCGGTTTCTGGTCATCACAAATAGGATTAAGACCTCTATTAAGGAATTACATATTGTGCAGGTACAAATTAATTCATTTTTTTTTTTTTCAATTTCTCAAAAACCGATATATAAATGTAGCTTCCTAATGCTCACTGTTAAGTGCACCAAAACGCATTTATATATCAATCGTGTTTTGTTAATGAATAAAATTTACATAAATGAGTTGATTTTATGGATTTAATTTAAACTGGAATATAAATAAGCAAACCCATTCAATAATTTTCCTAATTGATGGATTATAATTGAGGTAACCTGTTAGTTTAATGAAATATTTGGAGTGAAACGCTCTAAATTTTACTTTAACGTCTTATCGGTGAAAACATATATTTAAAAGTTGTTTAAAATTTAAAATACTTATCTTATAATTTTTTAATCCGTGGAGTAATCATAACTTTCACTTTCTTAGAGTATTTAACATTTGGTTTATTTTTTGGAAAAAGTTTGTAAATGTAGTGGGTTACGCTGAGTAGACGATATTTACTATCAATGTCTAAACATTAGTCCTAAGCCGTTTAAGTACTTAATTTAACTATGTATATCAGGGGCAATTATCAAAAATTCAGTGTCTTTACAGTCTACAGTCTATGTCAAAAACTGGTCTAATTGTGACACTTAACTGACATTTAAAATATTGTTTTGATTTCCTTTTTTTTCTTCGAAATCTTTAAAAAAATTTAAAAAAATGAACAGGATCAAAATAAAAAATTAGGAAGAAACAAATTTGACGACATTGAATTGTATGACTAATTGATTTTAAGAAATTCGTTAAATAAAAAATCACAAAAAATTAAAAAAAGTCAATTTCTGGCAGTTTAATCTGTTCCAAGTTATGCTGCAGAAAAATTAAGTTTTATCAGATTGAAAAGTTTACAGAACATTTTAAAAAATGCCTAATGGGGTTCAAATTCAAATTCAAAAGAATCTTAAATCATTTCAATTAAAATATGTATAACTTTTATTTAGCTCACTCTAAGACATGGAATTTAAATTCTGAAATCACTAAGCATTTGACTTCTTAATATTTTCCTTGAACTGCTTAAATTTTTTTTACTTGTTTTGAATGTCTGTAATTTTTTTGCAAAGAATCCAAAACTTGAGAAAAAATTTGACAACCTTTTAAGATTGATTTGGATTAAAAATTATTTTAACACAAATTTTTCCTTGAGTGTATCTTAAAGAAATCAAAAATGATAATCTGCACACAAGCTCAAACAAATTTCAAAGACTATAAAAATTAATCTTCGTACACACAACACCGTCATTAACTTTCTAGATCCACCTTCATTTTTCAACTTGTTATAGTCACAACTCAAAGAGTATATAAAATTAGTCAACTTGAAGTATAATTTTTTTTATACATTTAAACGTCGCGTCGTCGTCTTCTAAATTCATCTAATTCATCTGATGTTATAAAAGCGTGCCATGTTCCATTTTACTTCTATACATATATTATTATGTAGCTACTTATATAAAAATTAATGAATCATCTTTTTTTTTGTTCGTAAATATTAACAATTTTAATAAATGGTGACAATAAATCATTGACGCAATGACCCATACCACTGATTAGTGGCATTATTAATATTGTTATTTTCTATTTGCAAATTGTATATTTCAAGAAAACAAGGCTCGTCGAAATAAAATAAAAATTTCTAAATGAAACAATAAAATAATGACCTAATTTCATTATGAAGTAATTCCATCATCATAATTTGTCATAATGAACAAATGAACAATGTCAATGTTTTTAATCTTTATTCGGATTATTTTTTTTTTGTTTTCATTTCATGTGAGAACAATTAAATAATAAAATATTTTTTACATATCAATACATACATAATTTATATAGCAAGATAAGAAACTACTTGTAATTTAAAAAATAAAAAGTATTTGTTGAATTAAGAAAAAAATGACACCTGATGGCAATTAGTCACTGAAATGAAAATAAAAATGATGCAACACTAACTCAAAGGATTTAAAGCAATTTAATTAATATTTATGAAACAAAAGAAAATTCAATCTAATTTGATACGATTTGAGCATTGTAGTCAAACTATTTTACATTTTAAGTTTGTAAAAAAACTTTTAAAAAAAATTGTTCTGAACCTTTTTAAAATAAAAGATTGAATGAATTGCGTCTTTCGAAACCCTCCTTTAAGATTCTTAACTTATTTTATGACGTTACAAGCACACATATGCATGTACATGTGTATGTGTCACAAACACAGTTACATATAAGAAAACCATGTTAATGGAAAATATACTTCTACTGCTTCCTAAAAGTAATTATAAAATTAAATATTTACAATATTAAGACTTCTATATTATAACAAGCATAGCTACTTAGCCAAAAAAAATAAAAACATTTTTATGTTCATAATCAACCTTTGCCGTTATTTCATTCAAGATCTTAAACATAACCATTTATGTTGTGTGAAACACAAAAAAAAAAAAATAATAATAATCTCTTAAACATTAAAAATGTAAGCTACCATAAAAATGGTTTCAATTTGAATTAAAATTATCTTAAATGAAGAAGAATTTACATTTTTATAGATCTCAAGAAGGAAATACCACCTTTTTTATTGTTTTTTTTTTTTTTTTTTCCTTATTAGAGTCTATCTGAGAGTCTAATCATCTGAGATCTTTAGTATGAGACTAATTAGGACAAGATTAGTTATCATCATGGTATTTTGTTGTATAGAATAGAAAAAAAATAAAATAAAGGATTTGTATGTTAATTTATGTAGAACTTAAATGGCATAACCAATAGGGATTGTTTCCGTGAGATGATTGACAAACTTTAAAAAATAGAAGACAATTTAATAGACCATAAGATGACTTGATTTAAGAACTTTATTATGACCTTTTTAATTACCTAACCTATTAAAAAACTGTTAACTCAAAATTATATTGATAACAATTTAATCGTTTTTAAAAATTCTTTCACAGACGAAGTGTGGAGCACGTATGTATGTATGTAGGTATATGTTGATAATAAATATACAATACATACCTCATTTTTTTTTTCAAATATAAATATTTTTGTAAAATAAGACATTGTTTTTTTTTATTTCTAAAAATAGTTGTAATATTTTAAATTTTACGACAATTTCAATTTTTTTTTTTGTTTGGCAAGTCCAAAATTAATAAGAAATATTTGTTTGTTTCACCAACACAACACATTAAACACACTCAACATCTGGTGTCACTTTAAGTGTGTAGGCAGATTTGATGTGCTATAATAAAAACCAAATAAAAAATAAATTTAACAACTATTACTATTTCCAATTTGAATAACTTTATAAAAAATGCAAAAAAAAATAATATTAGTATCAACATTTTTAATTACAAAAGCCTGTCATTTTGGAAGCATTTGTTTTTGTGTTCAAACTGTTGTTAATTAAACTGTGTCAAAGTTTATTTATGTTTCTATTCAAATTCTTGTCGTTTCAATTGTCGTTTTAAATTTGTTTGTAAAAAAACTGTAAATTTGAGATTTTTTTTACGTTTTATCATTTATTTACAAATGTATAATGTTTAAAATAAAATATATTTGAAGTCATTGCTTTTTGTACAGATATGTATATGAGGTGAAAAGAATTTTTGATACTTCTTGGTTTAAGTTTTTATATTTCTTGTAAAAAAAAACAATCAATTCGATATGTTTCAAAAGTGAACAATATTTTAACAGTTGTATTGCGTAAAATTAAAAAAAAAATAACTTTTGACATTTTTTGGTAATTTTTTGTTTTAGCTTTATATTTTTTTGTAAAAAGACTGTCAATTCGATATTTGATAAAATTTTACCATGTAGTTCCAATTGTAATATGTATAAAATAAAATACATAATATGTACATTATGTATGAAGTCAATATCGTAGCTCTCATGATATTCGAGTCAAAAACGTATTTTTTGCAATTTTTGGTAGATTTCAATTGAATTTTTTTCCGAAATTTTACCAGATGTCAAAAACTTCATTTCACATAGAAAATAATATTTTTTGAAGACAATGTATTTTTTTTTCTTTGCATATTTGAGTGCAAAAAAAATACAAATGACGGATTTAGATTCTAGGAACCATAAAACCCTCAGTTTTGTCAAAATTTTCAATATGGGAAGTGAATAAATTAAAAATATTGTTATTATTTTTTTAGTTAAGTTTACAAGTTAAAAAAAAAATCTGGAAAAAAGTGAATATTATTATGACAAAGAGTTTTATTGTTTGTGACATTTTATACATTTTAAAAGTATGAACTTTCCAAGTAGTATGAAAAAAAAAATTGAACCTTAATATTTTTTGTAATTCATTATTTTATAAAACAACTAATACTTTTAAATAAAAAAAAGTATTTTACAGTGTTCCATCAAATTCCTTATAATTTAAAATAATACAAAAATGTATTCTATAGAAACATTATGTTACCGATACTTTTTTATTTTCATTCTCCCGCGGGACGTATTACATTGATACTTATTTTTCATTACATCCTCGTGTCCTGGATCCCAAAAATAAAAATAAAATCAGATATTAAAAAAATCTTTAGTTGCATACTTCGCTCAGATTCATTTCTTTTTCACAAAATTCAATATTACCTATAGAAGAAATCCCAGCAGTCAGTCAATCCTTCGGATCCATTCAAATTCTGGTGAATAAAGTAAGTAAGTCACAATCACAACACCTCGAAAATGTTGCATAAAATCCAGAGACAACATCCAGTACTCATACCTATATACCTCTACCGCTACCTACCTGTGCACATATGTATCTATCATACCAATCCTTACTGCAAAGGTACTTCAAGACAAAAACGACATCGATGTCATATTCAAAATGATCACATCACTTCCATCAGCAATATGAGCTTATTTTCTTATACCTGTATGTATAGGTTTGTTTGTTTATTTACATATGTGTGTGTTCCAATATTGTAGTACATTTACCAACAACATATCGACACTGCTTTCGGTTATGTCGGGTGGAAGAAACCAATTTCAGTTTGAATTACAATCCGAATCAGGCTCGGAAAAAAAAAAAACAAAGAGAAAAAGTAACCAAAGTACAAAAAGGGTGGCACGAGGCGTCCGACTTCCATGGGTCTCACCTTATGGAATGGATATAACCTGCTTGGCCGTATCTGAGCTATATACCCAAACAACCCACCCACAGTGACTATGCGAGAGTGTCACTGTATCTCTGGTGCATATAAACATCGGAAATCTGAAATAGGAACAAACGTAAACGTGATGTTGTGTATTTTTATACACAAATTCCCATAACCCCACAACGACTACGACGACAACGTTCGACGACGATGACGACGACGGTAATAAACAAAATGCAAAAATTTAGCAAGAAAAACAATAACAAAAGCAATGAACTGAACCTAACTTTACTGACTAGGTCGCACGTATACGCTTCAGTGTGTTGGACGGTGAAAGTCGTTTAATATTTTATCCAAGAAACCAAATCAAGAATTATGAACTTGAAAAATATCAATTTGAAAATAGGATCAATTTATTAAAGGGCATGTTAGTTCCAAATCGAGTTCTTAGGTACTACACCCTTCTAACAGGAACAAACTGAAGTGATTTTGACCCCTTTTAACTTTGACAATAATAAAGTCAAATTTGCAATATTGTTAAGTTAGTTCAGGAAGAAGTACAGTAAATTTCGACACTGTGGTTCCTGAGGTACAGCTTTTCAAAAATTAAAAATCTTGTAACTGACTAAGTGACTGACCTTTTGCCAGATCATAAAGTCTGTATCAAGCACATTCCGGAAATGAAATTGGAAACTAACAACTCTTAACTCGGGAGGAGTGGTATCCACCCACTTTATCATATTTTTGCACCAACTAAATTGAGCATTTATAACTCTGCTAAATGATGAAATTTCCGAAATCCCTATAGAAATTAAAGGGCGTACTAGCAAGCAATTTTAAAAACTCGAGATTTTTTACTCAGGGGGCGTGGCATACAGCAACTTTTTTCATAATACTAATAATTGTTATGGAATTATTCTGATTCTTGTAGTATGAACAAATTTAGATAACAATGAAATATATTAAAGTTTGAAATTTATTACTGGAAGGCTTGTAGACTTGTCAAACGTTGGGATCGTATGAATAGTTTTTGGGACATGCCTAATTCCCTCCTAAAAATTTTTTGGAAAAAACAAGAATTAAGAAATTTGTAGTACATATCTTAATTTACATATAAAATACTACTTGATCTTTTTTTCTATGATCGATCAGTTTTTCCATAACTCAGAAGTCAGATTTAATCCAGCCCCTATATAATTCAAATACAGCAGAGATAACTACGCCCCTGGAAATATTGAAATGATATTAAAAATGATTCCCACGTTTTGATTACCAGTTTCTTAAATTTTTAAAAATGGAAGAAGAAATAACAATTGAAGATACAACTCCATTCATTTGAAAAGTTATTAAAAAAAGTAATAAACTTTATGAAAAAAACACAAAACGCTTCTCCAACTTCAATCAAACCAATTAACCCGCATTAATTCGTAACAATATTTTTTTTCTTTGTAATAAATTGACTTTACTATTTTCATTCATTTCAACTAACAAGAAGTGTCAGTTGATTGGCAGAGACACGATCAACGTGGCTTCTGTGTCAATGTGTCAATTCAAGTCACTAAAGACATTTCCATCACTCACGAAGTCAGTCAATTCATTTTGATTCATATTGACAGCTGAAATACTGAATTAACATAGGTATGAGTATGGGCTTGTTTCTTTTCTTTTTTATTGTTTCTTGTGTAGGCTTTTGTAAGATTTACAATTTTTATTGACGAAGATAACATTTTTACATGAGACTATCTTTGTTGCACAGCACATTCTATGGATAAAGCTCAAATGTCAGAAAAACTTGATTTCGTGGGAAGTTTTATGTGCAAAAGTTCATGTTTAGGGAGAAAGTTTATGTATAAAGTCTGGTGAATCATTTTTTGATAGCTGATTCGTAGAGACTTTTGACAGTCTAGTCGATCTTGTCAATATTTTTTGATTTTATAATTCGGTTATAGCATTTTTGTTCTGCAAAAATTCTTAAACTTACAAAACTGTCTCGTTTAAGTCAAAATATAATCGAACTTCATATATCTGTCAAAAGCTGTCAAGTTCTTTCCAGGGATGATAAAATTGATCTTCCCACTACATAAGTCACATTTTAATTTTATTTTGTTTCCTCAAAACCAATACAATTTCCTTTGATTTAAAAGTTAAAAATAAAATTGAAAATCTAAAGGAAAATTGAAAAATGAAACCAAAAAAGTGGTGTGCCCTAGTCGTTCGATTCGTTTTCGGTTTCCATTGAAATGCACTTGTGGTTTTAAGTGGAGTATCTGTACTGTAAAATATTGAAAGCGAAGAACATACTCGTAATGTATCTAAATAGATAGATATATACATACACATGAAGGTAGGACCAACAATGAAAGGATTTGTTTGTTCATTGTTGTTGTATTTATTTTGTTGTAAGGTCAATTGAATTGGTATTTTATTCAATACCAAATAAGAAATCTAACTGACCAATTCAGCAATATTTTGACGTGCAATTGCAATCAAAATTCGATACCAACAAAAATGTGTTTCGTTAAAAAATTCCTTACTCTGGTGTTAAGTGTTTTAAGTGGTTTGTGTATTTTGTCTTAGATGGAGTGATAAAATGCCTTCAAAATGTCTTAGCCCTTGACCACTTTAAGGTCTAGTTATTTAAATTAGATAAGGTTTCCCCCGAAACATAAATTCCAAAGTTAGTGTTTGACTAACCTTGGCTAAACGAACCAAATTTGATGACTTAAATCGGGCTGAATTTTAAACCAGATCTTGAAAATCGTGGCCATAAGTGCGTCCTAATTATTCAGTAAGATCACGTTGTTAGGCATGATTAAAATTTACAAATATTTGAATATGCTTTTAACAAAAAACACCGTTATGCAATTGTATTTATAAGCAAGAAAATTAATTCCTAAAAATTACCAATTTCTTGTGTTTCCGTACGATTTACTCCTAAGCTTCTACCTACTCCGATCCAAGAAGGTATATTGATCAAAAAAAGTTGATTTATCCACACATTTGTAGGTAGGTAGTTACAATATTTATGTAAGATACAAAAAAAAAAAAGATATTCCGAAACGAATGGGTAGATTAGATACACTGTTTGTGCCATTTAATTCAATAAACATGAATCTAAGACATGACACCAACTTCTTATTGGCAATAATATTAAAATGTTGGCTAAAATCTACTTTAGTTTTTTTTGTTGCAACAGAATTATTTTGACACTTATGTTAGTCATTGGAATTTGACACACGAGTTAATACCTACTGCAGATTTAAGCCAAATAATATTTTCCGTCTATAGGAAAAATAAGAGTACAAAAAATGTTGTAATTTATGAAAAAATGGTAAAGCTTAAGGCAGTGTCCAATGAAGTTAGTGATTTAGGAGAATTTGTGTGTAAATGAGGTTAATTATGGGGACTCGTTTTTTTGTGAATAAATCCTTAAATGTGTCCACGTTAGGTGTCGATTCGATCAGGTTAAAGATTTATAATCAAACAGGCATTTTAGTAAAAAGTTGGAATATGCTTTTGTCCTGAAAAAATGTTTGACACATACTTGAACTTCTTGAAAAAATCTAACTGTCTACATACTTTTGCATATTTAATTTAGTTAATTAACTTTTTATTGGCTAAGTTAAAATAGCACTTGTAATTACGTACAATTAAGGTAGATAGAAAGTATACGTATGCCAATTATTACCAGTCTCGTCGATTTCACAGTTGCTAAGAGGATGTAGGTTTATAGTTTCAACCGATTCCACATATTAAAATGTGAATGTACGTTATCTTTCATTGATGAACATTTTTATTTGAAATAAAAATTAAAAAATTGATGAAAAGTACGACATTTGAACTGCTACTCAAATTTTAAATAGACTGAATTGCAATTAAAAAAATTAAAAAATACTTATACTAACTAGCCTTAATTTTTATTTGCAAAAATAAATATGTTATATCAAATAGACAAGAAATACCGAATTTAAATAGCGCTTGAAAATTCACACATAATAATAATAAATTTTCTTTTTATTAATTTAAAAAACATAAGGACATAATAATTTTGTTTGTCCATAATTGCTTTTTTTAATTGAGCTTCTGTCTCATCATTAAAGCCATTAAAGTCGAATGTGACTCACATCAATTCAACAACTTTCAATATTCATATGTTCTTTCCAAAAAAAAAAATTAGTATTCAAAGCAACCGAACCCATTTTATGAGGTCTTGAGTTTTAACTTCTTCGTGACATCGGTTGTCTTCTTGCGGGCGTCGTCGTCGTCGTCGTCGCGGTCGGTAGCTTTCTTGAAATACCACCAATTGAGTTATTTATAGGTTTTACAAATTAAATATATACGCAGAAAAACGTGCAACTATTTCCACGACAATATCGAATAAATGAAAAATTAATGATATTATGGCTGTCATGACTCCTCAAACCGGCAGTTCAACCGCTGCTGGCTGGAGCTGCGCTGAGATTGATATAAAATTAACCACTTAGCAATGATGATGTTTAAAATTTAATATCCTTTTGCCATTGTGTCCTGTTGACACGGTAATATAAAACTTAATATTTTTTTCAAGTCGATTTTCTCGAGTGTGTTTGCCACCACTTGCCCCCCTTCAAACACCACTCAAAGCTTATAATCCCACAATTTCAGGTCCTGCACTCACTCCCTCTTCTCTCCCATGTATATAAATATACGCAACCTCTTGAGAAAATAAGTAGAAACCTAAATTTTCCGAGCCGGGAAAATAGCAAAGTCAAGTGCTTAATTTTCTCAAAGAAGGTCATTGCGTCCTTAAGTCATTATGCTCGTAATGTCAATGTGTACGTTGTATACGTACTATACGTACAACATAATTCTGCTCCCTTTAACAATTTCCATCGCAGCGTGTTGTGTTCGTGTTTGGGTGGGATGGGATGGGAGTAGAAGTTGTAGGCTTATACGAGGGTATTGGTGGTAAGAAAAAAAAAAAAAAAACTCCATAATATGTCATCCTCTTGGTTTGGTTTAACATCAACGCGTGCATACATATAAATGTACAGTGTATCTCTTTAAAGGTTAAGAGGGCATACCACGTCAAAAAGATGGAAACAAATAATAAAAGGAAAACAAGAAAGGGAGGAGAAAAAAAAAGAAACAGCAACATCAATGAGTGGGGAACCACTTCCACTTAGCAACCCCCTAACCGGAGATAAGGAAGGATACCACGGAAGGCTTTTAAATGCTAACAGATTGAATTGGTATAGCACCAAGTGATGCCACTTTAATGTGTTATATTCGACTTAGAAATTTTCTTTCTTAGTTGGTATCAAAATAAGTGCATAAAATCAGTACGGAAGTAAAAATTGGGAATCGAAATGCCTGTCTATGGTATCAATAATCAATATGCCACCTCCGAACTCTAAATTCTTTTTAATAAATATAATAAAAAAATTGACTTTTGGAGAACAAATTTTAGAAAATTTTCAATTTGACAGATTTTGACTTTGAATATGGTTCAATTTGACAAAAATTTTAATATTAAAACTAATATTCCAATCCGAATGTCAGTCCACTCTTTTCAATTATCTTTTTTCAAAGTAAAAAAATAATTATACTGCTAATTTTTCAGTAGGTTACGTGAAAGATCAGTCGAGCAATTTTTTTGAAAAAATGTTATATGTCAAAAATATGAACTTTCTAGGCACTTCATAAATATAAAGTTCAAAAACTATTAAAAATTAAATTTCTTTAGATTTATAAAACATAAATTCATTTCAAGAAAATAAAAGAATGTAATGTTAGAAAAAATAAAATAAAAACATAAATGAATAAAGTGGGAACTTTGTTTTACCACAAAAAGGAAGTAATGTACGAGTTTGATGTGCGTTGTCAGCCTGTTCTTATTCTTGGAATGAAAAAGCCCGGTGTTATAATAAAACAACAATCAAATAGAAGTCACGTTTGCTCACTTCAACTTCAAGATATGAGTATATAAGCCTGCCTACATATATACTCGTAGATATAAACCTACACAAAGACACTTGATGATGTTTCGGTTTCTATAGAAACTTTCTTTGCATAGTGACTACATATATGTACATGGACAACTGAGACTGACAACTCATTGTCAGTATAATAACAATTATTATTTATTATTGCAATTTCTATGTGGTTCTCTTTGATTCCAGGATTTCTTTTTAATTTCTCATAAGGAACTCACTCACATACCTTGCCTTCCTGTTCCTATAGGAGTCGGCGATATTTTGTTTTTTTCCTTTCAAACGACCACGACTATACTCGACCGAAATACACACACACACCAAACGTAGTCGGGTAGTCTTTGGCGAACTTCCTGTGAAGTCTTGCGAACAAAAACTTCAATCTAATTAAGGAAGAGATGAATAACAAAAATATACATGGGAATATATAGAATCAAAGATAGATTTCAAAAGAACTTCCGGAATGTGAACCATCAAAATGAATCAAAAACATCTTTTTCTATACGTTTGCATGTAATGAAAATGGAAACCAAGTGTGTACGGGAAATAATATAAATAAACACGAGCGGTGATGGGAGTGGGGGTTTTTCTGCCTACTTTAAGTGATTGCGGAACTTAAGGCCAGGAAACAAAAATACAAAATTAAAAAAAAAAAAAAACTGGGACGCGGAGTTAGGGACTTAAGACTATTGATAAATTTGGTCAATTCTACGAATTATTTAATTATATACTTTTCATTACAGTCCTCTTACAATTAGGTACACGTGTGCTTTATTGACAAATGATAAATTGATTTGACTTTCAAACTGAAATTTGACATTTTTCAACTTACATTATGAACGCACCATTAATCCAATTACCAAATTGTCAATGTCAAAACATTTTGTAAAAATAAAATTCTAAGTATCTTATCTAGTAGTTCAAGAACGAAAATTTTTTACAAACGAGCCTTATTATGACGCATCGTTAACAGGTTTACCTCCAAATTGGATGAATCAAATTTTGGCTTGACAGTTTTGTCAACAAATTAAATCTGCGTACCTACTTTGGTTGTGATTCGAAAAACACTTAGTCATCCATACAAATCTTTAAGGTGTGGTTATCATTAGTCACTATAAGACAGCTTCTTTTTCGCTGTTCTTTGATAGGTAAAAAAAATACATTGGTAAATTAGATTTCATGGAGCCGAGATTAATTGAATATTCAGCAAAAGGTACTCCGACGAAGGGTAAAGATTTTTGTTGAAAGACGCCAATATCGGACCACGTTTGTAAAGATGATTATTAAATTTCTAAGACTTAAGTCAAAAAATTGCAATAAAGGATTAATCCCTGTCATACCCTTAAAAAAGTTTCCTAATCAGCTATTAGAACGCAACTTCACTTGTGATTCAGTTAGAATGCAATCATTTTTAAAAATCTGTCATTCAATCCTTTTGCGAAATCCATAAGATTTGAGTTTTTTATAAGGCCTTGCATATCTGTCAAAAAATGGGATTCTAAGTGACATCTGTTTAAAAACTATCCATTTTTTTTTTCATAAGTAAGACTTAACTAAGTTCTTAACACGAGTTGTGGCATTTCGACCTTGTGTGATTTATAAAGTGTGTATGTTTCATTCATAAAAATAAACAGTGAGTCAACAGTGTTGTTGTTTAGAGTATTTCCATTTTTATTGTCATATAAAATAATCGTTTTTGTATTCAATTCACATTTCATTTTGTTTCCGTTGCTTGTCACACTTTTCAAAAATTTTAAAACAATTTATAAATTTGCAACATTTTTATGCATAAGATAACTGTTAAAAATTGAATGTCAGTCATTGTCATCACAAGGTAAAATTTAAAAACACTGCCCTTTCACATAGCTCTCGTAAGAACCTTATATAGGAAGTGCCAAAAACCCTCATCCTACATTGTGCATTTGAATGAGTATTTTCCTCAATCTTTTTACCCACATTATACCCGCACAGTGGAGAGTGCACACTTGACCACACTTAAAAGAGTATTGTGCATTATTGCATGTGCAATGTACATAGATCCTCTGTGTATAGATACATAGGAGGCGCTTCGTTGAGTTATTTTTTGCCACTTTAAGTACGAATACAAAATGAGCTATGTCCTGCATTCGTAATTTCTCCGATGTCAAGTTTTGCTGTTCTAAAGTGTCATCATCGTTGCACACCTCTGAATGTGGTATGCATCGTGACACGTCGAGTACCTTCGTTCCGGCATCAGATCGCGGACAAACTTAAACTAGAGTTGCAACTGCAGCTTAATTCATTTGAAGTTCAATATCCTCTGCTATGCACCACACGGCTCAGCCAGTGATTGATCACCAAAATGTCAATCTCATAACAAGTCGTGTGGAATACGAACGTATGTTGTTGTTTACATAAGGTACCTTATATACTCTGGAGCACACCTAAGGTATTCTGTTCATCAGAGATTTTAAGTCATTCTACCTGTAAGTCTTTCAGGTTTCAGATAAAATTTTAAGCAAAAAAAAAGAAGAAATAATTCCTTAGATATGTCCTTTTTATGTTAAAGATACAATGATACTTTTTATGGGTACTTTTTATGGCTTTTATTTTAATTTGAATATTTTTTTTTTTCTTATCATTTCAGGAGCAGGACCCATGCAACGTTGAACAGTGACTGATGCAGAGCATATACCATATCTTAAGTGAAATTGTATCTTTTTCTCCAACAAAAAAAAGTATCTATTGCCAATAAATTCCATGTTAAGTGAAGTATAAATGAACCAACAAAAAATAAAGGAATACCTACCTAAATAAATTAAAAGTGAATGACCAAGTGAAAGTGAAGTAAGATTTCCTCTGAACCAGACTGCTACTATAAGGTAGTGTCTGTGTGGTTGGAGGTAAGGTCGGCTCCGAGTGCAGCTACATATCTCTATAAAAAAATAAAAGTGCTCTAGGATTAAAACGACAGTTTGGATATTGAATAAACACACACAACTACGTCATCAAAATGGATACAAATGCGCACAGAATGAGGTAAGTTTAGTATTGCGATCAAAGTTATCGTATCTTGACTGAGTCATTTCGATGGGGTGCCCAACGGTTGGATTGGGAGTAGAGTGAAGATGGAGGGAAATACATCTCGCAAAAAAGTTCAAAGATAAATTACAAAGCAATTCGCTCTTTGAGATTCGATTAAAAGTGTTCAATTGACAAATATATACATACATAGCATCGACATCGAGTTGAACGTAAGTTTTTGACGTGTAGGAGCGCGAGCGTAGTAAAATTAAGGTGTATCGCGTCTTAGCATACCAAAGTATCTATACAGAATATATATATATCTAGTTGGAGAATCAACTTGAATGGATTAATGAGAATTAAACCAGGGAGCCAATGGAATAAATTAAAATCTATTTAGATTTTCCTTTTGCAATTAACACGACATGAATGAACATTGGTATAGGTACGAGGTATAGAGGGAATCAGGTATAGGGAGAAGGATTTAATGTATTCAGATAGTATTTTGCAATAAAATTGACAAGAGTATGTAATTCGATATGATAGCATGCGATTTAGTCATTGAATGGGAAATGACTGGGTTACAAAGTACATAATATTTAAATGATAGTTTAATATTGGCTATAGCCGTCGAATTTAAGCTGGTAACTTTAGTAACTAGTTTTTAAAGTCATTTATTATTTTCCGGAACGGCTTATGGTTGCTTAAAGTAGTGAGAAATTGGTGGGAAATTTAAGCAGCAAACTCGCTACTCTAGAAAGCATTTGCTCATGTGGATGTGACCTTATGTTATAACAATCAATTTTCAAAGATTTCCCTTGAAAAGTTCACAACTCAAGAAATTCAAACTCTGAAATTTCCTACAAATGTTACTTAAAAACTTGTCTCCTATATTTTATCTTGAATCATAGGTACCCAATGTTCACTTAAGCGAATACGTATTTTTTTTTTGTTTATGACTATTGAATTTTTAACAATTTGTGCGCAAATGTAGGTCGAGTTTACACTTACAGTCGAAGTATACAAAAACACACTCTTAGTGCTGCCAACCTCGATTCATTTATTTTGGACAGCTTAACTGCCTCCTACATTTCACAATTCGAAGCCCTATCTTCAATGTCATATTTTGACTGACTTTTGTTATTCAGGAATCCGAATTGATAAAATTCCCCCGAAATGCCAATTCTTGATCTGTAAAGATATCTATCTGTCAATTTAATGACCTTACATATCTTTGATATCAGCCTATCAATTCTAATATATCTACAGAAACCGCGAATATTTGCATACTACTTGTGTTGCAACACC
This sequence comes from Scaeva pyrastri, assembly GCA_905146935.1. NCBI lineage: Eukaryota > Metazoa > Arthropoda > Insecta > Diptera > Syrphidae > Scaeva > Scaeva pyrastri. The sequence continues at coordinate 75,667,664 of LR989929.1, forward strand.
GTTTAACTAACTCATAATCAATTAGTATTAATGACACGCCAGAACGCCTTCTGATGGTCTTTCAGTTCTTCGGTTTCATATAAAGGTCTCCTTCTGCTACTGTTACACCGCAGACCGGCAGAAAATCCAGTAGCTCAAAAACAAAGTGTTGTGATTGAAATTTAATCAGCAGCACTTCCAAGACCGAACGCCACACTACATACATACATACATTACATATACCTACACCGACACCGCGTACCGCACTGATTGTGAATGTCAGTCACTTAAGTCATTCTGATTGAGCCCGCAGATAGAGTCCGGCCACCACATCAACACTAACTAACCGAAAGAGACGAAGAATGGCGTATTATGCCAGCTGGTGTACAGTATGTAGTGGTAACGTATGGCGTACAATGTGCAACTTTAAACGCATTAAATCATCGTCTTAATCAAATTGCCTGGCGATAATTGCACGACAGGCGATAGATTACAAGCTACTCAGAATAGTTTGCTACTGCTGGCGAGTGTATATACGAGTATGCGACTAAAGTGTCGATTAGCAATTCGAACTGTTGAAATCAATTTGCAATCCGGACTGCTACGACCGATTAATTCTCCTCCTTCGCACCTTCTGTCATGTTGTAATATTCTTCATGTTGACATTTGCTATCGGGCGTGAATAGAACAAGAACTGCTATTGAGGGAATTTCAAGTTCTTAAAGTCCAATAGTTATAAAAAACTTGGAGGCGGTAGAAGAATAATGGCTTTTTAATTGTTCTCCAAAAATAAAATAATATTAGAGGCGGGAATTCCAATTTTGACAGCTGCTGCTAACTGGAAGTCAATTACTGTTATACCAAAGAAAATAAAAATGGTAAAAATTAGGAAAGACCAGATATCGTTAAATAGTTGTTGACACATAAATTAATCGGAGCTTAAACGACAGCAAGCACGCGTCACATTCTTTGACTAAAATACCGGATACGAGTTCGGGGTCTTGACAGCTGTATGTCAGTTTTGAATGACATCTACATTTTTGTGTGTGGGCTTGTTCAAAAAAAAAAAAAAAAAAAAAAACATCATCCACCAATTAATATCGACTTTAACAAAATGATGTTAAAAATATTTTCCGTTCAGAACTTGCGAACTGGAATTTCGTTAAGGGTTAAATAATTGTTATTTATGATTTCTACGATTGCAGATGTTAGATAAAATTGAAATAGAGCTAAAAAGAAATAAAACATTAAACGAAATTAATTAAGTGGGGCTGTGAATGAAATAAATCTTCAATGTATCTACGAATGTATGCACATATATAATTTTCCTTCAAATATTTTTGTGTGTTGGAGAGTGTATATTTGTATGTAGTGTATTAAGGAGATAAGCATCATCATCATTGAAATGATATTCGACCTAAATTTTATATACAAAAGAAGGCAGACTCAGTTATGCTTAATTGGGGGAACTAATGCTATTTTAATTATGGAATGATCGAAAATCATTAGAAGATTTTCGATGATATATCTTTTGATGTATAAAATGAAAGAGGACTAATTATACATGTATTTTTTTTTTATTTCTATTTATTGATTAAACATATTTGAGTCATAATATACAAAAGAGTTTTGCTGTTGGGGGTAAATATAAATGAATTTGTATTTCTGTTTTATTGAAACTAATGACCGTGGCAGAGAACCCGAACGCAATTGATGCAGAAAAACATTGCATTGATGGTGGTCTTAATTCTTTTTCATTTTGTATCTTATGGATTTATTGTGTGTTGTTTAATTAGACTTCAAGAAAGAGGAAGTGAGATATTTTCTCATGGCTTATAATAAAGTTTATTAGTCAAGGTCAAAGAATATGGTGACATTTTATAATTTTTTAGGCTTCTTCATATGGGTTTCATTTAAAAATACACTCCGAAGATGGAGGAAAAACTATTAGAACGTTTTTCATTTATCGAAACGGGAGCAGCAATTTGAACCATTTTTTTTTCTACAAAATTCTTCTTATCTTCTACTCAAAGCTTTAAAAAAAGAAGCAGTTTTTTCTATTTTAAAATTACAAGTGTTAAGTTTTCTTTAACATTTGCCAGTAGGTACTCGTAAGTACAGAATAACTCCTTTCAAAACATTTCAAAAACTGAGAAAACGAACATATTCCACTTTTCAAAGAAACGGCTCATATTATGGTGATGTGTACTTTGGCCTTTTCAATGGACGTTCATATGTATGTAGGTTATAAGCACAATCATGAATCAAAGTCGGACTGTCATATATATAAGTAAATTGAACCCGGTATGGCCTATAAACCATTCAACAAGCAGCCTATAGTCCGGTTCATCCCAACTGACATAGTGTCCAAAGATTTGACTTGACTCCACAACCAACATGAAATGGACCTTTCTCTTGACGACGACGACGACGATGACACTTCAAGGCATCACGTACCAAAAAAAATAAAAATAAAACCACACTCATATAGTGTCCAATCCATTGTATTCCAATTCCAAAAGAGGCATTCTTCAAGGGAATCCCATTTAACCTCATATTGCTTATAATTTGTTATATTCCGGCTACCCAGAAAAAAAATACAATAAAGAATACCACACCCCATCACTTTACTCTGCTCTGCAATGTTATGAAGAACCACGAACCACAAGAGACTGACAAAGGTCCGTAACGATGATGACAATGCGGTAATGGAGGTGTCTCAGAAACCGCCACCGGCATGGCATCATGACCACACAATATTATCTCTGTCATTATTTTGCGGCTTAACGCACGTTCGCCGTGCGTCGTCGTCGTCGTTTCCGTAGTCGTCGTCGTCGGTCGGTTGTATATTGCCAAAGAATCATATGAAAGACACACGCAGAGTTCCAGTACTCGTATACCAGTGAACCCAACATCTAAATTGGGTTTCTGGATTATGCGTTCGGTCCCTGTACCGGTCTTCTCATCCGTGATGTCTTATCAATCTTAGCGAGCGTTTAAAGTGTTCTAGTTTTTTTTTTCTCTTAAACTGAATTTAAAAGATTAAGATGAGAAGGAGACAGAATGTTTTGTTTACATACATAAATGCAGATGGAGATGAAAAACCATATTATAATGTACCTATACAAGTACTTTAAGATAAGAAAGCCCATTGCGCGTAATAAGAATGCCTCGGGAGGAAATCTTTTAAAAGTTGAAGACTTACACTCCAGAAAAGGTTATCGTTGTGGGATGAGTAGTGTTTTGATTTCAGAGTGAAGATTTAAAATACAATAAAAATCTTATTCATATTTTGTTTTTACATTTGATTTAATGTTTATATTTCATTAGAGTGACAAAATTAAAAAAATTGAAAGAGAGTTTTGGTTTTGACAGTGTCAGTGTTTGGATAATTTTCTTGTCGGTTTTGTTATCAAAAAAACAATAAAAAAGTAAAAAAATGTATACAATAATTGTGTTATTATTTTTATGTTCAAATTTGAATTCAAATTTTGGGTGAATTACCTTCAATGATTTTCAAATGTGATGGAGAATTTACATTTTTATGGAGCACTTTCTATGACAATGTACCTACTTCTAAAAATCCCAATTAAAATGACGGGTAGTGAAGTTAGACTAATAAATGCTAACAGAATAATTTCAAGACAAATTAATACTTAGTTATGCCATTTCTGGTGTGTCTTATCTTTTCTATCTTTTAACAAGTGACTAATAGTAAAAATTTTATTTTTTTTTTTTCATAAATTCTGTAAATTTTTAAAAAAACTTAAAAACTTGAAAATATTCTTTAATGTTAAATTTTTATTGTGTATACAAATATTTTTAATTCCAAATTATTTTAGTTTTCAAAAAAAAAAAAAAAAACTTGAAAGCTGTTTTGAAAATATTCAACGAAACACACATTTTAAGAGTATAATTTGTAGAAAAAAAATGTAATCTTTTAAAATTTTGGATATCATAAAACTTGACACAGTATTCAGAAAAACTCAAAAAAAAGAAAAATCTTTCAAAAACTCGATCTTCTAAAAAGTTCAAAAATGTTTTTTGCAGTTGCACTTATTTTAGAAAAATTAAAAAAAAACCGTGATCAAAATTGAAAATAGGTTAAGTACATTTATTCAGTGATAAATTGAACTGCAATTCAAATAAAGTTAAAAAATGATTTTTTCATCATATTATGCTGTCAATAATTAAGTAAAGTTTGAGAATTAGTTTGGCACTGTCACAGAGTTTTGTGTTCCAAATGCTTCAAAGCTAAAATTTTAAATTTTGAATTTTCATTTACATGAAAAAATTGGTTATGTCAATTCTAGTTACAGACATTCACAATAGTCTTATTCAAAATTCCGGACAAACACAAAAATGTTGTTAACACTTTTATCATAGTATAATAAAAATTTTCATAATCCATATGGAAATTCAAACTGAATACTTAATTCGGATTTATAAGACAAATACACAAAATTTTCATTAAATCCAAAGGAGATTAACCTAAATATTTCGTTTATTTCCCTAGAATCCAACGAGATCGATTTAAGCTTCCACTAAAATTCTGTTTCCGTAAATGATCAAATCTAGAACTGTGTCTCATATAATTCATTAAAATTTGTCTCGTATTTTGAGATTAAAACAAAATTCCCCTCCATAAGATAATTAGATGCAATTTTTTTTAAATATCAAAGTTCATGACTGGCGCTTAGATTAAAATCAAACCACTTAGTATGGCTTACTCTAAATGCAAATTAAAAAAGATAATTCTGTCAAGATACAAATAAAAATGCATAAATACAATATTTTATATTTTTTGAAATTCTCATGTAAAAATTATAAATTTGTTGTTGAAAGCAACTTTTAATAAAAAAAAAAAACAAAATGACTTTTTATTAATGTTCAACCTTTTCTTACATAAATCATTGTTGGTATTTCCATCTATAAATTTATGCTAAATTGATTAAAATCATTTGCATAATTGAGTTTATTACTCGGTGTTAAGTGAGCCGATTGTGATTAAACTAACAATTGTTATAAAAGTCACGTCAATTTTCTATAAACTAAACCTATTTAAAGCCTGCTATACCTCTCCACTATTTGTATCTTTATACCTTTTCCAAGAATTAATATCTATCCATCTATCCACACTTAACACGTCATAGTTATGTTTTATAATAAATGAGTTTTCCGAACTCTGGAAAAATAATTACACACTATCATACATACATACATACTCGTACATATGTATATGAATTAAGTATGAAGTGTGAATTCAATTAAAATAATAATTTATTACTAATTGTTTATGTAGTGCATCGCGAGGTCTAATTGAAATGCAGGGGGGCATACATGATCATGCACATCAAAGACCAACTGAAGCGTGTGGCTTACAAAATACATACACATATTCCTGTTTCAAAAACTCTGCCCTGCCCTGGTTCTAGTGCGGTATGCTCATCTTAACAAATAATGAATGTTTAACCCTGACCATCAATTATGAAAATGTAAATGAAAATGAAAATCAAAACGAAACTGAAAATGAAAATGAAAATGAAAAACTATTGATTTGTTTTTGTTTTCCATTGAATACAGACGAGTGGTGCTTTGCTTAAAATTCGAATTGAAGGGTTTCTGTTTCTCGATACGAACATAATTGAAAGAAGTAGATACATAGATATGAAAAATATGAATACAAAAAAAAAATTAATGATATCAGTTCAGGGGTGGATGGATAGCTGCCGGCAATTCCATGTTCCATCAGCGTAATTTTTTTTTTCAAGGATGAGAGGTCAGTGTCTAGAGAATTAAAATGCGATCAATATTTTGTTTTAATTTTCTAGTGTTTAATGAGTCAAAGGTGAAGGTTGAAGTTGGATGTTCTTGGGTTTTATACCAACTGGATATTGATCAAATATGTAACCATATTTGGTCAGGTTTTGTGAATATTAAATGATTGAATCTGAATTTTGAATTTTTGATTTGGTGTTAATTGAATTAGGTGGGGTTTGAGTTAGATAGTTGCTAAAATACATAAATTAGATATATTATCTGTCTTCGGCATCGATTGATGTCAAGTTACCGCCCTTCTGCTTTTAAGGAACTACCCACTGAGGGATTTGCAAACATTAAAACTTGAATACTACTTTTCCCACACAATTTAAACAGACCCATAAATAAAGTGGGTTATGGGTAAATTTTGCTTAAATGCTGTCAATTTTGAATACTCCATTATAAAATGAATACACGTTTTAGTGATTTTGAAATTTTGTTTATTACCAATATGAAACATTTATTATGTAACTGTTTGTAGCTCCTCCGAATTATTAGGAACTCTCGAATTATGACAGTTGATAGCGGCCATGTTGTTAAAACTCGAATTGCGCCAATTTTACGGGTTTTGTAAAAGAGCACTAATTGTCTAGTTTGGAACAAGCAAAAGCGTCCAATGCGTTTAGAAAAAAATTTCTGTTTCTGGGGGATTTTGGGATGCAGCACTTTGTATATTATTTTGGCCAAGTTAACACTGTCAAGGGCGCAGCTTGCACATTAATTTGGCCTGAATTTTATGATATGACTTTTAACGACCGATGTGTGATAAAGAACTCCAGAAAAATTGAAAGGTGATGTAAAATAACCATGAAAATTCGTTAAATTGAAAGTGATAAATCACACTTATGGTCGTTAAACAAGCCATTCAAATGTTCCTGGACAAGATGGTCAGCGGAAGTCTAAACAACATTACTTCTGAAATAGTCTTCAATAATGGAAAACCCATAACATGCTTCTTTTCACCTAACTTTAAACTATGAACTGTAAAATTTTATGTTTTTCTTAAAGTCTTCTAACACTTCAATACAAATATGGCGGTAAATTCAATAAAACTAGTTATACAAATACATACATATGTATAACTCATTTTACTTTTAATTCGATTTTCTTGGAAGCTCAAAATCATTGCCCTCTCTTTTTTGAACTTCCTCATTCGACAAACTTTCCACTTAATTAGATTTGTGGAACTCAAAGACAAACTTCCACCATCATAGAAAACAAAAACAATCTCACACACACACACACAGACACCGAAGATGATATTATTTAAGTCTCAAAAACAATTCCCTTTTCTCTTGAACTCCTATTTAGCCCTTGCAATTAGAAATTTATTTGTGTGAGTTGCCGCGAAATTTCAATATTCTAGTTTTGTCTTTCAAAATATCACCCCCTTCGCTACTACTACATCACATTTTCCATTCAACTCATATTTATAATATTGTGTGTCTGTGGGTGTATACGGTCACCTATATTACTGCAAGTCTCCATTTCTAGTGTAGACATGTTGGTCGCGTAGCATAGTTGTAGTCAAAGAAGACATCCTATTAGCTGTTGTTTTTGCCATCAGCTTACCATGTCACTTGCACTTTTCAAAACACAGCGAGGTGCGGAAGTTTCATTGTATTCCAGAAAAATAGTGTTGCCAACCAAGGTGAAATAAATAGTAATATTTTTTTAATCGTATAATATGATTTCTATAAATTGACTACTAAATACAAATTAAGTCAGCTCACATTATCGTGATCTTTCAAGGTAATGGATGTCTTTTTTTCTAACTGACAATTTTTTAGAACACAAATACATCGATAAAATTCCAAGCTTTTGAAGTCACCATAATGTAATGGGAAACTGCTATGATCTTATCCTAGTCTCGTTTTTTATTTTCATATGGACGTAAGTATTTTGTTAAATCGATTCGTATAAAAGTATTTTCACCAAGCAAAGTCGGCCAAGTCAGCAAGTCTTAAATAAAACTTTATTTGGCAACACTAAACAACAAAAATTAGCTTCCTAGTACAAAACTTCAGAGTGCAAATGAAACCTCTGCGATTGAATAGCGTAGTGCAGAAAATTTTCCAGTGAACTGCTTTGATCTTACTTGGTTGACACCTCCTCCAATCTTTTTCACTGATTACCCTGCTTCGCACATTCTACCCATTCAACTCCGCCACCACGTCACAGACCTTCTAATTTCCACATGACTTTGCAGATTTTGTGTGAAACTTTTTGTCTGTTAATTTGGCATTTTTCCAATTCATTCTAAGAACAGCACATCTTTTGTCTGGGAGGAACATGTATGTACATACGTGCAGACTGATGTTGTGTGTGAATGTTGCGTGAAATACTTTTCGAAGGGAATTTCCCTTTTCACCATCATCATCCAAGTCGTTGAAAAAAAAAATTATAAATCTAATAAAAGAACTTAAGTTGTCTGTGAGTCTGTTGCTGAGACGCATGGTGTGTTCCAATCTAAGAAGAAATCTATTTTAAGAAACAGCTCAGCTGCTTCGTGTTTTTTTTAAATCTTTTTTTTTTCTTCATTTCACATAGTACAATGTGTATATAGATACAAGTTGACGGTGAATTTGGATTAGGACAATAAATAATAATTTCGTCGAGGAAGGAAACAGTGCGGTGTGATTGTGACTGTGAGGAAGAGAATAGTTTGTGCTGGTTCATTTGTTTATTTGTATGTCAAATATTGTGTAGTTTAGGAAACAAAAATTATGACGCCAAATTATCATCTCAGTGTTCTGACCTACTTGGTGAAGCTGCCAACATGACCTGTCCATCAGCAAGAAAGCCAGGGAAAAATTGCTTTGGTTAACATTTGTGGTGGATGATTCATTTAGAATGACGAGTGTGAGTACGTGCGACATGTTAGAGAAAAGGGCTGACCTCAAGATGAGTAAGATCTTGAATTTTTGAGATCGAAAACGACACTAGAAATAATTTAAATTAATATATTTTAAAACAATAATGACTTACTCGTAGAAAAGGGAATCAATACATGTGTTCATCGAGCAAGAACAAAGAAACCAAAATGGTTCCGTACGATCCTGTTTTCAATATGACGACTTCATATTTCGGTACCCGTTGCTCTAAGCTGTTAATACCGTATGTTGGTCCCGTCCTTCTAGGCAAGATTTACAAAAATGTCAAAACTATCAAACTTTGTCGGAAGAAGCTTACTAAATGTGTCAACTTAAGACTTCGACCATCAAAAGAATATTGAAGTGAATAAACGATGTAGTCAACAGAATTAAGACGTTAAATGTACTGTAAGAAAAATGGTCTAAAATGAACCACAGTAGTGTTTGACCGGTATCGGATTAACTGGCCTCTTCTTAAAAAGGATCTAATCTTCCAAAATGGGATGGGTCCACTCTTATTTCTATTCGAGTCCTGAATGTTGTAAAATTAAATTGAATACAAAAAACCCACCACAAACTGCTGAACCTAAAAATAAAATAGCTTCTTTGAACCATTTTATTTGATTTACAATACAAAATCTCATCCTCATCCATCAATCGTGATTTTTAGTGTTTGTTGTGCCAAACGAAAGATTAAAATGCTGTCCCCTTAATGCATCCTTATTAGATCTTAAGATGGCCTCTAGACATCAGCTCTCTTGAAAACAAATAAAAACTATATACAATCGTTCCCTGGAATGTTTCTATCTATGTATATACTCATATAGATAAGAGTCAATATCAGAAGATTAACACTCTTTCGTGCTGGCAATATAAATTGTTCCCCCAAAAAATTGCCAAGGGCTCTAGTGTCATTATCCAAATAACTTGTCTATCCTTTATTCATTTGTCATCTTTTATTCTTTTCCAAAAGAACAGAACCAAAACAAAAAAAAAAAGCAGTCCAAATATAAAAAGAATGCTTTTACTATAATGGTTTGCTTTTAGTTTCTTATCGGATTTGTATCCTCCTACGATGAAAGCCAAAAGAGCTGTCATTCGTCCACCCAAAAGAACAAGAATCCTTTCGTCATCAGAAGTGGGAAAACATGGATTCATGGTATTTGAATTTGTTTGCATACCACAACTGAGACAACATAGTCCCAAAAAAAAAAGTTCCATTCCAACGTTGGTGTGGCCGTTGGTTGGTAGGTTCGTTGGTTCGTTGGTTCGTTCATTAATCGTCTTTGAGATGTCGTTTGACGTATTCGCCCGAGGCATTGATTTCCGTCAGCCGTGAAAATAAGAATAAAAGGACAAAGAGGAAAATAGTGCAGAATAAAAATACTTATCATACCAGAAAAAGGCACTTTTCTTGTCCGGAAATTTAATATCTTCATTCATGTTTTTGGAGATTGGACACAGACACAGGACAATGATACAGCCAGAAAGATTGTGTGATAGTGGTGACGTGTTATTGAATATTGCCCTTAACGTTGTCAACCACAAAACCGCAGACAAATACAATTTATACATAGATAGAAAGAGAAGGAGAAAGAAAAACATTAACACTACATGCCGCCACCGAAGACAGGATGCAGATTAAAATATGAAAAATAGTTAAAGGAAACCCTACGGGATTTGTCTACTATCGGACTTAGATACTGCTGTTATGGGGTTCAAGGTGAAAGTATTTTCTATCTCTATATGAAATTTGTTTTGACTCCTCCCCAGGTGAACTAAAGTCTGATATACTTTTTCATTACTTCTGGATTTTGAAAAGTAGGAAAAAAGCTGCTCTCAGATAAAGTGGTCATTTTATGGACATTGAAGAGGTTTTAGAAATATTTACAGGGGATTTAAGGGATTATGATAGGAAGGTATCCTCAAAATGAATTTTTTGAAAGAAATCACACATTTTGGGATAAGAAGAATAAAATTCATAATAACATGGAACTTGGACATATGGTCAACCTATAATGACTTTTTATTTGATGACTTTGGTCGATGGGTTACTAATCCCTATTGATGGGGATGACCATTATTGATATTCGTATTTACAGATTTTTTTTTTATTTGAAATTACATGATCTTACCTGACAATTATTCTTCATCTGGAATAGATTGTATTCCTCAAAAATTTGGAATAAATGTAAGTCAATAGTACCATTCCCTTTATGTCAAATGAGAACTTCCACAAGGAAGTCAATTAAGACCACTACTCTTCATTTCAGTTTAACAGATTAATTTTCAACAATATTTCCATTTTCGAAATTCCTAACAATATTCTAGGACATTGCGTTGAATTTATTTTTGATATCAACTTTTGTTCGTTGAATCACAATCATTTGAATTTCTATATGAAAATCAATGTTCGCTATTGCGGTAATTCAAGTAGCATATTTCTAGAGCTTATGTGATTTTTCGAAGGACTCACTTGGATCCATAGGCACCTCCATTGGTTATGGTATTTCATCTCATTTCTGGAAATAATTTGAAAATATCGATAACAATACAATAAATACGATTGAAACACATACAAGGTATTCAAAAACCTTTCTTTCGTTAGTATTGTATTCTACCTAAGTATTTGTTACTTTTGTTATAGACTTTGCTAAATTTTACTGCAACTGCATGGAAACACCGTCATTTAAATCAAAAATGTTAATTGTCAATTCTAAATCATACCCTTATTTCCCAGAAGTTTTCTTCTCATAGAAAGGATGAATTGGTACAAGGACTCGTCCCAATAAATCATCGCAAATTGAAAACTTGAAACAATAGTGTAAGGTTTAGGAATACTCATACCTTCAAATAGGGGTAAAATTTATTTCTTTCCATAGGAATTTCACCAAAATTGTAAGCTATAGGAAAAAGATGAGGTTTTCAAAAATTGAAATAACTTTACAAGTTTTTGAACTTCGATTGGTTTTGAGATACTTATCTTTAAAATGTCCATCAGCACATCTCAAATGTTCAAATTTTTTGTATAACTTTGGCATAAATTTGGCCAATTTTACTGAGACTCGAAACTACACAAACAAAACTGTAACATGATCAAATCATGAGTTCTCGACTCGGTAGAAACCACCATTCTATTTGAGATGACTTGACCAGACTATGTCCTTATATCACTTGAGCAGAATTTCAAACTTGTATCTTTTGGATCTTGATATACCCATAATTCAAAAATAGTCGTCATCGCTATAGAAGTTTTTTGGCGAAAAATAGGGACATTTTCTATCAGGGCAGCAAAAACACGACGTATTCTAAGATCGTTGGGCATCAGTGTTTGATCAGTTGAATTTTATACTGGTCAAGATTCAAAATTAAAAAATTGTGTTCTGATATAAAGACTGATTTCTTGTGAGTGACGAAAAATGGTCTTCTTCGAATTCTGCAATGGTCAGCTGTCATGATTTCGAGCTTAGGAAAATTAAAAAAAAAAATTAGCCAACATCTGAACATTAACACCTTCTATATCTCCATAAGTTCTTAAAGCCAAATCCGAAAAGGAGTATTCCATTTAAAAAAACTTTTTAAGAGATTTGTATTATTTCTAATTCGAAATATAGTTTAACTGGTAAAATAACCCTTGTCGTAGTTTGTGTATGTGTAACATTTTAGAAGCTCGCTCCAAGGAACAATATATCGCTGCGATGTCAAAGCCGATGCCGATTCCGATTCCGATGGCTTTGGAAAGGAAGGACATTGGTAGTGGTAATCAATCAATCGTTCATTCGGATTCATTTGCTTTTGCATCGGTTTGAAATGAGAAATATACGAGTATGTACATATAGGCACACTCACACTCCCATACTTAACTAAAAAGGATTTAATGGCGGTGGCGGCGTAGGATCTTATGCCTGCACACGGACTAGAACTGGACATGGACTAGGACATTGGACAGACATATACCAACATAGAATTGATGTATGGCCGATGATGATGGGTCCTATAGAATTGAACATAAATTTTGTGGAATTTCATTCAGCCATAAAACGCGTACAAAACGCGTAAGTGCTTGGACATGTTCACAAAACAGCTAGTCCCCCCACCCCCCTATATACACGTACCGGTACTCGTATCGTACACACAAACACATACCGACATACATAGAATGGTTATTCCCTTAATGGTTTCCTGTTCGCTTATCTTGTTGAAGAGGGATCCATTTAGAGTAGGTATTTCGAATGTGTAAGCAAATGGTTCTATGTATGTATCTATGTATATTATATGTGTGTATGTATGTGAATAGTTTTTTAGGTGACAGCTTGGGCTGTAAGCCTTTTTATGGTCACCAATTAAGTTTTTGAGGCATATCGCATAGACATAGACTAAACTAGACCAGAGACCAGAGACCAGGACCAGACCAGACCAGACCAAAATTGACGTTTTTCACTCCATATAGGAGAGTATATGAGCCCGGCTAATTGGTCATTAGGCGGTTCGAGTTCGAGAGGACTAAGCTTAGCGGGTATATGCTTTAGCTCATTGTGAGTTCAATTGAATAAAAGGACTGCTTTTGTTATTAGCCATTTAAGTTTTGGGCAATCAATATAGAAATGCGGACATTTAACTCTCATTTTTGGTTGAGTTGCGATGTTCGGTTCGTATATAAAGATAGAAAGCTCATTGTGGTTTGGTTTTATAGCGGATGTATGATGAGGGAGTATATGGGATCATTGAAAATTCAGATTAAAGTTTTCAATGAAAATGGAAGGATTATCGCATAAGCAAAAGTTAACATGATGGTTTTTTGGTGAAATATTTTAGGAATATCCAACATAAGGGTGTTTTTTTCTTATAATTTATTTTCCTGTACAATCGAACATGAAATTTGTCAAAAACCAAATTTTGTATTTGTCAAAAACTTCATTTGCTTAAACTTAGAAGTTATCAATTAATCAAATGGATTGTTGAATAAATGACAAAATAAAAATTAACGTGCATGAAACGTGAATTTTCGAATTTTCATTTACTCCCTGGAATTTATTATCTCTAATGAATGGAGTGTATCACAAATTTTAAAATCAAATAAATTTACTTCATTCATAAATTTCATTCATGGTCTAGTTGTTGTTGTTGGACAAAAAATAAAGCCATCACCCAGATATGATAATAAATTTCCAAAAATGTCTTCTTTATGATTCTTTAAAAATGAATAAAAGAACATTTGTATATTGGAATTAGCTTAATTTGATTAATTTGAAAAAAAAAACATCTTTATAAGGGTGTTTCAAAAATGGCATTTTCAAAGGTGCCTGTAAGAATAGTTATTTACTTTTAAGAAAGATCGAAAAGTTTAAGATATTTTTAATGTCAAGTAAAAGTTTTCGTACTTCAAAAACATTTTGAATTTGGAATTAGATTATTTGACATTTTTAAAGAATATTTAGGAAAGCAACAAAATTTACAACATCTAAAATCATCTAAGCATCAAAACTGCCCACGAGAGTTGAAGTCTTGTTCACGGATCGTAAAACGAAGAAAATTCATAGTAGTTCCACCTATGTATCTATGAGATTGAGACCGACCCAAGATTGATATTTTTCAAATAAAAAAAGTCTGAGACGAGTATATTAAGTCTAATTTAATTGGATCTATAGTTTCGTCGCAGTATGTAAAGTTTTTTTGAATCACCCTAATTTTTATAATTTCTGTATCTGCGGCTTCTCCAACTTCACATTAGGGTCACATATGAGTTCTTAATGAATCAACAAACTCATTAATCCGTGACTCCACTCACACAATATTTTCAATAATTCTTTTTGACTTTATATAACCAAAGATTTATATAGAAAGGAAATAAGGTTGTAAGAAAATTATTAATAAATAGACTTTTTACTATAAACCAAATGCTCTAATGACTTCATACGGACAAATTTGGAATGAAAGACACAGCTGAATGGTTTTATGTAAATTTGGGTGTTACCTTTTTTTAATTAAATATAAAACACATAATTTTTCGAGTGCAACTCGATAATTCAATTCAATTTGACACTCATTTAATATTTATGATGTATTTTTTTTTTAAATTGAAAAATCAAAAGTAATGCGAGTTTGTTGTTCTCCATCCAAAGACTAATATAACTTATATTTTATTTCGTATATTTTTAACATTAGTAGTGTTTTATCGGAAAGTGGCTATGGATGTCAGTATTAGAATGTTTTTAGTGACTAATACCAAAAAACACAACCAAAAAGAATGACTGATGTAAACTTACATGATCCAAATTAATTTCAAAGGCTTCAATCAGCGCCCCCTTTATTTTAGAAGTTCAAAGTGGTATGGCAGCCATCTTTTTTAACTGATTGAATGTATTATTATTTATCAACAATTGTTTTTATTTTGTTAAACAACAGAAATTTTACTAAGGTGGCTACCCACTAACCAATAAAACACAAGGATATTGTAAATTTTCTCTTAGCTTTGGCTTAGCTGTATGCCAAATCTTACAGACAGAAAAATAACATATTCCTTTTCTGTCAATTTCAGTCTTATGCAACTATCAATGACATCATAATTTTCAAATTCGATTTTTGTTCCAAAAACCATCATCAACTGACAATAAAATATTACAATTTTCTCTTCAACACAAATATGTCTTTCAACTTCCAACACTCTTGCAACACGTTGCACTCATATGAACTGAAAGTCAAAGAAACGATTATGCTCTGATGTGTTACATAAACGCCTTCAGCTCCTCGAACCTCGTATATAAATACCATGAAGATCTGAAGTAATCATTGATGGAGAATTTAAAACTAATTGTCCATCAATCAAATAATTTTCATTAACTTACCGTATAGCTACAAACGAACGCCAAAAGTTTATTGCACATCATTCAATTCAAGTTGGCAAAATAAAAAAAAACTCAAAAAAAAAATTAACTTACATTGTGAGTGAGTGGTCCTCCAGGTATTGACAGCTTGGCCAAGTGTACATACAGGTCCTCCCAATGGACCATTTGTATTTTTTTTCTTTTTTTTGATGATGAATACTACTTTTGGTTAATAGCCGTGGCAACATTTGAGTGTTTCAGCAAAATAAATAAATACCAATGAAAATCGATTGCTGAATGGCAATCAATTCAAAGGCACTTTGTAAAAAAAAAAATGTGCTTGTGCAGGTAAATTATTATTAAAACTGAAAAAACGGTTTTTTGGAATTGGTGAAGACCGAATCATTTGCTTTTAATTTGTATTGTTCTATACAGTACTAGTATTCAGACCAATACATATGTATGTGAATTGGAACCTGATTTAAATCCGGAAGCATTTAGAATAAAAACAAGCATTTTGATATACGTAGTGTTGCCAGACATTCAGGTATTCCTGGGACATCTCTGATTTCAGACATAGTCAATTGTCTCTGTTCTATAAAAAATTGGCTCCATTGTTGTTCAATCATAAGGCAGAACATGCTTTCAAAATTCTCATCAAGCAAACTTAACCAAGAACATAGGTTTTCCAAATAGACAGCTGTCATTCGATAACAAAATATAGAATGTTTTTAATGTCGTTAACATAACCCGTTCAATAAGTCGGATGGTTTTAAATTGAGTTTTTGGCAGCTATAATAGAAATGTAAAATTGTAATCTGTGTAAACATAGGTTTAAAGTTGGCCAACAATACTGTCTGAAGTAAAACGTATTTAAAAATGGACTTATGAATTAGACTGTAAGTCTGAGGGTGATCGTAAAAAACTGTATTTTCCATATCTAAGCCACTTTTCTTGCAAGCTATTTGAAAAATCTGGCAACACTGCCTCGAACTATTTTTTTTTAAATTTATGTAAGTTTCTTAAAGTCTTCTATTTTTCATACAACAACGAAGTGAAGATCTCAATATTTTCAGAAAACTTTAGAATGGCTTTAGTTAAATAGAAAAAATAAGTAATTTTTAATTTACAGGGTGTTCCATGGTTGCATCTTGCATTTTCAATCCACTTTTAAACGATTTTGAAAAATTCTGGTATTATTGTTATTATGTATAAGCAAAAGGTTAGGAATAAAAGGTTACAATTTCAATCCTAAGACATAAACTAGTAAACACTTCGTTTGAAAACAGTTATGTTAAAAAAAAATAGACTAATCAATGGAACTGTAGTGTAGAACCACATTAAATAACAATTAATAAGCTTATGTTTTTAATGCTCAATGTTCATTCTTTTTAATATCTAATGATGGGAGTTTTCTTAGTGGTTAGAATGGAACTCGAAACGACTGTTCTCGAAAACTTTTAAAAACGTGGGTTGAAAACGTAATACCTTACCATTAGTAATTAAATTAAAGTAAGTAACGGAATACATACTAAACCCAATGAATGTTATTTTGAGAACTTTACAAAAACAACCAATATTTAAAAAAAAAACTTGTGCTGCGGTACAGACAAGTTTCTTTATTATAATATAAGACCATTAATTCGTCTTTCACTGTACAGTGAAGTCGAGAAAACATGTACGGTTCTATAAGATCATGAAATTTGCAAAAAAAAATTACAAAAATGTTGCCTGATATTTTAATGATAGGGAGAAGTCAGAATAACGACAAAAAGTGTATTTTTGAAGATTAGATCCTCTATGGAAGTTGATGGAAATAGTTGGTCCAATTTTGAATTCTGATCCTGCTTAAAAGAAAATTGTATGCCACATTTTAATTTATTATTGTACAGGGTTTTCCAATAAAAGGTGTTATTTTAAATAGCCCGCTATTTCGGTAGATGTCACTTTGTTTCACTCACTAAAATTTTGTATTAATAAATATTTTCTTTATTTTCAGATTTTCCATCTGCCTTCTTATATGCACGTTCTTCAGTCTTTACCATGCTCAGGATTTTCGAGGGCAGAATATAAATGGTAAGCATATACAAAGTATCCTGTTTAATTTATTTGTATTTCTTGACTTTTTTTTTAAATGAAGATTTGCTTAAAAACACAATTTTTTAAATTTTCATATTTTGTATAATATATATTTGCTTTATATCCGAATTTAGAGATTTTAATAATTCTGCCAATCGCACAATGCACATGAATTATTTATTTGAAGGAACATTTTGCAGTAAAAGTAAAGGATCCTCGTATATACTATATGTATGTATGTAGGTACTGGTAGTATGCTATTGGCATGTTATCCTTTATGAATTTGTGCAGGAAATATAATACATAAAAATAAACATACATAACTAAATATATAAAAATAAATATGCAAAGTCAAATTGATTTCATAGCTTCTGGGAATGAAACTGAAATTTGAATTACATTGAATTGGATGTTACCTATACCTATACACTCCTGTATACAATATACTATACATATGTATGTATATGTATTTGCTCGTACTAAGGTTGTTTATTTTATGTTTTGCAATATTGTTTTACTTTGTTCAGCTCGAAGGCATTTTATACAAATCATGGACAAAATTTAATAATTTTTCCTTCTTTTTTTTTTCGTTGGTGAATTTGAAATGGGTATAAGGAATGGGCTGTTAGATATGGTTTACAAAATGTATGAAATTTTTTTCCGAATTGAATTGTTTGTATATGTGAAAAAAACGTGTGTTTACTTTTGCACTTCGGGAATTTTAATAAATAAATTTAAATTACAGTTCGTTAGAACTGTCATTTTGTTATCCGATTTTTATTTTGCACACTTGTCACATACAGTTTCAGCAGAATGGAATAGTAGTTTTTTTAACGCCTAAACTTTAACTTTGGTAAAAAAAAGAGTACATCAATAAATAGGATTTGATTTTTTTTTTTCAAAAATATGTTTACCAGTGGTACGGTCTCTTCACATGATGAAGTGAACGACGATACTCGTTCTGAACGATTCAAAACCAATGAAAACACTGAGAAATAATTTAATTATCTTTAAGATGTGAATCATATGGTAGCAAATTCGGTTTCGAAATGTCTGAATCTTGAAACGTCTTGTTTCTAGGTTTTCGGCTGAAAATATCCCGAAATCATCAATTTATTATCATTTGGATCTGATATATTCTACAAAATATGTATACCTTTGAAATAATTCTTAAGCTTATAAACTAACTCATTAGCAAAAGTCCCATTATGGACATCATCAATTAGCTGATAGCTTTCATCTTACAACTTAAAACACACTTTCAATACCAATCTTTAGAAGTATCCTTTTTTAAGTTCTCTTTGTATTAAAAAGTATTAAGTAAGGAATTCCTTAATTAAATTAACTTTTACTTAAATCCAGAACCTACCGTAGATCTTCGTTATACGAGCAGTAGAATCCTCATTCATACCTACTCTCGTTGGTATTATAGTATAAATTAGTTCCGAGGACAAACTAAACTTTTTACATTTAAAACTCTTAACCAGAATCTGTCTCAAACATGTACCTTTATACATTGTCACATCATCAGTGTAAACATTAGTTCTCCACATACACCTGGATACATCTCCTTCTGCCAAGGGCTCAACAACTGTAGGTTTAATCTAAAAAACTCAAAACACCAACAAATTCAATTTTACCATCGACCAACCCTGAATCCTGGAATACGAGTAAACTTAGTTTAAACATTAAATGTAGTGTTTCGCGTAAACACCTACCTACCGTTACGAGTAGATTTTACTCCAGCTATAGCAGCATAATCTAAAGTCGTAAGTCGTAAGCATTATGTAGACGTAAGACGTAACGTAGTTTCATAGAAATCCAATAAGAATAACTATTCAAACTGTACATAATGACACATTAAAGTTCTGAGTGGTTGTTGAGCGAGTTGATAGGGTTTTAGAAATCCCAGCGAAATTCACACAATATCCTTAATTAAAGAAGTTTCAACAAAAGAAAGTAAAATGGTAACAAGCTGAACCAAAGTTTTGCGTCTATAACGGAGTAGAGAGTGAGAGAGACAAAACCAGACAGAGAGAGAGAGCAACCGCTTGTGTATAAATGCTAAGAATAATAAGGGTTTGCTTTGTTTTTAAGGAGAACGAAGTATTGTTTGAGAACTTCGACAACAGCAGTATCTGAATAAAGTTTTTGTTTTCTGTGAGTATATACAATACAAATACAAACACCAGGTAAGGATCTTATAAGTGCAGTCGAATTTCAAATTGACTTGAGTTAGGAAATCCTATAAAGTTCCGAAATTGAGTGTTGCGTTAGTATATATAATCATGAAGGAGATAGCTATAGTGGTTAGATATTTAATTGATACGGTGGTTTTGGATTTTTAATTTAACTTTGGCGTTGTAAGTGTAGTTTTTTTTTAATATGAAATTAGTATTTTAATTTAAAGTCCTTTTTTGGAATTGATTGCACCCCACAAAAACATTCTAACAACTATAAATATAAATGATTTGTGGTTATGGTTTTGTGTTGACATAAGTCGTGTTTTATTGGTAAGTGGATAAAGAATATTTTAAGAAATTAATTTTTGAACAACGAATCCGAGGGATGTACTTATATTCGTTGGAATACTATACTTCTGGATGAAAAATTAAGGTTCATTCTCAGAACATCGATTATAACTGAACCTACATTTACTTTTCTCTCGGTTACAATTCAAATCAGTCAAGCACATTTTTAGCAGTTTCAGTGTCCACAATTGGATGTTATATTACTTCTCAGAAGTTTCCAAGAAAACATCAACTTATTCCATCCAACGACCGACGCCTACACTCTTCAATTGATGTCTTTTTTAAGTTTTTTTTTTTAAATGGGTACAAATATCAGAGATGCTTTTTTTCACAAAAGGACCAAACTAACGAATTGAAATTGTCAGCATGCCTTTTAGTCATTCGAAGGACAAAAATTGTTTTTTGCTGAAAAACAAAGCTAATTGCTTTCTCGGAAAAGACACAATTTCATTAGTTATCCTCTGAATTTTCGTTAACTTGCTAAACCTACGTTAGGACGAGTATTGGATGCACAAGAAAAAAATACGGATTTCAATTTAGCAGGCCAAATGAGAATTATAAAAAAGTTCTTTTTTATTTAAGATAGGAAGAAAGTCTCAAAAATGTCAAGACTAATTTTTTAAACTGTCAAAAAATTTTAATAAAAATTGCAAGATGTCAGAAAAGTTATTCTTTGTATTAAAATTCTAATCTGCATTAAAAATAACCAAATTCATTCCAAATCTTTATAACAAATTTTTTTAATTAAAAATCTGTTAATTTTTACTTAAAATTCTAGTCATAAATTTATATTTTCTTGGAAAAGAATTTTTTTTCTATTATTAGCTTGACAATTTTTTTGTTAAGTTTTAAAATCAAGCAAACATATAAGTTTTAATTCCAAAAAAAAATAAATACAACAGCAAGTACGTGCGACTTCCTCCAGGTTATAAACGACTGACTTTCAAAACTTTCCTTTTTGTTGAAATTTTTACTTTTTAATTTTGATTTTTGGATAAAATGTTTTTCCGAAAGAATTTTTTTCACGTTCAGGTTCAGTAACTTTTTTAACATCTTTAAAAAAAAAAACTATTTTTAGAAAAATACGAACTTGAAAAGAAACTTTTTTTCCTGTTCAATAATTTCGATTGAATTTTTCAATCTCAAATTTCTCGTATTTTCGTAGAGAAGATGATTTTTATTAACTGATTGCATGAAAGATACATTTTTACTAATCTGTCAAAGGCGTGCGTATATAGGATTTTTTATAAGGTTGGGGTTGAATTTTGCATAGTAAATATTTGGTAAGATAAAAGATTATTTCAGTATTTTTATTTGTCTTTGTAAAGTTGGAGAATTCTCTCACAAAATTAAGGACCTATGTATCTGCATTTCTATATTGTTTAATGCTTAACTTTCTCGAAAAATTCGTCTAAGATGAAATATTCAAGCTGTCTTATTCAAGCATTTAAACTCAAAAATTAGTATGTTGTTGGTGATACATGAAATAAGTACTTCAATCCTTGAATTATCATTTTTTATGTATTGTACTGACCCCTCCAAACTCTTTTCTGCCTACACCCTTGACTTCTGTAAGATTAATTGATACTGCTTGGATTGTTTTTCTTCGAAATGGTTTCTCTTAAAATATCAAAGGTAAAACGAAAAATGTTCCTTCCTAGAATATGCAGAAGCTACATGGGCTATGATAGAATCACGTTTTCCTAAAACGTTAGTGAAAAAATAACCCAATTGCAAATACCTGCAAATCAATTACAAAAATAGGAAAAGAAAAAAAAAAAAAAAAAACACAACCAACAAATTTAATCGAACTTTCATCAGTCTAATTCTATTTTGATTGTATTTTTATCCTTCTATTTTTTCTACAGATGCCAACATGGATTTCAATCTTTTGGGAGCCATCAAGAATTTGATCGGTGTTGACTTTGTCGACGGCAGCGACAGCTTCCCCGCCTTCGAATTTACCGCAATGTCCGACATAAAAGACTCCTATCGTCTGCATTTACCTGAAAAACTCTATGAATTCGCAATTACAACCATCTTCCGTCCGGTAACACGTACCGGTGGCTATTTATTCAGCATAGTAAATCCCGAAGAAACAATCGTCCAACTGGGTATTCATCTGAGTCCAGCAACAACTGGCAAATGGAACATAACCCTGCTCTACACGAATTGGGACACTACGACTTGGGTCAGCAAGAAATTGGTAACATTCGAGATACCCTATTCGAATAGCTGGCAGACGGTGGCATTCAAAATACTCACAGACCAGGTTACCTTCTTTCACAATTGCATTGAGACACAAACGGTGACGGTGAAGCGGGAACCCTTTGAATTGGTATTTGATTCGGCTTCGATCCTTTATATTGGACAAGCTGGGCCAAGGCTGAAGGGCCATTTCGAGGTAAGTACTATATATTTTAAATTTATCAGCTTTCTATGCCATGATGATGTTTCGTGGTGCTCTGAGCTCCTTCCATTTTGGAATAACCAATATATGGAGGGAGATTAGGGCTTGTATGCACGTTTGGTACGTTCGTCGTCTTCATTCCGATTCCGATTCCGAGTGCGGTATCTGGTGCATACATGAATACAACACACGCTCCAGATGCTGTTTCTGCATAAAGTTATCTGCCATGAATGAAGATATAGGATGGAAGAATAGTTTTTAGGTGGAATTTTTTTGTTTGTTTCGAACAAGGGATTCAATTATCCTAATTGGATTAGGAGTTGCTTTATGATAAAGTGATTTGGATTTCATTTGATTTGAAATTTTTGGAACTCGCATTCCGATGAGGTGAAAGGTGTGTTTGAAAATTTAAATTTTATCAAGGTATTATAAAAAAAAAAATTGCATGATTGTTCCAAAAAAATTCTGCAAATGATTTTTCCAACTTCAAGGTTATGGTTGTGGTTTTGAAGCCTTAAAAGTCAGAAGGGCAGAAATATAAGGCAGAGGTGAAGCAGAAATGTTGTTTGAAATGTGTGTATAAATTGTTTAAAATCTTTGACATCCGAATAAAAATGAACATACAAATCGAAATCTAAACAATTTGAATAGGTTCGGATAACCAGACGTAGGATATCCAGGTGTCCTAAGAGTATCAGACATCTGGTTATCAGAATAATGGTTAATAGGTATTGAAAGATCGCCAGATATCCAGTAACTCCAAACGACACTTTCTAGAAGTTAATTTAGATCATTTTTCAATCAAGGACATTTTTATTGATTGATTTTCAGTCATCAAATAGTTAGAAACAATTTTTTTCAAGGCCATTGGCAAAAAAAGGACTGTTTCTTATCCATATTGACAACTTAAGTGAACGCGCATCTGTGACTTGAGATAATGAGTTCTTTGTTCTTTCTTTTTCATCTTATTTATGTAGTAGACATACCCAAAACTAATTGAACCTGCCTCACAAAGAGACAGTCAAAAAGAATTCTTAAAAAAGATAAATTACCTTTGAAATTCTTCGAAAACTGCTGTTTTAAAAATTATCATCGCAATAATTAGGGTTAATAGACTTCTCTCAAACCACATAAGCAAAACATCAACTTCTTTCGTTTTTTTTCAAATGTTAACCGCTTTAATAGAGGTTTACAGAAGAAGACAAAAAAACAAAACAGAACAAAATCTGAATCTGAATCTTCTATCATAAGAACGAACCCTCCCTCTAAGAATTACACCCACCAATTTAATTTAAATTGAACTCATTTGTCTAGACTTTCTATTTATTTTGCTTCCAGTTATAAAGTTTTACCCAACAATAAAAAAAACTCTCCTTTCATTCTCTTCCTCACATTCGCAATCTCACTCTCTTTCTCTCTTAACAAAAGATGAACTTTGCTTTCAAAGCTTTTTTCAGCTGTAAGCTTTAAGAGAGAGCAACCTGCGCTTTCTGTTATTCTTCCAATCGACATGAGCCCCACTTTCCCAATCAGCGGAAAACTCCCGAACTACTCAACCAAGAGAACAACAAATTCGTACAAAAATCTACTCAAGAGAAACTTTTCCAGAGTCAAAAAACTTTCTTGTCAGCACATTTTAGTTCCCAAATCGACCACCATTCCAAATTCCCAAGAAAAGAGAGCGCTCAAATCGTTTGTTGTTTTCCATTTGTAAGCACAATCCTGCCTAACTGAATTTTCCATCCACCCAATTCTTATGCGTTGAAGAGTTTCTACCACCCCCAAGGCCCAACCAACACAGAACAGAACCCCAAAAAGAAAAAAAAAGAATAAACAAGAAAATCACATACCATTGAGGAAAAAAACATCCAAAGGAAAATTCTTATAGTGGAAACTTTCGAGTGCGATTACCTCAGTCTGGAATCGTAACACAACCGGTAAAGATGTGCTGAAACGGCCAAACGCGTCTCTCTAAGATAAATCTCGATACGAATTTTCTAAATATGTACACAAAAAAATTAATTTTCCAATAAGGACCCCAAAAAGGATACCAAACTACAAAGTACATATTTAAGCTCAATTTAAAAAAAATAATACGGAATTCAATCAAAATGCTAAGCCAGTTAAAATTACCAATGATAAAAAAGGATAAAACCGAAAATACCCGCGTTAAAGTCACATTTATCACCGATTGAATGGCTAACAACAACATGTGGATTAATCCTTGCAAACATCATTGTCGATATATAATTGTCAGTGTGTTTTATTGTCTACGCTTTCAATACGGCTAGAGCATCGTCGAGCGTCCGGGACTAAAAAAAATAAAAATAAAAGCCAGGCCAAAGAAGGCAAGAGATGTGTGTGGTTGGATTAAAATCGTACAATTGATGAGGATTCGTGTTAATTAAAAATAAAAAAAAACTTGCAAAAAAGGACGATTTACATTTTGTTCTCTCGGTTTTTTTTCGGTTTATTTTTTGCAACTTGCTTTTCTGTTTTGCATTAATAGCCGTGTGCAATTTAATCGGAGTAAATAATTATATACCACATGGAGAATTAATCAGATAAATCTATTGATACACATGTGGAGAGTTTCTGCATATCATTAAAGCCACAAAATGAATTTTAAAGGGGTGTGGATCTGGGATATACTATAGTGTATCTACTCGCGTATCGATGTGTTCAACCAGTCGTGTTTTTTTTATTGTTAGCTCGGCGGGTACTTTTATGGCCAACAACATGCATATGTAAATTAAATTAAATTAAATGGCAAAAAGGATAAACAAATTGTAAAACACATATCCCAAGTACGGCACACACACAACACATATCCTTGCTGTGCAAGAAACATCACATCCTTCGGCGTGTCCTTGTCAAACAGCCACGTTCATACGGTGTGTTATCTTCTTCGAGGCGGATTTCACATTTTCGTGCGTCGTTGTCGTCCTTGTAGTCCTAGTCGTCGTAGTCGTCGTCGTTGTCGTCATCGGGGTAAGGAAAACCAAAGCAAGGCATACGGGACTAACTCCGTGTCGCGTGTTTATTCGTATTAAAAAGTGGCCATATAAAATAAATACCACATATACGCCACAGTGTCATGCCCCTTCTTAACCTAATCATCGATAACACCTGCCATCTGCATAACGTCGTCTTCGTCCTCGTCCTCGCCCTCGTCCTAGTGCTAGTTCGTCGTCGTGGTTTGTCGTCTTGATCGTCTCGGTCGTCTCAATCGTCTCCATCACCACCACCGTACCGTCACCATATAATTCGACAACTTCGTGCAGTTCTCAAATAAAAATTAATTTAAGCTCTATTTAGGCAAATTGTTTTAACATAAAAATTAATAGATTAAAATATATATTTAAAAATTAATTATAAAATCAAACAAATACGAGTATATGGTATATGTATGTTATTACAGACAAAATATCCTGTGATGAATACGAAACGTTTTTATTTGATAAAATATTATAATTATATTTAATAACTTAAAGATTTAATTATTTTTCGTCAATTTCTTACTGTTACTTAAAGAAATTTAAAAAAAAGAAACAAAATCTATATTTAATGTTAAATTTAATGAAAAAATTATTTATTCTATAGTCAATTATTTGTTAAATAAAAATAAATATAATAAATTATATAATAAAAATAAAATTAAAAAAAATTGTGATATTAATTCTAAGTGAAATATAAAACCTCGTGAAACAGAACTTCGTTAAGGGTTTTCGAGACTTAAGCGGGAAAACATAGTAAATCTAATATTATACGAACAACCTCCTCTGCCTCTCCATCATCATATCCAAGAGGCTTTTGTTTCTATAATCCGTACCTATCTTAACTTTACACACTCGTACGTGAAATATTAACCATCAACTAACGGGTTGGGTGTATGGGGATTTCTTAGATACGTTTCCGGGTTTTGGTCGGTCGTGATTTTTTTTTTCTAATTTGATTTTTCTTTTGAAGAGTTAAAAAAAAACCAAGAAGCGAAACCATATCGAAACATACAAGAAAAAAGTAAAATATTCATATCAAGCAAAAACATAAAACCAAAAAAAAAAAAATAATAGAAAATAGGATTCAGGTTAAATTACCATATCCTCGTCGTTGGTGCAAACAACATATCGATCAAACGAATTCTAATTATCTCTCCATCAACTGACCCTAATCAATTCGTTTGTTTTTCTCGTTAATGACTTTATTATAAGGAACAAACAAGGACACTCGGAAGTCCCTTTTGCTGTCCGTCTTCGGTGGTAATTTCTAATTTCATCTATTTGTCTTTATCCGAGTTTATCTGGGAAAATTGTCGTCGTGTCTGGGTGTAGAATTTGAATTAAAAAAAAACGAAACAAAAATAGATAAAAAAAATATGCTCGTCCTTGAGTGCATAATAAATGTGAATGTGTCGTAATTTGTGTGTAATTCCCCAGCAAATTACAATCTCACCTCAAGTGTTGTCCTGATTTTTCTCTCATCCGTTTAACTATTCGATTTTTATTATTTATTATTACCCGCCATATCGTATAGAGAGTGTTGAGTGTGTGTGTGAGTGTTTCAGCATTCCGCATTAAGTAGAAAAAAAAATAGGAAGAAAATATCCTTGAAAAAAAAAGGAATAAGTAAATAAGAAGAAAATCTAAAGTTCCTTTATAATGGCGATGGTAATATCGGGTCGGGCGAAAGCTGTAATCACAGCTCTGATAAGTTTCTTCCTCCTTGGCATTGTATTAGTGACCGGTTCAACAAAAGGATGGTTTGTCCAACAACGTTATCACGGCGAGCGAGTTGCTGCTAGGATACAGGTAAGGTTATTCAGTTTTTGTTCTTGTTCCCGTTTCCGTTTCCGTTTGGAGCGTCTTCGTCTTCGTTTTGCTGGAATTGTGTTGTACTTAAGTCCATGATGGTAAAGAGTAAATAAAATTTAATGAGAATAATTCAATTGGCTTTGTGGAGAGTATACTGTACAAGGGCCTCAGAGGCGAGGTTTTTCATCCTTCTTAATTCTTATACACGAAATAGGGGTTTGATTGAAAGTAATTGAGATTTTTTTTTTGTTTGAGTCTAACGGTTAAAACATAATTATACAAGTTTTAATTGTTATCTCTAATCGCTTGGAGGTTTGAAGCAATATTAAGGTGTAAATTGTCAATCAAAAAAGTTAATTGTGTATGAAAATTGAGTTTGCCAATTTTGTTATACATTAATTATAGATTTTAAATATTTTCATGAAAATAAAATTAGGTATGCAAATTGATATTTTATATTATCTTATAAGTATAAGATAATAAGGGTTTCAGATCTTTTGAATTCTAAATAGACGAAAAATAGTGGATTTTTTTTTTACAAAAGTAGGTAAATATTCATTAGTTTTGATGGTACCGCGGTATTTTGGAAATCACTTGTCCGATTTGTATTAAATTTTAAAACACACAAAACTTACTTTTTTATATCAAATTTGAATTAACCCTAGTTAATGTGACTATTTCTTATAGGCTGCAATTTTTTTAAATAAGAACTATATTTTGAACTGTCAATTCTTTGTGTGAATTAATACAGAGAGCTTTAAAAGTAATATATTAATATTTGAAGACCTTTTGACTGAAAGTGTGTCTTTTTTTGTCAGCAGAATTTTTACAAATTGGTATTTCTGAATAAAATTGCTAAAAAACAATGAGTATCATAGCTATGAATAAATAATTAATGCCATAGCTTAATATATATTTATTTTTAATTCACAACAGAGAGCTTATTCTGTAAATAATATTCGTGATCAATTAAAAAAAAACAGCTTAAAATATTAAATCGATTCTCTCTGTGAAATTAAAATTCATTGTTATTTCAATGTAATTATGAAAATTAAAATATATATTTTTTTTTTAATTTTTGAAAACATTAAAATTCTAATAAAAATACATTGATACTCTTTTTATTAGGTTTTTGTTTCTATTTTAAATTCAATCCGATTTTTCATCAAATTTGTTTAATAAACTATTTCAAATAAAATCTGTATATCAGAAAAAAAAAAATAAAACATTTTTTCCTAGAAACATCATACCTACATACATAATTATCTTTTTATCGTAATGTTTTAAATTTCAAGGAATTGAATACATAATTAAAAATTTAAGAGCAATACGAAACTCTAAACTTTCTCTGCGCACTTTTCCTGAGAATTTAATTTTTATGTTTTTTTTTTTTTTGAAAATAAGTTTGAATTTTGAAAATTAAAATAATTTATTTAAGGTTGATAAGTTTGAGTTAATTTTTCTAATTAAGTTAGTTAAGCGGTTATTTAAGTATTTTTAGATCCTTTATTCAGAATAAAGGGAATCAACGTTTTAAATAAAGGTATTTCCTAGAAAAAGAAGACGGTAAAGGATTGTACTGTAACATTTTAAAGTAAGTCTATTAAAAATAGTTTAAAAAAAACTCAATCACAGGAGAAAACTAACCCAAATTTTTTTTTTTATTTTTGTTTTTAATATGTAATAGGAAAACTTCAGATATTTTTACTATAGTCATATAACTTTGTTATTTTAAAAAAATATTGAAAATCTTTTATAATTTTATTCAAAATACAATAAAATAAATTATAATTAGAAAATAGTAGATATTATTAATTTAATTGATTAATTAATTAATTGATTGCGATTTAAATTATTTGTGTATCTTTATTATCTTTAAAACATTTTGAAATATGAATTTTTAAATATTTTTTCAAAAAATTATTGTGTTCTGTACGATTTGGTTAAAATATTTTTAAAAAGATTTTTTTGTATTTTATTTTATAAAACTCAACAAAAAATAGTTACATTTTAAGCAGAACAAAAACCTTTAGCATAATTATACAGCTGTAAGTTATTCAGAAGCTAATTGATAAACCATTTTTTTGAATCCTACAAAAGTTATATATTTTTTACCAATAACCTTTTTTTCAATAGTTTTTGAAACAATTATTTTCTCTTATAATTATTTCAAGACTTTTCTCACAGTCATCACCAGAGAAGTAGTCCATCAGTTGTTTAGGTCGTCGAAGTACAAACACTGTAGAGGTTATTTTTTAGTTTCAAAGATTTAAAGGTAATGCTTTTAAATTTCCTTTTTTATAACTTTTTCTCTACTTTAATACTGATTAACGTTAAAAGAGTATATTTTTCCAAAAATAATTTAATGTTTTTTTTTGATAAAGGATACAATTATAATATTCGTTGGTGATTAGCTTTCTACAAATGGCTTTTAACACATTTCTTAATCTTGACAAAAATGGATAGGAAGAAGAGGTTAGAATATTCCAATGAATTTCAAATTTTATTCCGTAATTTAACTCTTGATCTATGGTTTAACTAATCTGTGGACTTAAGGTGCAATTAAATATTTTATTGACTAGGCTGAAGAGTGTGTACTCCTTGTATTTTTTCATCAAAAATTAAGGATAAAAATAAATCAATATACATTTTTGAAGAGCATGCTACTTACTATCTACCCCACTTGAAAAAAAAAACCAATAAAATCAAATCGTTATACAAAAGCTATTAACAAAAATTTGATTTATTATTTTTCTAGTACCTTAACTTGTATTTGTTGCGTGTCAATATGAATTGAAACGTCAATTATTATTATTCCACTTAAGTTTAATTTTCTGTTTATATATACGTATGTATGTATGTATTTTTCACAAATGTCATAAAGTCAATTAAAAAAGAAAAACAAATGAAATGGAATTATGGTCAAAACATCATTTGTCAAAATTTCAATATTACCTATGTATTATTTGATGACGGACTTAAGTTGTTAAAACATTAACAATAACAAAATAAAATAGAAATAAATCCATAAGGAGGAGTTAATTCACATAAATGCGACAATGTGTAATGTTTTGTTTATGTGGGTTGTATTTATTGTATGTATATGTACTTGTATTCAGGCCGACTAACTTAAACAAGAAGACTAAAAGTTATAAAAACGACACGACACGACACGCAACTCTCAAGGGGTGCGTTAAACATTACAATAATAATAGTTATATTTTTATTTATATTTATATGAATGTATTTGTTCATATTTTTGTAGGCTTAGAGGCATAATGGGACACTACTTGACTTTGAAAATCTCTAATTCGTATAACAACATTTAAATAGGCAATTTGGGAGATAAAATGTTTTGATTTCATCATGATGGTTTTTTTTTAGAGGTGAAAGGGAAAACAAATTTTAATTTGTATGTTAAATGGAAATTATATACTTTTATTGAAAAACCAAAAAAAGATAAATTTTCTGTCTGAGTGAAAGTTAATTGTGTGATTAAGTCAATTTAAGTATTTATGAGGTTCCTGGAAATCGGTTCATCATTGGAAAGCGATCAAAGATTACAGTTGAATTATTATTTTTTAATTATTATTGACAATTTGTTTTTATCACAATCATAATCTTGGAAAATTACTGAAAAAATAAGAAATGAAAAATGTATTTTATTAAAGTAAATTTGATTATCCTTAATAACTCTCATAAGCTGTAGGATTAAACAAAAACAACTTTAGAAGGTGGAAAATTATTTTTTTGAATTGCGAATGAAGTTAAGCTATTTAAACAAAAAAAATAACTACAATTTTTAATATTTATAGACACAGAGTATTTTTATTCAATTGATTTGTTTTTTAATCAATTGTTACTTTTATAATAATATTTTTTTTTTTATATAAAGGAACATTTTTAAGACTATAATTTCTTGTTTAACATACAAGTAGGGGAAAATTAATATCCTTGACGAATCACGAGAAATGTTTGCGTTTATTTTTTGTTTCTTTTCTTATTTTTGTACATTTTTATCACATTTCTTTGAAATATGTATGTTTATTTATTATTTATGAGTGGTGTTTTTAAGTGCTTTATAATAATGTATTCTAAGAATTTCAAGTTATATTAAGCACATGTATATTTAAATATACATATACATATATTTAAACACATCTCTTGTAGTGGAGTGGAATGGTTGGAACTTGATAGCAACAATAGACAGGGAGATTATTTAATTTGAATGATGAATAATTTTAAATTTAAGTGTTTTGTTACTTATTAAAAATTAATTTTAAGTGAAACGAAAAAAATAAATACTTACCTTGGATTTTTTATGTTGTTATATTTTTTATAAATATTTCGAAACAGGAAAATTTAAGACAGAGATAAAAATTGGAAACAACCCAGTGGGCTTGAATTAGTTTAAAATTTCAGGAAAAAATTATAAGATTTTTAACTTCATTTCAATTTTTTAAAAATCGGGTGCCGAAGTTTTCAAAGTACTTGACTTAAGGGTTAAGGGATCCTGCTCTCTACTGGCATCTACCATAGATACGCCTAGTAGGGAGTTTCTGAGGCAGTTTATCTTGGTAAGCATAAGCTAATTTAGTTACTTACCCACCAAAATTTAACAAGCTTATTTATAGTTATGGTGTTATGGTAAAGTTAGTAGATTCACTTGTTTCCTTAACAATTTATGATCCTTATGAATATAGTCCATAACATATTAAAATAAGTATGCATTTCAATAATAATAATTAATCACTTAATATAATTATTTTTTTCATTTGCCAAATTATGATAGTTTTAATAATATTTTACGTTTCTTACCTTAATTATTCGTTTTATCAGAATCCCAACTAATTTCGGAACTATGTATTTCATTAGGTACGATTTGAAACAAAAAATTTACATTTAATTCAATGCCTTTCATAAATTAACAAAAAATTTTCCAGTTTTTCCTCCTACAAATTAAGTTTTCAAGTCTCAGTCAGGAGGGGGGAAAAAATCTTCAATGTAAAAATTTGAATACGAAAATCCGTTTCTCCTTAATTTAATAGTGCATCTGATTTTCCACGTTTCTCTCTTTTTTTTCTAAAAAAATAGACCCTCAATCCTCCTCTTCATAACACAATATTTCATTATCTTTCAGAAATCCTATGCCAACCTAAACCCACTCGAATGTCTGCATTATAAATTGTCTATGAAAAACAAATTTCATCGTTTCTCCTTGCACCCACATTTACCGTGTTTAAGCCCCATTAAAAATATTGCCTTCTGGTCACGGGTTGTTGCAAAAAAAAAGAAAGAAGAAATTCTGAAATTCCTATATACAAAATAGAGGGAAAAAAATATAATCCAAGAGTAGGAGGTATCTAAAATGTACCTTGAAGTAGCTCAAGGCTTTAGCTCCAGCTCATCGTCATCATCAGTCTACTTTTCTACCCTTTTTTTTCTATGTCGAGAAATGAAGAAAAAAAAAAACAACACAAAATAAGAAACAAAATACCTGCGATAATGCCTGACCTAAATTTATCCTTTATTTCTTATTTCTTATTCCTTTCATTCCTTTTTCCATCATCACTGTGCTTTTCCTTTTAATATGAAGGAATATACTCGTACCTATACCTACACTACACCTTCCTAGCAACGACCGACGTATCAAAAAAAAAATAACTCACATAAAATTGAGGCATGCATAGCCGCAAGAACAAATTTCTTCCAGAGATAACATTCATCAACCGCATCCGTGAGATTGAGATAAGAATTCGCATAAGATACTTTTTTTTTTCCTAAACCCATCTTCATAGACATACTTTTGTTTGTCAAAAAGGATTAGAAAATGGAAAAGAAGATGTGTGTGACACATACCAACATTAGCATTAAAATTGCTATTGCTGCACCTTTCATCCAAAAAAAACACACACACAAAGATCTATCTTGTATATGAATATGTATAGGTGACATCTATAAAATACGCTCTTTATACAAAAACATGCTACAAATTTTATTCACGATGACGACTATATATCGTATTAGGTATATGAAGAGGATGTGAAGGACATAGGACCAAAGGATTTCCCAAGTAGCTTTATATGTCATCTATTCGAGTGAAGGAGCTGCTTGCTGCACACATTCATATATGAAAAGGTCTTCCATTTGGCACCTTATAAATTCTCCTTGATAACTACCTACCTACAGCTCTGATGATGACAACCGTCGAGCGTCGAGCGTCGTCGTCGTCGCTAACAACGAGCAGTGGATCTGGTCTGGTTCTGGGATGAATATTGCAGAGGCGAACTCTTAAGTATAGTGCATCATCTACCATTTTCTATAATCCGGCTTCATCCTTAAGCTTGAAAGGGGCTGATATGTGCTCGCACTATTTACAAAGCATAACTACTGTATGTGATTTATCTAATTCTATGCAAACATATATTATGGAGTGGTGCAGCGGGCGGCACGGGGGCGTCATTCATGCAGAGGAAGTGGTATCCTTTGAAACGCATAAAAGTTGTTGTGAATAGTTGAACCGTTCGCCGTTGTCGGTCGTCCTAGTCGACAGCACATTACGAACCACTTTCACTGAATAGGCACCTAATTTGAATGCAAGTCTCCCTCTGAACTGTGTTAATAGTCGAATTTTCTTTGGCCTCACATCAACACACATACAAACAGAAACAGTTTCATACAGTCATACACTACACACATCAAAGGGAAAGTGTTATTTGAAGAAGATCCTTTCATAAAAAAAAACACACATTGAAAAGTAAACTGCACGCTGCAGCAGCTCCCTCACCAGGGCTGCATCAATGTCAAAAAAAAAATAAAAACAAAAGAAAAAGAAAAAGTTCATAGAGGGGAAGAATTAAAGGGATACAAAAGGGATTGATATAATAAGCTTGTTGATTTATAAAGCATCAAGTGTGTAAGCATAGGTTGACACAAACATTTTAAAATTCAAGGAGCAAGTTCCATTTATTAGTTGCGCCGGCGGAAATATCAACAACTTCCTGATAAATTTATAAAGTGGTGTTTTGTTGTAGTTTCAAATAAATTCTTGAAAGAATATAATCATTTGTGAATGCAATCTTTTATATTTCGAATCAAAAGAATGAAATGATTGACTGAAAAAATAAAAAAAAATATTTTACTGTCAAATTTATGCGGAATTTTTTGCACAAGTCTCAAATTTAAGTCAATGAACCATCTTATCTTGGAATTTAATGAATAATTCTTTAAAATTGCATTCAAAAAAGAACCTGATCATACTCCAAGTCTATTAAGGAAGCAAATGGTTCACTTCGTTTAAGGCTTCAAAATTCAGCGTTTATTTTTAAACTTTAAAAATGTATTTTGCTGGAATTTGTATTCAGCGTTTATTTTTAAACTTTAAAAATGTATTTTGCTGGAATTTGTATTAATTCCTAAGTTTGTTTTTCGGTATTTTTAATATTTTTTTTTAGTTAAGAAAATGTACACCAATTTGGTGCCATTAATTTTGTCCTACAAGAATTACCAACCCTCGAAGAACGCTAACGTCTAACATGTTTTGAAGCTTAAAGAATATTCTCGTACCTGCAATTTGCATACGTACATACAAAACACATATACTTATACTTACATCAGATAATTTTGTATCTCATCACACGAGATTGCGACTTAAGCAAATTTAAGGCGCTTCTTCAACTTCAATACACACCCGAACTTGACACAAAGTTCTATAAAATGTCATAAGATTCCACCCGTATCGTAAGAGTCGTGATGGGTATGTGGGTGTGGGGTGAGCGATTCGTTTATAGGAAATTGCATTTTTTAGTGGATAATTTATATGCAAAACACACACAATTTCACCCAAACAAACACACACACACACACTCACGTACGTCGCCGTCGTCGTCGTCGTACACACATAAATAGAACAGTGACAAACTGAAGAACCAGGCAACCCGCTGACAGGACATGGTCGTACAAAATGCAACTGCAGCAGCAGAAGTAGCAGCAGCAGCAGCATCACTAGCTTCTGTGTGTCTTCTGCTTGTGTTCGAGTTTATATAGCTAAGCTATCTTATGCAGAAAGTTTGTCATCTTGCCGCGCATAATAGCTGATCAATCGTTTAAGCCATCCGCTCCGCATTGCATATGCACAGGACGAGCAATTCAATGAGTTTAAAATGACATCATCATGTGCCCTTCATAGACTATGTATGTATATACACTTATGTTGAAGGATGGAGAGGCTACGTACATAAAAACATACATATAAGATATAACTAAAGGAGGAGGTAAGAAAATTTGAATCCTTAAGGATCACAAGGATGAGCGTTGGATTTGAAGAAAATTGCATAGAGTGTTCTAGTTTATGGATTCTTTATGTATATGTTTATCTATTTTTGGTCCTCTTTACTTTCTCTTTACCTCCGATCAACCATCTTCTTAGACGAGATGACAATGTTTACAAGGACGAAAATGGCTATACGAATAAGCACCGTAGAAAATAACGCCATCTTCTTCGTCGTCGTCGTCGTCGACATCCGGCGACCGTAAACCGTAGGTATATACGAACGGTGACTTTGTTGCAATTTTCAAGTGGTACCTTACCTAACCCTCTCTAGGGCTAGGGGTAGTAAAAGTATATACATATATCTGTGTCATCGTTATAAATAGTTTGGCTTGGTTGTTCTTGTTATATTCGTCAACGTGTGTCTTTATGGAATTGAACGTCATCTTTTCGTAGTAAAATGGAAATTATTTAAAAGACAAGATAAATGCCAACTCTATTTCATTATAGCGCACCTATATCCTATAGTTTGATTGCATAGATTTGTATCTATGTGTGTTTGTGTATATGTGAGATAGTCTTCTGGAGGATCGTATGATAACAAAAAACTTTTTAAAAATTAGAAAAATCTTATGAAGTGAGCTTTTGCATATTTTATATTCCTTGTAAAATAAATCACATACATACATAAACACTTGCAGAGGTCCTCTAGAGTAAAAACATTTTAAGGAATATACTCTAAATAAATACATGTATGCATTAGGTTGTGCATGTGTATGATTCATGTTGAATTTGTTACGAATTTAGAAGACATATTGGTTTCTTTACACACGCATACATGCACACTTTATGTATTTCTCAAGAGAAAAATCTTAAATTTTGAATACTTTTACATGATAGATACTTTTGTACCTCAACTCAACTTTGAATTGTTTATTGTATGCGTTACATCCAGAGGTGGGAGTGCCTTTGTTTCTCATCTTTTTGACATTTTTAATATTTTATGTCTAAGTCTCCCCCATTTTCCTTTACTATAGATGTTTTGGAAAAACACATTATAGGCACCTTAAATATGTATGTATGTATGTATAATATATACTCGTACCTATGAAAATCTTCGACAAAAGAACTTGAAGGCAAGAGAGGGTCCTTGTTAACTTAAATTTATGCATTACACTCCCCTATTCCATATTGCTATTTTGTGTCATGTTAAAAATCTACATACATACGAGTAAATGTATGCATGTCGGTGTTTTGTTAAAAATAAATTTATATGATTAGGTTTAAAGAAAATTGAATGCATTGTAACGTTTTTGTATTAAAATAATGCAGATACACATACATATATTCATGTTACAAGTAAAGTGGTAACAGTAGGGCAAGGAGAGTGGTTTTATATTTCTCCTATACGAAAAGGATACATCGGACGTACTATCCCGAGATAGTCCTTAATACCATTTAAAAGTTAACCCGGTTTTTTATTCAATTTTATGAATTAATTTTTTAAACATAACATTTTTAAGTTTACCTCATTTCACTTTATTAATGAACACATTTTCCAAATTATTGAGAGAAGAAGTCACATTTCAGCGATGAAGCCATTTTTAGATGAACGGGAGCATGAACAAACAAAACTGTCGATCTGTAGAAATTATCAATCCCCATATTATGTAGGATCAAAATGTTTCGAATCCATTCCGAAAAAGTCAATTCTTTTTGTGGATTTAATTTGCCTTTCAAACCAATACAAAATTTTGATGGTAATGAAAGTGCTCATAGAAATTTTTAAATGAGAATTAAAATCCCAAGAACAAGGTATTTCTCTTCTTCCGAAGTTCTTAAATATAACCACTAAAGTGAATTAATTATTTATATAATTTCCTAACCTTTTTAAAGAAAGATTTAATAACAAGTTAAGTACATGAATTTATCTACTGATCGAAAACTTTGTGCACAAATTTTCTATGAATAAATCAATCAATGATTAATCATTTTAACACTTGATATAACTTCCGCTTTAAAATATTCTATTCCACATCTTCAAATTATTTTAAGAACACTGTTTCGACATTTTTATGAAGACTGATACTGATAAACAAAATAATCTTTAAATATTTAATTCTTTCCACTTAAATAAAAAATAAATTCGAGAGGGGAAAAAATGAAAACTTTTAAATATTTCCCAATCTGCAACCACTATATCTACCAGTTATGCGAATTAGAGAAGGTGGGAATTTACCAAACAGCTCGGAAAGTAAAAAATAAAACGTCCTGGAAAATAATGTTTTTTTTTTTTTGCTTCAAAATTCACCTAGGAGACGTTAAGGTTTTGGGATGGGAAGTTATAGTGCACCGATCTATGAACACAATCATACTTACAGCTTAGTCGTTTATACATACACACACACACACATATAATGTATTGGTTAGGTGTATAGGAAGAAAAAATGAAAAACTAAAATGTCTTTTTTTCCTAATAGTTTCACATTTTCTAGTTGGCGTCATAAATGGTGCTCTCTTTTCTATGCTAAAATATGTGAAGAGACACACTCGCATATACCCAACCTGCATACATATATGCACATGAGTGTGTGTATTTGTATGTATGTAGGAACAACACAAACAAACACACACTGGAACGCATATGGGAATGTTATAATCTGATAGAATGTGTACAAATCCTGAAACCGGCAGGAAGGATAAAGTTTGAGTGGAGATATTTTTTTGTTGTTGTTGTATTTTATTTTTTTTTTGGAACCCCCCTTTCACCTCATGTGAAACTCAATTCTAGGAAAAGGGGGGAGGGGCAGAAGGGGGGTTGCAGAACCCAGGCTTATCGCATGTGAAAAGTTCAACATTTAGGTGTCAGATAAATTCCCACTGTAGAAAAGATACATCTCTGCTCTGCGTGTCGCGGTGATGCTTCGCTTCGCATCCCCTCCTACTCATATCCTTAAATATCTACATGTATAGAGTTTGAGAGAATATGATGTGGGGACATATTTCCGTTATCTAC
The DNA here is from genome assembly GCA_905146935.1 of Scaeva pyrastri. NCBI lineage: Eukaryota > Metazoa > Arthropoda > Insecta > Diptera > Syrphidae > Scaeva > Scaeva pyrastri. The sequence goes on from LR989929.1 coordinate 75,706,276, forward strand.
ACACACGTCCGTTGTGCAGAACAGAGTACACATTTCATGCTCCCACACACGTACAATATGTCATATGGCAAAAGAAAAAAAAAAAAGCACAGAAGAGGATTTCAAGCGAGATTTCTTTTTTTTTATTCAAACTAATTAATTGAGGTGTTAAATTTCTGAGTTTATTTGAGTTTAAATATTTTCGATCATTTCTGTTTAAAAATATATTTAAGATGATTTATTTAAGTGCGTCTGTCAAATGATTTATTCCGAATTTTGGAAAAGATCGGAAAATAAAAATAATTCGTCAATGATTTCGTTTTTTTTTTTTTAAGATTTCCTTGAGACGTCAAAACTGCGTTCTTGTAAATTTGGAATATTTTATAAATTTTTTTCAGACTTGGGTCTTGTGTACCTCATTTCGTTTCTGAAATTTAAAGCTGCGAATTTCCTTAGATTTAATATTTATTGGCACGGCTCTACACACCAAAACCAAGGAAATATTTAGCAACCATCTACATTGGCCTTTTTTCAATTTCTCTGTTTACTTTTGAAATTGGGAACAATTTTGTATCCAAAGGCGAAAAATTATCCTCCTTATACACACATTTTTCGTAAAGTCAAATTCTAAAGCCCAGACCTTGTAAAAATCTGAAAAAAAAAGAATTTCCCTCGCAATTTTAACCACAGTTAATTATTCACTATATGCCAGTTCCATTTAAAAACCGAAAAAAAAACATGGCATACCTACTTTGTTCGCTTGATGTTTACATTCTGCGTTGCGTGTACTGCAAAATTAATTCGCCACAGATAAATGGCTGACAACGATGAAGATGACACCTTTTGGCCTTCATAAGAACTGCCAATAACTTTTAACTTTTACACCACACGCAACAACACAGAACTTACTTTAGTCCTTAGTATTCAGCGACAGTGAGGCGTTCTTGTCTGTTTTTTTTATTAATGAAAAATTAATACAAAAAAATAATAAACACCAAGTCCGTCGACAAACAAACACTTGACAAAAAAGATAAAATGGCAAAAAAAGGAAAAACAAAAAACAAACAGCAGATCCTCTGCGGCATTTTGCCCAATGACATCTTATCATTCTTTTAATTAAATAGCCATCAGCCAGGTCCAGGCTATAGGATTAAGTAATTTGTTTTACTGATGGCATAGCCCTGTCCTGTGCATGTATGAGTGCTTTAAGGGTATCTACTACATATATGATTGTTGGCTCACTGTTTGTGTGTGTATATATGTGTCTTGTTTTTTCTCTTTTCTCTAGCTTGATTATTCCTAATCTATTTCAAATGATTCTGTTGCCAAAAGCATCTCTCCCTATATGACACAATATGGCCGGTGTGGGCGGATCAGTGGGGGCGGAAGTGATGGAAAGCACTATTGTTCGTTTTTTTTTCTTCCCTTGTCTATTTTTGGACTTTTGGTGTATCCGATATCCCTGGCATTTGGTCCTTTTATCGTTGCTGTTGTTGTTGTTTGTTATTTTGTTTTTGTTAATAGATACAAAACTGTTTTTTTTGTTTTCTTTTAGTTTGTTGTCCATTTCATTAAATTAACAGAAGAATATATATTGCTAGGTTTACCTAGTCTAAATACTTGACATTCAATCACCCACTCCCTGGCATTTTGTCTTTCTTTCATATCATGCATGGTAGAATTTTTATACATACAAACCTATTTGTGTGTGTGTAAGTACCTATCCTTAATGTCACTTTGGTTTTAACAAAATTAATATCTATTCGAAGAAGAAGTTTTTTTGTTGATGTTTAGACGGACAGCTTCGCATTTGATGTGTGGAAAAAAAGCACTTAAAGGAGCTCTGTTCATTGAATACGGTTGTATGGTCCTTAATATTCTTCAAAACAAATTCCAGAATAAAGTATCAAACGTTCTAGGTTTCGATAAATTGTAATAAATCTACAATTTAAGAAGATTCCAACAGTTTCTTTGTCACGGGCAACTGTGGCGTATACGTAAATTTTGTAATATATTATTAATTTCATTATTTTGCTGAAATCTTATAACATATTTTTATTTTTATTGAAATTCCACGAAAAGGAAACAAAATTCCATCAAATTCAATGCAATGGAACTGTTTTCAAAAATCTGTTGAAGAGTTGTTTTATTGTCACTTTTTTCTGTTGGTCAAGGTCTAAGTCAGAAGGTCCTTATATTGTGGTCTTTTTATTCAATTTTAGATGAGTTTTCAGTTGATTCAAAACCATTTTCCGCGTGTGAGAATCCTAAACCATTCTCCGCCCTAATCCTCTATGATGCACTAGATTTTTCTTACACCCCTCTCTCCATTTTTTGCTTCCTTGTAATTCTACATAATTTTTAAACGCCCTGTAGATTAGACACAACCGTGTTAGATTTTTTTTCCTTTATAATTAATTCACCAGCGTATCTATCTTATTTGAGCTGCAAACTTATATTAGTCTATTTTTCTTCATACAACGGAGATATTGCCATTCACAATGGTGCTGTTGCTGTGTTGCTGTTGCTCTGATGTTATTTGTGAATCAACCTCCATCTCCATCTCTACATGAACCCAACAGCTGTACGAAAAGCAAGTTTCCATGATTATAATCTCTACAATGATGCTCGGATGCTGGCCAAAGAGTGATTATATAGGAAAAAAAGCAGCTTTTTAATTAAAGTTTAATAACAAAAAAAAAAAAGAAGTTAATTAGCTTCAATCAATTTGGGCAAAAATATTCACTATAAGATATTATTTTAATATAATTAAGCAAAGCATAAGCATAATGATATACAGATACAGATACAGATACAGATACACATCACCATAATAATCATTATCGCAGCATCATGATCTTCTCTTCAGCAGCATCACCATCACCATCGCCATAACGCCACCATTGCCATTGAGTTTTAGGAGGAGGGAAATTATTTTCTGACTATCATAATATATAGTATCTGATAGATACAAAGATACTATCTATTTAATATGTGCATACATACATACATGTGTATATACATAGATATGTGTGTATATTTACGTTTCCTTTATAGCCTTACCCCAGCCCAGACCTACCCATTATATTACTATAAGGTTGAATGTGAAACTCTACACACCCGTCCGTTTTTGTCTCTCACCGCGTTCTCTATGTGTATCTTTTTTTGTATCTTTTTATTATGATTGGCTTTATAGGCATCTGTCTAATAGGCCAAAATCATAAAAACGAATTTTGATATTTTCTGCTTGTGTGTTGTTTGTGCCTTTTGACATATACGAGCATTATGTACCTTTAATGCATTAATGTTTAACAAAACGACGATGAAAACGCACGAAGAGGACACCAACAAAACAATCTGACATAAATATTTTTCGGAGTTGCGGAGAAAGTCCTGACTCTTAGACTTCACTTCATACACACATACTCACATGATTGTGTACATGCATACATGGATGGCTTTTACATTTATGATTATGATTGGGAATATTTTTTTTTTTTTTGTTTTTTATTTATTTTCGCCAAGGGTACGGGTTCAGACTTCTGATGTGGTGCGGGATCAAAAATTGTTATGATATGATGTTTTGGTGCTTGGCAGGACCAGCCATAAGGATACTCGTATATGGTTGGTGGTTCGTGTCAAATGAATGATGGAAAGCCATAAGTTGAAGTTGTTTAACCTTTATGGGAGTCAATAAAACGCATGTTGTAAATATGAATGTATATTTCTCTCAACCTCAACATATGCTGAAGTTACATACATACCTGCCTACACTACATATATTGAAGGTAAGAGATGGTGTTGGTATTTTTTGTACCCGTTTATTTAATGTGCGCAAAAAATGAAACCATAGACTTATTCTGTTTTAAAAACCATCATAACGAACGGTGCGGACTATTATATAGGTTTGGGTGTGAAATCGATTCCAATTTAATAGGCTTTAATCACGGAGTACCCTCAGCGCGGCGGAGGTGGTATACTGTGTGTTGGTGTAAAAAATCATGTCCATTTAGCTTTATTGCTGGTATTTCATCGTATTGTTAATGATATAAATTATGATGACTTTTTTCTGGGGGATTGTCTGAAGATCATTAAAGGTTTTCCAAAGTGTCCATTAAAAAAAAAGAGAACATGTATCTACTGACTTGATTTTATTTGTATTATCTTTATGGGTCACTGTGGCTTATGTGGAACATTTTTTTGTTTGTTTATTTTTCAAGTAACTTTCTTTCTTTAGATCATTGATTTCCTAATATTTTATTGTTCTTTTTTTTTTGAAGTAGTAGAATTTGTTATGTAAGACATCTTTTTTGTTTCCTAAAACTAAAGAGGATTAATCGTAAAAGCTTTTAAAATTTAATTGCAAACGAAAAATACATAAGTATTATAGTATATATATACGAGCGTACAATTTCCAGGACGTGTTGGATTGGAATAAATCCGGCTTAGCCTTAATTCTCTCTGCGTCTATCTAATCGCAATCATGTCTTTGACTTTGACAAAGGTTTCCAAAGGTTTTTTATGTTCAAACAGAGTGGGGGACATTACGTCACTCCACTAAATAGTTCTATTTTAAGGATTTACATTTCTGTTTTTTTTCGGAAGCTACCTACCTTCATGCCATCCATCCATGTACCCATCAGTGAAACATCCTTCTTACCTAAAGTCTCATTTCCCCAAGTCTTTATACTCTCTTCGTATCTTGATTCAAAGTTTTAAATAGCGAAAAACCGTATCTCCTGATGGTGGTAGTGTATGAGTGTATATATAATATGTGTGTGTGTGTGTGTGTGAAATGCACATAGCTTTGTCCCATTTATTTTTCATTTGAAAAGCGGAAAGGCGGGTGGTGGGTGGTTTGATGACGGACACGTTGGGTTGGGCTAGGGAGAGAATGGATTTATAAAAATGACATCCAGTGTCGTTTGACTGAGTGAGTGAGGTTTTCACTTCGGTCTTCTCATTTTTGGCATTTTGATTGATTCACTGCCAATCTTTCGACACACAAAAGAGCAAAGATGTCTATTTGCTTCTAAGGTTACGATATGTGCTAGAGCTAAGTCCTGTCTCGTTGTCCGTCATAGAAAAGCAAAAAAGCAAAACAGAAAAAAAAAATACGATTTTGGTTGATGGATTTTCTGTCCTTTTATCTAAATACCTGATTTTATAGCAAAGAACTTTGGTTGTGAATACAAAAGAGAATGGACACAGACATCTGGTCCAGAATAGGTAAACAAAAAAAAATCTGATTTTAATAAGAGATTTGCTAGTGTATTAAAAAAAAATAAACATAAACAGATATACTTGTTGGATATACATACGTACATACATCTATCTAAAGTAAGGACCACAGATTGATTGGATGGATGGACACTGGTTATAAAGATTGATTGATGCATTGATCTTCTGTTTTTTTGACAATTAGATGTGGTTTATTTTTTTAGGAGGACATTTTATGGATTACGTTGGAAAAGGGTTGATGTTGGGAATCAAACATTTTTCAATATGTTTATAATAAGATTGAGTATTATTTTATTTACAAATCACAAATTTGTTGGTATTTTATAAACAGAATTAGGGTCTAGTGACTTGCCCATGTGGGTTTTAGAAACTTTTTAATTTTTAAAAATCTAAGAGCTAATTTTAGAATATAAACTTTTTCTGAATAGACATTTTAGGTGTGAACATTGTGGCCCGAAAGAACAACCATAATATCAAAAACCCAGTCATTAAAAATAATTATTGAATATATAAATTTATAATGTTATCCAATTATTTATTCAAAAGACAAAACATCGCTTCATATGCTGTAGAAGAAATCCTGACAAAAAAAGGTCTGCTAAGGGTTTTTCAATTTAAAGTTTCAAACTTAAATTTCAACACAAAACCATACGCAATCAAGTAATTCAGCAAAAGTTAACACACACAAAAAAAATCCATAAAAATTAAATTTTTTGTTAAATGTTCAACAATGTCATTTAATTTTCATTTTTGCACATTTTTTAACTTGGAAAATCTATTCAAATATTTTAAGTCTAGACGATTATCCTCTGTCCGTAGGAAGATTCACCGCAAAAAATGAATATCCTAACCAAAAAGGACGAGCGTAGGTATAATGAAAGACATGAAAAGATTATTTGAACTTCCATAAGCAAAAATTCGCATATCCTTAAATACATACATACATATGTATGTATAAAATATTTTTTTCGTGTTTATATTCTGTTATTTCGTTTACATACATGTTTTAAATATTTAACACGCAGCATTAAACCTTTCAAGGATATCTATATTAAGGATTTTCTTCTCTCATCTATTTACGTATACACACATAAAAAAGAAAATGTATGTATGTATGTACATTCATTGGGGATATGTATTAACATACCTTCCTTGTCTGGAAGAGCACTCAGAGTTTGATTCAATTTGTACCTGTCAAAATGTCATAAAGGTAAAACTTTTTTTAAAAATTTCCACTTAATTTCGTTTTTTCCTTTTAGGGATTCGATTCTTTCTTTTTTTTTGCAGATTAAGCGTTTTATGAATATCCAATGTTTATTTTATTTCTATTTTAATGTAAATCTTCTATCGATCTTAAATTTTCAAAGGACATTTTTGAAGTTTGTACATTTATTGCTTTTCTTTTGTATTATTCTTTTCGTCTGCTTGAACTTTGAAACTTGACCTAGTTTGCCTATGATTTTAAATTAATAAAAAATCACCACTTTACCTTTATCCCTCGATGAATAATTTAAAACTAACCTCACACGTGTCGGTCATGATAAATTGTAAATTTTAACCTTTCACAAAATGGACCACACATCACCCACGCAACCCCTTTTTTCGTGATATTTATGTATGTTTGTATGCATATAGTTTATTCATACATACATATGTATAGGATATGAATGACCCACATTACCCTTCTAGCCAAACAGCTCTATTAGATTTTTAATTTGTCTACATTTGTATGTACATACATAGAAAAGCCCTCTCTCTCTTTTAGCCATTTTTACCCTACCCTACGAATAAGGTGTCATTAGCCTGTAAGAAATATAAAGTCTAAAAAAAGAACGATTTTCATAAATTTTATAATATTTGAGCATTAAATATGTAGCGAGCCATCAAACCTCAATCTAGAAGCTTTTTATTAAAAGTAAATAAGTATCCCTCTTCTCATACCTATCCCGTTTTTTTTCTTTCTTCTTTTTTCTGTATGTTATTTGCCATGCCATACTTCATTATTCACCCTTTTTTTCATCCTACGAATATTCATTCTATAGATTGTTGGAGAAAAAAGATTATCTGAGGAAAAGCCTCTTCATCCAAATAACCCACTTCATAGGACGTCAACACTATTGAATTTAAAAAGCTCCAGGAAAAGCTAGGTTGTACATTTTTGCTGTTGTTGGGTTGAAGCCGTAAGTGAAATTAAAAGGGTTAACTGTAAGAAGGTAGAATTTGAGAAAACTGCTAGAAAAGTCTAGAAAAAATCTAAAAAACATAGAAAAAAAGTAGCACAGCTTTTTAAAATTTGAGGTATTTTCAGCGGGAATTCAACATTAAAGTAGACTATTTAAAAAACTACTTGACATTTTCTAATTCAACAATTTAAACAATTAAATATGAGACTTACTGTTTCAACAGTTTCATTGTAAAAAATTAATACTATCCTCAATTTAAGTTCTTGTTTTATTAATTACGAAACAAATATTCACCCTTTTAAGGAAATTAATATAAAATTTTATCCTTTAAAAAAAATGTCCTTCTAATTTTAAATATTTACAAACATATACAATTACGCTAAGATATACATGCATACATATATCTGTGAATTAAACTAAAGAGGAAAGGACCAAAGGCAAAATTACACTCGTATGTATTTCAAGGAAGAAAAAGTTCACATACTTGAACATCCGGAATAGATAAGAAGAAACTTATTTGAAGTTTGTTCTTTGATGTTATAGGTTTAAAAAAAATAAGATACCTATATTTGTACATTTAAATATACTATGTGTTATGTATGTTGTATACCTCTTTAGCACTAGTCATCCTTAAATAATAATCGGACTAGAGTTTTGTTATAGATGTTTTTTGTACGATCAACTAAACACCTACAAATTGAAAATATAAAACATGTTGGGTCATCCATATTAATTCTTAATTTTTTAATGACATTGTAGTATTTTTTTTGTTGCTAAAGGTACCGTAGTACTTTTATTTATGACTTACATATGAGTAAAAATAAAATATGATTAACTTTGTGAAGATTCTACATATCTTAGTCAAATTTATTGTAACAAAAAATTTTGATATTCAAAAATATAGAAATACTAGAGGACCCGCTGAACTTTGTCCCGCCCCATTGAGGTTTAATTGAGTTCGTTTTTAAATGTCTTACTCGAAATTTGTAAACATTTTCTCACATTTCAAACCTTGACTGGACCATGACCAACATTTCAAAACCAAAATCAGACAAATCGTTCAAGTTCTCGAGTTTAATCGAGACACATAAATAGAAATTAGTTTTTTATAAATATTTAGAGAAGGTAGAAATATGCAAATTATTTCATATTTTTATTATTGAGTTAGGCTAAATAAAAATTACAGAATAATTTGTTTTAGGTTTTAATTTTCGATCTTATAATTTTATTGAAAAGGATTTTTAAATAGTTATGGGCGAAAAATTTTCGATCTTTCGTCAGTTGTGTCTCAGTAAATCTAGAATCAAAATGTAAATTTTTTAATGCCGCTTATCTAAAGTAAATTTTTTCAATGGAATATAACCTAGAATATTAAACATTTTGTTCTGTAAAATTAAGACTTTACATTTTTACTGAAGAAAGTGAAATTTGTATTACATTAGTACTTTTGAAGTTTAAAACTTTTGAATGACAGGTCCTGCTATTTTTTCCTTTAAGAAATGGCTAAGACAGAAGTTCTAAATCACAGCATTTTGAGGACTGATTTACAATTTGACATTAGTGTTAAATAATATCCTTGTTTTTTTTAATAGTGCCCTAGTTTATACAAATCCATACATTGTCCTTCAGTAAAAGATTTATACTTTTACCAAAAATGATCAAAATGTTTGTCAAAAAAAAATAAGATAAACCGAATCGTGTTGGTATCCTTGTTACCATTATAATATACCTATATACAAAACCTACATAGATATAGAAATTATGTTCCTTCAAGTGTAAAATACTCATGTAAAATAATTGGATTCAATTCTTTTGAAAATTTTGGTATGTGTGTATGTATGTATGTACTTTGACTATTAGAGAATGTAATGTGGTTTATTGAAATATTTTCCCATAAGAATAATTTAAATATCTGTTATAAGAGATTAAAAGCAATAAAGACCAGAAGTCCAAAAGTCAGTAACTCATGTGAAAAATATATTTATAGACATTGACTTTGTCAAAGGATGTTTATCTTTGAAATGGTATGAATTGATTTAAATCTTTTTAATAAAATTCGATTTAAATCCATCAATAAATTGAACAAAATATTAAAATACGTTATTTCAGTACAAGTTTGTATGTACATACATACATACGTACGTACCTATATGTTTATTTGATGTTTGTATCAATTTTATCGAACATAAATTGAATATTTTGGTATTTTGGTTATTCACATTCTGTGAAAATATTGGTTGAAATCAATGAGTAATAATACGAAAAGTCTTGTGTTAACAATTTTAAAGCCCAAGAACACAGAAATAGGCAATTAAAAGCTTCATGCTGTTAAGGATGAAACCACATAAATTTAAAGTATATGGTTCAACACAACAACACCTAACTACTTAAAGTTATTTTACTAAAGGGTGTTCCAGAACTAACTTAAGATTTCCTTTTGTGACGTTTTGAGTAAAATAATATTTTCAAAAATTACAAAAATCTTGGAACACCCATTAATCATTTAAGAATATCGTCAACAAATTGTTTCATTAAACAACTAATATTTATTGTTGGACAAAATTTTCTGCATTTTGTCATAATAACATTTAATTATATTTGTTTTTCTTAAGAAAAAATCTAAGAACCCGGCTTAGACCACTATATGCTTCTAAAAACCTTATTAAGGCATATAAATCTGTTTTTTTTTTTCGGATAATGTCAATCAAAAGAATCATCATCATTACCTTGAAAAGAAATTGCCCAAAAACGTTTCCTTTGAATTCACTCACACAAAGACTTTTCCTAGAACCAATTTGCTATATATGATAATAATACTCTTTCATATATCTCCATTAATTTAATGTATTCTCCTCTATAAACATTCTTTTCCTCCTTTTATTACTTTTTATTTAATTTTCCCGTAGGTACATCACATATATACATATCTCGATTCCATAGATAAAATGAAAACTAGGAATGCTCCAGAAATTCCAATAATGACCTGTTGCCCCAAGGGCTTACAAAAAAGATAAGAATCAACTTGAAAAGTCCATAATCCTTTCAAGTATCAAAAAAAAAATATATAAGAACCCAAGATACTTTATAAAGTATAGGGAAGTAATCAAAAAGCATCCTTGAAGTGTAGACCTCTCTTCCTCATCCGTTACCGTTATTCGCATTGTTCTGGTTGGAGATGGACGGAAGAAGGTTCCACTCGAACACGTTGTATGCCTCGTTTCCGTCATCTTCTCTCTCTCTCTCTCCCTCTCTCTCCATCATTCCCGAACTTTAAGTTTAACCCTTTATGGTATAGTTTATTCCATGACCCATGAGAACAAACAAATATTGTAAATTCTTTTGTTATATTTTAAAGGATTATGTTAAATTTTCTTTGCCCTAAAAATTATATTATATTCTCAGTCTTCTTCTCGTATTTAATGTTTATGCCTTTAACTTGCTAACTGCTTACAACATTTTGGAACGGGAATAACTTTAACGATGAACGAACGTAAAACAATTTCGAAGAAAAAAAAAATAATAATAAAAAAATAAATTAAGCAAGAACTTCTTAAGACCCGGATGTGCTAAAATGTATATACATATGTATGTATGTATGAGGTAGGTAAGGTGTATATAAGTTCGACTTCCTCAGAGGTAAGCAAAATGTTCCCAATTTTCACTGGCCACTTCTCATGCTCTCCCCTGGAATCGCTTAGGTTATCTCACCATCAGCCCACAAAAATAAACCCTCTCTCTCTTGGGTGAAATATTTGCAGCGCCATCCAGCGCTTGCAAGAAGCCAACATAGAATCTGCCATTAAAACACTTAAATCAGACCATCATTAAGTGAAAATCACGATGTTGAGCAACAGCAAGGCGCATATAGCTCAAGAGTAAAAAGGATAACCATATACACTACACAAAAAAAAAAAAAAATGAAATAAAAACAAAAACAAAAAGGACGAAACTCAAGAGAGTGTAACATAAAGGAAAGAGGTAATAAAATTGGGCTACCTTAGATTTACGAGCAGACATTTTACCCGCCCATTTTACTCCCAAATTCAAGGATTCATTTTTCGTTGGATTTTTTGTTTCTATTTTTGTTTTTGTTCGTCTTAAGCGCGACCACTTAACCAACGTTAGTCACTTGGTCCTTTTGGTGGGTGGTATAGTAGTTCTCCAAGACTGTGTTTTTTTTTTTCGTTGTAAGAGTGCTATGTTAAGTTGGCTACAGCAAAACAAGGATCAGAGGATACAAAAACAAAACATTAATGCGAACATTCGAGTTGTGACCATTATTTTGCCACTTTCAATCGAAATAGACACAGAAACATAAAGAAAAAACCAAAAGAGGAATGTACACAAGAAAAATTCAAGGATATCCCCTGTGTCCACCTGAAGGACTGCGAAGGCAATATAATTCAATTCAATTGAATAATCGACAGGAAAATGTTTGTTACGGTAAAAGAGGATAACAAGAAAAAATGGGGCAAGATATTGAAAATATTCTTGGGTTTAGTGTCAGATTAACATTAAAATATTGGGCTTAAATTCAGAGCATTCATTTTTAAACCTCCCTTAAGGCTGGGTGTCCCAGATCGGCAAACTCAAACTTCATGTAAATGACTTTATTTGTGTTAGTGACCTTTTTTTGTCATAAATTTCATGGCATCGCCATATATATGTGGCCAGCGGAATTTTGTTTTTGTTTGTTACTCTCTCTCTACACTCTTTTTGAACAAGAATAGAGTCGAAGAAAAAAATGAGTATCTTTATAAGATCTATAACACGCTAAAGTGGGAAAATTAAAAAAAAAAAACAACAATAACAACCAAAGAAAAGGACAGTCTGTGCTGTATGTACGTTTCCTTTCGATTTCAATATTTTCTCAAAAACAGGTTCTGATCTCATTTGCATTGCAATTGTTTTTGTTTTTGCCAAAGAACAATAAATCCCCTCTCTATCGCCACAAAAAAAAATCTAGATGAAATATAAAAAAACAAAACGATCATGACATCTTCAAACTAAAGGGTGCAAGAAGTAGGTAGATAGACCACTCACAATATTGTTCTGCATATTTCCCACCACGCGAATTGGACGTACACTTGCTCTAGTAAACTCATTGACAAAAAAAACTGGTTTGTCCTTACATATTCCTCAAATTCCAATAACCGGTTTTTCTATTGCATTTTCTGTTCTCTATGCAGAAAAGAAGAAACAACCAGCAATTTGTAAACCAACAACAAAAATATTTGAGAGCGGGTGGGCGGTGCTCATTTCTTTTCCAAATGAAAAACATTCTCTCGAAGCGCTAATTTCGCAGTGGAATTACTGGGAACTGAAACTTGTATGTGTGCGTGTAAAAAGGAAATTTCAAAGGGAAAAACACCAATTTAGACACTTTTTCAAAAATTTATTTAAAAAAAACCATCATCGCAATTAGAATTTTTGAATTGAAGAACAATAGAAAAAATACTGCAGAAAAATAAAAAAAATAAGAAAAATATGCACAAGCATTATTTTCTCTGGAAAGCTAATTGTTATATGGGCTTTTTCAATGAACATTTAAAGGGTTAATAATTTTTTTTTCATAAAAGTCAATCCGTCACTCCCGAGGTAAATAATTAAGCTATTCAATAAAATTAAGAAAAAAAATATAGTTCAAAGGGCTAAATAATGAATGAGGGATATTTAAAAGTCCTCAAAAAAAAAACGTTTTTTGCGTTTTTTTTAGGTTTTTTTATTTTTTTAAACTTTAGAAGTGAATTATTTAAAAAAAAAATTACTTGTAATAAAAATATTTGAGACTGGCTTTACAATACTTTTTGTTTCGATAAAATATGTTGTAGATTAAAGAAGTTATACCTGTTCAAACACGCCAAACCCATTGAAAATTGCATAAGATTGGACTAATTTTTTGCCCATAAAAAAAATTAAATAAATTAAAGTCAATCCGTCACTCCCTTAATTAACTTAATTTCTTTTGAAAACACCAAAAAAATTAAATAAAAATCTTAGTTATACCAAAAATAAATGGTGCATTTTAAACTACTATCAAAATAACGACAAAATTGTAGTTTGTTTCACTCTCAGAATTACTATATTAAACATTTAAAAATTATAATGATGCAGTGTAGTAGCCCTGTTTATTTATAATGCATTAATTTTTATTTCAATCAATTACCATTCGAAATGTAAAAGTTATCGCTTTATTTGTAACATTCCAGCCGTTTTTTTAGCTGGCCACCCAGCCTTAAATTTTGTCTCGGTGGCTCTCATTTAAAATCCTTACCATATCCATTCCTATCGACTAACAATTCATTATATTATAAAAGAATTGATTGGAATTTTAAATTACTAAGCAATAATTCTCAGTAAACAGCTATTTTTAAACAATGTTCATCAAAAGTCCTTAAAACCAATTAAATTGAAATTGAATTTTTGGTTCTAAGAACATCTTGGATTCCTCTGTCTCTTAGGCTGATCCCATTTAGGCCATCAGTATTATAAGGTTTTATTATAAATCGCATGTCAAACAAAATTAAGCTTCTTCATCCCATTTAACTCGTCTTTGCCTTAATTTAATGACCTCTACCATATATTCGAATATTTTATTTCTGACAGACAAAAACTACCCTTTGCTCGATCGTCGTCGGTCGTCGTCGTTAAAGTGAATTCAAGGTGAAATAACTGCAATGACATAAAATTTAAATTGATTTAAAATCCCAGATTCCGTTATTATTTTCACTCTCTTCCTTCGTACACAAAACGAATCGATGAAGCTTCACGTTGGGCGCCATTTGTTAGTACAGAACTTACAATTTTAGTGTCAGATTCGTTTTTCACACACACACACACACTACAACTCTACACAGTGTATTCGTACTCGTACATATTATAGTATATCGTCCTCACTTTCTCTTTGATTGAACAATTCCATTCCATTTTTATCGTCCTTCAATAGAAATCAATTGTAAGAAAGACGGCATACTCGCATGTGTACGTATACAAAATGGCTTAAAGGAAAAATTGGTATAGCTACTTGTATTTGTATATTGTATATGTTATATTCGTTCTATGTATATTATATTAATTTAAGGCTGCGTGCTTGTGTGTATAGTTTGTGTGTATATGTACATTGTAAAAATAGATCTTTATCTAAAAACGAGTTGAAGAGAAAGAACGAAAACGGAAGTTACACGATGACGATGCTGATGGTGGGGAAGGGGGTGAAAAGGAAAAACCTCACAGAAATGTCATAAGCCCTGTAATTGTTGTTTAACTGAAATATGTTTCCGATTAGTTGGTAGAATATTGTCCGGGAGATTATCGAGATTAAGTCCTCTTTTATTATATTGTGAAGGGCTGGATTTGAGGAGGTTAAACCACAGGCATATACTCGTATAGAACTGCTATACTCGTACTCGTATTGTGCTGAGTCCTAAGTGTAGTTTTATTGCATTGGCAAGTATTTAATTATGCGAGTTAAATGTAATTTTTTGTGGAATGAGTTTCGATGAACTGTGTTTATGGACTTTTGTATTACAATTTTATGTTTTATATATGATTGTATGGCTCAATGATGTGCAAGGATAAAAGGGTCCTTTGTTTTTTTGTATTTGATTGAATGGGCATACTATACAATACATACATAAATGAATGCGTATAATGGAGTATGTTGCAAAACTAATATCAAGTGATTAAGCTTAGGAGATTAAATGTTTATCCTGTAGCTATACTGAAACAAAGGCAATGATGATGTTCATGCATACACACTAACTAAATTTATCTAATTAAAAATACAAAGATTCTTTTAAGCAATGTGTTCCCTAAATTCTACTTTTAAAATATTTCCAATTAAATCTCACAAAAACCATCAAAAACCGGTACGAGGTTAAATGTCAAAACAAAAAACTAACTATCCTTGCTTTTTCATCAACAAACAAATACATACATATATATGGACATACATACACAAGCATACAATTATTACCAAAGGCACACCCTTATGATTTTTGCTTGACTTGAATTATAAGAACCATCTTTTGAGAATTTTCACATTACTCTTATATAAACATGCAATGCCTTTGCACTGTACTCCTAAAACAATCACTAAAGGAACCAGTGTGTGTGTGTGTATGTGCGTTGGTGTGTGTGTGTGTAGTCAAAACTAGAAAATCTAAGGTTTTTCATAAGCAAACAAAAGCAAGAGGCTTTTAAGAACACAATTCAACATTTCCCCACATCCTGGTTAAAATAGTGAATTCAAAATTCGTATACCTGCATACACACACACACATACATATATACACACCTACATACATACAAAGAAAGTTCATGTAATATAATTAAGAGAAAAACACTTTGTAAATCAAGAGCAAGGTCCTGGAAGAAAATAATAGTGCTTTTGTCTTTTTAGATCTTGTAATGACACCAGTGTTGCCAAAGAGAATTTTTTAAAAGTAGTGCAATAGTGGATAGAGTAGTAGTTGATAAAAATACTGTTTATCAGCATCAAAATCATCTCGTAATTTGAAATAAAAAACTTTGTTTTGAAATTATAGTAATTTTAAGAATACAAGTTTTTGTTAAGATGATAAATTAATTGTTAGTTGCAAGAGACGTCTTTATACATAGGTAATAGATATACTTATAGTACTGTCCTAATTTCAATCTAATTTGTTTGATTGATAAGAATTTCTAACAATTATAATGACATTTTAATCTATCATAAACTTAATACATACAACTAAAACAGACAAAAAAAAAAGATTAACTTTAATTAACGAAAAAATAAAATTGCCTCTCCATTAGTGTCCAAATATCATTAGATACACTTTTAATTGCTTTTTTTGCTCTAGTCTAAGAGTACAGTACTGAATTATCCACTGAACTTTTTCTTCAAGTTACTCAATCGTTCAGTTTTATATATTTTTTTTTTTTTTTGCTTAAAGTACTTAAATTTTCAATTATAATTTTTTGCACATTAACAACTTGCTATCACCTTCCACCAAAAGAATCAAAAATAACAGAATCAAAAAAAAAGGAAAAAATTATCACACTCAAAGTTTTTTGTTGATGAAGAATGATAAATGATGTTTGAATGTCCTTGCGTTCTTATAAAATTACAGGATACTTAAGAAAAGATATGGTATATAATTTTTTTTCGTCATCGTCTGTTCTTTTGTGTCCTTTGTTTTTCATCTTCTATAATTTTTTTCTTACCTCGTAATTCATCGTTATTACTTACTACACACACACATACATACATACTTTTCTGTATAAATCTGCTTTAAATCCGATGCAAGAGAAAAATTATATCCAAGAAAGACATCAGTGAGTGAGAGGGGTGAAGTAAGAGGTAAGAGGGGGAATAGTGACAAAATCGACATACCATTTATCATGTTTGAAGACTTTAACCAGAAGTAAGTGACACAGGAAAAGGTACATTGCAATGCAAGGCTGTGTTTGAAAGGATGCTCTACCTTGCATATGTACATGTTGCAACACATACTTGTACAAAGTATCATTCATCTGAAATGGCCATCAATCATTCTGAAGTTTTCCTAAAATAAAACATGAGGCAGATTAAAAGACTTACATACACAAGAACATTAATGGGAAGAATCATTAAAAATGTGCCATCAAAGTAAAAGCAAGTTCTTTTCAGTAGAACTTTTTAAGCTGGGGCTCACAATATTCATTTTAAAATAAGTTTCGTTTTCCAGTTACTTTGTCCATCTAAAAGCAACAAGCTTTTACTCTTATACGACAGAATATGACCTAAACTTAATGCCCTTAACTAGGAATCTTACATAAGCTTTTATTCAGAGAAATTTCAGTGTAGCAATTTTGTCATTTGAAGAAAAGGAGAGGAGGCTTTTTTTCAAATCAGGTAGTTCCGTTCCAAGCCCACAAACGCATACATATGTCCAAGAAGCACAAAACATTCTAGAATTCGATTCTAAAGTACAAGTTTCTTCAAAGGAATTATGTTCCACTAACCAAGAACTGAATGTGAAGATTTAAAAACTTCCAAAATTAAGCTCTTCAAAGGTTTGATACTTGTTAAGTGATTTCTTTTTATAACATTGGTTTTTGACTTTTTTGAAAGAAGTGAACACTTCCTATAGAAAAACGTCAGAACTACTGGATCTATCTATAGGAAATCCGCTTAATCCATTACCAGTATTCTAAGCTCCAAAAATCTTCATTAAACCATCATCAGTGTAAAACAAAATGAAGGTCAACCGCACAAAACTAAAATTGTCTTCACCTTTTCAAAAATTAATTTTTAACCCCAAAAACATTTAAATTGCCTTTTGAGACAGGTGCTTTACCGCACTAATTACTGTTAACCATAACAACCAAAGAACACACCGAGAACGAAAAAGACCCAATTCAACAATCAACACAACCGAACTGAACTGAACCGAACCGACACGAACACGACCCCTACTTTCTAAAAACACAAAACACATTTCAACAGAATACAGAATCGGCCACACAAAAAGAACAACAATTTAATGAAATCTGTCTTTAGATTGAAACAGAAACAGAAACACCAAAACAAATCCACAAAAATAGGCAAAGAACAACTCTCCAAAAGGTCTACCAAAAAATACACAGACTTTCCACCCGCATAGAAATTGGTCTTTTCTAAGGAAGAAGACAACAACAAAAAAGGAATTAAAAAAAAACACAAATACAATACTCTTAATGTATATTCAACTACATCAACAACAAAAACAACAACAACAACACCATCATCTGCACAGTCCACAAGTTGACTAGAAATATTCGTCGCGTTTATCCTTTTTACCGCCACCATCACCAGGACCATCAGCAGCAGCAGCAGTTACCCTAACCCGAAGAGAAACACTATACAATGTGCTACCCCATTGCCGCTAGTCAATTTGACCCTCTTTATAAAAAGGATAATTGTAACATTCTTTGGCAGAAATGCACAGTGACAGACAATAGGACCAAAACGAAAAAAAAAAAGAAATCAGAAGAAAATCCGTATTATGGTGTTTTTCCTCCAGAAACTGGCCTTCTTCGCAGAACCAGAATAAAAAACAAAATCAAAATAAAAAAAAAAAAACAGTGGGAACAATACTAAATAAAAAAAACAACAAAACCAATGCAAAGTCCCACCAGAAGCAGCAGTAGCAGCTGTCGAAATCCTGTCAAGCTCGCTCTCTTGGCGCTTTCCAAAGAACTTTTCCGTAATTAGTGTTGCACATTTTTTCTGCGAAGTTCTGTTTCTGTTTTTCCCAAAGTTTTCTTCGTTTTTTTTTTTTTTTTTTAATTTTTGTTTCGTTACCATAAAAGTACACAAAAAAAAACTGTTTTTTTTAAATCTGCATAGCTTACACCCTGCAGTCTTGCTCTTGTTTTTTTTTTTTTAATTTTTCTTACTCAACGTTTATTCAGTTGTCCCTGAGGACACGAAAACGGCATCGGTATCATAAAAAAAAATACTATAAAGTTGTAAAAAATAATTCTAGAGACAACTTTAACCTGGTTTTGGAGTCTCCTGTCTCCAGGCCTCCCATAACAACACACACGCTGCTGATACTGATGCTGATGTTGCTGTTGCTGTTGCTGCTGCTGCACTAAAGAGGAAAAGATACTTTTAATTATTTTAAAACCGTGAAGTTTACTTCCGGGCCTTAGGGGGGAAAGTCGTATTATGGTTGTTACACTCCTGAATCAATTACTACCGGTGCGGTGGTCTATAGTGTCAGCCGTGTATGTATATTTGTTCATTAAAACATAAATTTACATTTAAGAAACTTTGTAAATTTGAGTAATGGCTTAGGAAATCTTAAAATAGGGGAAATATTCGGGGATGAAAGGTTTTTTTTGGTTGAAGTACAGTGAAAATTATACTTTCATCTGTTGTCACTTCTTCAGTCTTTTCCATTCTTGTAACTGGTAACCGATATTGTGTGACTCGACCACGTTAGAACTTTTCTAGTTTTCTAAAGAGGCAGGAAGAAGCTTGAAACCATAGCGTTCTTGATAGCCAAGATAGCCCATGCTATTAATCAAATTCGGTCAGATCTATGAGTCGTAGGCATTTTGACATAATGGATGAGCGATGCCAAGAAATGTCAAGGCAAACATTTGAACATTTTGTCAATGTGTTCACTAACAGTAAGAAACTATATCAGTCAATATTTGGCTTAACCAAAAACCGCACCAAAAACTGACATGGAAGTGTTTTTCAAGGAATTATTATTCTGTCAACCTTTTCGAGTCCTAAATGAAGCATCCGGGGTGAAAATGGGGCTTATCATTTACATCATTTGATGCATTTTAAGGAAACAATCTGCAAAGATATGTCATTGCTAGTGAGCGACCAAATTGAGTTTTTTATTAACCGAACTTCAAAATTCTGAAAACCTAAATCTTTCGTCATTGTAAAGATAAAGGAACCAAAAAACCTGACTTTTGAAAAACTACGGTTTCTGATCGGTACATTCGGTTTTAAATCTCCCTACTACTGTGACTCAAAATTTTTAGGAATTTTGAACGATTTCAATGCGTTAGTAGTTTTTAAATGTCGAATGTTTATCAAACCTTCATTATTATCAAACCTTACCTGTCAGCTGTCAAACTGTTTTTCTGTCTCTTTGCTGCAAGGATTTCCTGTATCGATTTTGGTACACCCTTTAGAGTTCTTATTTTCACAACTTCACATAAATTGACAAATTGTTCTTTAAACACGGATTACACGTGTTAAATTATAAATTCACAAAAATGTCGAACATTTTTAGGAAGACAAAATAAAAGCCTCATTTTTCAGAAAACGTCTTTAATATTCAGTGTTTCACTAAAAGCTTTTTTCGAAAGAAAACTGATTTAGTGAATAATATTTTGTTCATTTAATTCTTCTTTTGATTTAACTTCCTCCGGTGGGTGGCTCTCATGATAAAAACTCGATTAAACTCTCCTTAAAATTCAAACTTATACCATATATTTATCATGCAAATAATGGCTTGAAGTCTCAATTTGAAGCTCTCTTACTTTCATTAGCATAACGTCGTCGTCGTCGGTCGGTGAATAGAAAAATCACAAATTCAATGACTTATTCCAAAACCTGACTTCTACCGTCTTATCAATAACAAACTTTCAAGAATTCCTTGATCTCATCAGTCCCATGTGTGTGTTCCTATTTCTTAAGTCCTGGAACACCTTTAAGAGTTGGTATAGAAGAGTACCATCCCAGATACGTGTATATTGGAATTCAAATCACGTCTTGCAATACCTTTTTCAAATTCACTAGGCACAAACTGAAGGGAAAAAGTAACAAAGAAAAAAAATTATTCAGATTTTGCATTCCTTTTCAACGACTTCTTGGTTCTTGGGGGCCTAAGAAAATACGCCTCCGCACCACCCGCCCGCCGTCTCCCCTGCCGCCGCCGTGCCGCTTGGCCCGTCTAAGCCTTTACTTATAGGCAAAAGTTTCTCTTAAGAAGTTGAAGTTGCCATTGCGGTTGGGCAGCTTTTGTGATATGTGCTATGCAGTGCATCCATACAAACGCCCGCCCCCGGTTTTATCCTTTTGCATATAATATTGCTAAGTTTGGAGAATTAAAGCAAAGTAGTTGGAGTGCGGTGGAAGGGTTTCCTTAAAGCCGTGAGTGGAGAAAAGGATTTAAGGAAAAAGTTTTTGTTGTATCATGTATCGTGAGCTTATATACAACAGAAAACCAACCCCGACCTATACCGACCGACCGACCGACACGACCGACGACGACGACATGATCCCCGGGTAAGGAAAGATGACTTAAGGAAAAAAGTTTTGTCTGGCAAGGTTCGTGTTTCATAACTTTATGCGTTGTTTCATCATTTGCTTTTCTTCTTTTTTACCGGAGAGATATTTTGTGATTTTTATTTTCTTTATGCATACCTTACCTATACCACTACCACATTTGGAAAGGATATCTCGAACGCGTATATATTACTCTTATTAAGCGTATTAACTTTTTGTATCTTTTGCGCTCCCCTCTGCTGTGCTCTTCTTCGCATATATGCGAGTTATAAGTAGGTGAATGTCAGATTAACTTTTGACTCGAGGACTAATTGAAATGGCAAAAAGTTTGGTGTTGTTCAAATATGTCCTTGTAGGATACGGGTGTATTTTGTGTGTCTTCTTGCAGAGCAAAGCACCAAATTTGTTTTCTTTATTTTCATAAAATATATTCCAAAGACGTGGTACAGAGGGGTGGAGGGGAGTTGAATTTAGCTCTTGGGCTTCATCTATTTTGCATGTTAGCTCAGAATTTGTTGGGTTACTTTTATAAAAAGATGTCACAAGCAACCAACATCAGCATCAGCATCAACAGCAGTGTTACACCCAGCGGCAGCGGCTGTGGCGGGAGAGGGAGAGGGAGGAAAGTACGAGTACGAGTATAGAACTGTAATGTTCAAATATTTGAATTATCTTCTAATTGAGTGTAAATACTTAATGTGGATTCAAGTCACGGTTCTTGAAATGAATTTCGAAGAGGGTGTTTTATAAGTTCTTTCTTTTTGACGACATCATTGTATGAGCAATAATATACTCGTATAAAATGTACATATAAAGATAATTAAATTATAAATTTCTCACACTGAATATAATGTGCAATTAAGATGGCTTAATGTAAACAGAGTTTTTTTTTTTTTAATTTTGTGAATAAGAGGGAAGCAAAGACCCATACAGGATTATGTGATGCTTTGACATAAAGTACCCATTTGATAAGTAACACTTCATAAATTGAAGGGATCTTATTTGACGCGAAATTTTGATAACATTTTTAATGATGATGATGCATATGTTTTATTCATGAAAATATTGGATTAAATAAGATATGCACGTCAGTCTTTCCACGCCTTTCTTATGAACAAAACAGAAATCCTGTATCGGAATTTGAACTGAACTCAAACCAGGGCGAAATGGAATCAAAATCATTAAAAGCCTTATTCGGGAAGGAGAATTTGTACAAAATCTTTCACTAGATCCTGAATTTGACCGACTATGGCAAAAGTTAGATATGATAGCTATCAGCTATAAATATCATTTAGAGATAAATTACATGATCTTGGTAATCAGTTCAAGTGATTTCCCAGTTAGATGCCAATGTCCTTGAATTGCTCATAAAATCCCTTTTTTCAACACCAAAGTAAACTAAGACTCAGCTGGTATAAGACTCTCCATAAACTTCCATCCATTCATACCTTTACTTAAATTTCAAAGAATAAGGTTTACAAATTAAAACGAGAACCAATATCTGACAACCTATAAATATTTTCCAGTCAAAAGAATTCATATACATACATATATTCACCTTTAATTTAACTCTGGTGAAATTGAAAATTCTTTGTTACCTACCTTTCTGTAATAAAATCACAGAAGGAGTTTTCTTCGAACTGCTAATATGATTTTTTCCATTATTTTGTGAAAACCTTTTATTTTTCCAAAAACGAAAAAAAAACACACACACAAAAAATTATTCCTGGCACGATTTCGTCAAATCAAATTCTTTTAAATAAATTAAATCAAATAAATTTTATGAACCTATATAGGTTAGGTAGGAAGTGTACCCTTTCTGTTGTTGTGGCACCTTTCTTCTTTTATATTTATATACCTACATTACCATCAGCAAATTCCGCATCAAAAATGAAATTTCAAACAAAAAAATAAAATGAAAAATAAAAAAATAAAAAACGTAGAAACACATTCCTTATTCAAAAAGTTTGTTTTTTGTGCTGTTCAATAGCTGCTATCAAATGTCTATGAAGGAAACGTACATAATAAGCTTTATCCTTCCAAACAAACTCAAAAGGCTAAAGCAACGTTAGATACATATACCTACAGTAGGAACGAACGAATGAACTGAAGAAGAAAATTCAAATAAAAAAAAAAAACATACCAGAGAGCAAAAGTGTGCCGCACCAACAAAACAAAGATTCGAAAAAGACAAAAAAAAAACAAAAAAAAAATAGAAAGCAAATTCTATCCTAAATTCAATACCCGTAAAAATCCTCGAGGAAATTGCGATAAAGATTTTCCCTAAGGCATAGTTCGCTTTCCGTTTGTTGAGTATATAAACAAACCGTTCGGTGAAGAAAACTTAACATCTAACAATCACACTTCACTCGTCGTCGGTACATCAAATATATCCTCAAACCCCTCTCGCCCCGAATTTCTTCCTTCTATACTCCAAAATATCCAAAAAATCAGAAGCCAATGGAGAGCGCGAGTGAAAAAGTCTACATCAGTGGATAACACACAGAAACCAAACGGAAAGAGGAGGGGGGGTTAAAAGGACATAAAGACTGTGTAGCAAGGACGAGGAATGCAATATATACTCAAGAGTTTTTTTTTTGTTTTTGAGTTCTTATGGGGGTTCGAGCTGGAAGACTAAGCGAAAGGAAAACAACAATCACAGTGGAGAATTTCGGCAAATCAGCAAAACTAACAACGCCTCAATGACAAGACACAAAAAACAGCATCAGTTCTGAAGAAGTACTACACGGGCGTCAGGACCATCACCAGACAAAACGAATTTTCAGATTCACCAGTGGGGAAGAGGAGGGAAGGCAAGGGGATATGGTATGGATTAGATGGACTTTTTTTTTGCTATCAACTCAGCAAATAGAATGCCACATGAGGGTACTAGAGAGTTAGAGTACTTCCTATATAGGCCCTGAAGAATTGAAGATTCAATTGAACGATACTGACGAAAACATGAATAATGTTTTTTTGTTTTTTGTATTTTCCTTCCTTTCAATCCTTGCAAAAGAAAAAGAACAAAAAATTGTTGAAGAAAAACAAAAAAACAAAAACACAAAAGGAATCCAACACGATCCTCATCCTTCGAAATGAATAAAAGGTTAACACTGATATAGAGAAGCTCACCCCAGAAACTGAGACCACTGCTTTCGGAAATTGTATTTTTTCTTTTGCCATTTTCAAAAATAATTAAGGTTAACTAGGATTGTCCATGGTTGCCAACATGAATTACAAAAAACAAAATTCTCAAAATGGAAAACTTCATTGGAAATTTAAGATTCTGATTTTTTAGAGTTTCTTAAGACATACTTTTTGTCTTTGGATTCCTTGAAACGCTTGAAAATTGAAGCAAAAAATATTGAACCGACATACTCTGGGGCAATTCAACCGGGAGAACTCTGTAGATAATGAAACTTGTTTAAGCACATCGAAATCTTCTTAAGGAAAGATAGAGGTCGAAGGCGATAAAGTATTTTCACTGAAAAGAAAGAATTGAAAATGTTCAGTTTTTGATTTAGGAGCGTGTCATCATTCAGTTTTGAAATAATTCTCAATTCAAATTGTCAAAAACTTACAAAATTTAAATTTTTTAAGTAGAGGAAGAGTGGCAACTATACATAAATATAATGAAAAGAAAAGATTAATCTCTAATAAATTATACCAGCAACCTGGCAACCATTTTCCTCTCCATCTAATGCATTTCACTCAAACATCAAAACGAATATAATTTCTAAGGATTAAAACATAGAGAGAGACAGAGAGAGAGTCAGGAGTGATGAAATAGAAACAGGAAGAGGAGTTCTAAGAGGATGTAGTGTATGGTGACGATGAAGTGGTATTTCAGGAAATAAAAAAAAAAAAAAACAGAAAAGAAAAGAATCCAATCCAAAGATGACTCCTGAATTGGCCTTCTTGTTCATCTTTAACGAATGCCAAGTACATATCGAGAGAATCAACGAATTTCAATAGAAACAGAATGGCAAAATCCAATCCATTCAACCGAACCATAGATACATTTGTCGGATTTTCGATTTTTTTTTTTCGTTTTATTTCTGTTCATACCTCACAAGTCACTAACTCCCCCTTTCCGTCGTCGTCGTCGCTCGTCGGCCTGGATAGTTCATCCTCTGTATAACCTCACCTATAAAATATGTAGGTACTATATGCTGGCAGGTCGGTTAAAGAGTGGTGAGGGGGGTGGGGGGTTGAGGATGGATACTTTTTCCAGCCGCTTGCAGGACATCTATCATATATCATCTCATTGCAAATTGAACATGCTAGGAATATCAACTTCGACATACTGGCACTAGGAAAACTGTTAAGTGCACTTGACAGTAATCAAGATTCGAGAAATCATTCGAATCATTTGTAGGTTGGGCTGGTTTCGGTATACTCCATGATGTGCTGGTGTATGTAGTATATCTGGATCTAGGACAAAAACGAGGACGAGGACGAGAACGAGAGGATACTCAATACTCATATATGCAATCCATGTTAGGTAGCAGGGTTGCCTATATCATCACCAGGATAGACGCGGTGGCGACGACACGGGCGTCAACGATGACGACGACGAAGGGCGAACTGCGAGGTCGGACGACGGACGGAACGGATATATGCGACGATGGAAAACATGTGGAAAGGATAAATTTAAAACCATGTTATTGCAGTTTCGTGGTGAGGTCATGCAGAATGTGGTATTAGTTTACTCTGTCGAACCAGAAACATCACAGATATACTATATATCTCTCCTTTCTCTGGCCCGGCTCAGCAGAAAGATATAGAATCGATTCTGGGAATCTTGATTTCGGATTCTGGTGTTGTAGTCATTTTGTGGAGTACTTTGATTATTTCATTTTTTTTTTTTCTTGCTCATCGCAAATATAATATGCCGATCTGATAGGATGGCTAAATGTAGGTTTGCATTCGAATGAATGTGTGGAAATCTGTTCTAACCACTGACTATGTCTTGTTATATACAAACATACATATATAAAAAGGAAACGCAAACGTTATCGATAACAGACAGATTTATTGACCAAAAATGAGAATTTTCTTGGCACATTATTGAAGCTTCTATATACGAGTACCGAGTACTGAGTAACGAGTACCTATGGTCTGCTCCATGGATTCATTCTGGATGAAAATGAAACTAACTGAGTTGGAAATTTTATGATTCATTTGTGTTTATTGGGAGTATCAGTGAAAATATGGTTTGCAATATCAAAAGGTTCTGAAATATGATCATCATAGCTTGACTTGAATAAATTAACGTACACTGAACGTTTCACCTATGTATGTACATATGTATGTGAGCGCATTTAGGACTTATAGCATCGCAAAATTTGGAAAGATAATTGTGAAAAAAAGGAATTTTAATATGAGTGTATTGAAAGGTAGAAAGATTACCTTGAGTGCAAGCTTTCGAGGAAATTATTGTACATATTAGCCATGAATTTGGAAAGATTCAAGTGAATTTTCGCCTTCCAGCCTAATAGTCCTTCTGATGGAATCGGTCAGAAAAAAAAATCTAATTATGTACATATATTGGCTAATTTACTCAGTTAAAATGAAAAAGTCCTTGTAGAACTCTAAGGGCCTTTTTTATACTGTGTGTCATTGAAATAATGTGAAGTTTACATACCAAAATGAAATCCAAGTTTTCAAGTTCTTCTCAAACAAAGCCGTTCGGATATGTCACGAAATTTGTAAGTTCCCTCCATTTCTGCATATCCTTGCACTCAGGAATGGTTTAATATTAGAAGTCACTCACTACACTTGGTTCATAAAAACTTTGAGCCACCACATTTTTAATTTATCTTTATGTGAAAAAAATAAATTAAATTCATGAAAAATATTTTGAAAAGAATTGACTTTTTAATCAAAAAAGTTTAGAAAAACATTTCAAAACTGAAAAACATACTTAGATCAATTAAATGGGAAGTCACTTTATAAAAATCAATTTGTTTAGTGAAATATTTTAAGTCCTTTTAATAATGTACACCTTGACATGTTTTAGTTCACAGTACCGTATCCTAAAACTCATATCACAACTTTAACTGTATTGTCATAGAAAACGATATATCATAGAGTACACTGCAACACATACAAATGTCATTACATCTGTTTTCGTTGTATAAAAGTTCTTGGCTCAATAATCCTGAAGGCATTTCAAGTTTTCTGTGTTTTTTTCGTTTTTTTTTTTTCTCAATTTGACATAACCAACGTTATCCTTGTCTTCTTCTGTTTCGACATTGATGCGAGCAAATATCGATATCTACTACAACTACATGCATCACATGCATCACCAAACTCACCTTGGTTTCCACCCGAAGGCACACCAACTCTGGGTTGTTTTGGGCAAGAGAGAGATAGAGAGCGAGATCCTTGGCATTGTGAAAGCAAATAACTGTGAAACGTGAGCGTATATTAAATTATAATTCGAAGGAATTTACTTTTGTTGATGATGTTGATGTTGCATCTTCTCCTCTTGGAAGCTCTAAAGCTACTACTGTTACTTTGAACTATTATATTTTCTGTAAAGTTAAATTTAATTGGGACCAGGTCAAAGATTTGTAGGTACCTGTTCGTAGCTGGATAAAAGGACAGATGATGATATAAAGTCAGGAAGAAGGAATTGCTCTTATGGCACCTTGAATAATATTATTTGGACACACTTGTATATTGTATAAGTGGACGTCATCGATGATCATTGAGTTTAATTTATGTAAAAGTTTACTAATTGGTTCCTGATACCATCAGATGATGGTTTTCTTTTTTTTTTATTATTGATGTCATTGAATTCTATTCCATTTTTAGAATTTATGACTAAAGGAAAACAAAATTTTGTAGGCCGTTGATTCAATGACAAATATAAAAACTTTTTTTCTTTTGGGGAAAACCTTTTATCTGGGATCTTTTATGAGGCAAGGAAAACGTGATAAAATGGCTGCAAAAAAATAAGGTCATACAAAAAGAGAAAATTGAAGTTAAAAATAAAATACGATAAGATAATTCCTAGGAAACTTTTTGTGCTTCCATTTATGGAGCTTAGGAAAAGAAACCACTAGCACTAATTTTTTAGAATTTTTTTCGTATTTTTATTGATTACTGTGGAACCATTGATTGACAAGAAATTACAAAAGAATTTTATAAACTTAATGGAAATATAGAAAATGTCGTGAGTTTTTTTTTAGAGCACTTTTTTGGTCAATTATAGTTTTTTATGTAAACTCTGACAGAAATTTAAAAAAAATGTGTATCCTTGAATGTTTTTTTTTTTTATTCCGTGTTATATTTGTTTCTAAATCCTGTCCAGAAAATAAAAATTCAAATTTGCTACATGTATAAAAATCAATTTATGTTTGTTTTTCTCAATAAAACTCGAGAACCACTTGACCAATTTGGCTGATTTTAGTTTTAAAATTGTTATCATAGCCAAGGGAAGGTTAGAATGGTGAGAAAAAATTGAAAAATGTTGGAGGAAGAACAACCTCTTTTTCACATACAAAATTTTCAACCTGCAAAAAACTATGGTTTTTTTTGTCAGTTGGCTGTCGATTTTTTCATTTCAGTAATCTATTGAAAGTTGGACGAAAATTAAAAAATTGCCTGTCATTCTGTCACCATTATGCAGTTATTAAAATCTTTATTATCACTCTGAAGTTTAACTTTAGGCGTTCAATTGAGTTGAAACGACGTTCGCTGGGTCCTCTAGTTATTTCATTAATAAGGAATTCAGAAACCCAGTTTTGAACCTTCTAGTTGACAAAATTGTATAAAAAAAAAAGAATTTCTTCAGTTTTTCACCTCTTCAAAAAATAATGAAAAACCCAATTAGGCCACTCTGCTTTCTATAGACTCAATTAAATGTGAACAAAAATCACAGACACATAAGCTACTCGTACTTAAGCTTATTGGCACTATACTATATAAGCTCATAATTTTGAAGGCTTAAACCAACATAATAATTACTTTTTTACTAACAAACACTACACATATACACGCAATCGCATGTCACATTTAATTTTGGTAACACACAATATTTTAATAATAAATTAAAAAGAAAAAAAAGAGTACCACCACCAACAGATAAATAAAAATGTGATTACCTTTTCGTTTCACTTTCATTCATTCACAACCTTAGGTCATCTACACTACAGTAGACCAATTATTATTATATATAAAACATAAACACAATTTCATAAATATAGCTTTATGTCATGAAAACACACAAGTATGTACAGTACATATGTATATGTATATGTCTTTAGTAAGTATTTTTAGACACATCACACTAGTGGTTACACAAATTTTTATAATAATATAACCTTTTGGCCCAGAAAACAGATTATGTTTTGAATTGAAGTAAACACAACCCAAAAGTTATTCATAAATTAATGATTCTTTATTTTTGGAGTTTTGTGTGTCTAAAAATACAAATCTATTCATGAGAGTACATAATTTGTATTTAAGAATTTAATGACGTTTTTGTCTACAATCAGTCATTAATAAAAGTGTTCCACTTAAAATGAAATCAGAACCAAAAATTGTAATAAAATATTTATGATATTTCTTATCAATATGAGCAATTGTTTTCCAAACATTCTAATTTTGCTTTTGTTCAGAATATTGTCGTTTTTAATATCATTGTACTTCTTCTATACAACTGGACTGATTTTTATGAAATTTCGTGTGACACTTAGTAAACAATTCTAAAAACTACTAAAATTTTGTCTAAGAATAGGTACTTTTACATTTAAATAATGAAATACATGAATTAAAAAAACAACAAATATAACACATACGCCATGTTGGCCCATCCGATTTTGCCAAAGTTTGTATGCACCAGAATATTTAATTCCAGCCTCTCTCTTTTATTGCAAATATATACATGTACACTCCTTCAACGAAAATTTGATGTATTTCATCGAATATTTAATTTAACAACTATTTAAAATATTTTCAATAGTAATAAAGACACTAATTTTAAATGCAAAATGTTCAGTACGGTACAAAATAAAAATGAACATTAACGAGCTTTGAACCATATAAAAAGTCCATTCGATTTTATTCGAATGAGAATCATCTCTTTAAGTGACTTTACCAAAACTTTAACTCTCACAAAAAAATGTGTTATAAAACTTCACTATACAATATGCATGCCACTTTCTCGTGTATGAAGTCCTTTGCCAAGTTCAAGGCGACACACATATATAAAACAGGATCCACGTGTAAGTACGTGGTAGCTGTATATGATTTCCTTAAAACGAATCCAGACACAGAAAATCCTTCCATGTTACTTATTTTTATACGATCTAATTATTTCAGAAGCACACGCACTACCACATTAGACTTTTGCACGCACACAAACACACACACACCAATATCACCAATAACCATATAAGTTGTAAATATTATTTTCAGCCTTTAAATACACAAACATAAAGCAAAAAATATAAAGTCGAAGCTTAAATTCTTTTCATTCAATAAAACGTACAAAAAAAGAGGTCGAAAACAAACAAAATCAAAAACAAAATTGAATAAGGACGTTCGAATAAATTTTAACATTTATTTTTTTTTTCCTTATTTTTTTTGTTTCCTTTTGGCGGGTGTCTGTTCGCATTTACTCTGAAAAAAAATCCGAAACGATTTTACTGCTACTGCTGTTACCTTGTTCCCTGGGGTATTTTTGTGTAATTTTTGTCTCATATGGTAAAGAATATTTGGCAATAAGAAAGTTTAACCATAAAAATGAACAAAAAAAAATATCACAAAGTGTCAGGGCTGAATTTATTATGCATAGAAATCAGAACTCATGCACAGCTTGAGCTTGGAACGAATTTCCAAATTCAAGGATCCTTAAAGTTTTGATTTCAATCAATGCTTTCAAAAATTCCAGAAACTTTTTTCCTAACCCTTCACAATGTAATCATCAAGCAATCAAACAATTAAAAAAAAATAATCAATGAAATGTAAAAAATAAAAACAAACAACAAAAATATAGGAAATACCCTCAAGACTTTCAATATGGAAAACAAAATGTAATTAATGTTTTCAAACATCTTGAAGCAACTAGGGGAAATGGTACCTATATACAAATAATAAGAATCTATTTGCAATTTTTATAAATTAATTTGAATTACCCCGATATTATCTAGGGACACATTTTGGCCCTGCACAAAAATGATTGAAAAAAAAAAATTTCATCGTCACACTTTTTTTTTGTTGTATTTATATTATACCCTAAAGAGTGTAGATGGCATTAAGCGTATTTCGGTTAGAAGGCGAGGAAATCCTTGCCGGAAAAATCGGCAGAAACGCACAACAAAAAAAAGGAGATGAAAAAAGGTAAAAATTCACAATTGATTGGCTTTTCCCGAAGCGACTAATTTTAGATTTCTTCCTTCCTCCTCATCTCTGTGTATTGTGTTTGAAATTTCCCAAACAGCATCTTTTCTAATTTTCGCCATAATATCAAAGAGGCCAACGCCAAATACGTTAAGATAAGAATTCTTAACCGAATTCGCTGGAACGGAAGTGGAGATACAGATTTTTTTTTAACAGCGTTTTAAAAGGTCCTGACGTGGAGTCCTAATGAAAATAATTTTATATAAGGAGTCTCCTTTGGCTTTGTGTACCTCTATTTTTGGTCACTTTTGTGGTGGGTATCCAATTAGCTTAGTAAAACCAAATATACAATTTGAATGACTTTAAGTGAATTCATTTGATGGCACCAGATATCTTCCTGCTTTGCCTACAGTCTTCGTCGTCCATTCGTCCGTTCGTCGGTCGGTGGTGGTGTCCTTTGTACATAATATTATAAACAGTTAGATATCAAAGATGGTTTTGCAAAATGTCGGATGTTTTATTTTTGCTTTTTTGTTTTTCTCTGTCTCACTCTTAAGGTGCTTCCTGCGTTTTGATGGAATTAATTTCAATACAAACACAAAAATGGTTGCTAAATTTGTTTTTCTTACGGGGGTAGTGGCTGCGGAAGTCCTTACAAAAATACATACATATATAAATTTCTATAAGGACAAAAAAGATGGAAATTCGATTCAGGCTTCACTTCTTCAGCTTCTTGTTCGATGTTTGCCTTTATCCTTCCCCTTTCCTTTTTGCTTTTGTTTTTGTTTGTTTTTTGTTTCTGTTGGTATACTTACGTTTGTTTGTTTGTTTGTTTGAATTGGAGTTTTGAAATGTAATTAATTCACATCAAGTTCCTCTTTAACGGATATCTGGCTTTTGAATTTATGCACAGTGGTGTCTAAGGATATCTACATCTACATACATACATAAATTTAGATTGTTGAATGCCGAAGGGAGATGGGTGGTATTGGGCGGTGGGATAGCGGCTTTTTTGGAAATAACATATTTTTGATTTTATTAAATCGCAAAATATGACCTTTTTTTTGTTGTTGGTTTGTTCGTGTTCGTCCGTTGGTTGGTTTGAATAAAGGTGAAATGAATTTGGTTTTATGTTATTGCCTTTTTCAAAAATGCTTGCAGATGAATAAGCTTAAATTAATCAAATTCAAATTAGTTTACTTGGAAATTATTATAAGAAGATGAGCTAATGAATTTTTAATTAGTTTCCTGAGAAATCTTATTTTATTTATAAATTAATATATTAAATTGTTGTTGGTATGTGATTAATTTATAAATGAAAGGAATTTAATCAAATGAAGTAGAGCATTTATTTTAACTACCTACTCAAGTATTTCTTCTTTCGATTTACGAATTTACATTTTTACGAGATCGCATTTTTTCAGGAAATTTTATTTGGTTATTTCCAATTTCGTTTTTAACACCATTTTGACGGGTTCAAGTTCAAGCCTTTTACTCTTTCCATTTGTGGTTTTTTTATTTTCTAATTTTAATTGATTGCATAAATAAATATCAATTGTCTTGAAATAAAGACAACACGCTATCTTCAAAATATATACAACTCCTGCCATCTCAAGTTTTAATAAAATTTATTTCTTCAATTTCTCTTCATTTATTTTGTGAATCAAAATAGTACAAAAAAGGATATATACGAGTTCATACAAACACTTGTACATCTCTCGATCCTTTTATAACTATAGAACACTATTGGACAATCATTCCCCATACACCACCACAATGGTTTGGTAGTGGTATTTTTTTGCAAAGTGCTATTTCTTGTCTAAGTATATGTGCGTATTTGTAAGTTTGTACGAGTATCATTTGTGTCGTTATTGTGAAACGAAAATCTCTGTGAAAACTTAAATAACATCTTAGCAGAAATAATACTTCGTCTTTTGTATATATAAAAATAAAAACACAACAAAATAATATAAAAATAATAAGAAAAAAAAATAAATAAGAAAATACAATAAGATCTTATAATAAAGGAAAATAAAACGAAAACAAATTTAGATATATTTAGAAGACTGCATTTGCTGAAGAAATGGACAAAGACAATAATTGCATTGAACATAGCGTTAAGAGTGTTTTTGCTGAACAGAATACAAAACACAAAAGGCGATGGAAATACAATAAGGAGCAAAGAGAAAAAAAAATATAAAAATAATAATTCCTCTTCTCTTTCACTTCAAAGTATAGTCCATTAAAACGGACTACAAAAATTTTGTCACAAAAATGTTTTCTTGTTCCTTCAACTCCATTCTCAATGAAAATATTGGAGAGATTTATTTTTAGGACAATCTTCAAGGAGGTCTTAAAAAACAATTTAAACTTTGTTTTCGACATCTGAATTTATTTCAAAAAAAAACTTTTGATAACTCTCCAAAGGAGGTGAAAGTCAATCACGCTTTCGGAAGGATTTACCATAGGAAGCAAAATGTTAGCCCACTTTATAATCTCTGATCTGCGGCCAAAAACCAAACTGGTTTATTTCTGTCGAAGATTTCAAAAACAATGGGGGGTTTCAGACGTGATTCTATTTTCAATTTCATCTCCCGAAAAACCAACCTTATGTAGGTAGGAAGGTAACTATCGTGACTCTACATCTGACACATACACAAAGCATTCAATTTTTCAATACCGCATGCGGTGAATCAAGTTTATTTCCTCCGTGCTCCATATACTCGTACACCTAACTGGCTTCTTTCACTTTATTGAACGTTTTTGTGTTGTTGTTGTTGTTTTTGTTTTTTTTTTTATTTTCGTATTTTGTGTTAGAGTGTGGCAAAACGATGTTGCAAGGATAAAATGATAAAAATAAACTTAAGGAAGAAACGAAAAAAAAAAAAATAAACGCTCAAATCGAATTGGAAAACGTATCCTTTTCCGAAAAATATAGAACGCGGTTTCTATTGATACACGTGGTATGTACGGTATGTTCATGTTTAGATGCTTATAAAGCAGAAATCTCGTGCAGCAGGAGTCATTCAACGAACTAAACAAGTCTCCCGGCATCGCATCGGGATTCGGGAGCCTGGCTGGCTGACTATGGCTGATGGTAGAAAAATGTTCAAAAGCGAAAAGTGCAGCTACGCCACGCGCGTTCCCTCAAGCTGACAGGTACACGCTTTGTCAATATAGAATCAATACAAGTGATTTTTTTTTCAATTTTAAAAATTTTTATCCTGTCGTACGTAGATTTATGTATGTATGTATGTTTGTATGTATACGATCATTATATGTAGCCCAGGAAAATCAATGAAAGGAATTTGAAATCAACATGTTGTGCAGCATGCAGCAGAACATACAAAAAAAGGATACAACTAAACGAAGCAGGATCACGTTTATATGTATGTTTGTGTGTGGAGAAGCTGGTTGGATTTTTAATATTTTTTCAAATTTATTTTTTGAATCCCAGAATTTGTTTCATTGTTTCCTCCTTCTCTCCTTTTAAATCGGACAGGTTTTGCGGATTCAATGCCCTGATATTGAGAAAGATTGTTAGACATTGATTGATCAAGAAAGGACCATACACACCACCTCCACACACTGACACACACACACACACACACACAAATATACTATACATACATAGAAAAATGCAACATAGAATGGGATTGATTGAATGTCAAATAGGATGTGAGTGACATGTTTGAAAATAGTTTCGTCAGCTTTTGAAGTCGACAAATCAAGTTTGGTTTTCTATGACTATGTATTAACGGGGACAACAATGATGAATTATTGTTTGAGGTAACTGGATTTCACATGGGCTGGGACACAAATGTTCACGATTTCCGTTCCTTATTCCTTCTAAACAGGTATTTTATAAGGACTGAGTATCACATTAAGATATCGAAAGGAGAGAGAGCTAATTTAAGAACCCCAAAATCACAGAAATTAATTTGGATTAGAAGAGTGTTTTTAGATATACATATTTTAGAAAGTCCTTCAGGACACGGCTGAGCGAATAGGCATTGTCATGTCATGACACTTATGTACCTTAAATGATGTATATTCGATTCATATTTGAAGTCCTTCCAACAATTTTGCTCGTTCAATGTTTCTGTCTGAGTTAGTTAATGTAAAAAGGGTGAACCCCCTTGGAATTTGGATGGGTACAATTGTGCCCTTTCCTATAAAATGTTATTCACTATTAAAATATAAACCGCATTTTAATTTACACTTATTTTCATGAACAATAATAATTCGAAAACGACTTAGATGGGTCTAAGTACGTGCTAGGTACATAAACGGTTGCAAAGCCAAGCCAGAAGAGCTAAAACGCTTCCCTTAGTATGGCTTTTAAATTAATCGTCTGTCTATGATCAGCTTAATTAAACCTATCTACCAAAGACCACAGAATAATGAATAGCTCTGGCTTGCTGGAGAACCTGCCAGAACATCACAAATTCTCGTACATTCAAAACCTAAGCACGTTCCCTCCGATTTGACAACACACCGACACTAGATCCGACTCCGACTCCGACAACGTCGGTCGGCGGGCGATGGTATATTTCAGCGACAAGGATTCGCTCCGGCTCTAAATTGTGTGTGGTTGGGTCCTGCCATTGCCTCGCTAAAACCGTTAAATTGAAATCACATAAAAGTGTCCATTTTCTCATATATTACATAGCCGCATTGTTACTCTACGAAAACGCTATACCATTTTAGGATTTTGAAATTATTGGAGTGAAAGTGTAAAGGGATGTGTGTGTGTGTTTCAGTATACCCCCAGTATCCTGGCACCAAAAGAGTATTCCCAATTAATTATTATCGATAATATTATCCCAGTTGAAAACGATAACCAATTTAATTGAACAATTCATTTAGCTTTATATTGCTTACGGTTTGGTGGAAGTCGTGGAAGCGATACGCGGTACCGGTGCGGTGGTGGTGGTGCAGTGTTGGAAGGAAACATCAATTCATTGCATTGTTGGTTTTCATTTTATCGAGATGCTTAATAGATTTTATATATTTAATTATAAATGAGAATTTCGTGATGAGCATTATGGGCAAACCCTGCGATCTACTAAATCATATCCGCTGCCAGTCAAGCGTTAAATCCTTAACTACACTCACAAAGCAAGATAAACTTATTTCTCAACCAAGACACTCAAAATATGGCCATAAATCAAAAATCGCGCACGCAATACTAACACATTTCTGACGTCCTTCTCGGAGTTTTTCGAATGTCCTTAAAAAAAAAAAATTGTAGACAAACGGTTCAAAGTATAAAACGACAACAGTTGACATATATTTTTTTTTTTTTTGGGAGGGACATTCATATCCTCTTGCTCCTACAAAATCGAGAGGATTCTGGGGAATCGCTTTCATTTAAGAACTTCAGCTAGCTACCATCATAATTCATATAGCGCTTAGTGATGTTGTCCTTATGAGTTTAGCCAGGGAATATGATTTTTATTGCAAACTGAAGAGCCATTTTGAGTGGCAGGAGTATAAAGGAGAGTACAATGTATAGTCTCTGGATCTTTGGGAATAGGAGAAAAAAAAAAAGAATAAACCAACAGGATACTTTATAAGGAAGATGAAATCCAGCTTCTGTTCGGTTTATTTATGTCATCCAGAGATTTGTGTGTTGTAATTTGTGGTGATTTTTATTTTATTGTGCTTTTTTTGTTGTTGTCCTTCTTTTTGTTCATGGGATATTCGTCTTATTTTTTTTTTTTTTGGAAAGGGATTTCAAAATTTGCTTTTGTATTGATTGATTTTGTTTTCAGTTCGACGTACGGTTTAGGTTGCCAGACACAAAAAAAAAACAATTTGTTTGCAATATTAAGCAATAAATTTTAAAAAGAAGCCAAGTCATAGTGACAAAATATGAGAGATCATTTTGGGACTTAAAAATAAAGTGAGCTTTATGAAGACTTAGTATAATATTTGAACCTTCATCGTCCTTCTTCTAAAGGGGTGTCCCAAAACTAACACATGATTTCAACAAGCATTTCAAATACATTTATACACGTCCTAAATAAAAAATGATTTCATCAAAATATATAATTTAATTTAGAAGATCTTTATACTTATACATTCAAAAAAGTAAGTGCGAGTTCATACATGTATGAGGGTTCCTTTATACGAATACACTCATACTTGTTATTTGTTTTAAGTACTTTCTTTAACGATTATTAAACTCAATACACTCTGTGAAGAAAGTTCATATTCTCTTAGGTGATTATTATAACAAATATAAGTTTTGGAGTGCAGACACACACATACACAAACACACACAGGCTCTATTCCTGCAACCACTTTTATCTCAAATAAGACACCATTATTATATTTTTAAGAAGCCCAGAACTTATTTTAAACAAACATTAAGTTAAAAGATAACAAGACAACTACATACATAGATATGTCCCTCTACTCCTTGAAGTCCTTAGAGAAGATTCATTTGTGTATTTGTATTTCTTTCTATGTATACGTGTTATGTCTTGGTAAGCATTGGTTATGTACTTTTTACTTTGCAAAGCATGTTATTTTCTTGCATTTCTGGGTGCGACTTAAAATGGCATGATGGCTTTCCGCATCCCTGATGTTCTTGTTCTTACCACCTGTTAAGAAAAACTTTCTGAATATTTGTTTTTATGTGAAAACTAAATTGTAATACTTTCTGCCAACAAACAACAACAAAAAACATAATACAAACATAGTTTTGAGTTAAAAGAAAGTAAAAGAAACAAATCTCTCGAACTCGTATACCATAAGAACCCTTGTAGTTGAAAAGTCGAGAAAGGATCTAAAAACACTTTTTTTCTAAATCTTCCCGTTCAACAAATAAACAAAAAAAAAAAAACAAGAGGGAAGAATCTAGAACCCTTATGGAAGAGTGATTCCTGTTTTTTTTTCCATCATCCCTCTCAACGTTGGCAATTTGCTAAAAATCAATTTGCCAGTGGAAATTATCACTTAACTTAATGACACCATAATAAAACAAAGAAGAACCCCAAAAAGGATGTGGATTTTGTGCTCGAAAAGAATAAGAAACGAAAAAAATTAAATCACAAAGAAACATTATTTTAGTCTCTCTTGTCTCCTCTTCCGGATCGATGATGACGATGATGATGATTATGATGGTGATGATGATGACGATGCTGATGGGAAAGGACGAAGATGATGGGAATATGGGCCGTGTGGATCGAGGGGCGGAGGAGACAGTCATTTCAATGTTAAATACTTTTGTTTGTCTATCTTTTTACCCTTTTTTCTTATGGGCAATGTCCTGCCATCGCTATATTGCCGTCATTTCTTGTCACTATAGCCGAAGCCATAAAGTCCTCGTCTTAACACTCAACCATGATCAACGCTGTTTACAATCCGTTTCCGTTCTTTATTTTTATCGTTTATCTTTATCTTAAGGGCTCGCATTTGTCTCAGTTTTCTTCTTGTTTTTTTTTTTTTTCTCTCTCTCTTTTTTCTACATTCGAGTGTTGGTGTATGAAGTGTGTCTGTGTGCTTGAAGTGTGGGAGGGAGTACTGGTTGGTATGGTATGGAACTTGGGTGAGTAGGAGATGTCCTTTATCCTTTTGTTTTGGATTTTTTTTTTACTGCTGCCACCGCTGAACATTAGAATAATGCGACAAGGGAATTCTTTTGATTTTTTATGATTTTTATGATTATATCGTACGCATTTCGTTACTTCTGCAAAACCAAAGGAGAAAAGTGTCAGTTTGGTTGGGTTTTTCAGGTGCAGAT
Organism: Scaeva pyrastri; assembly: GCA_905146935.1. Classification (NCBI taxonomy): domain Eukaryota; kingdom Metazoa; phylum Arthropoda; class Insecta; order Diptera; family Syrphidae; genus Scaeva; species Scaeva pyrastri. The sequence goes on from LR989929.1 coordinate 75,745,550, forward strand.
AGGAGAGTGATCAATTTGACAGAAAAGATGATGGCGATGATGATGATGGGAAGAAGTAAAAACAAATGGACCATTCATATCCCAAAAACAAAACAAAACAAACAAAAAATCTATAAAAACGTTAAAAATGAATAGGACAACCAAAATACCAAAAAAAAAAAAAAAAAAAAAAAATGGAAAAAAAGGATAAGGACACTCCAATCTGGTTGGGCTTGAATTTTCATCACAATGTCATTTCATTCTATTTGGCTTAGATATTTTTTTGTTTTGTTTTTTTGGACAACTACGACGCATATTACCCAATGGAGAAACGTGATAAAGGATAAGCGGTTAGAGTAGGTCTTCGAAGAATTGGGGACATTTGCTTTAGGGGTAGTAACAAAAAAAAAAATGACCATAAACCTGAGATAAAACGTGACGTCCTCTTTGGTTGGTTGGTATAATTTTTTTTTTGCTTTTTAATAAAAGGTAGATAGAGAAGATGGAGAAAATAGGTATATTCTATTCATACAGATAGATACTGGCCTAACGGTGATAGGATACGAACCTAAATGGTTATGACCAAAACACTCATAGTTCGTATCAGTTTTATTTTTATTTTAGAGTAAAATCGATTGGGTCGTTATAAGAGAAAAGAGATAACACATACAAATATCAAATACCTACTTTTTATAGATAAAATGGAAGAGTTATGTGTGTCCTTTTGAATACGTAATTAGAATTACCCATATTAATTTTTTTTCTTCAAAAATAAATAAGAAGCAAAAGAAATCAATGAAGGATTGCGACTTGGTATCAATTTTGAAAACTTGACAGTTTTTTTTAAGTCAAAAATTTAAAATCTGAAGTTGAAAATTTGGCTATCTATTGGAAAATAGAACAAGTTAGTTCGCCAAACAAAAACTATTTTATTTTTCCATGACACAAATTTTTAGAAAAAAAAAGAAGAAATTTTGAAATAAAAAATTAAATTCCTTTAATTGTTTTGATTTATTACTAAAATAGTTAACCTTCGTATATCTCAGTATTTGTGACTTATAATGAATAGAATAGCAGAATAGCCTCGCATCTGTCAGGACCAAGGTCCATTCTGACTGTGTCATTATTTTTTATGAACTGAACCAAATGTCCAATTTATATAACAATTTTTTGTTGTTTTTTTTTGTAAATTTATTTTTTCTTCGTCATTATTTTTCATTATTTTTTCGTTACCCATTTTGGCGTTTTCAATTTGCCAAAATGATCAAGGAAATTAAATAAAAATGTGTATTTCGCGGGAAGAAAGAGCGCCATAAATTGTTAACATCACGAAGAGTGTCACCTCTCATAAAGGACAAAAAATGAATAAATGAGAAAAAAAACAGGACATCCCAAAAGTGTATTCACATCTTCGTCACCAAAAATTGCTGGGCTATGCTGTTATAAAGGCGATTGGAAGTGCCACAACATTAATCAACGCAAAGCACCTACAGATGATGACAAAAACAACACCACAAAAAAAAAAAAAAATAATCTCCTTACGAACGGAATAGCCGCGAGTCATCGCGTCGGTCGGTCGTCTCCAGGCCACACCAAGCCAGGCCAGGACCAATCTTTCACGCCCACTCTTTCTGAGTAAAGCTATGACTGATTTCGCTTTGCTGACGAAAAAAAAAAACACAAACTGAGAACACAGAATTTCATCACGCTTTCGAAATATAAAACCATTATCCTGTTTTCAACTACGTACCCTACCTGCGACAAAAACTAGGACGTTGAACGGGATGGTGTGTATTTTTGGGTCTGTTATTATTTTTACCTCTCGTCCTAGATTGTTGTTGTTTTCTTATTTTTCGTTTTTGGTTTTATAACTTTTTTTTTTTGTTTATCATCACTTTGCGAAATGCATTTTACTCTATACTGCTGCGTAGTCATCTAGGAATTGAGCTTTTGCGAAACCGAATGCAGTGTAGTGGAAAATTCTGGATGGAAGTCCTCAAATGGCATCCTTGCATGCCTGACATGAATTTCCATTGTTTTATATAAACTTTTTTTTTTGTTGTTGTTGATTACAGTCCCAAAAGACGCAACCGCTTTGCCGGTGTGGTAACGGTGTTGATATGTCGAAGTTGACAACTATGACTATGCTCGGTTGTGACGATGTGGTGCAGTAACGCGCTCCAGAAGTGTGAGATTTAGTTTGTTTGATGTCCTGTAGCATTTTTATCGGATGAACGCACTCGCATATTTTTTTTTAAGTTAATGCTGTAAATGAAACACTGCTCGAATAAAATATTTCACTACATTGAATTAGAGTTAAATATTTCCATGATAACTTGTACTTTCAGAACATAATTACGAATATTTATGAGTTTTAATTTTCTATTCAATAACAGAGCAAAAGCAGAGATACGTTGCCAGGGTATTTGTTAAAAAAAATTAAAAAAGTACGTATACGCCCAAGTGTATCTGTTTTATTTTCCTCTTTAGAGAGGGTACAGTTTAGTATTTTGTTATTAACAGTTAATTTGATAAAAGATAAGCCCTTAGGCAATACATTTTCAGAAAAATGATCATTTTTGAAATATAAATATTACAAATCTAATTTTAAAGAACTTTTATCGAACTTCTTTGTTAAAACATAAGCTTCGAAACGACTTCTACAGAATTTCAATCCTTCTCTTAATCCTTTTCTCAATTCAAACAATTCAAAAAATAAAATAAACACTTCAGGATCTTTAAAGTATAAATAAAATAATGATTTTAGAATTGAACAAAAAAATATAAAAAATATATGACACAAAGCCTTTCTTGTAATAACTCAAGCACATCCGAAGGACTTTGTTTTTTTTAGAAAAAAAAAAAATAATAATATCACCCATGGGGCATTCGGGGACCAGGACACATTTTTCATTTGGCACTCTTAATACACACACAAACGCACTCACACAACTACTAACTGATGCATTAATTCATAGGTATATGAAATGAAAGAAAAATAAATATAAAAAAAATTTCAAAAATTCATATCAATCAAACGTTTTGTTCAACATGTTTTTTTTTTTTGAAAACTGAAAACCTACCCTCAGTTAGTCAGGGAGTTTTTTCTTTTTTTTTATTATTTTCGATTTGAGGAAAACACATTGGTGTGGTTGATTTTAAGGCCGGGAGTGAATAAAAATGAAAAAATGGAGAAAAAAAAAAAAACGGAAAAACCAACAACACTCTCCTCGCGTGGCCTACACTTCATTCATCGCCGAGTGTTCATAAATCATCGAAAACGTTTGTGCTTAATGTCTGGCAGAAGGAAGTCCTCCTTTGGGCGTTGTAACTGAGTGCTTAGGAATTTATGGGGCGCACATGAAACTGTGTTTTTTTTTACTCGTCTTTTTTGTGTTTTTTTTTTTTTTTGAAAGCGAAAACAGGGAAGAAGGATATGGAGAGTGAATTGTTTGGAAAATGGTGTACTTTTTCAAATCGAAATGGGAATTCAATGTGCACGATCGAACACAGATAAAATTATGTTTGGTAACACAGAAACAACAACATAGACCCTAAAAAAAAAGAACGAAAACATGAATTTATTGTATATTTTGTAATGTTGTGTTATGTTTGAGGAGATTATGTCGATTTTAATGGTTCTCTGATGTGATTTTGTTTATAAGGGATGGATATTGTTTAGGACAGGGATGGCAAATAAATTGGCATGAGTACCATTTCTTATGGGGAAACTCGAAATGGTTTTGTTTTCGTATTGAATTACATTTTATTTGGTATTTTGAAACAAAACATTCAAAACTGAAACGGGATTTTCTATTTTAAAACTGTAGCTCAACTAAAAAATTAAAAAATCCAAATGAGCAATCCTGAATTGTATATGAAAAAATATTGAAGTTGTGATTTTATGAATTTGCCATCACTGGCTAATGGAGTAGGTAAAGCGATAACCAGTGAAGCCAAGCATATTAAAAAGGAAAAAAAAAATGATTATATACATTTGATGTATGTAGTATATAAGTATTTGTTTTGAATTTTACAAATAGGGACATTGTTTTGCTGTGATTTGTTGATAAAATAATGTTGTTTTTCATGTTATGCCGAAGATTTCACGACTTCAAAACCTGGTGAACAATGTTGTGTATTTTGATTTATTGTTTTTCTGCTTGAGATTACAAAAAAATGATGGTTTTTAAATTATATTAAATTCATATTCTTAAATCATACTACTTTTTCATTTATGTATTAACTGTATGCAAATAAAATGGTCAATAAAACGGCAGATTTCATTGAAGTGTACCTCTCTGTTTTAAAAAAGCATTTTTCAAGGGATTTTACCCAAGGAAGTAAATGCAACATTTCATTAGAAATGAATTAAAAAGAAGTGGCCCTAAATGACTATCCTGAGGGACTCAAACTTTCTATTAATCATCAACTCTATTGATGGAGAGTTCAAATTCAAATAACGAATATGATATGAGGATCTATATGCCTTCTGCTTAAACTTGAAGACAGTTAAAAACCCTTTTCAGGAATTTTAAATAATTAATTCAGTTTTACTTAAAATGTGTACATGTCCTTTTACTGAATTAGTTGACCTGACAGATTGTTAACTGCAATTTTTCAAGTTCAACAACTTTCATTTTTCTTAGTGTAGTCAAGTCTTTTTATCCTTTCATATGTTTAAAAACATACCTTCAAACATTCATAAGTCCATATTAAGTCCCATGAAAACAATCTTAGATCAAAATTTCCATTAAATTCTTTAGAAAATTTGCTATACACAAAATTCCTGTTCATTTCAATGTAATGCTTTTTTCCAGATTACTGCAACAGCAATGGCATAACAACAAATGAGTAAATTTTAGTGGAATTTATTTTGCATTTGAAATTCTCTCTCTCTCTCTCTCTCTCTCTTTATCTTTTTCTTTCTATCTATCAGCGTTATTTGTTTTCAAAAACAACTTCAAAACTTTAATTTCAAATCCAATTTACAGCGAATTATTAAAAGGTTTCTCTTTCATAGGATGTTTCAAGAGAAATTCTCAAGTTCCTTTTTTCTTTTTCTTCCTAGCTCGGGATGATGGTGAAATTAAGACCAAAATTTAAAAAGTGGCTAAAGAAGACAGGGGGAGAAAAGGAAAAAAAAAACGAAAACGAAGAAAAGAAAAAGAAGAAAAATTAAACCAATTGCATTGTAATTAACAAAATTGCACTTTCAATTTATAAAGCAGACGACAAGAATCCAAGTATACATCAGGAATAGGGAATAGGACACAAGAAATTGATTCATGTTGTTTTATTGTTGTATACAGTAGTTAACTTGTTTTCCATTCAACCATATCCTTCTTCTACTTCTACAGCTTCTCATCATCCTTAGCTGAAGGTTTCATACATTCACATATATTGAATCGACGTTTTTCTTCTTTTTTTTCTCAATTTTTTGTTTTTGGAATTTTCACACACACAAACACACACATGCAGATGCACATCTATAGAAAGGTACCATAAGTCCTTTTAAATGGTAAAATTGGTATAAGTGTGCATTGTTGCCATCCAATTCTGGAGCTCCATGGTGATTCTAGAAAGTGCTGGAGCACAAGCACTTTGCTTTGTTAAGCTCTGAATGTAGATACTGGGATAAAATACTGAGTGAGCTTATAGAGGTTTACCAGTAATTCAAGAGGAGTAGTTGAAAATAGAGAAACAATTATGCTTGCACTTTTTCGTCTGTTTATTGCGATATACACATATGAATATTTGTATGTTGTAATACACACACATACAAACATTTAGGATGTAAATTAAGAAATTAAGTTTTAAATCACCTTGTGTAAGTTAAAAGCTTTCTATAGGTATTTCTTTTATATGATTTTTAACTGCAGAAAAGAATAGAACTCAATTTAACAGATAACAAAGGAAATTAGATACAGTTACAAATTTGTCGACTTCTAAATTTACAAATTGATATCGATAGAACAGCAAATGTTTCCATTATGTCACTTAAACTTTTTCTATGAAATAATTGTTTAAATCAATTACTTTTTTAAGAAATAATTTCATTGAATTATAAACTAGGATGGATTGAGTTGGTAAATAGCTTTTATTTGTATATCAGGGGTTCCTCAGGGAAGGCAATTAGGGTCACATCTTTTTACCTTTCTCATCAATGATCTGCGTATACCTCGAATTTTTCAAAAACGTACCTTATCATTATGACCGTTACTAAATCCTAAAAAACATCAGAATTTGTGTCAAAAATTCCCATTTTGAATGTCCAATATAGTCATTACTCGTATGTATGTATGTATAATCAAATATGCCACTTCTCATTCCAATATTAACCAATCAAAACTGATGACAAATTACCATGTCGTGTTGAATAAGCAGAAATATTTGTCATATTTTTTATTGACTGACAAATTATTATTTTTCTTCCATATTTTTGTTTCTTCTGACAGCATTACAAATACCTTTCATCGTTGGGTTATTAATTTTTATTCTGTTTATCATAAATATTCCAAAAATTATACAATATCCATCCATATCCATATACACAACACATATCAACCCATCTAATAATTCTCCACACATGTCACCCTATTACACAAAAAATGACAAACGTACAAAAGGATTTCCTTAAGAATATATGAATTTCTGTATCCTTGCTAAAATCAAAAAAAAAAAAAAATTAAAAGGAAACGAAACGAAGCTTCATATAATATCTATAGTTATTTTAATTAATAACTTCCACCGGATACAGCATAAATTTTGAATAGCATGACAAGTTCATACTACTCCTAATACTGACCAAAAAACCACATACCAACATAACATAACTAAAAGAATAACACCATCATACCCCCAATGGAGAAACAGATTGGTTGGTGGCAATACAAAGATTATAATTTTCTGTCCTCAAAATCCCAAGCCGATTTGGATTTATGTATATGTACTATACAAGTATATACATATGTATGTATTAAAAAATTTTGGTATACAAGAAGCAACAAAGAAAACATGAGTCTTTTGGAAGAAAAACAACAACTCCAAAACAAATGTTTGTATACATATACAACACAAAATCGTTTAATTCCATTTTCTGTTAATGTCCTTGATATAATATCAGATGACAGACTTTGTTATAAATGGGGTGTTTCCACACGATTCAAGACTTGGTCAAAAATAAACCCTCAAATACAATAAACCAACACACAACAAAAAAAAAAAAGAAGAACTCTTTTGGCTTACACAAGAAATAAACAAATATTGAATATAAGCCAGTTATACACTATACATATTTACAGGGTGTTTCAGTTTTAATTTAACTCAGATTTTTAGGAAATTGAAAATTTTATTAAATTAGTGATTTTTTGACTGTTCTAACATGTAAAGAAAGTTTTTCAACGAGAAAAAATCAGTTCCCATTTTCCTGCTGACTTTGACAACAAAGGAATAGACAATTTCTGACTATCATCGATCTTAAGAACTAACTTCATTTAAGCCATAAAGTTTAAGTTTGCTTGGCTAGTAAAGGATCTGCCCCTCACAAAATTTCAGTTGAATAGTTTAAGTGATTCCTGAGATACAGCAATTCGAAAATCATAAACAACATAACTGACTGACTGACTAGCTTGCAGGTCATCAAAATTATGAGCATTTTCCGGAATAGTAGAGCACAAAAATGTAGTACTTGTGGTAGAAATAAACAAAACATAAGAAAATATGCTGTTTTCAATTTAGGGGGCGTGGTACCAGTCCATTTCTCATGGTAGTAAAAAAAAGTAATGGGTGCTTTCAAATTTTGTAGAATAGAAGTTATGGAGGTGTGTCAAAAGAACTTAATTCAAGAACTCTATGATTCGTCTCAAAAGGGGCGTGGCATTCATTAGTTGTTTTGAAAAATTATTCTTACTTAATGAAACACTTGTAATTTAAATTAATCGAAACACCCTGTACAGAGGTGGGTTTTTGTTGAAAATGTTGTCAAGAAAATTATAATCCCCCAGAGCGACAGGATTATGGTGAACGTTTACATTAAATACCCCTCCTGTTAGTATGGTATAAATGAAGTATAGGTATACTAAAGTACACACTACCAAAAAACACACACATACACACAGTAAGAGTAATGGGTAAGTTTTATTTGTTTTTTGTTGATATTTTGTTTAACCCCGAAGCTTGTCTATTTGAAATTCCATCAGAAAGAATAGGTACTAATTCTAGATGACCGTGTGCCAGTCTCAGGACATACGGCCATACGGGGTTGTGTGATTAGCATGATTTATTACCGGAACAAAAGAAATAAAATCAAAACTTATAAACCCTTGGTTCTTTTATTAAAGCCAAGTCATAAATAATAATAATATTGTTGCTCATTCTACAATACACATACATACATATAAGAGTATGTGGACAAAAGGACTCGCTCGAGTTCTTATTGAAAGATGATTTGTTATTCAAATGAAAGTATATAATGATTCAATATGTTACCAAACTATTCATTTTGACACCTCCTTAAAAATAAGTACCTCTTCGTATACTTTATGTTTTGGACTACAAAATTAATTATCTCACGGAAGGAGGAGTAAAATGGACGATTTAGTGTATTTGTGTATGTTTCCCAAGAGAATAATAATTTCTTAAAAAGAACATTTAATTGTATCCTTGTTGTATCTCTTTGGATTTATCTATTTGTTTTGTAGTTCATCAATATTCTATAAAACAATTGAATTAGAATTAACAATTGATGAACATTGGCATTAAAGTTATTTGTTTTCGAATTCTAATTCATTGTTAGAATGGAAATTTAATTATGCATTTAGAAACTAGGGAAAACAAAATTTTCCATGGTCTTAATTTATTGTATTTAGGTGAAAGTATACATATATAGAAAAGATTGCGTGACTACTTTGGTTGATGGTTGTTTGCTATATTAGAGGAGAACATTAAAACATAATAATTGCCACAGTGTCAGAACAATCGTAAAAGATATACCATAATTAGGGGTTGAACTTCTATAAATTGTGTTGAAAACACTGATTTCAAGACATTAGAAGATATAGGGTGGGAAATTTATGAGCTAGCAAGATCGTAAATGCAAGAAACTGTTAAAGTGTGGTGTTTTATTGGGAAATTCTATGAAGGAATTTCGAGAACGTTTTTTTTTCTTAATTACTTGATTATTTCAAAAATTTTCAGAGCCTCTTACAAAATATCTAAAAATTCTCATACACAGGTTCTGTGGTTTTTGTAAGATTTATTTTATGAGGTTTTTTAAAATTCTTGAACTATGTGACCAGTTGCTGAATTTTGGCATTGTATCGAAAAAAGCAACTTATCCTTTACCACCGTTTTTAGGAAATAAATAACTTATAATTTGTCCCTGGTTTAAAGATTGAAAAAAAGCATAACATTTTGACGCGTTTGAGGAAATAAAACTCGACAAAAAACACACTGTAATTTTTTTTTATTTCAAAAACAGTTTCAAAGGATATAAAAAAATTGTATCCTCTTGTTAAGGCAAATACACAAGTTTTTATGAACAACTAATACCATCACTTCATTCCCACCACAAGGACCATTCAAAGTAAATTTCGAAAAATAAAATAATGTAAATTACAAATTCTTACAAAACTCTCACAATGAAATAGAAACATCTTTAATTAATGGAAATCGAACAAAACCAAAAAGAACAAAAGTAGAAAAAGAAAAAACGAAGAACAAAAAAAAAAGAAAAATGTAACAAAAATGTCCTGCTAGTCGTAGGTCGTTCATTCTTTAAGTGAAAAAGAAAGTTTTCCCTTATAACCGCGTATAACTTATTCCACTTCGACAGACCTCCAACACAATCATTATTATCCTTCAGCTTTCGAAGAGAAGAAGAAGGGAAAACATTTTAACACAATGTTGGATAAGAAATGAGATTGTCGATTAAAGGAAAAAAACGAAGAAAATTATCAAACTTCAAAGGACATTTAGCAATGCAACGAAAGAAAAAGTTACAAAAAAAAAAAAGATATCAAATAAACCTAGAAAAATCCTTTTAAAAAAAGTTTCTTTTTTCTTTTTTCAATATTCTGAACGGAAGAAGTTTAATCTGAATTAAATTTGTCATCCAAATTAAAAATGACAAAAAAAAAGTTTCAATAAAAATTTCAACGGAAACTGAGATTTTTTTTGATTTTTTTTTACATTTTCTAAATTTTGATTGGAAAGAATTAATTGTCTTTTATTATTTGTAGGTATAATTGTGATAATTGGCATAACTGATTTTGAAGGGATATTTACTTATGTTCTTTTGATTTTAAAATTCAATAAATTTTGTTTTATAATTTTTACTAATTTTAGACTCTTGTTTTGGAACTTCCATTTAAAAGTTACATTTGTATTTAATTTTTTTAAGTATATTTGTTATAGAATAGAATTATGAATTTTGACATTTCATAGAAGAAGTTTCATGGAATTTGTGGGCTTGCAATTGACATTTAACATTTCGTTAAAAATTACATTGTGTATGTTTTGAATTCAATCAATAAGGTTTCATTAGAAAATAAAATATGCTTAGGCTTACCTTTTGTATCAATTTGTATTCTATTCGATTTGATTTCCTTTCAATTTTATGGGTTCTTGGTATTTATTTCTTTAATAACATAGAATAGATTAAATGTAAGTCAAAGCACTCGATAAACATTCCACGGATTTATATAAATTGAAATCAGAAGGATTTATTAAATAAATAATTATATTGCATCTAAATCCAATTTATAGGTAGGCACGGTCGAGCAAAGGAGATTTTGTTTTTAATTAAAGAATTTCATTTAGATTCAAGCGATTTAGTTTTTTTTTGTTTTGCTTTTGAATTAAATTACAAATGTAAGGAACAACAAAAGAGAAGCACCTTTTAATTAAGGAATATAAAATAAAATTTATAATGAATAATTCCAAGAAATTCGATAAATTTCAAATGATTTTTGAGAACCTTATTAGAAGGCTTGTTTTTCTTAAATAGTGCAATTGGGCGTATACGCACTTTTTTTTTATTTGGTAATCATTTTTTTCTTTTATTTTTTGACTGTGAGTGAATGTTGGAGTAAATCTAATGAGGAAATCTTTAACATTCTTGAACTTATGATTTGGAACCTTGCTATTGACTTTAAGGAGTTTTATTCTCATTTAAAAGAATAAGAAATCTAAAATTGCTTGTATAGTGTTTTGCGTTACAAATGTCTTGAAGAAATTTGAATATACAATCTGAGAGGAAGAGACCAATTAACCTTATGACTGGCTTCGAAGAATTTCCTAACTTCTATTACTATGCCGACAATGATCGTCTATTTTTTGGCAATAAATTTACCCCTTCCTGGAGTAGGTACTTCTTGTTAACTTGAACTACATTACTCATAAATTGCTTGAAAAAAAAAAAAAAAACAATCGTTTGTCTTTTGGGGCTCAGCACAACAAACCAGCATTATTATTTCCAATTTATATTTTATATCCTAGTATACGAGTATAACCCTCCCTTTCCAATATACTAAGTATGTAGGAGAGCGAGAGACTATGGCCATGGCTCATTTTAATGAACCCGAAAATAATTTTCACACCATTTAGCCCTTGTCCTATAGCCTATAGCTTATAGCCGATATTCACCCTTGCGCTTGCCGGATCCTTTAGATCTATAATAAAAACCGGACCATAAAAGTTATTGCTCCCAAGCAGATAATAAAATCTTCGAGTTACGATTTCCTCTTCGGCATAAGAATGAAATAAATGGATTCCACCGCATTCACCATTTCACCATCTCACCATTATCCTTGTTAATATCTGTCCCGAAAAATTTGCATACCAAAAACCTCGGAATATTTTCCGGTTTTCTCGCTGTTGTTGTCGCTGTCGTCTCGGTCCGTCGTCTCGGCCGTCGTTTTTGTCGTCGTGTGGATTGTGTTTGCGAAAGTGTGAGCAAGTAAAATGAATAATGAAAACGTGAGAATGGAAGCAAAAGGACATGATGATTTTCAATTTCTTTGGGCGTTCATCGACGTCGTCATGGAGTCCGTCGTGGAGGCCGCCTTTCTGTTGGATGATGCTCCATGGTGTGATGTGATCAGCAATGACACAATAAAATTGAAGAAAGGATTTGCACCTTATGACGCGACATTCTCGTCAACTGAATAAATTATGCCAAACCAATATAGCATCAAGGATGTTGAAAATGTCGCGCATCACGGACTATGGTGTGGTGCCGGCCGGCTGGCTCGTTGTTGTTGCAGGATATGACGACGACGGTAGTTATTGGAGTTTCTTGAACCAACAATTTCAGGTGCTCACATCACAGACGAAGGTGCTCGAAGCTGGCAACTGAATAGTGCAACTGCAGATTTGACGTCCAGCATCAGTGCCGCTCGCTATGGGCCTGCCTCCTTCAATCTGTTATTTATTTTATCCCATCGATATTATTATGATGCAGTGTAATCCTGTAATACCGTAATATCCTCTTCTTTTGCTTGTTGGATATTTATTTTTCTTTTATTTTGGGCCATGTCAAGTAGCAACTTGGGATTAATGGCTGAAATTCCATTCATAGTGGGCGTTAAGCGATTTTCTTTTATATACAAAATTTTTATATTTTTAATGAATTATTATGAGAAGCCAAAAAGTTACTTGCAATAAATCATTAATCGCGTTCCCGATAAGGGATGGTGTTGGTCTTGGTGCTTGGTGGCCAAGGATTTCATTTCGGCCTATATTTATATTTTTTCGGTTATAATAAGACTTAAGAGAAAATTTCCAAACAAAAAAAAACGGAAAGAAAATGTATTTATGATGAAGGGCCATTGCAGAAGACCATCATCAGGAGTAGAATAAGGACTTTGTATATATGTATGTTTATGAGGTGTTGGACTTCGATTTCCATCCGTCGCGTCGCGTCGCGTCGGTTGCAGGATCAAAAAGTATGATTGAGCATGGAATGTAATTAGTGTGGGTGGAGTTTTTTTGTGTGGTGGAAAATTAATAGTGAGGTAGGTGATGTTCTCCTTCGGCTGAGAGATAAAAAAGTAATCAAGGGGAGTTCCTTCATAATTTAAACTTATATGAATTCAGGCCATACAGATTTGATTTTATTGAGTTAAATGATTTTTTTATGGTTTGAGGTCGAAATTCCGACTGCGTCAAAATCAAATCGGGAACAAGAACAAATTTTAAATATTTTTTAACCAAAAGTTTTCACAAGTTTTGATAAGAATTATCAAATTTAAAAAAAAATTTTGATCGAAAATATTTAAATTAGATATTCTCTGTAAAAACGATTTTTTAAATTACATATTGTATATATGAATATGAATTTCGCTTTCCACACAAAAAATAATTTAACATTTTAAATATACGAACACTTGAGTATTATTAATACCTTATTATTATTATTTTTTTTTTGCTGTCGACATTTAAATATAATAATTGTGTTTCCCACAATTTTTGGACTCTTCATTTAACAATATCATCATCACAGTGTGTTCAATAAAAAAAAATAACCATAGCGACCATATAATAATGTCATTAAATAAAATAATGTTGTTAACTAAAATTGCGGTGGAAAAATATCAATATCATAACGTTTAAAAATTAATATCATATTCGTTATAGTGCCCCGTGTTCATCCTCCCTTTTTTTTTTTTGAAAATTCTGTTCGCTTCGTAATAAATATTTTGTGAGTTTTTATTTTATTATTTTTGCATTTTTAATAATAAAGAACAACAACAATTTATTCGTTTATTGCCGAGTTACGAATGTATATGTATTTTATAAGGATGATATACTATCTATAGGTAGAATTTACGGGAAACCTCCCCTCTCCGCCTCCTCACCGCCTTGGTGTCAATACCGTGCAGTTATAAGAGAAATAATAATAGGTAATTCACATTTGTATGAGTTTACGGACGAGCCTTAAAACTACACCATCATTTCCTCAGAAGCATTTTTTATTACACTGTTTTTTTTTTTATTTTTATTTTATATATTTTACTATATAGGCAGTAAAATTTTCAGCAACAAGGTTTTTTTATATTTTTACGAATATTAAATACCGGGGCATTGCAATTTTTCATGTATTTTGTTTATTTCGGGAACATCAATTTTTGTTGCTCAAAAAATATATTTTAATTTCCAAAAAAAAAAAATTGTGTTTGTTATCTCAACTTCCCATTTTGTTAACTTTATACAAAAATATTATTTTATTCATTTTTATGTGTGTATGTATGTGTGTGTGCTTTATGAGCATTACAAAATCAAGAGCATTGAATCGATGTACGTGTGTGTTCTATTGGCATTGCTTTAAAGGTCTTTAAAAATATGTATTTCATTTAAAATTGAGTTTTGTTTTTTATGTCGAACTGAAATTATAACCAAACTTATGCGTAGATGAGATGTGCAAAAAATACATTTCAAAGAACAATTATGATTATTAAATTAATTTGCATAATTCTCAGAAATAATTTATTCATCGGGTTCTTTTGATAGTAAAACAAATTTATTTATAGTAAATCCTGAATGTTTTTATTCGAAATTATTTTTTTTTTACAAATAGAAAATTATTATCCGGTGGACTAGTAATTCAAACATAATTTTTGAAATGATTATATTGCAATAACAAAAATACTAATAGAAATTTATATATGTATCTATAAATATGTATATAGAAATAATTGTTTTTTTTTTTTTCTTTGAGTTTTTCGAAACACAGTTTTCTGGGCAATCTAATAAAAGGCTTAATAAAGCATGATACTCTAGGAGGCTTATTGTTGCAACGCATTTGAGGAGAAACAAAGTTTGCCGGGTACTCTAGTATATTATAGATACTAACAATATAAAACAGTATTTTGTCCAAGATTACCTTTCTAAATGGTGACCAAAAATTAATGTGATTTTAATAATTTAATGCCAAAAAAATATTAAAGATAAATCTTATTGAAACATCAGTTTGTTAAAATTTTGTGAAAATCGAGAATAAAAGTGTTTCCGTCGGTTATTTTTTGGGAATTTTTGTAAAAGAAAAATTAAAATAACATATTTTGATAAATTCTCCAAACCAATACCTAAATCCACAACCAGATTAGATAAATCGAAATCCGTAAACGGACAGCTATTATTTAACTTCAGTTTACTATATGTACATATTTTTATAGCCCCTTAGGCTTCCTGCATCCCAGCAAACCATACAATAAATATCATTGCATGGAAGTGTTTTTTAGTTCTCATATTCCCAGTGATAGATCTCTCTTAAAATTTATAACAAATTCAAAACAAAATGTTGAAAATCATAAATAGTCAAGTGCCCATTAATTTCCCGCTATTTTCGCAACTCTCATAATTCTTCACCATCACACTTGCATACTGCACCAAACCATCAGTAGTTTGTTGTTGTTGTGTATGGGATGGGTGTGTTTTTTTTTTCTCAACCCTTTTTCTAATACATACTCATAGTCGTACATCCTCGAATATACTTTCCACAATGTCCTTGTTAGCCAAAAATGTCAAAACTTTTATTTGCTTTGCTGACTGTACAACAAACTGTATACGAGTCCGTATACTGTACAGTGAGGGCTGTTAGGGCCACCCTGTGGCACTTTACATTTGCTCTGCTATCCTGCACAACACCTGATGTTATCGTGTCATTCCAAATGCAAAATGTTCACTCTGTGTATTTACATTGGTTTTTGCAATTTCAACCCCTCGAGGTCCTGATTTGAATGTGCATTCGGGCTGAGGGGCAATGTAGATTGAAATTCAACTTATGCTAGTATAGTGTACCGAGTAGCTGGAGCTGGCGCTGGAACTGTATAGCCCGATATGAGATGTAGGTCATGACGAGCAGAAGATGGGAACGAGGAGGCACAGGAGGTGGCAAAACTAAAATTCTAGATTGCAGATGTTGAGTGGGAACGGAAGTGACATTGATTAAAATTGATTAATATTTACATTAATTTAGTTTACCAGTTTATTTGAGCAGAGAATTTTCATTGCAACTTTGTTCGTTGGTTTTCGAAACGGAAGCGAAAAGGGTTAGGTGCGAGTTGGTTGAAGCTTTCATAAACGGTGAGGTGGCAGAATTTGGGACGCACCCCCTAGAGTTTTATATACCATTCCACTTACCGTACTCGTATTCGTACTGTTGCAATTTGCAAATGTCAATTGGGCATTAGATGCTACCTACCGATAATATTCAGCTGTTTTGTCGATGTTTTGATTGTTTTAGTTTTTTGTTGTTGTTTTGGTTGAAGGTTGAATAGAGGGCGAAGTGAGAAGCGACCGATGAGTTTTTGGGCATATAGGGTGGTTTTGGAAAACTGCAGTTTGGGGAAATTAAGTTTTGAGTGTTTGCCAAAATGTTAAATATTTATTTGCACAAGTGTTCGTGTGTTGGTATTGAGTGTGAATGTGTACAGGGATGAGTAAATATAATCAATGGTCTCGGTTGAGTTTTGTTATTGTTTGAATTAAAGTGTATTATCAGGATTTTAATTTCAATAGAATTCTGATTGTATAATTTGATTTTCGATAAGAAATATTGAATTTCATGATAGGAAATTGATCAAAATACTTTCTATTGATATAAATGAGAACTTAATTCACTAATGTTCAAATTTTACATACAAATCTTTAAAACCATTAAAGAATCTTAAATTTAGACTGAATGTTGCGTAGGACAGAATGATGAGAAGTCTGTCTGGATTTTTTATGCCTCGAAACCTTATCATTAAAGATAAGTACAGAACTAAGGTCTTACGGGTCTTCAAATATAAGGTTTCTATAGTCATTTAAGCTATGTTACATAAAAGGAGATGCTTTAAAGGATATACCTTTCTTCTTATCCGTTTAATTAATTCACGTAAACCATAAATTGCATTATTTGTGCTTAACAAAGACCAATTTAATTCTATACATTCAGGTTGTATGAACAATTTCAATAACATAACGCGTTCATTTACCGGAAATTTTCCAAACCAACACCCAGTGGCGGTATGGCGGCGGCGGCGGGTGGAATTTAATGACTTTCAACCGCAGTTTTTTTTTTATTTTATTTTACTCCACCTCAAAACCACCAGAATTTACGTTACTACCGCGATCCCAATAATGCACTTATTCTTCCCTTCCTCTGCCATCTGGTGCAAATTCCATTAATGTGTTAAGTCTCAAGCATAAGCATAGGTAGAGTTGTACTTATACCTACATATAAATACATATAATCGTATTTCAGAAGCCACCCACTAACTTTGAAAACCACAAAAAGAATGTTAATTACACTATAAAATTGCAAGCAAAAATTAGAAGTCTAAAATGGCATTCTGGGAGATGGAGAAGGGCAGTTAGCCGTGGGAGTAAAAATAAAAAAAAAACTAACTTAATACCTACCTGCACTGTGCACCTACACTACATCTATACGAATGCACCTTAAAAAAAACACACACACACAAACATACAATCATGGTGCTTCACATGCATACATATATCTAAGCCTTTGGAAGGAAACAGAGAGCCCTGGAGCTCAGCCTTTACTCGATTAGATACTATGGCACCATGGCCCCGTACAACCCCTCTAATGAAAGTAATTTCATTTTCCGGTTATTCTCCATTTCCGGACGCGCCAGGGCAAGAGCTTATAATGAAGTATTTTCGTTTTGTTGGCGCTACTTAGGACTAGGAGCTTTCGATTTGACAACAACCCAAGAGTGTGTGGCAAATGGACGATCCACGTCCTCGTCCATTGTTCAGGAGTTTTGTGGGTTTCTTTTGCTTTTATGTTCTGCATCTGGACGAAGTATACGAAGTGTTGGTGTTTTGGTGCAGAAACGTGGGCTACAAAAACCATCAGCGCAATATCATGCAAGAAACCAAAACAAACTTAAACGGAGCCGGTACTGTTGTCGTCACAGCAGAAATGAAGACGAACAAAAAAATGAAACAAAACAAAACAAAAAGGTCAAACGAAGGCAAAAAACAGGATCAAAATGAACTCGAAAACACAATGCCAGGCTACAAAAGCCGCAATAAGCAGTTGCAATTTAAGTCCTGCCTAATTACACATAAATTCCATATTGAACAAGGGATTTTCTTCCAGCATATCCACAGTGGACCTATCTGGACCATAGGGATAACACCATAAGCAGTAGTTAGTTATACAATAACGGTAGGAGCAGCAGCAGCAGCCGAACTATATTGCAGCCAATATTACTTGACAAGGAGCAGGGGGATATGCGGACTGCGAACTGCGGACTGGGATACCTCACTCCTGCTCTGTCCCTTCTTCGCTGGCTGTGTACAGTACACGCTTGGCTAAGCTTCGAGGTTAAAATAAATCCGCTGCATAGAGGTGGAGGTGGTATATAACTAAACATCCTTTCTGTATGACGAATCATAGTTTTTCTTCCTTTTTTCCCTTTGTTGGCCAGTTATTCTACTTTTTTTTTTGTGTGCAGATTTCAGATTAAAATGCTACACCAGCAGAATCTATACCGCCAGAGAGTGTAGGAGTGGAAAAAGCGAACATAAAATACCCAAAGAAAACATAGAAAACAACGAACAACACATCACTAAAACTATAGAATATACATATGCACACTACTTGTACACCCAACCAAATAAAAGAAGCCGAAAAGATATTAGCTACACAGGATGAGATTGAAGAACAAAAAAAAAAAAAAGAAATAAGTCGGAATCCTTCTCAACGGTTGAAGTTACACAAAGTCAGCAGAAACTCTAACTCGTATCCTGCAAGAGATGAAACCAGCCAAAGCCACTTCATACGAAAGGCTTTCCTATATAGTAGTAGATATTCACAAGTTTGGTGAGCTGCTAACGGTTCCAAGTGCCATGGTGGGATTTATGGGGTTTAAAGGCCTCGGTAAATAAAACTCGTATCATAGCATTGGGTACAAATTAACTTTGGTCAGTGTTAAAAAGCTTAAAAAAGCTCTTCATTAAAGTTCGTTATTTGTCCTTTTGATACTGGGGTCTCTATATAGGGTGTTCCAAATTTAACTCAAGTTTTGCAAAATTTTCTGTCATTGTTGTAAGTTTTGGCAATCCTACAATTTTGTATTAACCTAACATGATTTTCTAACTATTATTTGAGAATTGAAGCTAATTCATACATACATTAAAAAAAAAATAAGGGCGATGTTCTTGAAAAATAAAACCCTGAGGGACTAAAATTTAACCAATCATACCTCCACAAAATAACCACAACTGGTAGATGATCAATATGTCGAAGTTTCCAAAGTTCCCCACAATCGTCTAGCGCCTCTTTCACTGATTGATTAAAGTCCACCACTTGTTTCATTATTTGTTACTATATCAGTGATTAGTAATTTATACTTTGGGTAAACAAAAACCGCCTCCACATGGCAGTACACCGAAAACCCTTAAACAACTTGCTAAACACACTCGAATACTCTATATTCCGTAAAGTCACGGCATAATCAAGAATCAACGCTCTACATATAAAATACTCCTGAACACACACACATAAAAACGTGCACAAAGAATATATTTAGATATGTAGGTATGTATGTATGTATGTGGGAGGGTATATGTGAAGGCGGTATGAGCTGGCAGAAAAAAGAGAGGCGCGTTCTGGAAGGATGAAAGTTTTTCAAATTAGAATTTGAGAAATGTTCCACTCGGTAATGAGACTTCGTCCTCGGTGGCTGTAAACACTTAGGAACCTACCTACTCTAATATCCACAAAGTCAAAGCGAGTTTGGATTTTTTTTTTTTTGGGAGGGGGGTTAGGAGGGATTGGAAGACGAATATAAAGTTTTCCCAAAAAGCAAAAGACATTTGGTAGAGGAATTTATTTTGTGTTAATGATAATGAACCACCAAAGCCTTTAGCTCGTATCTACATAGTCAAAATATACCCCATTTTTATAGCTATATTTTTAGTTGGGTCGGTCTTAGAGGGGTGTATGCTATGTACTACTCGTTATATAGCGAAAGTAAAAATCTTTATGAACACTCAAATATAAAAAGGGTATATTGAGGAGGGAGGACCCCTTTGATAACTTTTTTGTTTTCGTATTTTTTTTTTATTTGCAGGTCTATCATGAACATTAAAGTTGAGTATTTTTATTCATCATCATCGTAAGGATTATTATTATGTATAACACTCGCCGCCGCCGCCGCCGACACGCTGAGATTTTTAAGTAGCCAGCTACAATAATTTTTATATGATGGGTTGAAATTTTATATGTTAACAAATATTATTTTGCTTGTAATAAATATTGCTCATTTGGATGGGTTCGGGCTTAACTGGGCATTGGAATATGAGGGTTGGTTGTGAGTTTATTAGCAATAGAAAATTAAGATAAAATGTTGAACGGAGTTTATGTTAAGATCATAAAAATAAATTAAAGGGCATACACCTTTTGGTTTTCTGGGAAAAATAAATAAACATTTATTTGATATTTAAGATCAATTTCATTTAATTAGAAAGTTTCGGATGTTATAGGGCGTCGATAAAATGTGCAAGGAGGCGTTTTAGTATTTTTGTTCATTTATTTATAAGGGTTAACGAATTTAACGTTCTGTTTCATTTTTTTAAAGATTGGGGTGGTATTGGATTCAGAACAAATATAGTCCAGTTGAATTAAAAAAAAAATAAGTATACGCCTCGGTGTACCTGAATCAAATTAGTTCAATTTGTTATAAGACATTATTTTAAAATAACATTGTAAACGACAGAAGGCCTTCCTATATTAGCATAATTGCATGGAAATATTAAAATTATTTATAACTCAAAAACGGCTGAACCGATTTGGCTAAAATTCGACACAGTGATTTTAGTCTGGAATAGCACATAGGCTACTTTCCCGTATGAAACAGATTTGTTTAAATTTTTGAAATCACGCCAACATGTCTGAACGGATCTAAATGAAATTAGGCATAGAGATATTATAAATAATGAGACTTTTGACTCAATTAAAAAATGTGTATTACCTAATATGATGTACTTTCTATTATTCACTATCTATTCCATACGATACCGGGACGAGCAGCTAGTGATGTGATAAAAATGAGAAACAGTAACTTTGCTAAAAAGAAATACTTTTTTTTTGAAATTTCACTTAACGGTCCATTGTTAGTTAGATCCTTGGACTTTGCATCTTTTTTCTAAAAAATTTTATTTAAATTTATTTCATATTTAAATTATTATTTTAGTATACAGAAGATTACAATAAAATATTCATTTACAACTCATACGTCAAACTCTAACTTCATAAAAATTAAATGCAGGAGTTTTTGTTTTCTAACATAATGAATAAACATTTTCCACAAAACTTTTATAAATAAAAGTTGAAACTATAAAAAACAATTTCCAACTTAGTTTTCCTTGTTGAAAGCAACACTTAAATCTGTCACTCAAATTATATTTTAAAACTACGAATACATAATATTTCAATCAAAAATGATAAAACAAAAGGAAAAATTTTAAATAAAAAAAGTAAAAAAAAAACATCGTGCAGTTAATTTAAAAATCTGACAAAGTTTCATCTTACTTCAACACAATATGTTGTTAACCGGAAATAATGCGCTACATAAAAGAGAAAATAAAACAAAAGTTACAAAAAAAAAAATAAAAGAAATTTTCCGTTTTATAAACTTTTGCCATAACCCTCCCATATTCCGACCATTTATCATTTTACTTTTCCCGCATCAGACAACCTGATGGGACACAGGGTGTGTTTGGTTTTTGCATATGTATGTATGTGTACATGTTGCCTATACCACCTACATATACATACATACAAATACAACATCTTAGCACTAACAAAAGTATCCGATTGTTAGAAGTCGTAATTTTTTCCACCGGAAGTGAATATTGAAACTTTGAGTTAAAAATTAAAATTTAAAAAAAAAAGTACAATGTCGAACTCTGGAAAGTGTCAAAAATAAACCAGATGCAGTGAGTAAGCATGAATACACGTTGATGGCAACGCCGCCGCCGGACGCCGGACGCCTCCGTCCACCATGCCATCCATGCCATCGAAACACACCATCTTGAGGTCCTTTAGCATTTTTGTTTAACCCAACTCTTTCAAGCTCAACTGCAACTGCAATATCCTTTGTGTTTCTTGATTTCGTTTTTATTTTTTTATTTTTTGTCGCTCTCTTTAGGGTCCTTGCTGACGTCTACGTCGTCGTCGACGACGAAGTCTCTTTTTGGGTCAGTTGTTAATTTTCGAAGCGGAAAAGAGGACATATTTGTAGGAAAACAAGAAAGAAAAAATGGAACTGAATTCGGTCAGTTTTTCGACAGCAACACAGCAGCAGCAGCTGTTTCCCTGCTCTGCTCCTGATAGTCCTGGTTCTGGTCCAGTGTTGTCCAGTGTGGTTTTCGTATAAAAGTTTTATGAAACATTTTTCAATTTTCCCCTTTTCCTCTCGCTTTATGGTCCTTTATTTTTTTTTTCTTGTGGCAAAACTCATTCACGTATAATACACCGAAATTACTAATTACTGTTGGCTATCAGAAACAAACAATTTAATTTTATTCAAAAAGTACCTGCAACTGTAAAAAGGAAAAAAATCATATCTATGCATGTTGGTATGCGAGTATAGCTATAAGTGAAACCAAAAACCACCAACCGGATGTTGAAGGACATCATCTGCCATTTTGTTAGTCTCTGATGTGCATACAATCTATATTATGATGAAGGTGTACAATGGTTGGCTGTATGGCCCTGAACAAAACCATAAATGCCCTGTCTCCTCGTACTCATACCTATTCATATACACATCAGTCGCAGAGTCGGTCAGGGAAAAACCGCCATAAAGCAACGAATGCTAATAGTCTTGGCAAAACGTGAACGGGAGTGGGTGCGGGCGAGGATGGATCGGATGGACTGTTTCCTATATCTTCCCGTCTAAAAAGTGCAAAACAAAAAGTTATGGACACTGTAATAAGTGGCCAACAACTGGAGCGCTATATACGGCAAAGGACATAGAACATAGGACATTGGTTGTTGTCGTTTCTCTACGAATGACGGACGTATGACGGACGGACGGACGTTCCGTTGAGTTGACTCTAATTATTACCATGTTCGAGTGTATGGTGTCATTGTGTGCGTTGCAACCAGGATTACTATATACGAGTAGGTAAGGTAGGTAGGTTGGTAGGTAATAGTGCGTTGTTGCAACTCCTTTCCTCCCGATGACATGACGATCGCGATGATGGCGGCTGTGTGTAGAGTTTTTCTTTTTATCACCATTTAACCATCAAAGCGAGGAGCAAAACATATCCTTGCAGTACTGTGTGCTGTTTTTGTATGGCTGCTATGGTGAGTGACCCACTTTGGGTCCACTTTCCAGAGATACCAGAGTCAGCGTCCTCCTCGAGTCCTCGACCAGTGTTGCTAATTGCAATTGAGCGTGGCGGACTTTGTGTGTTTCGTTTTTTGTATTTTTGTATTTTATATAGATTTTTTTACTTTACCCATTCCCGAGTACCAAGTCCCGAGTTCCGAGTCCTGACATCATTTTTGATGGAAATTGTTAAACTTTCGATATTGCACTCAGTGTTTGGTGTTGGGAGACTTTTGTATATGAAGTCTAGAGGATCTGATAAAACACACCAAATACCAACCACGAGAGCTGATGGCAAAGTGAGGTGGAGCATGCCGCCTGCAGACGCTGGCGCTGGGCCTACCATATAAAGCACTAGATTGTTAACTGCATTTTTCCAACCTAGGTTTATTTGGAATTTAATGAAATTAAGGGTGAATATGTGCAAGTGTGTGTGTGTTTTTTTTTGTGATAAAAAAAAAAACACCGTAGACACAGCTTTATAAAATTGAAAGCTAAAAGCCAATGGTTATGGTAGGCAAAAATACCTTCCTGACATCCATGGAATATGTTATAGGCATCTAGATTTTTATGACAGAGTAAACGAGGAACGTGGTGGTTTTTTATTTAAATTAAATAATTTATTCAAATGACGGTTGGGAATTGATTTTTTTTTAAATAAAATATTTAATTTTTTTTTCGTAGTTTGAAGTGGAAGCAAGGTAAAATTGGTATTTTTGTTTTTTTTTTTTAGAAGATAGGTGGCTATGAATATATTTTTTGGTTGGATAAACTTTTGGAAAAATCACTCAATGAAATTTAATCAATGAGGTTGGATTTGGATGTTGCTTAGTTGTACATACATACACATACATTATGTATCAACAGTGCGAGATTTAGTAGGTTATGGTGTTTGGTTTTAAAATGGTTAAATATTTGTATCGGTTGTCAATTTTTAAAGTTAGCTTATGTTAAACTTGCGGGGAGGAATTAAATTTCGCCAAAAGTCTTTATTATAAATAGAAAAGAAATTCAGAACAAGTACGTGATTATCCTTATGTTCCCAAATAAACTTCTTTGTCGAATTAACCTACCTAAACGTTGCCTTTTTTACTGCAGATGTACATCCCTAATTCCAAAGATAAACTGTAACTCCCTTTGAATGTTATTAGGCATCACTCCTCCTTTATGTTTCACGTGAATGAATATCTACTTTTGTATTTTCAAAAAAAAAAATAAAAATAAAAAAAATAATCGACTTACAAAAACATTCTGAATGGCATGTTGTGGGGCTGAATCCTTGAGAACGTAACGAAACTAATGTCAACAGGATATGCAAATAGTAAAGGAACATAAGTTTTGTAGCTTTAAACGTGTCTGGCTTCTGCATCCCATATCCACCCATCCATGCCACTCGTGTATGTATTCCTTTTCTCGTTTCATACGGCAGCAGCGGCGGCTGCAGATTGTTACGCTCTATTCGTTTCCTTTTGCCAATTCTAGAAATCTCATCCTTAACAACAAGAAGGATGCGACTTTGTGTAGGGATAGAATATAGGCTAGGCAGTCGTAGGTACTGACATTCACCTGGTGCATCATCAGTAGTCCTTTTAAAATAGTTCCCGAGAAGAACGAAATGAAACGAAACGAAACGAGATGATGCAGCAGTGATAAACGTTTTTCTGGTCCATTCACAATCACAAGCAAGGTTTTTGTAACGTAGTTTTTTTTTTGTATTTTTTTCGTCCTTGTGGCATGGCAAATGTTTTTTGTTTGTTCCTTGTGTTCATTGCTCTTATACGTATATAAATACTCGTATAAGGAGCAGACCGAGGAGTAAAAGGTGTGTGCGGTGTGTTCAAAAAGATATATGTATCTCCTCCCCCTTTGACAAATGCCGGTCTGTAGTGATAGGTTGGGGTTCCTGTATATCCAATCCAGGGAACTTATACAGAAATGTTTTAACTTTCAATTCTGATGTGTTTTTTTTTTTTTTTTTTTGTTTGTGTTTTGTGGAAAGCTAAAGTAATCTAGGTAGAACCAACTTACTCACTAGATGTCTCTAATGGTAAAGGTACAAAGGTGTGAAGTGATGGCTTAATCCGCAAGGATTCATCTCGCCTGATTACGTTCGATGTCGGAGCATTTAAAATGTGTTTTTTTTTCCTCTTCCTCCCATGTCAGTTATCCGTCTTTCTGTGTGTACTTTGTAGTTTTCACCACCGCCAAGCCATTATTTTTTTTGACATTTTATACGTGGCGTGTTTTTAAATGTCAAATGGTGCATTTAAATGTCATCCAGTGAGTCGAAAAAAAACCTTTGATGTCAGTCTAAGATCGAATTTACTTTGATAATTCCCATAAAGGAGTAAAGATGGCGCTCGTTTTGCAGATTTTTGGTGAAAAAGTAAAAAAATGATAACGGTTTTCTTTGCACCTACAATTTTCTAAGAACAAAAAAAAATGTATGGATGTAAGCATGTTAGCTGCAGCCGTAACGAAAACAGTCTTCTGACAATTAAGACATCGATTTCCGTTAGTTTTTTAGACTTTTTGATTAATTTTTTTAATCATGTATTTTGATCTGGAATAAAACGCACATGACAGATGTCAATCGGTCACAAATTCACAAAAAAACACAAAATCTACAATGTAGAAGATAAATTATGTACTAATAAAACGTTAAGACAAGTCTCGGTCTTGTATTTATAGTATAAAGAGTGGAGAAACGAGGCTCCCTATGTCTCCACTATAAATATGTCAAAGCCCAATGACATTTGACGCCATTTGCAAATAATTATGGCACATTCACACTTTGATTCTTTTGTTTCTTCATTAGGGTATCAATTGCTCAGTAATTATAAAAACGTGAAGTGCATTTCATCAAGTGTCATCACAATATTTCGTATCTGCAAACTGCAAATGATACTGCGCTGCTCGTCTGTATAATTTTCCACTTGATATAATTTAACTTGATTTTTTAAATGAATAACATGCATCTCGCCTTTTGTCCTGCTCACAGTAAAGTGCATCAGGGTGGGGTGTGGGTAGAAGGGGGTGGAGTGTGACGTGTGGAGATGAAGGTGGTGGGCGTATACCTGCCAGACTTTGTGCAATTTACTGTTTGTCTTAACATGGTTTATTATATCCTTGTTCCTCCCATCCTCAGCCTTCATTCAAAACAACTCTCATCTATCCTGGTTTTTGTACATACGGGAATGGGATATACAGTACGACTGCAGGAAAAGGAAACCTAGAGGGGGTAAGGGTGAGGGAGGGGGACTTTAAAAAAGAAACTCGTTTAGCAAATTTGTCAAAAGCTATGTACGACTACGAGTACAAGTACGAGCATACACTAGATGCATGAGTAGAGTATGTTTGTGATGAAGGAAGAGCTTGTGTTTGCGTAAGGGAAGTGCAACAACTATTTGCCTTGTTGCACGTTGAGTAAACACGCTTGTTTCGGCTTCAGTTTTCAACTTGAAGTTGAATCGACTCCGCACTCGCATACGTTCTCGTTGGCAGTGTGTTTTTCTGTTTGCATATTGCATCTGAAATTGCCTTAGAACTCATTTGAGCTATTTCATTAAAAATTTAAATGCATACCTATTTAACTCTGTGTGTGTATGTACTGTGTATACATACATGTGTAGGTTGGTATAACGATATGTTTGTCTTTTTTTGAGATACATTTGTCACTGTGTAGGTAGGTAGGTATAGGTACAACAACCGCATCGTTTTAACTTCATCAGGAACTTATGTAGGTAAAGTAAAGGGAGAGAAGTTCCATATGCGCTCTTGTTGAAAGTACCTATTATAATGCACGTTATACTCGTACTTACTCATACCCGCTATATGCCACTGTTGTTCGGTAAACGGTACCTGCAGCCAGCCCTGCACCAATATCAACACTGAAGCCAGCAGCGCAACGTCATCGTCAAAAACCAGACGCGCGTTATTTTTTGCAGACTTCAGTCGTAAAGCATTCTGAATTCAGCTTAATTTTTTTTTTTTTTTTTTGTTAGCTGAATAGTCCTTGTGCTGTTTTCTAGAATTGGCGTTGTTGAGATAATAATATTCCTCTTTTGTTTGTTACTTCTTTTTTTTTGTTTTTGTTTCTTGTAACAAAACTTTTTTTTTGTTGTTGTGTATGTAACTTAATGTTTGTCTAATTTGTATGTGTTTTTTTTTACATGTTTTGGCAGAGGTTTCCATTTCAAAACCGCCTGCATGTGTGTTTTGTGTTTTACCTTGCATCGTTACCTTCATTATAAAACTTTTAAAAAATGTTTTTATCTGGATGACTGCAGGGAGGAATACAGACTACCGAACGACAAAAAAAAATGATCTTTTTTGTAGTGATATGACGAATTGTTGTAATAATTTCGACAAATTCTCAATTTTTACCAAACATCGAATTGGATCTAGTAAGTATATCGTTTTTAGAGTTTAAATTCTATACATCAAAGAAATGCGAATGTCCTTTAATACAAAACACATATCCTGCTGTAGTCTCCTTGTATTCCAATGCATTGTCATCCGTTATTTGGTTGTGTATAAGGAACTTGCAACGGTTTAGAAAAAAAGAGAACAACATAAGTTTGACAAGTTTGTTTTTAAGTTACAATATTTGACAACTATGATAGTTAAAAGTTAGTTTAACAACGAAACTATTGAAGGATATTTTAAAAATGAAGAAAACTTACAAATTTAATACCGTTTTTGCTTCGCTAACTTTGAGATTAATTCAATTTGCTTTTTTGTAGTTTTGTAATTTCATTGAAAAGTCAAAGTATTCCAAAGTTTGTGAAACATGCTATACAACTATATGTAAATGCATTGAAGAAGAAAATTCATCGCTGCATTGAGATGATGATGCATCACAATATTCATGGAAAAATAAAAAAGTGCGTATACGCCAGAGAGTCCGAAAAAGCTATTGTGTGCTCGTATAACATATTGTGTATTTTAAATTTCAATAAATAAATGAAAATATAAAGAGAGAAGAAAAAACTGTTAACGTTCTTGATGGGAAGTTCTTAAAAATCTCTCTATTCTGAAAAATCGTAATAAAGACGGAAATTTTGAAAAAAGTAAAAACCATTTATAGTGTAATAAAACTTTGGTATATCTGACTCAAATATAATTTTGAATCATGTTATATTAGTTGTAATTTGATGAAGTCATATTTTCCATCAAGGTTATAATTTCGTCGATGTTTTAAAAAGCAAAATATTTATCTATATTTGTTATCTACGACTCTTGCAAATGAAATCTTTTTATATTCTCCTATTTTAAAACAGGTGTAGGTATTAAGTATTTCGCAACATTTTTTTTTTTTTGTGCAAACAGCAACATTTTTTAAAAAGAAAAAAAACAAATAAACAAAATTCGCATTCATGGCAAATAACTTTATGCAAAAACAACAAACTTGTGGCGTACCAAACCGGAGTTCTATCGAAACAGTATCAAAAAATCTAATATTTATTTTTTTATTTATTTATTTTTTTTTAAATTTATCTTTCATGACAGTTCATTTTACAAAGCCTAAATATTTATGGCAATCCTGAAGTTATTCCATTGATGTGCAATACAACGTTATTGGTAAGTAAAACTAAATTTCTAAAATATTTTCCTTTTTTAAGTCTTTAAATTGATTTTCAATTGTGTGTACATATATATACATACATACAAATATACTTTTAATTTTTAATAATGTTTTTTTTTTTTTAAGTCAAATATTGATTTTGTTAATTAAGTACCTGTTTTAATTATATTTAAATTTGTTTTATCAATTGAAAATTGAAAAGCCCGCAGCGCATTTTAAACTTATTAGAGATCTAAAATTAAAATTTAATATACATATTTATATTTATATTTAAAATACATCAATAAACAGCTTATAAAAAAGTATTTCCATCATCATCAGCAGCATAAAATCAAAACAAAAAATACCAAAAAATCAATGAGTAAAATTTAAATGTATTCAAATCTAGGTCATAAAGTAGAATATTATAAGAGTATCTGTTAACATATACATACATACATTCATTTATGAATTGATGTGGAATAAACGAAAAATTGACAAAGGGACGCGTGGAAAATAATTGAAGTTTTTTTTTCATGGAAATGAAAAAATAAAACAAAAAACATTAATATTAAAGCTCAATGATTTTCTCTGTAGGTAAATCAACTTGGTTAACTACATACATACATATGCAAAATATTTAAACCTCTATTTTTAAAAACTAAAATAAAATGTTGCCATAAAACATAACGGGAAATACAAAAAAATGCAGTTTAATTGGTAGGAATACATTTCGTTTAGTAAGAGAGAAAAAAACTCAAAGCCCTTTATGTGAAAATATCGGTTCAAAGATAAAGAGCGAGGATTTTTTTTTGAACTATTTAAAAATAAATGAAAATATTTAGAAACATTGAAACGGTCTTTATTTTTAAACATTCACAATATATTTTTTATCTCGTTTTTTCTCAACCAAAATATTTAGGACAAAAGCGGTTTGTTTTGAGTTTATTTTTAGCTTTAGAATTATTCATTACAAAATTTCACATTAAGTTATTTATTGTGGTTTGTTTGACATTTCTTTTGGCAAAAGGATGCATGAACATTAATCATTTTCATACTTTTAACCTTTGCCCTATACAACTATAAACATTAACACCCTATCTTCTATATAAAAAAAACAACATTATCCTTTCATTTATGGTATGTATGTATAGAGATCATTGTTCTATGCGGCTTTTAATTAAATATAATAACCACTCGTTGATTTGAATATCCTTGAGAACATAGTTTTTCCAAATAACACTTACGGTCAAAAGGACCATAATTGTTATATAAAAGGATGACAATAATTAAGTTCAAAAGAGAATTTAATAACGCGCACATATAACAAACACAAAGGACACTCAACAATCAACTTAAGGGTTTTGTTGAAATCTTTTCACGCGGCACTTTTTAACCACCACCACCACCAGCACCAACACCATCATGAAACCGTACCGCACCGTATATTGCTACCACAATCAACACCTTCGTTCTTCAGAGAACAAACGGTTTCCGATATGTATGTTCATGTATACATTTAACTCTATATAGAACCCACTTATTAAATGGCGCCCGGGAAAGAGTATATACATCTATTTAAGTTTATAAGAGAAGCGACCGACTCATTATTTCTGTATCCCCATCTTGGATTTATGTATATTTTCACTTATATGTGGTTTGGTACTGTATACGAATCTATTTATGTATGTATGTACTTTGTATATATATCCCCATCAAGGACCTTTTGTGCTCTTTTGTTTTGCATTCCATGCTCAGACGAGTGTATGTGATTGAAGCGTTAATGTGTGAATAATTATGAGGTAGCTGGAAATTTAGGGACTCTCCGCCGCCGCATATTCATTGTTATCTTTGTGGCTATAATGCAATAGGCCATATTATACCACTATGCCTCCGTCTCCCCCTCACACATATATACATCCCGGTAAAATCCCTTCAAGATCTGATTAAAATATTATTCTCATTTCTGCATGAAAAGTCATCATCCACCCAAGAAAGACGTCGACAACGACGATCACGAGGAGAGACGACGACGACACGGTGCGGTATGGTGTGGGGAAAAAGAGCTGCTTTGTGGCAGGATTTCTTCATCTACCCATTATCTTTTGGCAATTAAACAGAGATTTGAATTAACTTGGATTTTTGCACTTAAGCTTTTAGGAAAATTTATGTATTATTAGCACTCACATGCAGCAGGAGCTGGAGTCAGTATTTTGAGGAGCAGTAGCAGGAGCGCGGGATCACATTAAGTTGGGAAAGTCAAAAAAGGAAATCCCATCGTGTGGAAGTTAAGTGGAGTTGCGGTCATGTTCGTGTGAGGGTGCTGATGTGTGTTAAAAGGATTTTGTTTTTTTTTCTATCAACTAGGTATAGTTGTGATAGTGAGGTGTGGTGGTGAAGTAATAGGTACTTTGCGACTGTGAGACTAAAGCTTCTTTAATTGAATTTAAAATTTCGAGACCAGTTTGAATGTTTAGCGAATATCACGTCAAATTAGCTCTAGCCAAATCTTTTTGGCTCAAAACTCGTATTTAAAAAGCTCTTAAAACATTAATCATTCAATCTAATCTACAAAAACGTTAAACTTTGGTACCTCAATCTTAATTCACTAAATTATAAACATTTAAAATTGGAGAAAGATAGTTTATGAACAGAAAAAACAACAGCGGGCCTAAGTGGCTACCTTGCGGTACACAAGAATTGTAAGTTCATTCATTTAAAAACTGTAACTTTGATTCATTTTAATTTAAAAAAAATAAATAAAATTCAAATCATAAAATAATTAACAGAATTTTCCTTCAATATATTGGTTTATTTTCTCAATATCAACATAAAAAATATGCATTTTTATTTTATTGTAACATTAAAGATAATGGTTTTGTTTAGTATTACAATCATACTTTCGATATAATATAAACATCAACATCATGTTTTTCAAAGTCCTTCCGTAAACTTAGAACAAAATGTTGTAGGTACCGACGGATGAATGAGTAAACATAAACTTCTAAAGTCCTTTTTTCCTTGAAGGATTCTTCAAATGAAACAAAATTGAATAAAAAATATTTATGTTGAAATAAGACCTAAAAACAAAAATATAAAAAACAAGAATATAAAAGAAATTAAATTTCTCCAGAGAAAGAAGTGATTTAAAAAATGGACGTGGGTGCAGTAATTTCGACTGTTTGATATTTTTTTAATGAAAAAAGTTACTGTAGATAGATATATATAAGACAAATACAGAAAACCATTAAAATAATATTTTAATTGACTGCTAAATTAAGTTGTTTATTTCTCTTAAAACTGTGATGCGTATAGACATTCAAAAAGGGTGTCCCAAATTTGAGACAAAATTTCAATACTTCAAAATTTTTGTAGTAAAATATTGACGTTAACAAATTAACAGCCGATAGAAAAAAATATTAAAAATTTCAATAGTTAATAATAGAATGCTGTGTTTTAATTTATTTTCCTAAATTTTAAATTTTAATCGGCTTTAGTTCGAAAATTAAGTAGAAGTAAGACATTGTTGCTAAGTAGGGTCTAAGAATCCTCCGTTTAGTTGTTACTAAGCCTTTTCTAAACATCCATTCAGTGATTCAAAAAACAACAGATAGATAGTTAACAATACCAATTTTGCATTTTGCACGATATTAATATTATGCCAATATGATACTATATACAGCTTACGTTAAAGTTCATAATTATGTTATGTTGTTTTTTTTTTAATTTTTAGAATAAATATATCAGTTCTGAAATTCATGGAATTGAAAAACATTTTCTCTTCTTTTCATGTGAACAATCGCCATTAAGATGCGGAACACTTTTCCAAGAATTTATATGCATTCTAAAAATATGTAAATCCTGTTGGATGATTATCAATAGAAAAAGTCTCACAGCAATTTTCTTGTTTAAAACAAAAAGCTAAAGAAACAGTTCACAAATAATTTTTTAAATACTACCCCCTTAGAAACAAACAAATGATTCATTTTTTTTCTTATTTAATCATATTTTTCATTCAACCAGGGCTGTCTCTTATATCAAACAAAGCAATTTCTTATGACAAAAATTTCTTTTTAAGTGACTAAAATTTTTCAAGTCAAGTGCTTTGACAACGATGATGAAAAAAAAAAATAAAAAACGTTGAAAATTTACCTTAAACAATTTTTATCAAAGCACTTTATTTTTTTTATTATGAATTCAACGCACATTCCATTTTTTTTTGTTGCTTGTTTCCTACTGCAACATATTAAAAGACCTCAGAGCTCTATAATGAAAGGACTCTGTTATGCCTGGAGCAAGTTCCATGGCGAATATAATTTCCTTATTTTTTCCCTAACATATCTCGACAGCATATCACCATCAGCATACATTCCGTTCTGTTCCGGGACGATTCTTAGTACACAATCGTTAAGTACCTTTATGTATGGTAAGGACTTAAAATGTGCTGCTTGTTTTTCGTTTTTTTTTTTTATTTTAAATTTCTTCTTAAAAGGATAATGACAAGAACAAAAATATTTGTTTGCATAAGCTATTTTTTTTTTGTAAAAATACTAGACTAAAATAATTATTGTACAAGAAAAAAATTCTTGGCTACTGAAATGTGCTACAGAAAATTTACCTTCATACTACATAGGGTATTTATATTTTTTCAGATCATTAAAAAAGACTATTAAAAGTTTTTTTAGCCTTTAACTCCACTAATGTTTAATTTATACAGTTTTTATTGTAAAAAAAAATGTAAAACAATAATTTTTCTCTTTTCGTTTTGTTTTATTGTGAAGAAGAAGCAATTTTTGTGACCACCACTACCACGAACATTATAAAATACTTTATGACGAAGTCTAATGTTTTAAGTGTGCTAAGCAACAATTTGTTTTACGTGTTTTCTTTTAGTGCAAATAAAATTGTGTAATTGTGGGTAACTTTTGAGAATAACAAAAAAAACACTAATTTCGGACAAGAAAAAAAAAATCAGTCATTAAGGATATAAAACTTGTGATTTTATGTTTTTGTGTGTATAAGGAAGTTAGTTTTATGTTAGTTTGCGGAAATAAACCTAACTTCATTTTTTTGTAAGATTTCACCTTCTTTAGAGTTCAAATTATTTTTTAGGATTAAAATTCTAAATTTTCTTAAATAACGTAACTTGCAATATTTTATTGTTTTTGCTTCGAATTGAAAGAGTATGTAATTGTTACCGGAGCGATTTTTTAACTAAAAATCAAAACAAAACTCGAAGTTTTAAAGTCCATTGAGTCTATTTTTATAAACATGGACAATTGTGACAGGTGACGGGTTATAAATAAACACCTTGGCAACTGTCAAATAAATAATTTGAGAATTTTAAAGAACCATCGGAAAGTCAGCGACAATTATGTCAAAATAAAAGAAATGTTGTGACAGTACTGATAATTAAATGACAAGAGAAATTATTTGTTTTTGATATTTACACAGATTATAGAATATGTTTAGTAGACGGCGATTCGAAACGAATGTCAATTTTGACATTTCCACAACACTAAAAATGTCAACAAATCTTTTCAACAGATAAATCGATGAATCAAGTGATTTTAAATTTAATTGGTAGAACTGACACCTGTCAAAATTTATTTAATAAGTCTTAAAACTTCTAGCAAATGCTTTTCAATTTAGGTATCTTTACTTTCTCGACATTTTCGCTACAAATTTCAACATATTTTGACATTGATAGTTTTGTCAACAGTTAATGAATGAAGAAAATTTAGAATTAATCACACATTTTACACCGAAAACGAGTAAAATTAATAAAATAAAAATGTTAGTAAATATTATCTTTGAAATTCAGCCCTATCAAGAATTTTATCTGAACTTTTTTCCAAAGAAATAATAAAATTAATAATAAAAAATAGTATCAATAAGAAAACCAATAAAAAAATTGGTCTTCTTCTCAAAAATAAACTGTTAATTTAAAAGTGTTTTTTACTCATTTCCTAGAAAATACAATCACTAGAAATTTTTCCCACAAGAAAAAATTAATTGGCCACATAAAATAAAATTCCTCCTCAGCAACAAATTTCCTTTTTACAGCTTTCAATAAAATAAAAAAAAAATGAATGAAAGTACACATAATAATCTGTACGCATTTTCCTAAGTCATTCAAATGTACCCCCCGTTCCTCTAAACATATATTATTTATATTTTGTGTTTTTTAAGGTACTCAGAACGTAATTCATTTTTATTGCTAGGTACAAAAACCACCCTCCCCCCCCTCGCTCGAGGCTAGAAAATAGAGTATTTATTATTTTTTTATGATTATAATTTTGTATGCGCAAAACTCCCTTTTTTTTATTTGTATTTTTGTATTATATTTTTTGCTTTTTATTTTTATTACTTTGTTCAATTATTATAGAGCTATACACATTTTTGTAATTTAGTTGTTTTCAACACACTGGTATTTTTATTATTTTCATATAGATAAAGCCTCAAGAAGAATTCATCGAGGGCAGTGGTGGGGATGATATAATTTCCTCAACGGTAATGATTTGATTTTATCTATTAATTTAATTTAATATTATTGTATGTAAGTAAATTAATGTTATTGATTGCATGCGGACTATAACTAACAATAGCTTTGAATAAATTAACGATAGGAAAAATACTAAAATCAATCAAGCCTACTCAAATTATTAATATAATTGTCCTATAAGAAAATAACCACTTTTTTAATTTTATTTTAAATCAATTACTGAATTAACAATGTAAAAACTAAAGTTTTTAATTGCGTAATTTTATTAATTTTAATTTTACTTTGTTTTTTTTTAATTTTTTAATGTTTTTTATTTGTTTTTGTTTTACTAGGACGAAGCAATATTGGATGATGAGTCGGTTTTTGAAGAGGAAAATTTTACATGGGTTTGTTTTTAATTTCCTTTTTTATTTTTATTTTTATTTATTTATGTTTTTTGTTAAACTCATTTTTTAATTGATAGAGGTTCAATTTTATGAAAACATAAAATAAAATACATATGATAAAACATAATAAAAAAGAATAAAATAAAAAAAATAAAATACAATAAATTTAAATAAAATAAATTTAAATAAACAATATAAATTTAAATAAAATAAAATATAATAATAAATAATAAAATAGAAGAACAAAAATTAAATTAAATAAATGAAATAAAATACATTTTTCCTCAAAGAATATAAATAAAAAGAAAGCTTTAAGTTGACTTTGTTTACAACTTGTAACTGTACATTTAAACAAATTAAAAAAAAAAATCTTATTTGTGGAACATGAACTTTTTTAGCATATTTTTAGATTATCCTTTTCAATTAAGTTTGAAACATTTCTAAAAAAGACAAATATTCAATCGCAATAAAAAACTTCAATTGAAATTCCATAAAAAACATAATAATTCTTAAACATCCAACAAACTCTTATCAAATAATTTATTAATTTAAATTTCCATTATAAACTCGTATTCTGAGAACAAATTTCTTGGTTTTTTTGTATTTCTTTTTTTTGTGTTATTATTATTTAAACTTTTCTTTTAAATGGACTATAAAAAGAAGATAAAACTTATGTACCTACCATAAAATAGAGAGGCACAAGGGAAGTAATAATATCTTTGTACATGTATAGAAAATACACAAAAAAAAAATCGAAGACGAACACGAAATTCAAAAAGAAACAAAAAGAAAAAAAAAAAACACAAACAAAGAGAAAAACCTGACAAAAAACACACATCCTCAATAGAAAAATTTTGTAAGATAAGTATTAAAAAATAAAAAACTTTCTAAAATGGAGAAAAATAGAAAAAACAAACTTTTTGACATTAAAGATCGAAAAGAAGAAGACATTCGCAAAAGGAAAAAGTTTAAATAAAAACATATTCAAGTTAGAAACATACCGGAAAAGGGAGAAAAAATATACGTACACATGGGAATGAAAAACAGAAAAGTTCGTTCCTTCTTAAAAGCAACTGTCATTCTGTGCATGTATGTATGTAGTAGGTACTAGACCGCAGAAAGTTTTGACATTTTTTTTTTTTTTTTGGAAAACGCTTAGCGATAACTTTTTGGCATTTTGCTGTAGTGTTTTTTAAGACTTATTAGGCGCATTTTATTTAATATAATCGTCTATTAACTTTTGTGCTCAGAATTCTTTTGAAAACAAGATAGTTTAAAATATTAATTGATTGCAGTTAAATTTATGATTGTTTTAATAATATTCAACTTTCTTAATACTCGATGCAGGACGAATTTTTCTTAATTGATATCAATGAAAACGGCCCTTCAAATGTTGGCGGTAGAAGTTGACATTTATATACCGAACAAATTAAAAACCTAAACTCAGAGGGCGTGGCATGCACCTAATTTTTTAAGAAATTGTCAAAGAAAATGTTCAAAAAGGATTTAAATCACAACTTAAGTCTAAATAAAAAAGTAAGGAGATCAAAAATAATAATATTAAAGGTATCTTTGAAGCATCTCCAAATTATGATAAAAAGTAGTTAAAGAAAAATTATTGAAAAGTTTTCAAAAGCTTTAGCCTGCCTTTTTGCATTGCTCATTTCTCTAACCAAATCTTTTCTTTGAAATCTTTGAATCGTTATAGAGCCTAATTGAAATTGATTGCATAAAATATTGAATAGAATTCGAAAAGGATTTTCTGAAAATAGTTGACAACCTATGTACTTAAAAAATCAAACAATATTGAAAACGAAATAATGTAATGGAAAATCTTTAGATTCTCTCTTTAACACTAAGCCACATTGATTGGCTATAACCTACCTTCTATATACATACCTATGTAAGATACATATTTATAGATTTATTCACCGGAAATGGCGTATTGTTTATGTAAGCAGTAAATACCATATGGAACGAATTGCCATAGGTTTCTATACTCAGACTCACACACAATGTTTACACAAATTCTGGTCAAGTTTTGCAAAATTCTCATAAATTTCTTTGACAGGTTTATTTTTCCCATTTGAGTATCCCGATATACATACATATACATATGAATATACGAGTTACGAGTAGGTATATCCCTTTTCGATTTTCTTCCATATAAGTATCTGATAGTAACCATGTCCTCGATATGGCTTTGATATTTCCAGAGATATCATAGAAAATACAATTTGTCAAAATGTCAGGTAGCATTGCATATGAGCCACTCGCTCTCTCTCTCTCAATGGTTTCAGTATCAAGTGGTTTACGTTCGCCAATCTAATACACAAATATAAGGTGGAGCAGAAATAATGATCATCCTATCCAAAGAGGCCTTGTAAATAACGAAGTACGCGTTAAATCTGACATTTGTGAAGATGACAGCTGTCACCGTTAATGGCCAACGCTACAGGGCCAATGATTGACAACTTCTTACTACCGGAATTGGAGGATCGGGGCTTTAGGAACTGAACATGTCGATTTGGCACTGTCAGCAAGATCTTCCGATTTAATAATCATCAAGGACGTCTTTGGAGTTACTTCAAATCGTGGGAAGTTTTACTTGATCCTGGTGGTAATCACTTGATGGATATCATTTTCCCACTTAACAAAAAAATTGTAAAAAAATATCGAATCATTTTGCGCCACCTTGTGAATGTACCTACCACATCTTTGCGACACAGTTGCAGTAACACACAACACATTTCTATTTTCTGTAGAAGGAAGAGAAAGGACTAAAGGACACAAATTTCAAATCGAAATTGATGTTGTTTTCTTGGGTTTCACCAGGAGCTGGGGGACTAACAACATACACATTCAGTGATGGTAGATGGCGGTGACAAGCGACTTAAATGGCAGACAGAACACACAGAAATAGAAATACATATAAAAAACTTTGAGATGTGTTTAGATGTGTTTTGACCCTGATCTCAAAGAGGCGATAAGAATAATTATATATCTACCATCTACAACTAGTATGTGATGTGTTGTTTGTGCCAAGTAGAGGATGGACATTTTCCAGTAGGTATTCCATATCCTTTTCAGTTCCGTTTTATAAATTCGAAATTCGAAAATAAAATCCATCAAGCGTAAGCATTTTTTATGTATCAAACAAAAAATGATAAATTGATTTTGTAACGTAAATATCTGACTTAATACAAACATCCTGCGGTAGGAATCTTATATCTACATATTGACCTTTGAGTTTTTTTTTTTTTTTTTTTCTAATATTTGATACACTTTACAAGGGATAATCTTCTCAAGAATCAGCATAAATACCGATAAAATGCAGGAGTTTTGAACACAACACTCAAAAAAAAAACTAATATTGAATATTCGAAATGAATTATCCTCCGGCCAAAGGATTTTACCTATACCTACTTTACATATACACAAAAAAGGAAACTATGGTAACGTATAGATAGACATTTCGATACAAACAAATCCTTAAACTATCAAAGGATATCGAACTCAATTCATACTTATTTTAGTCAAGATTTATCGATAGGTATACATACATTGAATAGATAGATTTTTTATTTTTTTTTTTTGTTTGTATAGAAAATCCAGGACGAAGGACCAAAAACTATTTTCTTTAGAGAAATTTGCAATTTCCAAGAATCGAAACACAATTTTCTCAGAACGTTGATATCACTTTATTCCTTTTCAATAAAAATGATAATAGTTATACGAATCGAAAAAAGGAGGACAAAGAATTAAAACATGAAATGAGAAACGAAAACGAAATATCCTTGAAGATGATATATTTTGTTTAAATGCACGTTTATATAAGGTGGCGCAAAAAAAAAATAGAAAGAAACTATATTTTAAGTGATGGGAATTCGCATTTTGGAACTGTCATCTGTCACTAGTACATTAGTTTCCATTAATCACATTTTCCATGACTTTTCAAAGGATTTCCGGTAATAACTGTCACATATTCTTCTGATGATTGTCGACACAAAACCGTTCTCTTAGTTCTAAGGCTTTTAGGATGTCTTGGCAGTAATTCACATGTCCGAACAAATGTCAAATATAATTGACGGAAGACGCCATTTGCAAAAATTATAACATCTTCCTAAAGGGGGATTAATGTATGTCCCACCTTGTGATGCCAGTACCTATTCCCCTTTAATCGTTTCGCACAATGATTGTTTGACCTAGTTTTGAAGGTTCTTACAATTAATTACTTTATGTTTGTATCAGCTTCATATTTTGTTGTTATTGTTGTTGTTTTTGTTGATGGTATCCTGCGTCCTCCTCGTTTTAACATCCCATTTTAAACTTCTTATAAAAAGTGATAGTCGGGGTCGGTGCAGAAGAGCAAAGAAAAAAGGCAAAAAAAAAAAAATTAAGGGCCATTATGAGCAGGACATAAGAAATATAAGAAACAGAAAAGATATAATAAATATAAAGAGCACAACTCCCTAATAGAATGTTGAAACATAGTTTGGCTAAGGGGAGCAAACTTTTAAGAATAAGAAAAAAAAAAAAAATAAAGGATATACAAAAAGGATGTTGCACTATTGCACTATAAGGCATAAGAAAGAGGAACGCAAACTATAACAAGAAAAACAACGAAATTCCAAAAAAAGTAAAAATGATGAAAACAAAGTTCTTAAATAAAAACTGTTCATTTCCCTGAACGGTGAAACTCTGTGAAAAGGCGAACGAATAAAAGAAAGAAATTCATTTAGTCCTGTGCATGCTGTGCAGAGATGAAGAATATAAGAGGAGTGTGTATCTGTCTTTATGTATGTATGGACATCCTTTCACCCCAATGTCCTGTCCATCTCTGTATCACACCACATTCTTATTACACACACACACAAATAATTTGTTACTATCTCTCTTTCGAAATTACATGCCAATTGTAGAAAAGTGTTTTGAGATTGTTGTTCTGTTATTATACAATTGTGCAGCAAGGATAATAGAATTTTATCCTTTTCTTTGTTTTTTTTTAAGTTTTTTTTTTTTTGCATACGTAATTTTCTTTTTTTTTAATGTTTCTTTGGTATTTTCTTTTTTTTTAATATATATTTTTTTTTTTTTTGGTTTTTGTGTTGTTACTTTTGTTTGGTAGTGTTTTTCGAGTGGAATACAATAAAAATGGAAGTTTTTTCTTATTTCATTTTATTTTTTATATTACTGATGATGATGATGATGATGATGATGATGATAGTGATGGTGTTGTTGGTGGGAGGGTACTTTATTCTTGTGCGGTTAACACAGTAAAAACAACTGTTTTTCATTTGAATGATAATTGGAGGTGTTCTTTTTTAATTGGACTGTTTTTCCTCCGTTTTATGTTTGAAATAATAATAATAACAAAAAAATACTATAACAACTTGAGTTGTTGAATGAAGACAGTTTTTTTTATTAACAGAAAAATAAAACATTAAAAAATGAGTTTTTATTGGAAACAAGTTTTCAACACTACCTACTTCAAATTGACTTGTATATTTTTAAACTTTTTTGTGCAATTTAAATATTTTAAAAGTAAACTATTTAAGAGGTTTTCTTTTAGGGCAGGACCAATGAACTTAAGGATTGTGTCAAACCTCTTTGTTGTAAGGCTTCAGTTGAAAAATATAAACTACGGTTATCGGGTTAGAAAATGTGTTTAAACTTTGATCGCAGAAAATCGAATTTCATACTGAATAAAAGTATAAACGTTCTTTCAGTTATTTGAAATTCGATTACAATTTCGAGTTCCATTTTCTGTTATTTGTCCCAAATCAACTGTTAAGATGTAAAATAAGGGAACAAAATTGAAGATATTTGTATACTCATTTAGTGGCAAAAAAAATTACACCCTAAGCGATAATTTCAAAGTTTTAAAAAAGACTTTATCCGTATCCCTAACCATATCGTACCATCAAGGACATCTCTCTCTATTTTTCAAATAGAAATGTTTCGTCTTATCACATCCTGCATAGAAAGAGAGACTGTACCTTCTATATGATACCTGTTCGAATTAAACGTATTGGTATTGCAGATACCAAACGGATAAACGATTTTACTCGTTTCATTAAATCCCGTGTCTGTTCTTCCGCAAAGTAGACCTTCTTCAAATGACCCAGAAACAATCCGTGCACACTAACGACCATAACCGAGCGACCAACCAACCAAGCGACCGACCGACCAACCAAGCAGTTCCTATATGTTTCCATACCTCGTCCAAACCACAGCTACAGGATCTAGAATTCCCAATTGGAATGTGTCTCATTAGTTTCACATCATTTCGATCGAGTCGTCGTCGTTGTCGGGGGCTGGCCGGTCGGAGTCAGTACCACGAGACGATATAATAGCAAAACAAGAAGCTTCCTTGGAGTCGAGGATGTGTGTGTGTGATGTACCGTATACAGAGTGCAGTGCACAGGAACACTTACCTCGTACACCTGGAACTCATGTCAGTTAAATTTGATGACCTATTGAACAGTTATCATTACCATTAGAATTAGTTGACTCCAGCGTTTTGCAACTGGCATCTACGATTACGACCATATAGGTACGCTTTGTGTGCGTTCGTCCTTTGTAATTTTAAAGTAACATTGATAAGGGAGATTGTCTTTGTCCTGATGTAATGGTGACCGCATTATTATTGGCACTGTCAATGAAACCATTCAGCTAAAGAGAAATATCAAAACATAATCGTATACCAAAGCAAGTATGTTATACTAACCCGG
Source organism: Scaeva pyrastri (assembly GCA_905146935.1). NCBI lineage: Eukaryota > Metazoa > Arthropoda > Insecta > Diptera > Syrphidae > Scaeva > Scaeva pyrastri. The sequence goes on from LR989929.1 coordinate 75,788,074, forward strand.
GGCAGGACCCCAGCACTATCATCATCATCATCATCGTCATCATTCTGGATCTCCATCGCTTGATTCTGCTTCATTTAGGGGTATTCTATTAATCCTGTGACAACGTTTATGTTTCTTACGAGTATAGCTGATGGTTTTCAATTGCACAGGTTTATCACGGACGACGACGATGATAACGACGCACGTGTGGGAGGACGAATCTATGTTTCTAATATATGAGAATCCGTAGAAATTCCAACTGTATACTCGTAAAAGCCGTCCGATTTCGATTGATTCGAGCGACGACCGACGACGGTAATCCTTGTTCGTTGCCTGTTTCAGTGAATTGAGAGATGCCTGTGAATTGAATTGACAAATTGTGAATCCATGTAACGACGAATGACGAGGACGACGATGACATATCACAAAAACAAGAAATTGAAGCAATAGAAAATCCACCATTATTAAACATGGTGGATGTCGATAGATACCTTCTTCCGTTATTCCAACCATAACCATCCCTTCTCTCCTGATGTATTGGTGCAGGGGCTGAATGATGCTGCGCGCTGTGTTCCTATATTCTGTAGTTGAACATTTTAAATTGCTTCCTTTAACAATCGCTTATATTCTTTATCATCCTTGTTAGCAAAGTGAGGTTTGGCATATACCTACATAAAGAGGAGATTGCGTTTTCAAAGGGCGGAAAATGTTCCGTTATAGATTGAATTATGAATTACGATGAGTGTAGCAAAAAAGGTTCTAGAATTATATGATAAGAAATCGATGATGTCAATGATATGGTTGAAGGCAGTACCTTACCTTGTTAAAATTCAAAACTTCTCTATAGTGGTTAGACAGGAAATACTATTTTCAATAGAAAAGGATGTTTGATTTGTGAAATTGAAAACACCGTTGGTTGTTAGTGACGGTAAATTTCACTACTATCAAGTGTCATTCTGGTTTGTTTCTGGAAGGGGTTACCATATAATGACGAACAATTTAAATCTTACGTTTATAATAATTGTTTAAGTTTTGTATTATTTTTAACTTTTTTGAAATTTACCATTGTTGACGAATTTATTTGTAAATCACTGTTAAACTGACAATTATAGAAAGTTTTTAATACCAATCACTATGAAACCATAAATTCATTACTAATCAGTCTAAATTCAAACCCTAGAAACCTTTGTAATTAATATATGATATGCCCTTATTGGCATTTAATGTAGCATGTAATTGTAGATTTAGTGAAGTGTGAAAAATTTATAAATTATACCCTGTACCTGTAGGTAAATAAATTATTTCTACCTTTTCCTTGTTTCAAATGTCAAAGGAGACATGATTATTAGTTATTAAACACAATACATATTCAACAAAAATAGAATGTATGTAGTACGTTAAAAAATGGTTGCAATTGACAAAGGCTTAATTATTAGGAAAATGTTTATCTTGTTCCAGCAACTATTCAAACAGAAGTCCATTGTTTGAAAATATATACTTTCCTATTATATGTACATATGTATATGTATATGTACTTGTGTATTTAAATACTGTTTTTTATAAACAATTTACCATAAATTTGTTTGAACACTATAAATGCACCCTTAAAACTCATAAATTATGCATTCTATGGGAATACAAAAAAAAACAGGAAATTGATGAAATTTCCGTCAAAAGGTTATGACACCTTAATCGATGGATTTATGTTATAGGAAATTACTGGTAAATTATATAGGTAGGTACATATGAATATACATTTTGTTGTTTGTAAAACTTTTTCGGAAGGTAAGATTAATTTAGTCCTGATTGTACTGGTTTTTAGCAAAAAGAACTTTAAGGATTGTGTGTTTTGAAACGAGACTTTAATGCTCTAAGTACAGATAACAACTTGCACATAATGACAGTTAAAGTTTGAAAAATATGAAAACATGAATCTTTAAGTTGAACCAAAAAGGACTCTTAGACATCTAAGATCTACGAGTACAACACATTTCTAGCTTTTGTTAAGAGTTTAAGCCTTCTAAATAAAAATTTAGTGAAGATCTCTAATACATGTTTTTTTTTTTTAATTTCCAGGCGACAGACGATAATGGAAGTGGATTTCCACCACCACCAATAAACTCTCCACCTCCTGGTAAGTTAATCAATTTTAATTCTTAATGTTTTGAATTTTCTTAAATCCCTAAATTTACAGCAGAATTAGGGGAAAACACTACTAGGTCAAAAGTATCCAAGACGAGACTATATTTTGAACCGCCTTTTAATCGAAGCTTTTCAGGTTTAAAAATATACATGTCAATATTTTTGGTGCAGAAAACTAAAAACATGTTCAGATTAAGGGCAAATTTTGACGGAAAAAGGTTGATTTATAGGCATTTTTACAGTGACATTTGGAATAAAATATTATATGAATTTCAAAACATAGCGTGTTAAAGTTCGGTTATAAATAAAGTATATTGTTTTAAAAACGAGACTTCAAATTTGAATAGAATAAATTCAAGGACGAAAGCGTTACATAGTATACAAGAAAGAAACCGAGACGAAACTGACATTTTTTGATTTTATTGAGAACGAGACAGAATGATTTCTCAGACAGAACAGATTCAATGACAATAAATTTGACAGATGGATCTTAAATTTCAACAATATGATCACTTTCTACTGTCAAAGTTTAAATGATCCTACAGAAATACCCTTTAGGATCTTTAAGAAAAAATTTGGTAAAGATGTGAATTACCATCAACTTTAACCCATTTATTCGGAAAATATTTAATACATATTTTACGTTGATGTAACAATTTAAATTATAAGACACAATTTTACATCTTCTCTTTGAATTCAAAATATTATGTATGGGAAGATGAGAAAACCCAGTTTTCTAAAACACCACAATAAAAATCTACCCACATCTCGTCAATTTACTTCCAACTAAAGTGTTTGAAGAAGTCATTATTGACAGATCCCTCACACTTTACCATGTTTTCTCAAATTTCGCAAAAATCTACAATATTCTAGGTACGAGATATTATACGTATCTAAATGGAGTATCCTTAGGGTAATCACACCTATTTACAAATCCGCATTGGCCTGATGTAGCATCATAAGAACCACAATTAAACTTATACATCCATACGTCTAGGTCTACGTACGTTACGTACCGACATTTTGAAAACAGTCTCTACGTGAGTTTAGGAATACGAAGGTATGTAGGTATATGGAAATATTAACATCAAAAAAGGCAACTTTTTCAAATCTTGGAAACACTTCAAGCAAAATAAATTAAAAGCTTTACCTTCCGCAAGCAAAAACATGGTCTCAAAACTCTCAACCACTTTTCTCTCAAAGGAGTACCTACGTTACGTAGTATACGTACTCTCGGCTCGTTGTTCTTTAAAATAAAACGAAAACTAAGCAGAACTCAAGCTTTTTAAGGATATTCAGTTTTTAAAAAACACACACACACATACATTCTCAGTATAGAGAAAGAACAACCAGGCCCCAGATCCCCCGTCTAATTGTGGTTGCATTGGCTTATCCCAACATTCAACTGGGGAATTCTTCTAAATGGCGTGAAAGTAGATAAAGACCGTAGATCCTGATTACAAGATATGCCCCAGATTTGCATATACAGTGTACTCTTAGGTAGGTGTACCGTATTGTGTCTACATACATACATATAATCATACACATATTCTCAAATTTTATTCTGTGTACGGTACGGAACCCCAAGGAACCCACTTTCACTCTTACCCAAAACACACATTCCACAACAGCAATACTAACTTATTTTTTGAGTTTTTACCCATATACTCATTCCCGCATACCTATTCCTCCCGAACACCCGTTATGATGCATTTTATTTTGTGTACTTTTTATAAGTAGGTAAGTACCGTACTGTTTTGAACCGACTGACATAATATATGGAGAAGCGAGCGAGAGCAAAGGATGCTCGAGTGTATAGCTTCTAGCTGATGCTGGGTTGGTTGCATCCTTTTTAACTGCCTCGCATACGAGAATAAACCAACATCCACTCTCAGTCACAGAGATACATTTCTGGCTTTTTGATGGTTATTTTTTACAGTTCATTTTATGTCAGTTAAGCTAAAAACTTTTTCAATCAATATTCCTATAAATATTGTGCCCGCAAAAATATTCAACACAACTAACCGTCGCGTCGTCGTTGTTGTGCCAACTCACCGCTTAAGCAGACACACAAGTCCTTTTGCTTTTAGTATGTACTTCTGCCAAAAAAGCTAAGTGTGTTGAGTGTGTATGTGTAGGTGGATAGATTGTAATAGTCATATCATTTCGGGGAAAAAATGTTAATAGTGTGCACAGCATAGGCGGGCATGTAAAGGACATTAAAACGAAAAAAGGATGTTGAGCACACTAGAACGAACGACGCGACGACGACTAGGAACGACAACTATGACGGAAAGACAGACGAAACGACAGACGAGACGGATGGACGGAAGGGTGGAAAAATTAATAAAACTTTTACCGATTTTTAACAAAAAGTCCCGCCTTTGCAGCAAAGGGTTCTATACTAAGCTATTCAACATTGTGAATTTTGCACATTGGTACATTGATGTCCTGATGCTGATGGTGTTCCTCTGTTTCATAGAAACAGATGCGATGGTGATGGTGCACAGGACATGGTGATGGTGACGTTGGCGGTGGTTGTGCGGTGGCAATATCCTCATTTTACCGATTTATGGGAAAATGTCATAGACAAAGTTTAATGGTGGAAAATAGACCACAACAACAATGTTAGAGCAGCGCAGCGGCACAGAATGGAAAAGTTATCAAAAACCAAACTAGCATCAGGGCCCGGCCCGGATCCGTGATTGAGTATGTTTATGCATGATGTTCCCTCCCCTCGTCTTCATCCTTCTGTTGGTTCTTGGTGATTTTGCTGCTGCGCTTCTAAAGTAGATACGAGTATCTGTTCATTTTTTTAACTGTTGTCGAAAAAAAGGCGGTAATTTAAATTTTTCCTATTTTTTTTTTTTTTTTTTTTGTTTTTTTGCGAGAAAATGATATATTTTTAGAGAAAATTTATGATAGCAGTGATAGTTTTTCATGTTGACTCTTCCTACTTTGTTTTCGCTGCAGGCGCAGGGTATATGGTGGCTCTGTATCTGGATCTGTTGGGAAAAAGTTTTTTGAATTAAAATTTTTGGTAATCTGCCCACATGCTGTAATGCTGCTAATTACATTTTGAAATGAAAATCAAAATTTATACATACATACATATATTCTCTCAAAAACTTCTTTTCTGAATGTTTGCCGATGGCAAAATAAAAATAAACGAGATACGCGCATTTGTTGATGGAACACTTGGGGGCGTGTAATGCACCTACCTATACTTATACACTACACATATAAATATTTCCACTAATACCTAGAACTAGAAACATGGTCATGGTCATACTTGGAATGATGAAGGATTAAAATAAATTATAAATGCAATAAAGTTTTTGTTCCCATTTTTGTTTGTAACTTTTATTTTTACATTAATGTTTAATTAAATTAAGTCGTTGTGATCAAAGTTTTTTGTACTTCGGGTGTTCTCGAAATTTTCCACAACTAGGTAAATTGAATCAATAGAAGAGATAACAGAAATTACAAAGCATTGCATCTTTTTTTATTTGTGTTAGTATAAATATTACTTTTAAAACAAAATTTGACTTATTTAATTTAATTTACTTAATTGCTTTGTATTATTAAAAATTGTCTTAAGCAAAACAAAGAATTACTGTTAAGACTCCTTTAAATAATGTTCATTTCGTTTTTTGACTAACTTCACTTTTAGAGACACGGTCTACGTAATCGGTGAAGACTTTTAAAATATTTTCGTTTTAATAGGTATTATCTTCATAATTCGTCTTTGACACATGGTAGCTATGAGGCGCATTTTGACTTTTGAGCAATACCAAGATCCAAGAGCGTCCAATTCATCAACTGTTTGATGTGGATTTTTAGCTTTGTGCGTCATTTTAGAATGACAGTTGCTGCCAGTTCATTAATAGTGAACGCTTAAGAGTGACAAGTACAAACTTCTCTTCCCATGTTCTGGATGATTTGGACATGGTTTCTAAATCCTATCAGAACATATTTAAAAACTCTCCAAAGACATCTGCCGATAGAGAAATGCCACATGGTTCTACCAACAGTCCACTTCTTTTAATTTGTAAAATGACAAAACCAATTTGAGTGAAGTTGTTTTTAAATCTCGAATAAATAGCCATAAATAAGTTTGGCAGTTTAAATTGAAGGTCAGACCTTATTAACCTGAATTTATCGTTTTTTTATTGTAGACTTCCTACTGGCAAACAATAAAATACCTGCCTCTACAAAGGAACATTATTCATTTTTTTTTGTTGTTATTATTTATTGGAGAAAAAATCATTTAAATTTAATACCACCTTCATCAATAACTCATATTTTTGAGAAATAAGAAAATATAAAACAGCATTTTATGTACATAATACTTTTGTAAAAAAAAATATATAAATCCCTTTTTGTTATTCCTATTTTTAATATTCAAGGATTCAATATTTTTTGTGTTTTTTTGTTTCAGCATTCCGAGGACCAAAGGGTGAAAAAGGTGAACGAGGCATCAAAGGACCACCAGGTGATAGTATACGAGGTCCACCAGGACCACCTGGGCCACCTGGTCCAAAAGGTGATGCTGGCCCATACGCACCCTATGTGGACTTTCCAACGACAATGGAGGGTGTAAGTAAATTATATATTATCTCTTTTGTTATATGTATGTATGTATGACGTGTAGGTGTAGTTGTGTACTCATTCAAAAAGCATTTGTTTTTGAAAACAATGTACGTAAGCTTCTTTTTTATAACAACAACAACAACATCAACAAAAGAATAAACACGAAAACCCTGAGTCTTTGAAATGAAAAATACAATAAACTTCATCCGTAAATAAATCTGGAATATCATGACTACTATTTTATTTTTGGAATATGAATAACATTTTTTAAAACATGAATTCAAGTTTTTGTTACATTAGTATCTACCCTAGTACCTTAAAGGCATTAGAGATGGCATTGCATATTTTGGACTAAATTTTCTGATACTTTCGCAAGTCTCGTCGGTCTCGTACCTGGTCTCACAGCTTCGACACTTAAAAACTATTTTTTTTTTAAATTTTAATTTTTTATTGATTTTTGTTGTTTGCGAAAAATTTGAAATTCTTCTACATTAATTTTTGGACCGTCCTTACAGTCATAAGCTGTCAAATTTCATTTGCTTAGCCTTGTATAAAATAAAAAATTTCGAATAGATTCAAGCTTTTGTAGAAAGAGAGAATTTGACATTTGGAAACAAATATAAGGTAAAAAGAACATAAATTTTGTTTGTTTGTAGAGAACCAGGGCTGAGTGACTTACAACTCTCCACCATTCCTGTGTGCGAGTAATGGCCTTGATGGTTTTTTTTTATGCTGAATCCGAACGGCTAAATTTTTGAGAAAGCACTTTTCATGACAAGAACTATACTCTATGTGGCACATCAAGCAGTGGTTGAACTCAGACCTCTGAAATGACAGTTCTAAACAGTTTTTATTATGTAAGGTGCTATTCACGTGAAAATTACATTCCTGAAAGAAGAAATAGAGTTACCAAGACGTTTACAAAAATTCTATAACTTTAAACTCTTAAGCTCATACAAATAATCATTCATAAAAGTGTCCTTAAAGGAAATTTCCATCAATATGTCAATTATTCACAAGTAAAAGGACTACAATATATTTATGGCCCTTTGTTTAATTAATAATAACTGTGCTTAGCAATGGAATTACAAAATTGAGCTTATGCGAAATAATTGACATAAATGTAAGAACTTAATTTGTAATTTATTATATAAATCAAATCACTTCCTGTCCCATCATAACACCATAAGTAGCTATACAGACACAATATTATGAGGATTTATTCATTTAAGTTAATTTTTAGATCGGTCCTGAGCCAAATATTATTCCTCTTTCCATTTTGATTGAAATCTAATTAAATTTCCAGAGCAGAACTTAAATATATACACACACATTTACATGCATAATATTATATCACTTGATGCTTATTCAAATCCTTAAAGTTAATCTCGCATTAATGCAAATGACTGCGCCGTAAACATCATCGGAAAGAAAATTAAATATAGGAGGTTCACCCATACTTACTTAGGAGTATATGTATATTTATTATAAATATCAACCATTAAGCTCTGCACAATATGTTAATAAATTCAAATTCAAATTACATTTGCATTTTAGTTAATGTCCCAAACTATTATCCTTGATGACGACCGCCTCTTTTCTATCCGATTATTTTTGACTGTATATAGAGTTGAGGTACGAACATTGTAGTCGTCCCTGCTGCCATTTCCGTTTGCCATCAACTATTTTATATGAAATCTCCGCCCAATTTTTGCCAAATATAATACATATCTGTATGAGGAGTTGTACAATGCACAATATAGGTACTCTCATTTCTCGTATCTCAAATGCTTTTCTCTTGGTGTAATTTATTCAAATTGAAATTATCCTAATTACCCAAAATAATTTAAATGTTAAATTATTTCCAGAAGCTCATTAATTTATTCTCTTGTTGGCTTTTATTTGTGGTTCCTTTTTTCCTGTGAATCCACCAGCAGCAGCGTCGTCGTCGTAATTCGACTCCGACTCCGAATCCAACGACGACGACACGGGGCCAAGGATATTCAATGAAATATAGGAGCTGAATTTATCCCTTTGACACGAACTCTTGTTTTGTTGCTTTTGTTAATATATAGGTATTTTGGCAGAAAGATGAGGAGTTTTTTTTTCCTTATAAATACACAGAAGTAAATCCCACCTGCTTCCTGATATGTATGTAGGTAGGTATGTTATCAATGTATTTTCTGCATACAAACATACTCGTATCTAGAATATGAAAGGTCACAGTCGTTAAACAGTATAAGGTACACACATGTGACGTTCACAATCTTTTGAAAGTCATTAGGTAACTATACGTATACATATGTGGATGTATGTGTATAGTATCCTCCTACTCCTTTCTTCTAGAGGAGGCTTTCAATATAACATTACTTCTATTACCTTTACCACAGCCAAAAGCGAATTCGACGACAAACAGCTCGGCGTCATCGTCATCATGTTAGAAATGAAGTTTCGTTTATTTCTGTCAACGAGTTAGTTGTTCCTCGAGCATTTTTGGCATATGATATAATAGATGACAGAGCCTCCAACATATGCTCTAGCTTTTAATTGATCGTCTTAATATGGAGGAAGTTGTGAGAAGAGCACATAGGTACATATAGGAACTATAACGTGGTATACCTTCAGCCTACGCATCGAGATGTCAAGAAATTAATTCAAAGCACTAAAAATAACAATAGCGCTATTAAAGGAGGAAATGCGATTTAAATGCTAATTGTATAATATATATGTAGGTATACACACAGGTACACTATTGATATCCTTACTCATATGTACATATGCATACTTATATGCCTCTCACCTATACTGAGAATATGTTCTCATAGTATGGTTAACCTATGCTTAATGTTTAACATGTTCACCGAAACTGTACGTGTCAAAATTACCAACAAAATTACTAAGTTTCGAACTCTGGGAATGACTTAGGTACACATCAAATTCTATATCTATTAAAAATTGAAGGCTACAATTTTTTGATGATAATGACAAATGACAATATCAAATTCCCTATTTCCTGAGATTAAGGATATTAAAATTTTAAATGTGTCAGCAAAATTTATTTAAATGTTCTTAAAACTGTATAAGACTTAAAAATAGGTCGTAAAACAAATAATAAATAAAACTAAAAAAGGAGTCCCAAGAATGTTGAAAAAAAGGGGCAGGGGTAGGCAAAACACTCCTCAGAAGTCCATTTGTTAACTCTTGTTAAATCACTGGACCAACTTATTTCGCCTGATTCGCTATGATAATTCGAGGAAATTTTTTGGTGGGCTATTTCACATTTTTAGTAATTTTAAAACTTTAAGTTGTTTCAAAATTTCTTTTTAAACATATGTATGAATTTTAGCATGAAATTGTTTCACAAAATCAAAAAAGCCTTGAAGGTATTGTTCTCTAATTTCCACTCAAATATTGTTGGCCTTTTCAAGTAATTCGAAAACCTTACGTTACTTACATAGATTCTCAGATCTACAAAGTCCGTTGGACATAGGGCCTCAACTCGATATATTTTAGCACCCTCCTGACCCGTAATGCAGTCATTAAGCTTGTGTCCTCTGCCACTTGCCTTCCTTCGTATAATGGTATCGATGGGTTTCTGATCTGTTCACCTATACATGTCCTCGTTAGAGATACGATTAGTTTAGAAAACTAAAATTGTTGTTATTATTTTCCAGGTGTTGTATCCGTACAGAAAAACTATTTCTACGTTATAGTCGTAACTTTGTGCTCAAGCTGCGAGATTTGTTCCTCCAATCATTGGACAACATTCCGAGCACATCCTTTGCTTTTCCGATGTTTAGTTCGGTTCCTCTTTCAGTAGAGCCGACACTTCCAAGGTATTGGAAGCTCTACTTTCTCTACTCCTTATTGAGCAATGTACATGTACAATACTTTAAATAATTAATTATAATCTCTCCCAGTTAGGAACCACATTTATGAGTGGTAACTGACCTCTAGACCTCCTAGAAAATAATCTAACTACGTCAATACTGAGTCCCTCAATTTCATGTTCATCTTTGTATTGGAAACAGTGTCCTTTAAACTTAAGACTTATGACTTTCTAAATCATTTCCACGTTAAAATTAAATTCGAGTTTTTTGTAACTTTAATTAAGAGTCCTTCAAACAGTTTCGGTTATATCCTGTTACTTTGAAAGTGTATCTTCAAATCGAAAAACTCTATCCTTGAAAACAAAAAAATATTTATTTTAATTCAGAATTTTAGAACTATTTAAATTTGAAAAAAGTCATTAGAAGACAATTAAGAGTCTACGAAATGTAGAAGGTTCTATAAAAATTGTGAACTGAATCTTTTCAAGAGATTGAAAGAAAAGAATGAGTACCTGCCACATTTTAATGAAATATACATTCATAATTGTGTAATCAAAAAAATTGCTATATAATATATGACTGATAATAAATTCCTTTTTTTTTTGCTTTCAGATATTCAACGGAAAGTGTACATGCAACGCGTCTGATATCCTAGAAGCATTAAAAGACAGCGAAACCCTGCGCGAATCAATACGAGGACCTCCCGGTTTGCCGGGTAAAGAAGGAAAAACAGGTGCTCCTGGACTCACGGTAAGAAGGATAAGATGAATGTTTTATTTTTGATACCCATATTTCATATTATATACATGTTTTATTTTTTTGTTCATCGTGCGTATTGTCACTTTTTATAACCTCACATTTTTCACCTTTACATACATAACTTCAATAATGGAATGGAATATAATATGTATACATCATATGTATATTTATAGCTTTTGCATATGTATGAAAATACATGTGTTTTCTTTTATTTTCGTCTGACTGACATATGAGCATATCCTTTTTTCGTGATGCGTGTATCATGATTCAGTTTTGGTATTCTATTATATTTATATCATGTAATTAAGAGAATGAATTAGATTACATGATAATAAAGCAATGCGAAAGTTTTGGTTTCATAACAAATTATTATTATTTTTTTTTTTATTCTATCTGCCATACAAGGACACACTTTTTTTTTTGAAAATCATGTAACCGCACGCAAACTATTAAGGACACATTTTTTTTCTTTTAATAATTTATGTAAATATTTTATGGATTTCCTCTATTTCTCTGTGTGATCAAAAAAAGCACTTATGAAACCCTTTTGCAGTTAGATAGATTTTGAGGACAATAAATAACTAAGGACATGGCATAAAACAATCAAACAAGGAACAAATCTGGGGCACAGCTGGAATTTTCACTCATTTGTTCCATACATAAAAGTCCTATTAATTTAGTAAATATTGGTTGATTTTCACATCCTACCACTTTAATTTCAATAAATAAAATAAAGAAAGTGCTACAAAATATGCTCCATTGATGTCAAAAATTTGCATTCTCTCCCATTTCAAAAACTGTGAACACAATTACCTTAAAAAGGTTAAAATGTCAACTTGTTCAGAATAAAATCTTACACCTTATCGTGTTAAAAGCGGAACCACTTAGCCCATGACGTTTAAGGTTAAATAAGATATGAAATAACAAATTTATTCTTACTGAAAACTCAAAATCCCATTTCATCCTTATGCAATTTTGAGAAAATCAAATACATAATATTTTAGATGTCCAACTTCTTATATGTATTGTATGGTTCGAAAATATTACTTATTCAATTTCCACTTTCTTGGAAAGACTATAATTGAAAAAAGTGTAAGAGTTCTCTCCAAATATAATTTAAATAAATAAATTCTTATGAAATGTTTAATAAAACTAATCATTTTCATCAAATTTTTAAATTCTTTCATTAAATTACCTCAACCACAGTTCACTTAATATTTATCATTCTTTTTATTTTTCATTCCACATTATTACTTTTTTTTACAAACAAAAATGAAAAAAAACACCAACAACTGACTAACACGGTAACTTCCATTCACTAACGCCTCAGATTCAGATGGACAAAAGCCTCCAACATTACCTGAAGAAAAAATCGGTAAAAAAAAAACTGAAAGCAACAAAAGAAAATCCCAACTTAATCCCAACAAATTAAATAAACTAAACAACCTCAAGCTCAAAGTTCCTGCTAAACAAAAAAATAAAAAAAAAATAAAAGTATAAACGTCTCATTTTTCACAATTACCATGACTAAACCAATTCAGTTCAAAAAATAAAAAAAAAAACTCACCTGTTTTATAAAATTCTTGATCCCAACACAGAGTGACTGTTCTTAACTGCTTTCTCTCTGTTGACTCCAACACCCTCTTTCGCTTTTTCAAAAAAAAAAAAGCAAAACAAGAAAAAACGAAGAATTTACCTTTGAACTTTCATTTCCCTCAGGCAATGGAAAATTTACCAACCCAACCTCAGCCACCAACTCTTAGGCAACCCCGAAATCCCCATTCCAATTAAATGTCTACATACATACAAATATACCTGCAATATAGAGGCACCCACAATCTAGCTAAGTTTAATTATAATATTACCTCTACTATAATACATACTTACACCCCCATCCCCCTTAATAGCAATTTTTGTAAAAGACAATCCGCCCCCTAACCAAACCCCATATCAACATTTAGACAAACACAACGACAAAAGTGCCAGAATTACCCCTAGTCCTAGTGATAATCCCGTTGTTTTGCAGTGGAATATTACATTGACAATAGTGTGTTGTCAAAGCCACTCCCCCCGCCCCTCTTTATGAGTCGAAAACACAACAACAAGAACAAAAAAACAAAAACCCGCATTTGGCAATTTAATGTTTACGCTGCGAATTTAGGCAATTTAGTTAATGCCTGCATCTCCAGTCTTTTTGTGTAGACTCGTAATACAAACGTGATCTAGTTCCCTGCCATATTGGCGTGTCTTTGTTAAGCTAGAAATTAGCCGCCTACTACAGTAGAATAATACCGTTCGACGCACGACACAATGACAATACTAATTATTTTTGTATCTCTTCTTTACTTTACAGGGTGCTACTGGTGTGCCAGGTGAACGCGGTGCCCCCGGTCCGAAGGGCGACCGCGGCGATAGGGGCGATCCTGGTGCTCGTGGTCCCGAGGGTCTTCAGGGCAAGAAGGGTGAGCCCGGGCTGGACGGGATGCCCGGTGTGGCGGGTCCTCCCGGTCCAGCTGGGCCACCCGGTCTTCCGGATAACTACGATGTAAGTATTCTATCTTTTTTTCTATCTTACTCCATTTTGTATGTCTTTTTTTTTTGTTTTGTTTTTCGTTATAACGAACGAATTTTCTTGTTTGATTTTAATTGTAAATGACTAAATTGTTAAGCCTTTTAACACCCGTTACTTAATCACCGAATTCATTCCGCACATTCCTTGAGACTCCTGTGTACGTCAGACCTTTCCGTTCATATCCAAAACCAATGAGAAAAAGGGTACCCAGTACACCCACATCCCATGTTCCACCCATTCGAAGGAATTAGAACTGTCCGCCAAATAAATCATTAAGCAATTATTCTTCACCTCCTATTTTCGCGCGCTAATGTCATTCCTTTCGAAACAAATTGCTACCGGAGCAGGAGTTTCGTGCCAGGTTAAAAGAGAGGCAGGTCCTTGGTAGGGTATCGGTACATTACGTATACCCTTGCCAGGCAGGTCCTTTTGAAGAGTTGTTTCCCATCAACACATCCCCTTTCAACTCCGTGGTATACACGGGTATTTGGAAATTTCCTAAGTAAGTTGTAATGTGATTTTTTTTTCGTTTTTGTTTTGTTTGTTACTTTACTACCTCCGTCTCCATCTCTGTCTTCGTTCGTCGTTTTTATTTCGCCAACTTCGAATTTGACTTTATTCGATGGCACCGTGTTTGCGTTTGCTTTCAACTTCCGTTCACACGGAGAAAACAGTTACAATTACGATGGGAAAAAATACCCATACTCGTAACTCGTTGGTATGTCTATCTTCTTATGTATGTATGTATGTTTGTATTTTAGGAAGCGAAAAGCCATTGAAAAAGGTTGCGTTCTTCGTCTTATGGTTTTTTTTTTTTTGTCCATGAATCGAGTTCACCCTTTTTGCCGGTTTGCCATTATTTTTACGTGCCTCGGGTGAGAAAAAAGTCAAAGAAAACAATTTGCCTAAACTAATTTCCTTCCTTTTTTTGGCTGCAAGTGTGTTTGCGTTTTTCTTTTCCTCTTCTCTTCTCTTCTCTCCGCGTCTTTTTTCTTTTCTATTCTATTTTGTTTATTTTTATTTTCAACGTTTTTGGCCTGTAGTCAAATAAACCCCTTTAACGGGCTTCTGGACAACATGGTGTTCTGTTCTGGATCTAGATCTGGGACATGAATGGCTAAAGTGAATTTCTGTAGTTACGTTGTTTTTCGTCGTCGAGATTTCCATTAAGTTTTTTTTGAGAAAAGTTTTGGGTTTTTCAAGACTACAGGGTCTTTTAAAGAACATTTCCAATTTTAATGTTTTGAAATACAATTTTACAAAAATCTAGCTCATAAATTAGGCTGAACTTGACCAATGGCATGGATTGTGCTGGTTTTTTAATATTTGAAAAGGTTTGAAACATATTCGTCAATAAGTGTGAGTTCAGGAAATTTGGTGACCAGTTCCTCCAATTTCGGGGTCAGCTGAATTTTAAACGTGTGGAGGGCCACTCTTTTAAACAGAATTCTCCTTTATATTTCCGTCAATTAATAACTCTTAATTATGAACCAAATTTCGTTGGGGTTTTCTAAACTGCGATCAACATTTTTATTTGTTCTGTGATTTTGCAGAGTTATTGTGGTTCATTATTTCAAAAGAAAATATCCCACTGTTCTCTGAAGGTAACCTTTTTAAGATTTATGTGAATAACCAAAGTTAAGCATAACATTAGACCCATCAAGAGATTAAAAGATTTGACGTATACCGATTTGACGTATGCGTCAAATTTTTTTTACATAATTTCAGTTTTTTAAATCTCTTCCCCATTTGACGGTGAAGATGGAAAAAATGTGATCTTTATCTTATTACAAATCACGTTTGTTCTGAATTGACAGCTGTCAAATTGTGTTTATTTTTCTAATCATTGGTTGGTAACACAAATTCGAATTTCGAGCTAATGGTAGGACACCCTTTCCCTCCATAAACTGAAAAATCTCCAACTATATACATAAATTCCTTAAAGATTTAAAATTCTGGCGAAATTCTTTTAAGACATGTCCTGCTTTTATTTTATCTAGAGAACGGCCATTATCTTGATGATGTTATGGCTCGCAAAAAGGGTTTTATTTTTCGAAAGCTGCTATGAAGAACGCATACCGATTTTTTGTGTCTCCTTGTTTTCTTTTCCTTCTTCTTATTTTTACTTTGTTTTTGTTTTCGTATTCTTGTTCTATTTTCACTGTGTTATGAATGTTTCGTCCTTTTCATCGATGGACTTAAAGGGATTGTGACCAGAATGAAGGTCCTAGTACTATCGTTATACGAGTACCTGCAATCAAGTTGAAACTTTGCCAGAGCTTAACTAAAAGAATGATTGTATGGTTGAGAGAGAAGAGAGAAAAAGGTGGATCTTGGAGGGAGTCGCGTGAATTTGGCTTCAACTATACCATTAGACTTGACTACATACATATTACTATATTAAGGTAGAAGGATATGTATGTATGTATGTATGTTGTGAACTCTGGAAAGCATTCACTTGCTTCGATACCTGTGTTTCTATATCGTCGTCGGGTCGCACCCATGAAAAGAGGCAAAGACGTACCTTAACGATTTTTATGATTATGGAAGAAATCCCTTAAGACTCACTCAGAGTGCGATGCGGTGTGGGGCGCCAAAGAGGGCGGGCGTCCGTCATTGTCGGTACCCTTTTACTATACTCGCATGTACTTTTATATAGGAAGCTATAGTAGCGCAATGAAATTTGCATAAAAAACTTTCACATTTCACATTCCCTCATTTTGTGCTCTTTTAGTCTTTTTTCATCCTTTTGCAACTGAGGGATGTCGACTTTATACTCTAAAGGGCGACTGCTACAGGACGACCCCCTAAATGCCTAGTGAAAGTATTTATAGTGCACACACAGGGTGTTTATGTTTGCATGAGGATGTGTGTCGGGCTTATTATTATTTTTGTATTTTTTTTTTTTTTTTTTTTTTGTAGGTAGGTATCCTCCTTTTTTTGTGTACACTCTTGAGCTTAAGAAAACTGCTTTTAGCCTAGCGGAAGCTATTTTCGTGCTTAGTCAGGGTGTGGGAAAATTTGTACAACCTCTCGTACACACCCGTTATATAACATACATACTCGTATATATTATAACTTGCATGACTTCTCATCCTTCTCATTCTCATATGGCTTATGCCATAAGGTCAATCCCTATTATGAGGTTCGGTTAAAGTATGCAAATTGCTGAGTGGGTTCTTAAGATTTCGAGTCCTATTATATTTTATTTTCATCCCCTAGAAGTGTTGTGAGGAGTGAGGGTATGGGAATGAGTGAAGGGTAAACTTCATGTTTTAACACACCCTCACATCAAGCTCTACACACTCAACTTAGTATATAGTGTATAGGTACGGTACATATTATACTGCTTCTGGAGCTGATGTCCTGGCTATACGGATCTATATGTAGATGTAGTTGTATGACAAGGAACTCAATTTTGGTAGAACATGAGGAGTTAAACGGTTTTTCTTTTAGGGGCTTGATGATGGCTAAAGGATGAGTATGAGGATGAAGATGAGGTTGAGATTGAGGGTGTTGGCAGTAGGGTGTATGTATGTATATAAACGTATAAAAGGCATGAGTCTTCTCGTCATCAGACAAGCAATATATGGAAAACATGCTGAGTGTGTGACAGTGGCAATTATTTGAACACATGTCTCATTATTGAGATGTGCACGTGATGGATTTAAAGGACGAAAACAAGGAAAAAGTAAAAGCTAACGACTGAGTCTTAGGTGTGTGTGTGTATGTGTGTATGTATATTATATTACAGGAGCCCTCTGGAAACACTTCTTATATAATACAACATAAAGCGTTATGATGGGCATGGACGAGTAAGGAAAAATGAGAAGATCTTAAGAAGACTTACATATTGAAAGATTTTTTGGAAATATTGAATCAAAAAGAAGTCAATTTAAGTCAAGCAGCTTATAAGGATGACGATGATGAAACATTATTTCGTTTTCGTTTTTAAATTAATTTCTTTGGTGTTGTTTTTGAAATGACAGGGTATATACCCTTTGGGTTCATATTTTGTATATGTATGAATGTGTGTGTGAGTAAAAATATCTACATATGTACATAAGCATACCAAATTGAAATTGATTATTTTTTGAAATTTCAAAGATTTTTGAGACACATACCTATTAAGATCAAGATAAGGGTAAAAAGAAGAAAAGTTTCTCTTCACTGTTTTTTAAATCACTCATAATGAAAGGGGTGAAAAAACTTGGTACCTATACATTTAAATTTGATATTCCGTCAGAAGTGTTAAACAGAATTGCATTGAAGAAATTTTTCAAAGTGAAAATGAGTATAAATTGAATAGCACCAATTTTAATTCTTGGGTTTTAAATTTTACTAATAAATATACTTTAAGACAAGATATCTTATACCTATTTTGATTCTATCTTTGCATTCTTTGACAATTTGCGTCTTTTCTTATAAAGTTTAATAAAATGAGTTTTCTATGCAAGTTCTTAGGCTTAAAAGATGATACAATTATTATGAAAAACTCTTCATTCTAAGAATTCCTAGCCATATAAATCCTTGAGAAACTATGATATTTTATATTAAATCTTAGTAATTTGAATTCTTAGGAAAACTTGTGGCAATAAAACGCTACTATACGTTACACCTTCCTGTGGTTTTCAATTCTAAGAAAAAATATCTTTTCATTTTATTTTATCCTTAAGAGTGTTTGTAAAAGCGAAGGTAGGTAAATAAACCTTAAACGCATTTTTCTCCTCCCATCATCTTGGCATAAAATACCACTTTATTGTATAGCACTCCATTTTTCTTTAATTATTCACTTCAAAAAACCTCCTTTATTATAATTCCCTATAAAGTTAAGTAGGTATTTAAAATAAAGTAAACCTACAAAAGAAAAAAAAAAAAAAACACCATCAGACAATATTCTCAGGACTCTCGCATTTCATCGCATGAATTTTTACTCCATCGGAAATAAATTCCATTCAAAAAGCTGCGAGTTGTGTGTGTGTGTGTGTGTGTGTGTGTGTGTGTAGGTACAAAAGACCAGAATAAGTTCCATGAATTCAGACTTAAGAATGGCATCCATAAATAACCATGGCTGAGATCTCGCACACACATAATTCTCCATCTACAGGCGGACAGTTTATTTAATTCTCTTCCTTATTGCAGTTACCAGTTTTAAGTCCCAGTCCCCAGTTGGCTCCCTGGAGAGTCCTGTTTCAAGCCCCATCAACCAGCCAACATCCTTTTTTCAGTTCTATATACATATGTATGTCTACCTCTACTCTTCTATACAACCTACTCTCGTATATATCCATTTACCCACTTTCGGAATCCCATGTTGAATCCAACACACCAGAACACAAGTGTTCCTTTTTTTTCTGTTGTCCTTTTTTCAGCTTTTTCTAGATTGAATGTATATTTTAAGGACTTTAAGTGTGTAGGTGATTTTTTTTGTTGTACTAAGCTAATAATAAGATACATTTTGGATTCAAAAACTCATGTCGTTTTGATGTGAGTTATAGAAAAAAAAATAAACTATGCAAAAAACACACCGAACCGGAACTTAGGACAATGATGATATAAAGTTCGAACAGAATAATTCGGTCGAGGATCGTGTAATTTTTTTTTTTTTTTTTTTTTTTTTTTGAATAATAGTGGTTTCTATAAATGAATCCTTTTTTCTGTGTAAGTGTTGCAATAATTTTCCTTTGATTTTTTTTTTTTTTTTTTGTTTTGATGTAGCCCTTTTATCTCTTTTTTTTTTTGTTTCTCGTTTGTTGCCCTTGTAACTGATTCTTATTTCAAGTGGTTCGGAAGGATAACGGATAACGTATTTCATTTTAAAAAGAAAAAGAAACTCATCAACTAGAAAGGATATATAATTTGTTAAAAAATAAAAAGAAAAAATATTCATCTTCAAGAACTTTTTTATATTTTTATTTCGTTCTCCTTTAAGTTGTCTTATTTTTAGTATGGGCACATTTCTTGTGAAAGGAAAAATGAGTTGTGTTTTTTTTTTTGAAGTTCACTGAATTGAATGATTTCAAAAATTTTGTTTAGGAAAATTGTAAATTTAATTTCATAAAACAAAAGAAAATTCTAAAATATGAAAATAAAAAATAACAATTTAAAAATGTATGAATATTTTGTTAAATTTACTTAAACTGTTTGAAATACAAAATTATAAGAAAATATATTTGAGAATGAATGCCTTAAAATACACTAAAAAATAACATTAACGGTATTTTGAGACTTTAACCAAACTTAGCCAATTTCATGGACAGTCGTGAGTCAGTTAACTTGAAATTATTAATTTTTTTCGTTTATTTTTAAAAATTAGAGGCATTAAAAAAAGGATACCCAAATTTATTCAAGAACTTTGATGAGATTGTATGAGTTTTAGAAAAAATTGAAAAATTGGGATTTTTGAGTAAAAAAAAATTAAATCTTTTTAAATGTTTTGTATTTGGTTCTAAAAATGTCTTTTCAATTCAATCATCTGTACAAATTTGTCTGACAAATTTCAATATTTTTACAAAAAATATTTTGTTCTTGGATAAATTTTCTTAAAACATTTTGTCATTTATTTAATTTATGCAATTGACAGTAATCTTTGTCTGTCCTTATAAATAAATTTTAATTAAATCCTTGAACAAATTTTTGGAAACTAGTTCAATGCTCACATGCTTAAGATGACAAGGATTTCTATGAACTAGCCTTGAAAATATAGAAGCCTTGGTCAAATAATAACTAAACTTGTAGACTTTATCTCCGGTCGGTGGGGTCATTTGTCCAAAGCTGTGACAGAACTACCCCTTGTAAAATCTAACAATTCTGAGAGTAAATGTCCAAAATCAAATCCTAATCTTATTAGGTGATGATTTAAAAGTAATTTAAGGTTAAAATGTCTCAAAAACTAGAGTTAAAATAAAAAATAAAAGTCCTAAATTCAGGTTTCATATTTTACATAAAAAAAACAAAGAAACGTTTTTATAGGAACTGTGAAAAATATATCCTAAGTAAGATAGATCCAATTTGACAGAAGAGACACACAAAAATAAACATACACAACACACAGAATACACAAAAACTTAATAAAACAAAAAATAAACACAACACCAAAAATAAAATCACAAAAATGAAATTTTAAATATTTATACTGTATAAGTTATGATATAATTTCACGCTATCTTCATGAAAAACAGATTAATTGGGATCCATCCAGGACATTTAAGGTATAAGAGAGTAAAAACCAAAAAAAAAAAAAAAACGATTGACATACCTACTATCTATATATGTAAATACATTATGTATGTATGTATAAGTGGCTCAGTAGGCACAGTAGGTTATGGTACCATTTTTGAGTTTTTGTTTGTTTTTATTTTCCATTTTATTTGTATTTTGTACAAACACGAATAAAGCTGCTGCAATTAAAAATTTAAAACCATATCACATATTTTTAAATGCTCTGGATATGCCACTCACCATCAGGTCAACCAAAAATAAGGTAGAATTCGTCCAAAAAATATAAAAAAAAAATACAAACTGGAAAAAAGGATTTTCCAAACAAATCCTCATTTTATATCTCCCAAACGACACACAGATACTACTCGTGTATCTCGTATGTATCCACTACTAACTTATGTAGCCCAAAAGCCATTTTACTCAACTATAGAGCTCCTCATAACATAACCCCACTGTTATGGGTGCATACAAATATGTAGGTACAAAAATGAAAGAAAGAAAACAAAAAAAAACGGTACTTGTTGAAAGACTTACCTGCGGAGTCGTCTCTGATGGACCTGCTTCCATTTTTATTTATTCTTTTTGTCATCTGAAGGGTATGTGATATTATTCGACTGAATTTGTTTAATGCCACTTTTGTCCTTGGTAGAACAACAACTCAGGGCCGTTGCATGGGTGCTTTCAGAAGGCGTTTCAATAATGAAGGGCCCTGTTGATCTTTGTTCAAATTTGTCATAATTTTAATCAACTTATATGTACAAACCATGCATTGTTTCAAAATCTTTCAATCACCAGTTCGAAGTACGTTTTTTTTTTTTTTTGATTTTGCTGTTTTTTTTTGTTGAAAGTGGAAAAAATTAATATACTTTTATATTTTCAAAACAAGAGGCTTGGCAAGTTAAATCTGGAAGCTTACATTGTCAAATTATTTACCAATACATATTCAAATTCATTTAAAAAAACATAGTCTTAAAACAAATCGTTAAGAAAGTGTTGCCCCAAATAATCTTCTTTTTTTTAACGGGCCCCCAAAGTAAGTACACTACTGAAATAGAATCCACGTAGTGGCGACGAGGATGTGCACCACGTTCATAATGTACATGAATACAAGATTATTGGAAGACAGTATGGTTGAAAAGAATAAAGCATTTTCAATTGGTCAAGAAATTGCACTATAGCGATTTAATTAAAGTTTAACAGGAAAGACCATCAAAAGTGTTTTCAGATATTTTGTATGAAGCGATATTTTAAATTTCGGACATTTACATTATATCCGAATTAACCTTCAAAAATAATAGTTTCTGACATACATAAGGTTTCATATTGATTACAGAATCCGATGATAGTGTTGCAAGTGAAGTGGTAGGAATGTCAAAATTGACAGTCAACTCATCGGTTAACGTGGCTCTTAAAAAATAATGCCATTTGCACAAGATAAAAAGTTATATTAGTTTTTGCAACAAAGACGACATTTACTTGAAGCCAAGTTACCAGCCTGCACTCCGATTTAAAAACCGCTTTTGACCAAAGTTATATGGATCCAAAATTAATGTCAAGTGCAATTTTTATAGCATCTACTGTAGGTAGGTAAGTCTTGACTTTAAGTTAATGTCATCTTACTGAAAATTGGAGATCATGTTTATTTTTCATCATACCAATCTTTGGTCAGTTACATCAGCAGTCATTTTCTTCTTCAATTTTCGTAATTTTTCGTTATCTTGAAATTGATAATAACTTTTAATAATTAAAAAACATATTTCTACAATAGGTGAGCACTTTGAAAAAAATATTATAAAATTTTAAATAATTTTTGACATGAATTAGTTTTTCGTGGGAACATTTTAAAAACTCGTTCGTAGATGTTTTTGAAAAATGCAAAATTCCAACTCAAATGATTAAATTCGAGAATTTTACTGTTTGAACTCATCTTGACCTTTTACTCTTCTTTGAAAAAACAAGATTTTTGAAGTAACTCAAATGCAAATCAATTTTTCAATTTTCAAATTGGAAGTGGTAAGTTTCAAGGTTCGTGTTTCCAGTTTCTTTTGGTATCTTCCCTATACTTTTTTTCCAAAAACAGTTTTTATCATTTAAAACTATATATGAACATTAACTTTTCCGTTTTTAAAATTGACTTTGGGAAGTTTTTTGCCGGACATTTTTTTCCAGTTAATTTCAAAAACTAAAAAAAATGAAAACAAATTGATTTTGTGGTTTAAAAATTAGTAATTACCTTTAGAACTCAAATTGTATCATTCAATTACTTTGGTTGCCCTGATGTGAGTGTAAGTAGGTGTGGTCTTAAAGACCCACCAACAAATTTCCAAAAAAAAACGTACCTTTTCTATTTTTTGTTATCATTTTAGTTTATCTACTACATTGTGCAAAAAATCATATTCTAATATCACTATTTTTCAAAAATTCATTTCACGTTCGCGTTACCAAACATCAAACGTAAATTCTTTGGGAAAAATAATCAACCAACAAACAACAGGAATCACTGATGGTAAATTCTATGCCTGGACTTAGGACGAGTACACCTGGCCCGAAGGGTGATGCTGGCGAAAAAGGTGACATCGGTCAGCAGGGAGAACGAGGCCAGCCAGGACCAAAAGGAGAGCGTGGTAGTGCAGGAGCATCCGGCGCAAAAGGTGACAGGGTAAGTGTGGTTGCCTTGACGAAATGTGTTTTTTTTTGCTTCCTCCCTTTTTATCATACTCTTTGCCCTACTTTAATTTGCGTAAAAAGGACAAAAACGGGTCAACACAAAAAAAGGAAAAAGGAAAAAAAGAGAAAAAGAAAATAAGAACCCAATTTGTCAGTCATAAAACAAGCAGCACAAAGCCATTTAAGGGTAAAGCAATACACCAAGTCTTTGATGATGGTATAAAACTCAAGCCTCCCACTCCCGGTCGGTTGTGCTCACTCGAATAGAAAAAAGGTCAACGGGGTCCTCTTTGAGGGATATTATATACACATACATACACATATATTTATACTAGAGTAGTATCATCTCGTTATCTTTTCAATTTCACACTTAATTTATTGGTTGAGAACCTTTTGGTGTTGCCCCACTCTTGTATGAAGTTCGATGGGTGGAAAAATCGAAAGGTATCATCTGATTCCATTTGTTCGTTTTTCGGTTTTTCGTTATTCGTATTTCGAATAAATTATCCAAAATCCAAGAGCTGGGATATTTTCGGCGATTAATATCGAATTGAGCGTCTCATGTGCTTGGAATACTTTACCATTCCTAAAGAGGGTTATTCGCCTTTGGTTTGATGTTGTGTAGAAAAAAAATGGATTTAACATTAGCTTCGCTCATCTATATGGATATATGTATGTAGAAATGGCCTCCTCATTTGTATATGTGTATGTATATTCAAACGATCGCTCAGGGTCAAAATTCAATATAAATGAAATGGCTCAAATTATGTCCTCATCATCAGGTTGATCGATAGCATTGAATTATGAACTTTGAACATTTTTCAACAACAAAAAAAAGGATGGAAGGAGCATATAAGGGACTCATGTCAATTAAAGATTGATAAATAGCATTGTGTTCGGTAAAGATAAATCATGTGTAAGGAAAAGGCTTTTTTTCAATATCCACCAATAAGTGATTTGTTTCATTTCGTCATCTTCTAGGATGGATATAATTTCCAATAGACATAGTTTTTGGCCTTTAAATAAATTATAGACTACAAGACAAAAGCAAGAAATATAATTGAATTCTGGAATAAGTTAAAGCTAAACATATACAACATGATTATGTTGCGTTGGCCAAAAAGTTGATTTTATGAAAATTAACTACTTCATTGTGACAATGCATTGTTTGATCAGTTCGAAGTTTTGAGAAGACATTTTGAACAATACAAATTTGGTGCCACGTCTTCGAGATACCAAAAATTATGTAAACCGTCGGGAGCATTTAAAAAATATAAAATCATAAAATCCTTAATCAAACCCTATCAAATGGTTTAGTGATGTTTTTTGGTTAAATCTTTTGTAAAATCTTAATAATCACTAAGCGTAACAGGAAATAAATTATAACGCTTTACTCATCCATTAACCATACTCTTAAAACACACATACATATACCATGACATAAACACTCACCAGCTGTTATGTCTCTGTATATAGTTAGTTGTGGGTGAAATTTATTTTTATTTGATATCCATATCCCCACACATGACTCAAGGTCTCTATAATAAGCAATTCCTGAAACCTGCGTCAAGAGTCATTACGTCATTTTCTTGAAGGAAAAAAAAGCAAAACAGTAAAATGGTCCTTTTTATTTTATTGACACCACGTGACATGGTTGTTATATCAAAAGTTATGTAAAGGGTTATAATAGAAAAAAAGGAAGTGATGTAAATTCTATACCCCATGTTAGTTAGGTATATTTTCTTTAGATGATTGTCCTTGAAGTTTTCTTTGATATCAAAGAATTTTTTTTTTCTTTTGATGGTATTATCACGTTTCTTTATAAAGGGTGTCTCGAAATTAGCAAAATATTTAAATTTCAGTTCTAGATTCTAGATACTATGTAAACATATAGTAAGGTGTTGGCAAAATAGGTAATTTCCAACCTTTTTTAGTCGAGTTCCTCAGGGCTGTAGTTTAGGGCCACTTCTCTTATTTATCTGAGCATTTAATGACCTCCCCATCACTGGCCACTAGTAATGAAAAGAGTGGATCTCGTGTTAATCTGGAGACATCGAGTTTCTTTAACTACAAATTTATAACTACTATCGCTATAATAATTTCACCCAAAGTTCTGTATTTTTGTTTGAAAGTTTTTCAAGACTTAAAAAATTCAAAGTAAATATTAAAAACAAAATAAAACAAGAGTATTGACATACTCCAGAATCCATGATCAAAAATTCCAATCAATCATATTTTTATTCATATTTACATAAAAAAAAATCAATTCTTCAATTGCATAACAAACACAAACATAAGAAAAAGAAAAACACCAAAATCCTCGTCGAACAACCACTTTTAACAGTAAGTTCTCCGTTCACGTATCAGTCCTTGTAGAACCTCTTGAAAACACACATACACATATCACACACACCTTCATTCACTCAAAATTCTTGAAGTGTGCGTGTGTGTGTGTGTGTTCATGATTTCGACAGAAGTAAATATGTGTCTAGTAGCCGTACTTGCGTCTCTTTGAAATTGGAGAATCCTTCGAAAGAAATTCAAAAAAGCATTCAGGGATTCAGGCTAAGGTAGGAACTCCACTAACTTGACGAAGAAGAATCATGATTTTATCCTCTATTTGCATCCTTCAAGATCTCAACCACATACTCGTTGAGTATATAGAAGAATATAATTTGAAAGAAATTAAATTAGTCATTTAACTATCCTTTGGGTTACCGAAAAGGAAGACGATGTTATATGAGTATGTGTCGCTAATACCATTGCAATGTCTTCTTCTCACACCCGCCTCTCGGGATCCAACTCCAGCTCCACTAAAGCAGAAAATATACATGTACACTGTACACCTTAACGTAATACAATTATGAGACTTTATAATATCCTTTCATGAACTAATTTGGTTAAATCTACATATGCATAAAGTGCAAGGATAATTTGTTTTTCAACTCTTGCTATTTGATTGACATTCTAGAATGAGGAGGACTGCGTTGAAGTTTGTTCTGCTCGACTCTGGTCTGGGGTAGCGGAAGGAGAAGGCTTTGAGGTGGAAGTAGATACAGTGAAACGATGCAGAAGTGAGCGTCTTTGAGGTGCCAGGCACTGAGGTTAGGTTTTCTTTCAGTAACAACTTGCAAGAAGCCCAAGTCCTCATTATACACTCGAAGCTCTTCGAATGCCTCAAACTTGGGTGAGCCACTACATCTACACTTTCTGTCAGTCGAGCGGTTTTGTTTCGTTAGTTTTTGGTTAGCTTGGAAGGGTGACATGCCCAACGACGACGAGCGACGACAACGACGCATGGCGGTAAAGGCGACAACTACGAGTATACAAGTGTACGACGACGTGTAGAAATTATGGGCTCTTTGGCAACCTATAAACCGTATACGTACCGTACAACGACTCGGGGATATGTTCATTCCACTTTAATAATTCATACGTGTTGTGAGCACCGAAGTATGATACTAACTGGGGGATTGCTATTGCAACAGTTCTCGGGTACAAACAAATGTCGACCTTGGTATCCCGTCTCAGTTCTAAGTCCCAGTCTCAGTGCTAGTCAAAGTGAAAGCAATAGTTGTACCTAGTGTAGTTGGTTGCAAGAAGGACGATTGTATTAAATTTATGGTTACCGTAAGGAGTGAAGTACAATGCTGTATCTGTAATTGTTTGCCTCCATCAAATGGGGGGGCAATGGCAGCAATACAAAACTCCCTCTGTTCGAACTGAAGGCTTTCCTTCTTCCCTTCTTCCTATCGAATTCATGATGTGCCTCTTATACAACTTTCAACTAGAGGGGTGCATATGTCTTTGGGGTGTGGAATTTAATTCGTTTGAAGGAGTTTATGCGACGGAATATGGAAGACGGAACCGAATTTGAATTCAATTTGAATTTCATGTTCGTTTCTTGTTGATGGATATAAGCTTATAGGATTGCTGCAGGGTCGTTGGTCGTTTTTGTTATGCAGACCTAAGGAATGCAATTAAAGTGAAGAGGGCAAACGAGTGAAGTCAGGTGAAAACCGGAGTAGAGCATAAAGTAAAACTTTGTTTCGTTCTAGGGTCATCCGGGGCCACATGGCCCGGCAGGCATAAAAGGTGAACCAGGGCAGCCTGGTTTACCAGGGCTTTCCGGTCCGCCAGGTGCAACTGGCCTAAAGGGCGAAAGAGGGATGCCAGGAGATATTGGACCGATGGGGCCTGCGGGTCCTCCAGGCACAGTTATCTACACAGACACCCAGATGAACACCACACAGTGCACGTGTCCGGCGGGACCTCCGGGCTCATCGGGGCCGAGAGGCCCCTCAGGCTCACAGGGTGCGACGGGAGAACCGGGGCCGGCTGGACCGGCCGGTCTCACTGGTCTGCCAGGCATAAAGGGCGAAAAAGGTGAACGGGGACTGAAAGGCAGTGCTGGGTCAAAGGGCGATCGGGGACCAGAAGGACCACCCGGACAGGCGTTCTTCGGTGGCGAAGGAATGATGTTGAACGGCACCAAAGGTGAAAAGGGTGAGAAGGGCATGCGTGGCAGACACGGTAAACAGGGACCCAGTGGTCCAATTGGGCCACCGGGCGTACCTGGCCTTCCAGGAGAAATGGGACATCCTGTAAGTATTATACTTGAACTCTCATTCAAATTCATTATTGTTCATTCTATTCGTAACTTCTTTAGGGACGCACTGGTATCAAGGGTGAATCCGGCCAAAAGGGACAAAAAGGCGATTTCGGTGGCAAAGAAGGGGTAAGCTATGCAATTATTTTTTAAGATTTATATATTTTTATTTTGTGTGTTTGTGTGCAGACCTACAAAAGTTTTATTTATATATTCATTATCCCTTAACGTCATCTAACACCTTGAATAAATATCCTCACACAAGTAGGTACAACGACAATAAACAAAAAGGGTAAAAAAAAGAACACAAGCCTCTCGCAAAACCACTACTCGCTTAGAATGGAAACCATTTTCGTTTATAATTTTAGCAGCAGAGCAAAAACACAGCAGCTCAAGGTTGCTTGGAATTGGATGGAAGAAAGAAAAAATGAAGAAGAAAAAAAGAAATAAAAGCAGAGCTGCGAAGGAGCAGTATAAGGACCATGTAAGAGTGTGGTAAAGAAGAACATACAAAAGAAAAATCTCCTCTCTTGATGCTTGGAAATTATTACAACAAGGATTTTTCTTCCTTTTTCTCAATTTGTTTGTTTTTTTTTGTTTTTTTTTTTTATGTGATGTTTGCCTTGGGCAGGATAACAGAGGAAAATATCCTTCATCTCAAACTTCTCCATCGCCAACAAATTATTTAGTGTTGTAATATATCTGCTTACTTATTTTTATATGTATTTGTATATGCGTGCCCATGTATTAAATTAATACAAACATATGTACGTTAGAGGACCGTCTTACTAATTACAACAACACCAACAAATACATTATGATATTTTTACAGGATATAAGGTTGCTATGTATGTATATGTACATATATTTGTATGTAGTTGGAAAATGTGTCATGAAAAGCATTTTGTCTTAAGGACAGTGGTTATTTTCTGCCCAAGTATAATACACCTTCAGTACTTTTTCGCCACTTCGTTGAAGTTCACTTGCGCAAAAAGTATCAAAGGTGTTGCATAAGTGTAATGAGGAGTTAATTCCAGGAGACACTATTATAGGACTTAGATGACCTTGTGTGGGAAAACAGATGTTTATGAACTTGAACTACGAGTAAGATACATAGTAAAAGATAAGTTTTTTCTTCTTTGAAAGTCTTGGAACGTCAATAAAATAACGATGAGTGACAAGTTGTCAATTAAGTCAAGCAATATGAGTTTTCCAGTTGAAAAGATACAACATGGATATAATAATTTCAAGAAGTTCTGATTCTCCGCAGTGTTTCCATGTTTTTTTCTGTACTGTTGGTATGCCGCAGGGTTCTGTTTTA
Organism: Scaeva pyrastri; assembly: GCA_905146935.1. Taxonomy (NCBI): domain Eukaryota; kingdom Metazoa; phylum Arthropoda; class Insecta; order Diptera; family Syrphidae; genus Scaeva; species Scaeva pyrastri. The sequence goes on from LR989929.1 coordinate 75,817,767, forward strand.
TCAACGATTTTATTAATAATTAAATTATTCTCAAATTGATTTGCTTATTTTGCATATTTCATCCCGGATTCATATCCTTGTTTTTCGGAACGTATTACAGTCTCATTAAATTTTTATTCCGATAGCACCTTCCGTGGGAAACTTGTCTTCTATCGTCAATGCATGACCCGAGTGTTATACCGCTCTCCATATTTTTTTAAATTAAAAATAAAAAATATACAAAAATACAGAAAATGTCTGTCCATAATCAGAAATCTATTATTTCTTTCCAAATTTGTGCAAATAAAGTGACTTATAAAATAGTTAACAGGTTTACTCTCAAAAGAACCACCAAATTACTCCTTAGAGAATGATTAGTCTTTAATTAAGTTCAAAGCTAGACACATTTTCCAAAAAAAATAAACACCCTATAGAGTGTCCATCTTTAAAAGAAGCAACCAACATAGAAACTGGATGAACACAAACTCCAAGTTATATTCTCCCACCTATAAAATGTCATGGCTGGATACAACCTCGAGGGTCCAATAAGACTTCCTCATGAACAACAATTAAGAGTCCATTTTTTTTAATACAGTATCTTCATACGCCTATTGTCTAACTAAGCTGATACATGTTACCGTTGAATACTCCATCGCACAAGGATACTTTCATCTACCTACACAGACACAAACAATAGGATTTGCGTATTTCTTTTTTTGCCAACTTTTCGTAGAAACTCGTACAAAGGCCGAAAACGAGAAGTGTGAGCAAACTTTGATATTATCGATTTGTTTCCGGCCTTCCTGCTTCCACACAATAAACTTAATTCAAACCTCCTCCGCTCCGGCAAAAATCGACGACGACGATGACGATGGCGACACAGCGGACGGCTACAACCTAGCTCCGTTTGATTTCATTTCAGGACGATGCGATGTTGGCCGATTGAAACTTTTCCCAGCTATAAAACTAATTGATGACAGTAATTGTCTCACTCCGACTCCAGAGTCCAGAGGGAGGAATTTTTGTCGCATTCATTTCTTGTTTACGAAATCCAACAAAAACGAAAAACGAAAAACGAAAAAAAAAACAAGGAAGGAATAAAAGCAATCAACTTCTCAGTACAATTGGATTTTTATTGTTTCCAATTCAACAGATTCATTCAAACTTTTGAGAAGGTTAGGCTTTGTGTTTTCTAAATTTCTGTCACTTGCGCTACGAACGGCTTATTTGCCAATTTTCAAATACAAAGTTTTTTTTTTTTGTTTTTGAATCACCAACCTGTCATGCAAACGACGACGTTTTCTATGAAAATAAACTTCAAATATTCAAAGATACTTTGTGTGAATGAAGATACAACAACAACAAGATGAAATGATGAAAATGATGAAATGCAAAGTTCTTCAATTCCCTCTGCATTGCAGAGTTCTTCGAATCCTTTAGAGACGAGACGAGACGAGGCGGTGGTGATGGTGATGGTGACGTTTGAATGCGTTATAGGTTGAAAAGAATCACGTTTCTGGAGCATCACAGCGCCCGCCACTGCTGCCGTATATGCCGTCATTCGTCTTCTTCGTGCAAGCGGCATCAAACAGGGTCCTCAAGACGAGTAGTTCAGCTTTGTTGAAGGCAAGACGATTGCGGCACCAATTTGAGGAAAGCTGTTGCAAACTTTTAAATTTAAAAAAATCGTCTATCTGACAACTAGGAGGTTAAAAAAAGGGCATATTTATAAGCTTAGAAAAAAACCAAGATAATAAAAGCGCAACTACGGCGGCGTGGGAACAAGCTGTTATATTATTTCTGCAGTTCAAATGTTTCAAGGATGCATGATGAGTGAAATGGCATAACAACTACTTCCTAATCAATAAATTATACCATCTATAACTATGAAATTAAAGTGGTACACTCAGGCGTATACGTATTTTTTTTTTATCGAATTTACAAACAAATTATTTCCTTGATTTCTAAGCAAATTATTTTTTTTTCTTCTTAAGAAAAGTACAAGAATACTTGAAGCTTGGTTTAAGAGATTCAAGTAAGTTGCAATAAAAACTTAAGATGAGGATTTATGGTTCGATCCGAGATCCCAAGAAAATCTTAGAAATTATCTTTCTTTCTTGTGAATCCAATACCGCAGTTCTTAGAAACTTAAGTAGAAAACACAGACAAATCTATCTTTGCCCAACAGCTTCCAGAGTTTGTTGCCAGAGTTGTTCTTGGTATTTTTTTTTTGTTCTCTCCCGAATCCTGGATTCGAATCACTTCAGTTGGGAATTAATAAGATTGATGAAGTGCTATGATTTTTCATCTGGGGAATTTAACTTGTTTTTTTTTTCTTCTTTCTTTTTCTGTTTTCTTTTTGGTAGGAAATTCTTGTTATGGTGAAGCTAAACATACCTACCTATGATAAAATTGATAGGTTGCATGAAAAGTAGAACGTCTATCGTCTATACGTCACATCGTCTAGGACTACAACGACAACGACGACAACAATAATATAAATTGCCGCAAGGAATTGAATACAAAAAAGGACGTTTATTTATTTCTGTTGTACCCATGCTTTATTTGTGTTTGTCGAATGATTATATGACATGACTTTGCAAACATGTTCAATACATGTACCTACACTGTACAGGGTGTTTTCGTTTTATATTTTGTCGAAGGAGTTTGAGATACATCGGACAATTAATGAGATCAAGTTTAATCAACAGGATGAAAGGAATACCCCTGTTTCCATAATTTAGTTTTGAACACCCTGTACTACAAAAAGAATGTACTTTTCTAAAAAGAATTAACATGCTACTGCTGCGGTGCTATAACACCTTAGGAGAAGCTGTATATTGATCAAATTAATATTGCAAATGCTTCGGGGGCTATGTGGACGAAATAAATATTATGGAGTGTCAAATCATTTCAAGTTGAAGTCCCAATTGAAATATTGGATGTGTGATAAAGAACCGAGAGGTTGAGGGTGTTATACAGACATATATGTATGTTTGAACATGGACGAACTTAAATATTTATGAAGACCATAAACTGTTGATTTTGTGATATTCTGTACACATACAAAATATTTTGTTTTTAAATATTTAAACATTTTAAAATATTTTTTAACATTTTTCATTTGTTCATTTATAGATGAAGGGAGATAAAGGTGAACGAGGTGATGACGGAAGGACAGGTTCACCTGGTCCACCGGGATTGCCATCAGCAACACCACCAATACCTGGACCACCCGGACCACCAGGGCCACCTGGACCACCTGGTATGCCTGGTATTTCGATAGTTGGGCCCAAGGGTGATCCAGGTATGGAATATCGAAGTTTTGGTCGAATAGGTAAGTAATCAAAGAGTTTTTATTTTGTCCCCCAAAACTATGTATCTAAATTGTATGGTGTGTTATTGTGTGTAAATTAGTTTGTAACTTAACCGAAGAATGTATATTTCAACCAATTTCCCTCGACATTTTGACCATATCCCTATTTTTATCCTAACAAACATAATTTTCATAAACTAATATACATTCATGTTAAAATAAGTAATATTTACATTTATTTTTTCTTTTGTGTTAATATTCTTCTTTCACATTTGTTTGGTGCAAACGTTTAAACAAAACGAAATTAATAAAAAAAAATACAAATACATACGATAACGTATATTAATTAAAACTAATTAAGATGGACGATCGCCGTTAGATGAAATCAAAGCGATTCGAGAACTTCAAAACCTTAAGGATTATCCTGAAAGTACTGCCGGTAATTAAAATGTGTACTTTGTGATTATTTTCTGTTACACAAACTTAAATTAAAAAAAATAAAAACGAACCAAATTTAAATTCCTGAAAATAAATAAATATAAAAACCTTTTAAAACAAAATAAAATTATTAAACACAGCAAACATAAATAAAAAAACACGAATATTAATAAATAAAAAAAAAAAAATGGTTCAAATTAAAAATTCTGCTGTTGCTGTTTTGTATTATTCACTTTTGTTTCACGTTCGCATTTGATTTTAATTTGCATTTTATGGATGATCGTTATTTGTTTGTGTTTCCTTCAATAAAAATATTAAATTAATCTTTAAATATTAACATGGGGTGCTTTTTCTAGTATCTTACAGAACTACATTCTTTAACTTAAGGGAAAAAAATAATTAAGGACCAAAATTACTTTTCATGCTCGTTTTAAAGGACAAACCAATAAAAAATCACATATGATTAGACAATCCTTAAATTTTAATTATTCAACTCATTATCAAAAAAAAAGAATTAATATGACGTTGTTTTGATAGGCAAAAGACCGCAAAATACCAATTGTTCACTTAGACGTATACGCACTTTTTTATTACATTAAGTCTTAAATCGTTTCTTTTCCATTTCTCTATGGCCACAAGGATGAATAAGTTTATCAAGGTTGTGATACATAAAATTCATATTTTTTTAATTATCTTATGATAAAAATTAAAAAAATTTAATGTACATATGCGTCTGTTAAATGTGCATGAAATATTCACAATTTTATATTTAGACCTTACAGTGCACTTTAAACATTTATTTTTACATATTTACCGCACAATAAGCAATATTATTCCATTATTTTATGTGTATGTATGTGTTTTTCAATGTAATAGTATTTTGTATACTTTTTGCCATAAAGTAAAACAAAAACCAGAGCCTTTCCAGAATTTCCTGCGTTCATAAAATTTAATTTAATTTAATTTTTCTTATGTTTTTTTTTTCTTTTTTCATATTATTAATTCACAGGACCACCATCAGGAAGACAGGATGAACTGCCCTCATCAGCGTCGTCGACATCATCGAATATGAGATTTGTACCAGGTGCTTTAACATTCGCTAACATTGATGAAATGACCAAGGTAATAAATTTCGGACGGACTTTAAATACATTGAAATACATAAGACCACAACATCAAAAACAGAAATTTAAGGAAATTAAACATGATAAAAAACGATGACGAATGGACCTTATAAAAGTGAATAAGTGCTTTAATAATGTGTTTTTTTTTTCATCTATAATGTTAGCACACACAAATTTTTCCTGGAATAAGCTTTCATAATTAATGACTTCTAATGATATATTTAGTTCAGAAAATTTTTTTCCCAATTATTGATACAAACCAACAACTTCCGGAAACTATAACCAAAATAATATTCAATTGTAAAATAAATTCAGTTTAGTTTTTTATCAAAAAATATCAGAAACATATTTATTTCACAAATAAAAGCGAGCGGTTTTTCTAAATTTATTAGCAATTAAAGAGTTTTAAAAGGTAATCGATTATGACCTATATACATCTACAGGGATTTCCATTTAGTTTGAGCGTTTTATTTATTTCATTTTAATTTAGATTTAATAAAATATTTAAATCGATACAAATAAAATATTCATTGTACATCTAATAATTAGATTTTATATTTATGAGAAATTATTTATTTTCATGGTGAACATAAACAATTTGTGAAATAAATACAAATCACAGTGTTGCCACTTTGTTGGGATATCAACATTAACAAAATTTTGTTAATCAGAATGAATTCAAGGAAAAAAGTGCTTATAAGATTTACATCAGAGGAGTAATTCCATTTTTTTAAAAATCTTATATTAATTCTCAATAAATGTTTTTTTATGAATAGCAACAACGTTTTTTGTGAATGTTATAATTTCAAATTTTTGAATAATTAAAATATCAATCCAAACCACTTAAGGATTGAAAATCTGTTTTAAAAATGATTTTTCTTGTCATTAACACTGTTCATATTTTAATATTTCTAATGTTAGAAAAGAGATGTGGCAGCTCTGATTTCTTCAAATTTGTACAAAAAAAAAAATCTTTTGGTAAAAACGATATTCGCTTGAATGCATCAATAATAATAATAATTTTCTGATGCATATCCAATTAATGCCAATCGTTGCAGTTGCAGAGGTTTATACCGCATCAAATTGCTTATCAAAATTGATTTCTAGTATTCATTAGTTAGTATTTATAATTCACATAAAATCCCAGTCACAGTTAGAAATCATATGGAAATCAATTTCTGTATACCAATACCAAAACACACAAACACAAATGCGATATACAATGAAGCCATAATTCAATATGTACATAGATACTAGATATTGGTAAGGTTTGGATATGTGTTGCCTTTTGAAATCAATTATGGAGACAGCCCTTTTGTATTGACCAATATCAAATGAACTAGGCACCGCTCTGTCAATCTACATCCATTGTGTCCAACTCTTTATATCGTTAGGTCTATAGATACTTGACAAAAGCTTTAAACTTTACATTTGCCACTCATTTTATTAGACAATATTCGTCATCGTTAACTATAGTCCTCGTTAGAAGTAAGTTTCAACAACGACTCCGACTCCGACTTGGACAACATCAAAAACAATAACATATTATATTATCTATATTCAATTTAATAACTTGATTAAATATGAATATCAATGTTTCTCTTTATTATTCCCTACGCGCCACCATTGCTATATCACAACACAAACACACAAAAACAATTATTGTACATCCCTATCCCTACGCAGAAGTCAGCTATGAGTCCTGCCGGAACGATAGCCTACATCACAGAGGAAGAAGCGCTCCTAGTGCGGGTCAACAAAGGATGGCAGTACATTGCGGTAAGTCTAGTGGCCAGTATAAATTGTCAATGTTGATGTCGATTGTGCACCAAAAACATTACAATAACAGTATTTGTGTATAGTTGTATTCGTTTATAGTTTATAAGAAAAACATTCGACATTCATTGGGATAGGTGAATTTCAGCAAAGTTTTAATATTTAAATTTCATCTGAAGAGTGTGTTGCCAATTTTTAGTGATTTAATTTATAGAGTTCTGATTGTCAGTGATGCAGGATGTCATTTTGTAAACTTTTCATTTTGTTCATTTTAAATACAATTGTTATATTTTCTGTTCGATTGAAATTTAAATGTTGTTATGATATGATAAAAACGGTTCGTTAGACGGGAATTGCCCATCTGTGTGTCAAAAATATCACTGTTTCCAAAATGTCAATATTTCGGGAATACTATTGATCAATACAAACAGTTCTCTGGTTGAAAACTCCATTTTTGTAAACTGTCATCTGTTACTTTTTGTACCTCTTTAAGATGTCAACACTTTTCTACAAAAACGTTCATTAATTTCAATTCCTTCATTTATTTTGAAACACCCTGTACCTGTTATTCAAAATATTAAAACAAATTTTCATGATTTCGATGCTACGCGTTTACTAAACGTTTTAAACATGAATTGTGGCAAAATTCACCTTATGATATTCCCGTCGCCGTTCATTCCTTATGCTCTCCGGTTTGCTATGCATGGAATTCAATTAAACCAATTGGATATTGAATGCTTGTCAATACATTGAAATACACCAAAATGATGTGTTTTCGATGTGGCCTGGCCTGGTCTGGTCTGGCCCGGTCTGGCTGGCAGTCCGAGGAGAATTCGACTTTCAATTCCAAAACCGCATATGTAAGAGGGGTATAAATAGTCTATATTGCCGGGAGGAACTCCTGACTAATATAAAAAATTTTCTTTGTTCCCAATAAAAATCCTGTATGTGTCAAAAATTGATAGCCGAGAGGAACTCTCTGCGTATCTAAAATATATCCAAAGATAAAAAAAAAACAACAGAAGCGAATTATTTTGTTTAGGTAAAAACACATTTATTCATATATTTTCTTTTTTTAAAACTGATTTTCCTCCTTATATTAGTAAAGTTCCTTAAAGAAACTGGATGTGAATTTTATAAAATAAAATTAATAATACAAAAGCTTTAAAATAATATTGAAAATGAAGTCTAACTTTAGTATTTAGTATTAAACAAAACATATTTTTAGGGGCAAAATCAAAGTACAAAACTACATAGGTATAATTTTAGGGATTAAATATAATATGTGTAATTTAAGAATTGTTTTGAATATACATGTTATAAAGTTTCTTGGTTACAGTCTCCCCCTCTGGCTTCGAGTACGCCTCGGCGAGATGCCAGATAATTGTTGAGTTGTTGAGTCAGAAGTTTGTTTTGGACGTCCTCTTCTTCTAATTGGATATTTAGGATTTGTTGGAATAACATCGGCTTTCGAGTTGTACGGCGTTAGTGCTGAAACATGATATGTTCCTAATGGTACATCTGTTTGCTCTGGATGGGCTATTTGAAATGATGTGTCTCCAATTGTTTTTATAATGATGTAAGGTCCGTCTCTTTTTGGTACGAATTTTGAGGTAACACCTTTGCTAGCGTTGCTGAGAACATGTGTTGTTACTAGTACTGCATCTCCTATGGTGTAAGCAGGTGGAGGTTTGCGTTTAGCGTTTGCATAAGTTAGTTGTCGCTCTTTGGTTTCCTTCTCGAGTTGGCGGGAGTCTTCCAAAACATTAGCCAGCTGTTTCAAATATGGAGTGATTTCCGGGACGAAGTTTTCATTCTCCAATATTGCGCTAAAATTGTGCGTGACATGCATGGGTGTTCTTAATTCTCTTCCGAATGTAAGGTAGGCGGCAGTTTGACCTGTTGTTTGACAGACGGCGGTGTTCATTGAGAAACGGATTGATGATAATTTTGTACTCCATGCAGAATGTTCTGTACCCACTAGTATGGCCAATTGTGTTTTTAAATCACGATTTTTTCGTTCTACGATGTTCGGTTGCGGATGATATACAGGAGTTAACCTTTGTTCAATGCCAAGACAAGAAGTAAGATATTGCATAATGGTTGAGATGAATTGTGGTCCATTATCACTTATTATTCGGCGTGCTATGCCAAATCGAAGAAAAATTTCGTTTAATAATATAGTTGCACAACTTTCAGCTGTGGCTTCCTTGAGTGGGAACAATTCTACCCATCTACTAGTAGTATCTTCAACTACAAATATCCAGCGATATCCATTGCTTGGAGGTAGAGGTCCAAATAAATCTACTGAGATTACTTCGAAACGCTGATTTAGTGGTGTTGACTGGTATAACCCAACAGGTTTCTGATTGGAAGGCTTATATTTTTGACATTCAGTGCAATTCTTGACAAAGTCCGTAATGTTTGTGTTGATATTCTCCCAATAAAAATGGGGCATGATTCTAGCTTTGGTTTTTTCGATTCCATAATGTCCAGCTGTGGGCGCTTTGTGGAAAGCGAGTAAAATGTTATTTTTTTCACAGTCGGGGATAACTAATGCTGCTTCTTCGTTATCATTTGTGTATTTGTATAAAATTCCATTGTTCATTATGTAACCTTGAATTACGTACTGCTCTGCTTCCGTTCCTCCGCTGTCTTCAAAAGCACTAATTATGGTTTTTAGCTTTGGATCGGACAGTTGACCATTTCTTATTTCAGAAGGGCGTTGTGTAGGTATATCGATTTGAACGTAGCATAATTCGCAGGATTGTGAAGGTGGGCGAGATAATGTGTCAGCTACTACGTTTGTTTTACCTTTAATGTAATTGATTTTAATATCGTAAGATTGTAATTGCATGGCCCATCTGGCGAGTCTACCAGTTGGCGATTTTAGTGACATAAGCCATTTGAGAGGTTGATGATCAGTCAGTAAAGTTATTTCTGATCCTTCAAAATATCCTCTAAATTTGTTCACTGCCCAAACTATTGCCAGTGCTTCACGTTCAGTTGTAGCGTAATTTCTTTCGGCTGATGTCAACAATCGACTAGCGTATTCAATAGGGTGCTCTTCGGAGCCCTCCCCCTGGACCAAAACTGCTCCGATGGCATAATTACTAGCATCGGTTTTTAATAAAAATGGTTTGTTTTCATTTACTTGATGCAAAATAGGGGCGGTTACTAACAACTTCTTAAGTGTATCGAAAGCTTGTTGTTGTTCATTTGTCCATGTGAATGAAACATTTTTCTTTAATAAGCTGCTCAATGGTTTTCCCACTTCTGAGAATTTGGGAATAAATCGCCTATACCAAGAGCAAGTTTGTAAAAACGTCAAAACTTCTTTTGCATTTCTTGGTGGATTCATCCTCTCTATTGCGGATGTTTTGTCTGGATCTGTTCGAATACCATTTTTGGTGATCAAGTGTCCTAAATATTTGATTTCCTCACAGCAGAATCGACTTTTTTCTCTGTGGACTTTAAGACCATATTCACCGAGTTTGTAAAATAATTTTTGGAGATCATTTAGGTGGTCACTAAAAGTTGGAGAACAAATAATTATGTCGTCCAAGTATGCAAAAATACACATTTCGCCTAAGCCAGTCTTTATTCTATCCAAAAGGCGTTGAAATGTTGCAGGTGCATTACGAAGTCCGAAACTCATACGGTTGAATCGAAATGTCCCGAAAGGGGTTATAAATGCTGTTTTGTTTTTGTCCGCTTCAGCGACAGCTATTTGCCAGTATCCTGATTGCAAATCAAGCGTACTCATGTATGATGTTGCTTTTGCGTCATGCAGTAAATCATCAATTCTTGGTAGAGGGTAACGGTCTGGTGTTGTTATTGCATTAAGTTGCCGATAATCTACGCAGACTCGTATATCTCCAGTCTTCTTGGGTACCATAACTACTGGTGATGCCCATGGGGAATCACAAGGTTCGATTATTCCTTGTGCAAGCATTTTTTGTACTTCCAACTTCAACTGGTCTTTTCTAGTTGGAGAAAGTCTATATGGCGGTGAAGCGATTGGCGGATGATTTCCGGTGTTGATATAATGCTCTACTCCTTTTGCATGCACTCCATCCTCCCAGGAGAAAATTGTCTCATGCACCTTTAAGATTGAATCAAGCATTGTACGGTGTTCCTGTGACAGGTGACAACCTTCTTCAACGCGAAGTTCAATGGTGTTGAGAGGTATCCTGTATGGTGGTGCGAAAAGGGTTTCAAATCTAGGTTCAAGGTCTGACTGTCGTGTTTTTAAAAAAACATTTTCATAATTTTTGTCATCCTTTGGACTTTGGACGTGTAGAGGAAGTGCATTACGAAACATGTCATATAATTCTTCTCTGTTGGATTTATTTGAAGATGTAGGTACTTCGTCATAAGTTTTGTCTATGGACATATTTAAAATCTGTTTCGGAGTATTTGCAAGAGGAGAAATAGGCTCGACTCTGTTGTATTCCCTGTTTAGTAATGAAGCCGGTGTTTTCACTTCTCTTTCTATATGGTCGTAATATTCAAATGTAACATTCTGGTTATTAATAAAACACCATGTTCGTTGTGCTAGATTTAAAATAATGCCAGCTTCTTCTAAGAAATCGATTCCAAATAATGTTATTTCATTTAGCCTTTCTGGCAACACGCTTATGTTTATTGTTTTAGATTGATTTCCCACAATCACTCTGCATGTTGTGCATAGCATATTTTTCTTAGTATCTAAACCATCAGCTAGCGTGATGTTGGCACTAACCTTATTAAACTTATGTCCAGTATTTTTCAAATGCATAAAAAAATCATTGCCTGCTATTGTAGTCAAGGCCCCAGTGTCAATATAGGCGAGCATCTCCTTACCCTTTGATACAAATGGAATAGTTGGTATACCTCCTTTTGACGTGGCCTGAACACTTTGGATCTGCGAGAATGATTGACTGGCAGGTGTCTTTCGGCAATTTGGACAGTTGCCTCTATAAAAACCCGTAGTACCACACCCAAAGCAAACTATTGGAGGTTTAACTTCATCCCTGGGAACTGTTTTTTGTGCCTGTACTTCACTGGCTTTCTTCTTTCTACAGTCTTCCGTTTTATGACCTCTGTAGTTGCAGTGGTTGCATCGTGGTTTTTGCTTTAATGATGGTGCTTCTATGTGTATTGGTCTGGTATTTATTGAGAGCTGTTCCCAGTCTCTACACAAAGAAAGCAATTCCTCAAAATTTGAAAATTGCTCTCTTCGTACATCCTTGCGAATGTTTTCCACCAATAGAGAATATACCATGTCAAGAGCCATTTCATCCGAAAATTTCGCATATGGAAGCTCTGCGATCAATGCTCTTTTTTCACTTATAAAAATGTCTGCAGCTTCTCCTCTTTTTTGCTTGGTATCAAATATTTTCTGGAAAATTATATGAGCTTTTCTATTGGGGGCGAATTGCTTTTTCAACAATTCAATGGCCCGTTTCCAAGTGGTGGCTTCGTTTTGTATGCCTTTCCACCACCTTATTGCAAAATCTTTAAATAGTAACGGTAACTCTATTAATGCTTCGTCATCCGATATATTTTTCACTTTTTTAAAAATTTCTACTGCCTGCAGAAAGTTGTCTAATTTTTGTCCGTCTGCTTCTCCACAGAACCTTTCTGAGCATTCTGATAGGCTTGTTTTACGCTGCATCAAATCGTGTAGTTGGCGTTGAGTCAAATGAAGAACTTCTTCTGGATCTTCTACAGCAGGAGTCGCAGACCTAGTTGCTTTTTGTCTCGGCATTTTCTGGTAGTAATCTTACTTGTAGTCGTGTTTCTGCCCTGTAGTTGGTGCGCCAGTTGTAAGAGGGGTATAAATAGTCTATATTGCCGGGAGGAACTCCTGACTAATATAAAAAATTTTCTTTGTTCCCAATAAAAATCCTGTATGTGTCAAAAATTGATAGCCGAGAGGAACTCTCTGCGTATCTAAAATATATCCAAAGATAAAAAAAAAAACAACAGAAGCGAATTATTTTGTTTAGGTAAAAACACATTTATTCATATATTTTCTTTTTTAAAACTGATTTTCCTCCTTATATTAGTAAAGTTCCTTAAAGAAACTGGATGTGAATTTTATAAAATAAAATTAATAATACAAAAGCTTTAAAATAATATTGAAAATGAAGTCTAACTTTAGTATTTAGTATTAAACAAAACATATTTTTAGGGGCAAAATCAAAGTACAAAACTACATAGGTATAATTTTAGGGATTAAATATAATATGTGTAATTTAAGAATTGTTTTGAATATACATGTTATAAAGTTTCTTGGTTACACATACATATATTATATATATTGAGGAGAACCATTACATCGTCTTCGTTCCTGTCATTTGCGACGTACGTATAGTCTCGGGCACCTTCATATATACACAAGTTGTACCTAGACAAGCCACGTTAAACTTCTTTGACGTCTCTTCCTACATATCTACTACACACAAACACACATACAATACATACATATGCATGTATACAAAGAAATATTTCAGCTTGTTGGAATATAAACTACTATTGCTTCTGTGTGATGTCAACTTGACAGAGTTAATCGCATAATAACTGCAGAAATGTTACTTTGAATAGTTTCGTGTACAAGAGTATGTGTGTAAGGTATAGGAACCCAAAACAGTTACTTTGGCCGTTTTCTACGTAAAATACATGTGTGTGAACTGTGTGTGTTTATATTGTACGTCAACATCGCAGTAGTTTCGTTTGAGAGGATCCCTTATTTCTGGAATAGGAAAATTGAAATTTCATTTTAATATTCATGACAAGGGAATTCTAGGTCAATTTGGGAAATTGGAATAGGTACTCTATCCTACATACATACATAGCTGTTACAGTACTTTATTCGGTGATGTCAGTAGTTATATAATAATGATGACGACAACGACAACGATGATAACGACGACGATGTGCATTTTGAGTTTTGAATTAATTTTAAACGTTTACTTTAGCATTTCATCAACTTTATTAAACTCAAATTCAACTCAACTCATATAACTAATTATTTTGTTTCACCAAAAACTAATTACGTATTATCAATTGGTGAATATAAGTCACGCTATGACAAGTATGTATGTAATTAGGTGCGAGTAGAGAAGTGAATTTATCTCATCAACGCATTAATTACATGATAATAGAAATTAATATTTCAAGGACGTTTATAAGGCATATGGTCTTAGGTATATCAAAGCCCGAAAGCTCTCATTAACGCAATGGTGAATTTAATATGAAATTATGAATAATAAATGCAATTGTTAAGACGTTGATTACATACAGCCATGACAATTTAATTTGTCTTGAGGATGAAGTACAGGGTCTTTCATTAAGGACTTCCTATTTTTGAATTTAATTTGCCATCAAATCGTGTTCGTTTCAAATATCTACTGAATTTGTGTTTCAAGAAGTTCAAAATTTAAATTAAAAATTCTGACGGCGTTATTTCACTCGATTTCGATGCCAGTCAATATCATATCTTCATAAAATTACCATAGATTTCTAAAAATATCTCGAGGACTCTGTAGAACTGTCCTGTCCTGATTTTTTGATGAAATTTGGTGTCACTTTCCAGAATCCATTCAGTGAACACACGAAGTTGTCTATGGACGGGTATTGCTTAAGTCAGTCTTCTATCCTTTTTGTTACCATGCAGAAACAGTAGTTTTTATATGTAGACCAAACAAGAACATATTCATTGACGTAAAATTTCAGTTACCACTTTTTTATGGCTTTCTCCATCATCTTAATACGAAGTCTGCTAAAAATATCTCAGTCTCAGGCTAAATTTAAAGTTCTTTTTTTTTCTTAAAACTGTCTAGTTCTTATTTTTTTAAAGGTCTTAAGCCACAACTTTTCTTGAATTTCTAAACTACAAATGAAGTAAGAATTTTTATAATGTTAACACACTTTGAGCATCCTTAAAATTTACCCCACGAATTTCAACTACATGCCTACTCTTTTTTTAGACTTTAACTTCAGGAATATCTGGATGAAAAAATAATGGGTCATTTTTGACAGACATTGATGACGTCTATCCTTGAAGTTTTTCATATTGATACTAATACCATGGCAACTATAAATGTATATAATAGAAAAACCATCGTGAAATTTAAAACTTTTGTTCAAAAAAATTCACCGCATCGGATGCTTTACTATTTTTTTCAGTATATCACTCAATGGCTTCATTTCAAATTCATCAAAATAGGTCTTATTCTCATCTATACACCAATAATACCTATTCATACCTCAATACGAATATATGTATGTTGTATGTATAGTAGCCATCACTCAAGCGCTATTTGCATTATTATTGTAAATCTATTATCCTCTCTCATAGCCATTCATTCGCATAACACATCAATTCAATATCCTTTTCGAAAGCAATGTCCAATGTTCAGTGCCAGTGCCAGTACGAGTCCCAGTTCCAATCCAAGTCCAACAGTTGTTGTTGGCCAAAAGGACTCTATGTCTATACTACTTATTCGCTTTTTCTTTCATCTTACAAAACACATTATAAGTCCAATTGGAATATCAAATCTAGATATGAATCGTGTGTGTGTGTATGTGTGTATGTTGAAACGAAACACCCTTTGGCTAGGATCCTGTGTTCGGCATTGAAGTTAATCTACCATTCATCATCTGTGCATCACATGTGTCTGATGATAGTAAGCTCATCAATTTTGCACAATAAGTCAGCCCGGCAGCGTTTTTCTTTTCATATACTAGTATATGTATATGTATGTATATGTAGGTGGAAAGTGTACTCGTATTGGAAGTCGAGGCCTAAACAAAACCCTGCAAATCCGAATGGTTTACTAGTTCGAGCTTGATATGTTTATATGCAAAGCTCATATTATGGCTTTTCTTCTTAAGTTTGTTTTTGTTGTTTATTTTTTTTTTTGTAAATGGAATTCCTGGTAGGCATATAAAGTTTTCTTTTTATTTTTTTTTTTTTTTTTCATCCCTCATGACACCCATTAAGTACCGATACTATAGCATCAAGCGTCCGAAGGCTACTCTTATCTTGAAGCTTTTCAATAAACAGATATTCTCGGCCTGGTTTTCGATTTTGGTAATTAATGCAAGCTTCGTATACGAGAAGT
Organism: Scaeva pyrastri; assembly: GCA_905146935.1. NCBI lineage: Eukaryota > Metazoa > Arthropoda > Insecta > Diptera > Syrphidae > Scaeva > Scaeva pyrastri. The sequence continues at coordinate 75,833,513 of LR989929.1, forward strand.
GGTATTCGAATGAACTTGGGGCAAAAACAAAAGTATTGAAGTGAAATAAGGGTTAGATTTACTTACTTGAAGCAATTTGCCTCGAGAGGGATGATTTTTGTGTGTATTTGTTTGATTAACTCTTCGATTGTGTTGATCTGGTTTTAAGGCAACCTGAATTCGGAATTAGGCAGAGTATCGGGCCTGGTTCTGAGTTAGGTCCTTTTGGGGGGGATAAATCATTTCTAACAATTTGATTTTGGGAAACATGCTGGAATTTGGAAGTGATGATAGTTTAATCAATTCTTATTAAAGGAAATACTTAATAGAAATAATTAAATACTATAGAAAATTATAATGTCAAATTTAAGAGGGTAGAGTACGATCGTGAAGTATACAAAGATGGCTTTTAGAAGATCACATTCTTACAACATAACTTAGTGTACCATTCTTCTTTTATTTCATTTGTTAAAGGGAACCATTCCATTGCCTGCCTCAGGTATTATCAATAATGAAAAGAAGTGGCCCTAAGTGGCTGCCGTGAGGAACCCCATTTTGTGAAGCAATCGCGGGAAAGAGATATACATATTCACGTAACCTTCAACCACTGCACTGCTAAGCCTCTCTCTCTCCATCAAAGTCGGTGTAGATTTTAAACTATGATTGATAACAAGCCAACCTAGATTCCTCCAAAAAATTAAGTTGAAGGCCGTTGATTAGGATACCTTAGAGTTATGAAAACTAATAAAATTTTTACAATAGAACTGTCAAATTGATTTTCTTTTTATGTTTGTCAGCATTTGACATCTCAAATGACAGAAAATTCAAATTTAACCTGTATTTCCGGAAACACCTCACAAATTACTATCGCTAGCTTGCTCTTTTTATCTTCTTTCACCTCCGAACATAGAAAAAAATGTTGAAGGACAAAGTAATAAAACTGACAGCTTTAAGCAGCAAACAGAATTATTGATTCCAAAAAGCCATTTCATTAACGCAACTTTGCACTTTAATAATTCTTATTTCTTTTTTGTTTTTTCCTCCGTCATCGACATCGACATCAGTTCAAAATTTTGCTTTATTCAAAATATAATCACTTCGCACAACTTCCTTCGTCTTTCTTGTCCTTGGTCTAGTCTAGGAGCATATAGACTGTGCAGTGCATGTATTTGTATCTGTTTATATATAAAATAAAGTTGTTCTCCAATCATCTGATGGATATAAAAATAAACAAGAAAATACACTTCTGCAGGACGAGTCGAAAACTTTATACACAATCCTGGTACGGGGATAGGTATATCCAGGTAGAAAACACGGCATGGGCCATGAATTTAAATTAAATTGAGGAACAAACTCATTAACTTTTATATTCCAAGTAAAGGTTTGTCCCTGCTTCGTCCTGTTGGTCCTGATGGTGTATAAAGTTCAAACTGCTCCAGAACTTCATTTCGTTTCGTTTCGATTTTTTTTTTGTGCATATTGTTTGTGGAATTCTTTTTCAATATAGAATATCTCCTCGTCCTTTGATACCAACTATACGTATAGTCCAGAGCCAGACCCAGAGTCAGAGAAGCTCAAGCTTTGTGTCTTATTTCGTTCGGAGCATTAATATTAAGCGGTTGGATAATTACCGCTGGGCATCGACTTCAAATTCAAAACAAAGTTCCTCCTTCATTTATACGAGTATATACCAACTCATTCCCTTTCCAGAGTCTTTGTGTAGGTTCGTCTCTCCTGTAGGTACACAGGAATAGCAGCAACCACCTCTGGCATCCGTGCTTGGGATTCATATCTGAAAATTTGGGGAAAGAATCCATTTCATGAGTTCAATGGTTACTCATTATCCTGCTTTTGAATTTATACCTAATGCCTACCTGTACCGGAAAACTGTTTGAACCAAATCTCATTTTAATAACCGTAAGTATGAAAATACTTAAGTACTCAATACAACAACATAACCCTAAAAAAATATCGTCATGGCTGACGCTGAGATACCTATAAACGACCCAACTATAGGTTAAGTACATATACATACATAGAACTTGTAGAACGATTATAATCTTTTACGGGTTGGTATTTGTTTACCGTAATTTTGCAGACTTTACCGATATGGAAATCAAGGTCCTGCGGGAATATCTATTCAGCTAGACTTCGTTCGTTCGTTTTCGGGTGAGGTATTGTCTAAATGGGATTTGCATTGGATTGGGGGCACAAAAGTTTTGCGTTTGTAGAAAGTTTTAATCACCCGTAAATTGTTTATGGGACATGTTTTGAATATCCTCTCTTCTTCGTCGATTTAAGTTTTCTTTTCTTTTTTTTTTTCGTTGAGTTTTGTTTTGCATCGTTTGCTGTCTGTGTATATTTTTTGTATTCATTTTAGCCTAGAGAAATGTATTTGTATTAGTTTGGTTTTAAAAGTTTTTGCTATCGACATTTTGATCAATATCTCAATCTTCTTATCGGTTATGTATGGTAAAAATATGCAATGAAACAAAAAGGATATTTTTTTTTTTTGGATAGAAATATCCTTAAGGGAAACTGCCAGCAGTGTGATTCAATAAACTTATCTTGTTTAAATGCTTTGATTATAATATGAAACTTATTTGGACTTGAAGCCTTTATAGGAGTTTATAAGAGTCTAGAAGAAATACATTTTAGCATTATGAATTATAAGTTTGCACACACTATGAAGCTGTATCCTTCCCTAGGAAATAATTTACAGTAAATTGATATTCAGACGAAATTAAGGCAAACAAATAATAAATTTAAAACGTTCAGAATTATAGATTTTTAGAAAAGTTAAAATAAGGGAATTTATTTAAAATTAAAGAACTGAATCATTCGACATGGAGTGTATATACTTCCACCAGAATAAAGTATCATTTTGTTTTTTTTTTTTAAATTCCCCTCTTTCATGACGTAAAATCTTAAATTGTCCTTGTATTTATTTGTTTATTAATTTTTTTTATATTACCTACTTTCGTTTCGTTTTGATTTTTTTTTTTTTTTTGAATCTCAAGAGGTTTTACTTTACTTTCGAGATATCCGAAGGACATTGCCAATTCAAATCACAATTGATTGAAGTTTTGTTTTTCTTTGTACATTCAATTTTGCAGAATAGGTAAATGGTAAAAGGTATAGAAGAAATTTTGTTAAAGTGGGAAAATTTAAATTTTAAAATAAATTCTTGGTATTGAATTAATAACAAATTTAATCTAAGGGTTTGTATATAGAAACGATTTGAGGGAGGTGTAATTTTTTGAGGTGTATTCATTTTTAACTCCAACCATTTGAGTAAGAACTATGTACATATTTCTAATGAACAATCATTTATACTGCCAAAGGTGTATAGTTTACGAAAATTTAAAATACTCTTAGTGTGAAAGTAAGCAAACCATGCAGAGTTGCCAGGTGATAAAAATATCGAGAACATACCTGATGTCAAAAACTTTGAAATAAATTCACAAATATAATGGTTACAAATAACAATCGCCCTGAAGACAGAATATCTTTTTAATTTCGTAAGTCAGCAAACCTTAAATTTTAAATATCATCGTTTTTACCAACTGACAGCTGTCAATCATTAATTGCATATTGTTTAAGAATAAAAAACATTTGTGAATTTGGGCATTTTAGGAGTTAAATAATAACAATCTTGCTTGTTGTATTTTTTACCAAATCCAATTATTGTGTATCTAAAAGTTGTCTAAAAATATGATTACGTAGCTGCAATATGTCATATGTCATTTAAAATCATAACTGAATTGTGGTACAACCTTAAAACAAAACATCCTTCAAAATTTGCAATACAATTAAAACTATCTTACAGAAGAAAGAACATTTTTAAGCAAACAAATCTAACTTAACGAAGAACATAGTAGTTTTTGCCAAATGACAGGTGTCACTGTTTGCGAATATTGTTTTAAGAAAAACATTTGTACATTTGGCTTTTAGATAATAATAATCTTACTTTGTAGGTTTTTGTTGAATAGCCCTTGACAGTTGTACAGACACACATTATCTATCAAATATCTGTCTAAAAATGCCTCATTTTCATGATGATACCTGGAATTTGTCATTTAATGGCTGCATTGTGGTTCAGCCTTGAGTAAGAATATCTTTAGGCAAGCAAATCTAACTTAACGAAGAACATGGTTTTTGCGAACTGACAGCTGTCATTTATTAAAATATTAAAAATATTAAATATTCAAATAATTGTTTCTAGAAAATCATTTAAAAAAATGGATAATAACAATGTAATTTCTGACGTATTCTTGAAAACTTTCCGACAGTTATAAAGCCACCGATTCTTAACCTAATTGCTGTCTAAAAATCTCTCATATTTATGATGACACACCTGGAATATGGCAGTTGAAAAATTCGAATAAGTACTTTCAATTGAAATTTTTGTAATTTTATTTAATTTTTACATAATTTTGATTATTGAATTGATTTTTAAGTTGGAAGGTGGCTTAAGTTGAATATTCTTTACTTTGGAATAGACCTCGTTCTTAAGGAGTTGGAAAGTTATTAATTTTTGCATGTCATGATTTCGAAATCCGTTCCATGCATAAATTTTGAATTTTGAGATTTTTTGACTCGTCGAACCATCTGTGAGCAAAATCTGGCAACCCTAATGTCCATCATCCATAAGAAAAGAAAAAATCCTGCCTAAAGTCCTTGTGAATATAAATTCGAAATGAATAACAACAAAGCATTTTCTACGAATAACAAACTCAACAGTTTCTAAATTTTTGAAACAAAAATAAAACACCGAATTAAATTCAAGGAATATTAATGTCTTGAATGTATGTGGGTTTCTGAATACCAGGTGTATCCGAGAGATTCCTTTCTTTTATTACATCGAACATCTTAAACCTACGTGCTGCTGCACCTAAGGAAATTAATTTCAAAACTGAGTGGAATTTTTTTCTGTTTTATTTTCCTTCGATGGAAAAAAAAAACATTTTATGGAATTGCAGACCGAGATCGAGACCGTGCGTCGTCGTCGTCGTCGTAGTCGGTCGTCTGTCAGACAGTAAGTTCAAAACTTTTGGCAGTTGTCCTTTGGATTCCGTGATGAGCTTTGGATACTGTAGTCGAAAGAGAGAGGGATGGGGGACTGTTCGGAACAAGAGTTTATTATATAAGTTCGGTTTTTGTGGTGCGAATTGGAATTCATTGAGGCATTCTGTTTATGGATTCCCAGAAAATTCCAAGAACACATTTTGATGTATTCAAGTTTATTTAAAATGAGGAGAGTAGGTACGAGTTTATTATAAAAACAGTCTTCTTCATAAGCCAACATCATTCAAATGCATGATGCCTCTACTAAGGGTCTGATGCCTCCGAGAAGTGGCTAGGGTAAACCTTACCTAGTACTCCACAAAACGAACGCCTATACCGATTTCGGACGCGACGACTCGGAACAAAGTTTGGCCACAAGGATAGATATACTCTCGTACTTTGGCGAGCATAAATTTCGTGTTACATCCCGTAATGGTTACGTTTCTTTCCTTGCCTTCCCTCCCTTATTCTTCAGGATTGTTTTCAAAAGTTTGTGGCTATTCATTTTATGTGGGTAAGGTCCTTTTTACTCGAAATAAAATATAAAAAAAAAAATAAAAAAAAAAAATATATTTTGTACGAAATTTGTTTTCAAATGTATACAAGCGAATCGATGGAGCATTATGAGCGTGTTATGTTCCCGTGTTCCTCCAGCTCGTCGAGTGGAACACGAGTATAGCCAATGGGAAATAAATGTAATTTTACAGTAGATTGGGGACAATCTTCCATAGGGCATTAATTTGCATTTAGTTATGGGCCTTCGTCATTCCGTCACGTGGCGGCTTGTGGGCTCTGTTTCTGTGCCTGTTTTGCTTCTTGGAAAATGGCGACGTGGCGACGAAGACGACCGGGATCATCGGGAATTGAGTGGGATAGTAGATTGTTTTGTTTTGTTATGTTTTTTTTTTGTTTTATTTCAATTTAAACCAGCAAGAGACTTGGAGTCTTGTTTTATCGTCTCGTCTCCTAATGAAACTCAAAGCTCGGGGGATAAACATTTAAATTGCCTAATATTATAGATGATGAGCAGCAATCTTTGTGGTGACGAGGCGACACAGGGGAAGTGACGGGTGAGAAGAAATATTTAAGGTATTTTTTTGAGGAATTCGCAATTCTGAGAATAAATTGGATTATTTTCTTTGTGTTATGGTTGTTGAATAAATATGTAGGTACTTTGGCATTGAATCTACTTAAGGCCGGTAACCTCTTGCAAAAAATGTTGGTTATTTTTTTCATTCTTGTATTAAATGCTTTGAATGATGCGGGTTTTTTTCAGAGTGAATTTTTGAAGGCAAACCACAAATATGCAGCTTGGTGTCCTCGATATAAAAATCTTAAAAAACTGTTTTTTTTTTATAAAAAAATTGGAAATGAAGAAGAAAAATGACAAAATCTTTCCATTTTCATATTTCCCAATTTTCAAAATTGGATTTTCATCAATATTGTATCAGGTATCAAACTTTTATGATATATGTACATATATTCAATTACATTCTTATTCAGTTTCCTAGTCATAGGTCCGCTTTTTATTCTAAAAAAAATTATGCGCTAAGTTCTAGACCCTAGCCCTAGAAAATTTAGACAGAAAATTAGTGAGGAATTCGCTAAGCCTTAGAAATTAAATTTAACCTCTTAGCTATATAACATTTAGACTCCGTAGTTTTTGGTATGGGTGTATTAGATTGTAAGGATGAGTTAGAAGAAGTGGGACATAAAGAATAATTGAAACATCTTACTTGGCCCTTCAGTAACTGATTAGGATTAAATTTTTTCTAAACCGTCCAAGTTTTTGGAGATTTTCAAGATGTTCCTTGGTGGTATAAAAGACCATAAACAATATTTCGAGGTTTATTTTTCTGTTCCTAGTTTGCCTCTAAGTAATTTCTGTCTTTTAAATATTAGTTCAAAGATTTTTCAAAAGCCGTAAAGTGCCAATACCTGTTATTTGGGGATTTGTGGAAAATGTTGGTAAATATCTAATGCAGTTAATTTTTGCTCATATTATGTTAGGTGATCCGTTTATGCCATTACTCTGGTTGCTTCGTTAACAACTAGATCCTACAATTTAAGAATTTTAGTCTCTTCGGCTTCCTGCACTTAAAAAGTCGAAAAACCGCTTTATTCACAAACAGCCAAGTGTTAAGGCCATTTATTCAGCTAAATCATCCTCTGATCTGTTTGTCTGATGAAAATTAACCTTGGGGTCACTTTAAGGCCATTCTTCTTGAAGGTTTGAAGGGTAGACTTTATCGGGTGGAGCACCTTAAATAAGCCCCGTTCTTATGATGTTTTATACAGAGCGAGGCATAATATGGCCATGATAATTTCAATATGTCCGGGAAATTATGTTCCTTAGGGGAACAACAGGAAAAGCACAATTATTGATTTCTCTTTACTTTGTCTAAAATTAAAATGACATTTTTGGAAGTGAAGAATCCCTATAGATCTAAAAGAGCTTTCCAAAATCAAAAACGAAATGTTTTCAGCGAGTTTCTCTAAAAGGTTTTGTTTTGCAACTTATGTCTTATCGCTTTCCATTTATAACAGTTAAACGGGAGGCACACTTCCGCTCTATATATGTGTCCCGAAACAAAGCGTGCTTGAAAAAATCGTTTCTTCTTGCTAAGACCTTCAAATTTTAACCCTAAAAATATATTAATAAAAATTTCAATATGCATGTTTGTACATACATACATAGGTTGAAAGTTTTAATGTTTCATGGAAATATAATCTCTTTTGATTCAATATTTGTTGCATATTTTAAGGGGTCTTAATGGGGCTCCCATCTAAAAACTTTCCACCCTCTTATCCGAGTAAATTAGCCATACAAAAAATTCATATACACTCCACATTATATTCAACAATCAAATTAAATAATATCAAACTATTTCAAGCTTATTATGTTCGAGTGTAATCTCAATCAAGGGAATGTACAAAAGAATTCAAAACATTTAACATAACATAGCTTAGTGTTAATGAAATACAATTTTACAGATTAAAGTAAACATGTGAGTACATGTGTATGTGTAAATAATTTCTCCTATTTTTGAGGGTGTTTGTTTCCTTGTTTTTTGTATAGTATCATAGATTGGAAGAAACTAATAAATTTGACTGTCGGAAAATATTTCTGCCACCCACACCGGCTGATGGGGCTGTAGTGGGAAAAATGTACGGAAAATTTGATCCGAGTTTTTTTTTCGTGGAAAGTGTGTATGTTGCTTATGGATGTTATGGTTTTTGTTTGAATCGTTTTCTAAGTCAATGAAACTCATGCAGGCGGGATGTAATATGTTTTTGTTAACTTTTCCAATATACTCGTTTGTAACACGAACCAAAAAAAAAGGAAAATCAGTTTTGAAACGATGTGTGGCAAAGTTTTGTTTATGTTTAACATATTTTTGTTGTTGTCAAATTTCAATTTAATGGGAAAGTATTGTATCGAAGGAAAATGACAGTTAACCTTGCGGATTCCAATCGCAAGGTTGATTTTTGAGCCATTTTTCAACACACGTGTTTCTTAAAACAACATTTTTCACTACCTAACCAGCCTTGAACGTCAGAAGCTAAAGTGTCATAATTAGCTCAAGTAAAAGTTTTAGAAATAATACGATTCTGATGTTGTTTAAAATTAACTAAGCCTTCTTCTTACCTTAGTACCACACTTAATTTGACAAATTATTAAATACTCTAAAAATTTTACAACTTTTAACTCTCAAAAGCAATTTCATACGACTCCATTGTGACTCTAATAAGCTTCCCACTGCTAAGTTCCGCCAAACCGGATGCATGTGTTTGTTTGTGCAAAAATTCCCTGGCTTTTGAACAGGGTTCATATAAGAATTTTCGATTTCCCGTTTAACTTCCTTAATTTTCCTGCTCTTATTTGCCATCAATGTGTTTGTAAATAAAAAATATATTCTACGAGTATATAGTCTCTTCGATTTTTTCTTATTTTTTATGGTAACAGTTTAATGTGGAAGATCCTGATTTTATCAAAAGGAAAAACTTTTTCCTTCCCTCATGCTACCAGCACTACAACCATTGCCGTCATCGTTGATTGAGTTGATTGTTGAGGGAAAATACAAGTACAAGAGACAGAGTTTTATTTTTGTGTAAAAAAGAGGGGGGCGGGGGTGAAGAAAAAAATCCTTGTGATGGTTCCGGATATAAAAAAGGAAACACAGCACACACTCCAAACAGGATATGAATACAGCACAATACAATTTTATGTCTTCAAAAAAAAAAAAAAAAATTGGCCCATCACCTTATGAGCAAAACAAAAGACCAGAAAAACAGGAAGAAGGAAGAAAAATAATACAAAACAAAAAAAACTCACATATCCTTACCAAAATTTAGGAAATGATAAATTACTTTTCAGAATAAAGCTTACACAATACTCTCATCCACCCATGCATTATCTTCCCACCAAAAAGGTGTACTTTAGATTAGCCCTAACAATCATTACCCTCCTCCTTCCCCTTCCCCTAAATTTCATGAAGGATCCTGGAAAATTGTTTAAATGTCTTGGCACCAAAATTTCATATACACATTCAGGTCCTGTGATGGCAATGGATTGGATAAATTATAACAAAACCTTGAAGCAACGCATTTCACACACACGCCCACACAGAAAAAAGAAAAAAAAAAATAGCTAAAGCAACAGCAAAGAAAGGAATGTCCTTGAGGAATGAAAAGAAACAATATTTGAATAACATCAATTCTTGACATCTGCTTTGCCTAAATTCCTGGAAAAAAGACAGCTTCTGTTCTGTCTTCTTTTTTTTTCCTCTATCTCACTCCAGAATATAACCTTCATCGTTTTGACAACATTTAGAATGATGGTTGCAGGGGGGGGGGGGGGGGGGGGCGTGGTAAAGGATGATGGTGTGTTGGGATTTAAATACCGCAATATTCTACAATGACATGATAAAACTGCGAGAAAACCATAAAGACACCGAAAAATAAAGATTCCCCTTCCCCCACGGCCCCAATCTTCTCTTTCTTATAGCTCGTCCTAAAACAACTAAACCTTAAAATGATAAATTACACTCCAGGATATATCCAGTTTGCACAACCGCAATTCCATTTTCCGGCCTTGGAATACACCTCAAGCTACATCTTCCAGAATAAACCTACCCTTGGGTAGGGTACGTACCTATACGTGTGTTGATTAAGCCCGAAGTCATCTTTTTATGATTTATTATTAAGTGGGTGGGGGGGTTGGTAAGGATCGAGCAATAGGAGTATAAAAATTGATGAAAAGAAACTGAATTGCTAAAGCTCCTCAGCTCGTCTATATGTTTATGAAATGACGCGTTAACTTACATATTTTCGGGGAAAATAAAAGAAATTATTGGAACCCAAACATCAGAGAGGGCAAACAACAAAAAAAAATTACAATTCGCTAGGAAAACAAAGAAAGGCAAACAAAAAATAAATGAACAATATTCTAAATGCCATCGCAGTTTCTGACAGCTGGTTAAACAGTATTTCTTTTTTTTTTTTCCTTTGACAACCTTTTTCATCTTTTCTGGCTTCGAGATAAGAGTCCCAAAAAATTAGAAAAAAAGGCCTTGAAAATACAAGAAAGAAACTGCCATCGGCGGACAGACGCACGACGGCGGAAGGAACAAAATATCCAAAACTTCCATCTTGCTGATAGGAATCATTCCTTTATTTCACTCTCTAAACTTAAGGCACCTATTTCTCTATAAGAACCTGCAGGACATATTCTCCTCATAATAGGGTCGGGTCTAGGGTATTTTTTTTTTCTCCAAAAAAACAAAAACAACAACCAAAACGAAGCAGTGTTTGTGTTTTGTACATTTCATTTCAGTTTTGCCTGTTTACTAATTGCGACTAAATGACTTTTTGTTTGTCTTCATTTAATTTGATTTTCGACAAAAAGAAAAAGCAACAAAAACGCCAAAAAAATAAAAAAAAGAAGAAAAGAAAGAATTAAATTAAGGGTCTTGACCCTATTGCGAGGGTGAAAGCAATTTGATGGGTTAACTTTTTTTTTAGACACACATTTAAGGGGGGTGGAATAATTTCTTGAGTTTTTTTTTTTCTTCTTTTTTTTTTGGAAGAGAACTTTTTGGCTTATGTTGTGCATATTAATATTAATTAAAGGCTTAGTACTAATTTTAGTATAATATTTTTTTTTATTTTTTCTCGTTTTAGCTGGGAAGTTTACTGCCAATTGCTGTACCAGCTCCACCAACGACGCTATCGCCACCAGCAAGGCCGGATTTGCAATCATCAAATCTCCTAAACAATCTACCCCAACCACTGGAAAGTGGTCCACACGTAAGTTATTTTCTTAATTTTATTTTTTTTTTTATTCTTCGTTTAATGTACATACGCCACTTTTGGAATTAATGAAATTAGAAAAAAGTGGTCTAGGGGCAAAGTTTTCATCTAATGGGGTAAAAAGTTTACTCCGGAGTAATCATTTTTTTTATGAATACAAATTAAAACAAAAAAAAATACAAGTGGGAACACTTATATTACTTTTTTATCTTGTGGAGGGGACGGTATTTTTGATATTTTTTTTGATACCCCTTGTATCACTAGAGGTCCTTTTTTGAGCTCATATAGTATGTGTAATAATAATAAACACATAGTAGGTCGTGTTGAAAGCAAAAAAAAGGAATACAGTCCCGAATCCCTAAATCCTTAACCCACAAGAGGGTACTCACTTTATGAAATCAATCATTCCAGGCACAATTTATATAAACACCTTCATAACATCGCATGACAGGCTTCTACCTACGAGTGTCGAGTACCCCTATCCCCATTGCCCCCAGTTCAGTAATCGCACGTACAAAATACTTAACTTTTTTTTGTACTCAATATAGGACCAAGCCAAGAAGGTTTTCACCAACACCACCATCATCATCATCATCATCACCACCACCCAACATCCAACCACCCAACCCTCAAGACCTCTATAAGAAGTGATGAAGAAAAAGTAATCATAATGCTTAACATGTCTATACAAAAGAAATTTTCTAAAGACCCTAGAGGACTTCTTTTAGGTTTATATAACTGCTACTGCTACCCCACTGTAGTACTCGTAATATGGTTCGGTCTCGGTCTCGGTTTCGGTCCCGATCCCTGTCCCAGTCCCAGTATAGTAGAGTATTAGAATAGGGAATATTATATAAATATTCAGGCCTTTTTTGTGTGTATAGTAAGCATAAGTACTTTTGTGTAATAAACCATTAAACAGGGTGTTAAAAGCAAAATTTTAATTAAGCTATTAACTAGGGAAATGTAACTTCTTTAAGATTGGTAATTTAAAAAAAAAAAAAACCTAAATGTTGATTAACTTAAGGTTGAGTTGCCATGTTTGAGGACGAAAGTGTTTGAAATTCGATAACTTGGAAATGAAGAAGCTTATGTTTTAGAACTTCTGATAAAATATTAAAAACTCGTTCGGGGGAAAATTGAAAATTTTGTTATTAAACCAAGAACTCTTAATCAAACCTTTGTGTTTATAAAAGAAAGATTAGTAGGGACCTTCAATTATGCAGAATTTGAATGGCATAAGTACCTCAAAAGGTTTCTCTTTAAAAATGCATTTTTTCTCGCAAGAAGCAATGCCAGTGAAAACGTAATTACATACTTATTTTTATAAAATTTTTCATTCAAACCCTTTCACTTGATAATTCTCAAAGACTTTCCTTTCCGAAAACTGCAGTTTCATACCAAGAAACCGACAAACATGTCGAATTCATACTAACCTCCAAAATGCATTCGTGTGTAATAATCTTTATTCCAAGAATAACACCCTGTGTATAATTCAAAGAAAATGAGATACAAAAAATACGGGGAAAAAAAATTAACTCAAATCCCTGATGTTTCGTGTGAAAAGACGGATGAGCTGAACACATAGAATAAAGATGAAATGTAAGACACAACTCATGCAGAACTCCTTACGCGTATTACTTTTACTATATGCTTCCTGATGGTAATACGCTTCCCTGGAGTTGTGGGCCAACACGAATTATTATCCACCAGGAACAACAACACAACAACACAACTAAAAGAAACCATAAGAAAGTTCCTTTCCTTTTTGCTCAAAAGATTATCCAATAAGGATAGAGGTGCTAGGAGCTGATGATGGTTAGTTAAGTTTATGTGGGTTGGGTATGTGGGTATGTATGTAGGTGGGTGTGTGCGTGTGGTGTTCATGTTCCTGTTGATGGGGTGTCGTGTCAATGTGGTAAGAAGAAAGCAGCTCAATTCGTTCCTTTTTATCAAATTTCAAATGGAAAATCATTCTCCAAGAAGTTATGAAAATGCTATACCCCATACCCCATTCCCCAAGGATTATTATGTGGTCCTCTTTTTAAAAGAACCCCATGTTCCTCTTTCCGGTTGGTGTTGTTTGGTTAGACGGGCAGACGGGTAGGGTACACCGTCCCGAAGCCGTTTCAAATCCAGAATATGATGCAATGGTGTTTAATAATACCAGGACCAGGACCAGGACTAAACCAAACCAAACAAACATAAGGGATGAATATGAAATTACTTTCTTTCAGTTCCTGCCCCTGCTTTGGTTTGCTTTTGAAGTTTTTTTCTCTTTTTTTTTTTTGTTCCTTTCTTCCCTTTTTTCGCTCTCTATTAACTTTGTTCGCATAATTTTATTTATTTATTTTCTTTTTTTTTTATTCTTTGCTGGTGGTATTATTGCATTTTAAGCAGAACACGTTGAGTTTCTCATCCTCATCCCCGTGTTCATCCCCATTCCAATGTCATCCCCAAATAGCATTCACCTTACCCACAAAAGAGGGCTTAGGATGAAAAAAAAAAAAAAATGAAATAAAATAAAATACAAATTGCAAAGACTTATGTAAGCCCCATCGCTTGGCGAAAATGTCGGTTTCTAAACGAGAGAAAAAAAAAGGACACGATAAAGGTAAGGAGGTGGAATGAATGAAATCCGGCATTGAATTAAATTACCTGCCTCAAAAACAGTTTCTGTGTTCATTGATTTTAATTTTTTTTTTATTCATATAAATAAGGACATGGAGTAATGGTGACCATATACTCGGCTCGTATAATATCCTTTCTTGGCCAAAATATATACATATATATGTATGTAAAAAAAAAGGTCTATTCTAACCCATTTACAAAGCTTTTTCGAACACTTTGAACCTCGCTAACAAGATATTTTGTAAATTTTCTGCTCGAATATCTTGTTTTCGGTACATTTGGTCTAGAAAAGGACCCTGACACTGCGCTGCTGTGCCTCACGCCCGCTGCTGATAGGATATGTGTGTGGTATCCTTTTTTTTATTATATTTCTTTGTAGAATTCATTCCACATTTTGGGGCTTTTATCGGGGGACATATGAATAAGAAAATAGGAATATTATAGGCGTTACAAAGACGAACCGAACAGTAACACACACATATCCTTGCAATGGCAAAAGAAAATAGTTATCATAGGAGAATAGGAGAAGGTCCTAGAGAGAGTGAGTGAGTGAGGGCTTGAAAATGGAAATATCTTGAATTGAAATCACCCTGAAAGTAATTTGAACGGGATTAAGTTTTTTTTATTTTATTTTTGTCATCTTCTAGATCCGTTTTTTTTTTCGTTTATTTCCTTTAAACGGACCCAGGCAGCCGAGGAGGCTTGGGTTTTGTTAAGATGTCAATCCAAATGACAAATTAGAGTTTGCTCTGTCAACCTATAATAACGAAGGCGATGTAAAAGGAAGAGGATGATGTGGAGATGGTCGTGGTGTTGGTGGAGGTTTAGAGAGGTGTGGTGCGGGGTCACTTACAATTCTTGCATAATGGAGGAACATTGGAAAAAGAGAAGTGTGAAGATTAATTTCAATGTAATGACCTGATTCTCTCTGCGCCACAAAGATTAATTTTTTTTTCTATTAAAGTTTCAGACATTTAATGGTTCGGGTTTGGTTTTGGTTCATTTTTTTCACGTTAAAAGGGCTTTGACTTCAAAAGGGGGAAAAAAGCAAGAAACGAATCTGCTGCAAAGGGCAATAGAAAGATAATTAACATTTGAATAGCAGGCTCTTTTGATTGCTCGAACATAATATAAATTTCATAGCATAAGATGACTTACATTTAGAGTTGCTATGAATTTGCTCATAATTTCAAAGCCAGTTAAAGTGACAGAACGATTTTTTTAATAATTGTGTTCTGTCAGATAGAAATTAGCTTCAATAATATAATTAATCAAAGCACTAATTTTCTGTCGAAAAAGATTTATGTTCGAATTTGATAAAAATTCGAATCTTTCCGATCTAAATATTTATGTAAAGTTGTATACGATTTGTCAGTTTGTTAATACTGTGAAAAATTTAATAAATTAACTCTAGTACGAAACTGATGAATGTTTTACTTCGTATCAAAAGTTTGACAAATTAATACAAAATTGCCATTAGCTTGCATAGAATAAATCATTCACAAACAATAATTTAACACTCTTGAGTTGGTCTTACCTAAATAATTCAATTGACATATTTTAAACCTTAAACTATCAGCTGACAGAATTGTTAAATTGTTTAGGTAATTACGCAAAAAAATGTTTCAGTTATATTTTATCAAAGTATATTTAGAAGCATCTGAACGCAACATTTGAAATATGATTCAATAAAAAAGTACGTATACGCCCAGGATACCATTTTATAAATACTTTCAAATGTGATGTAAGCTTTTCAATTGTCAATTTCCTGTTCCATGAATAATTTGACAGTGTTGCTGAATTTTCAGATAGTCTGTGTGACAGTTGTCAAGATCTTGAATTTGTAGTAGAATTTAAGGTTCCGATTTTCGTGGTTGGTCTCAAGCTCACTTTGAAATTCTTCCTTCCTTCAAGTTTTACCTGAGGATGTATTTTTGATTTGATACAAGTTTCTTCAACATCTTCTACACTTAAGTGTGAGATATTACATTTTTATAGAAGATTAAAGAAAAAGGATTTGAAATGTGTTAAAAACGGAGAACTTTATATTGTTTAGTAACAACAAAACAAATAAAATCAATTTTTTTTTCAAAAAACCAACAGGCACATTTATATGCTTTGGAAAGAGACTAAAAATAAAAATCTTGGAATATAATTCAATTTAGCTACCATAGAATATGAAAAAAAAAAAAAAGAAAAATTTCCAGACAAATTGCATTCACCTTGACACATTAATTTCAAAAAAAAAAAAAAAACACACCCACACATCCTAAGAAAACAGCACGTGGTGAAAAGCAATCAGCAAGGACGAAGAAACAAATTTATACTATACGCCATCTCAAGTCAGTCTCATTCGAAATGGGGGCGTTATATGGTGGCTGCGGGTATGTCTATGTTAAATAGTCATGGGTGGTATTGAAACTTCTTCTATCTTGGTTTTTTTTTTTTTTTTTTAAAAGAAATGTTAATCAATGAGACTGATTCTGTATTCATTGCGAAAATGAACTCACTCCAAATGACAAAAATGACAACGACAGCAACAACGAGAACGACAAAGACAACGCCAAAGAACGCCAGGAATCCAAGGCAACAAGGATGACAAATAAACGAACAAGGACTTGGTATGCAGTAGAAGATCTTTAAGAAAATTCCATACCAAAAATTATAACTAAGTGAAGTTAAATACAAATATAGGTACATATAAATATGTATGTATTGTATATAGTCGAACAATAAAGGTAAAAGGGATGTCAGTCAGTTTATACTTAATCTATCTCATGAATACATAAGTTTTCCTAATGAGTTCTTCTTCACAATGGAAAATGTTTATCGCTCCGCCCGACATCTAAAACAAAAACAAAAACAAAGTAATTAGTTGTTCTTGAAATACCCAGAGACAGGTAAGGTAACTTACTACTACAAATACATATTTATACTTATCTACAGAATTTAATACATTATATATATGTATAAAATACCTTTATTTTATAGTCTTAGAAAATCTCAGCTTTTTTGAAAAGAATTATTTTCAATGTGATGATATCGTTTTGTCTTTTCGAGGGAGGGGGGTTTTATTTTAACAAGGTTACTTTGATCCTTAAATTGGTAAAACATTTTCATTAGCTTAAGCATTTCAAGATTTGTTGGCGTCTGTGTACATACACAGACAAAAATGTTTGTTCAGGGACGAAAAGTAATTATCAGTTGAGTATAATAATTAAATAAATATAATTATTTGTTTCTTATCGAGATCAATGATATTGACATTGTATTAAAATAAAAAAAAAATATATCCAATCTCCGCTCATTTATTTGCTTTTAAGAATCATCTTTCAAATCATGAGAATAATTGAAAATTTGACACTGAAGGCTTTAAAGTACCCTTCTTCGTATGCCAGTATCAGTTAAGAAAACTCTAAGATGGTAATGTGGCAATTAAACCCTGATATTGGACATGAGGCAGCCCTTCAGGGTACGGACATTTAAATTTTGAAAATATTAAGAAAAATAATTTGGAAGTCCCCTTGTGTTTATCAATCATTTTCTGGGAAAGAAATTTTGGGTAAGACTCCAAAAAGTATGGACTGTTTCCAAAGTTGTATACTAAATTGCATTTCACCCTTAAGAACTTTGAAAAAAAATCAAGACTAAGTAAATGACGAAGAAAAACCTATGTTTCGACAGCAAAGACACGAACGATATACATATGTTTCAAAAATTCAAAACAAAACAAAAACCTTTTTTGTCGAAGGTCGGTCTCTGTTCTTAAATTCAGCTTTGTTTCGAATTTCATGTAAATTTATTTCTAATGTTAGCTCAACGTAGTTTTCAAAATACGACTTGAGTCATTTTTCTTTGGCCAAACATTTCTTTACAACTTATCCACATATTTTAAGATAAAAATTCAAAAATGTATTTTTATGTGTTTACAAACTGAAGAGGTTTTCATTTGACCAGAATATAGGCTGAGTACATTTTTTAGCTAATTTTGACAAACATTAGTAAATCTCTGAGAAATTATAATATAATATATGAATGTGATTCAAAATTGCCAACAAAAAAATATATAATACTATTAAAATGGTATTTTGAAAACATTTTTACTTCTTAATGCTGGTATTTCTTAGAACAATTTTTAACATGTCATAATAATTAAATATTTTCTATATTTCACTTTGGATAGTTTACAATATCACCGGAATATGAAACGGTAAGATTAATAACTCTTATTGGAAAATGTTTTGAAACTGTTTCTGTTTTTATTTCAATTTTGTATATTTCCAATCGTTTTTGTCTTTTATTTCTATTTTAAGATAGATTTTACTTTTTTGTGTTTTTTTTTTGTCAAATAAATGAATGAAGATTGTGCCAAAATATTAATGAACTTTTAAGTTTAAAATTTTAAGTTCTTTTAAAATGTAGAAAATATCTATTAATTTTTCTATAGAGAAAAAAAATGAATCTTCAATGGCAAAAATCTATATCGACACAAAATCCAAGTTATCTCTCAACTTCTTCTATGAATTGGACATTAAACTCTTATAAATATGTTAGACATTTTCATAGCCCAATTTTGTTTCTAATAATTATATAATTGGTAAAAATGCAATTAGTGCGCAACCCTAATACAAAAAAAAATACCATTCCAATCAAATACTCGTATACCTACAAAATTATAACTTAATTGTGAGTGATTAACTTTCCTCCCTTTCAAAATAAAGTTGTGTACCTATACACAAAAAACTTATACTCCTTTTACTGTTTTTTTAACTAGTTCAATAAAAAATTCATAACATCCATAATTACCAACACATTTAGTCTTAAATGCCACTATATTCATATGTCACATTTCAAGGCCTTCACTTTTCTTTAAGTCCAAAATAGGTACCTTTATAGTACATAAATCTGTTTTATAAATAGACATACAAATTACATAACATACATACATACATATGTACGTACATGCGTGTTTACAAAAGTAATAATACAATATAACAAACAAAAAACCGTATAAAGTCTTTTCTTTCTTTATAAATATAAGTACACACACAAAATTACGTTCATATGAAAATGAATAGCTATAAAGTTTATAAGGATAAGGTATACACTTTATGTACTTTGTATGTATTTTCCATATATGTATATGTAGCTAAGAACATTATACAGAAACCACTTTAATAATTCAATTGGTTTCACATCTCTCTAGCCATAAATTAATCCGTCAAAATTGTGTACACAATCCATCATAATATACAAAATCTACGATTGGCGAGGGACCTTTCTGTTCAACTGTTGAAATAAGGATAAAGCACGATAAAGAAATTACCATAATCGGCACATAAACCAGCTGTCAAGAAGCAAAAACCTTCCTTAGACATACATACATATATGTATGTAGTTACTCGTACAACCAAACCTTCCTTACTCCCACACACGTTAACACATATAACTTACATATGCACATGTATAGTATATGCTATATAATGATTAAAACGAACACACACTCGCACACAGAAACTAACATTATCAAAAAGGACTCCCCACTAAAACCATTTAAGGAATCGTACATAATTGATGAGCACATTCCACAACTTGTATGACATGATTACAGGTGATTAATATTCAGACTTCTCCGGATATACGTGAATGTCCTATATAATGTCGGTCTAAGTATGGCTATACACGGATAGACAGACAGACATCTTGTGTGTGTGTTTGTTTGTTAAAAGGATTTGTTTTGATGTTTAAATGTGTGTGTGATATGTATATATGGCGCTGTCAAAATGCTATCTATGGTATGTCAAGCTTACGTAAGTATGACAGAACTCTGAACTCAACTGAAATTCTGTCATGAAAATTACATACCATAAATAGTATGTCCTTTAATTAACTCCACTAATCATTAGAGTCCTCTGATGTTTTGAATGAATATACTTATGTATGTATGTATATGTACATAGGTACTACTCGTATATGAGTATGTATGAGTGTTTCTGTTCATATTGCGGAGGAGTGATTAGTTCTTTAGTTTCAATGTCTTTGGATGGGATAAATATCAATGTACGAGTACGAGTTTCAAGTTTATATCCTTTTGGCTCCCTCTGCCTCTCTCGCTTTTCCTCTTTATCGTAGGTACAGTGACTAATGATTAACATAATTGTCCACATTTTGATCGAAATCCTTTCTTTTTTTTTTGATTTTGGTCACCAGACAAATTTGGGATTGACCTTTCTTTGTGTTTAACTAAATTGCTTCGCATATGGCGGAATAGAGAAATATGTCAAAATTAAATGGGATTTAAGAGGATTCCATGCGACTAATTGAGGCTTTGGAACGATAAAATAAAGACTTGAAGGCAGAGATTATCTTTATGTTCCCTGGATTTGAACCTAAAATGTTTTTAATTGAACTTATTTGAGGCGAAAATAGTTGTCTAATGACGAAAGATTAAAAATCATAGACATATTTGTATGTGCGGTCTAAGATAGCTTAGAGTAGAATTGAAATCGTTTTGAATGCAATCATTTGATTGCAATGAATGAAATCTTTCAAATAAATCCCTTCAATGATTAATTCACTGCATTCTCAATGGAATGCATTCTTATACAACGCTGGTAGTCACTAGTTGTCATATTTTGAAATTTCTCAAGGTCAAATAACATTTTCACCTGTCACAATTTTGAAAAGAAAAGTCCAATACCTAATATACCGAACAAAGAAGTACCCTCTGCTAAAAGAGATTAAAAAGTTATAAACTTTAAATGGCTTCCACGACAATTTAAAGATAAAACACTCAAAAAAGATCGTCATTATTATAAAAGAAAAAAAAGTAAGTGATACTCGTTAAAATCTTACAATTTTACACTAGATTTCGAAGGATTTTCTTCAAATAAAATACAAAAATCCTTGTCAAACATTAAGAACAATATTCTGATTCTGAAAAAGTCAAATTTTAAAAATACTTATCCATCTTTTTTTGTTGGTTCTTATTCTGTTCTTATTTTGTTATTAAAAAAAAAACGAAAGAAAACCTCAGTTTAATCTTTTTTATCTTTTTGTTCTGTCCTTTGGGTTTTTTTTTTGTTTTTGCAGAACAATTCTTTAATATCCTGAATACCTACCACCTAACTTAGGACTGCTTCCTGAAAATTCGTATATCGTTTTATACCAAAAAAAAAAAAGAAAGTCAGTTAAGTTTGAGTTCCAGGATTTAGAAGAAAAAGGTGGCATTTTTATCTTTCTTCTCAAAAGAAAAAAAAAACACAAAAATCTGGAAAGGAATAAACAAA
Organism: Scaeva pyrastri; assembly: GCA_905146935.1. Classification (NCBI taxonomy): domain Eukaryota; kingdom Metazoa; phylum Arthropoda; class Insecta; order Diptera; family Syrphidae; genus Scaeva; species Scaeva pyrastri. The sequence goes on from LR989929.1 coordinate 75,854,791, forward strand.
AAAAAAAAGAAGCTGAACAAAAAGGACTTCTTCATGTATTTCATTATAAATTCTTGCTGTGCGGTATGTTGGAGAAGGGAAAGGAAAACGAAACGAAAAGAAAAGAAAAGCCAAATAAAAAATCCTCTATTGCTGTCACTTTGTATTTCGCTTTTCTTTTTGTTTTATTAAGAACCTAACCTTCTTCAGCATCTTTTTGATCTCTGTGCACAATTTACGTATCAGTCTTGTATCTATTCATCTCTTAACCCTGTAAGGCTTTAATAAAGATGAAAAAAAAAATAACTTATTATATATACATACATATATATATACATAAATACCTCTTCCTGAATGGTTACAAACAGCTTTGCGGATAGATATAGAAACAGGGAAGAAAGAATACAAAACCACAAAATAGGACCTATTACACACCGGGAATAGCGTTTAATCCAGATTTGAGATTTGAATAAAAAAAAAAACTAAAGTTAAAAAATAAATATACATACAATTTTATATATTTATCTATGTGTATAAAGGTGATGACAGGAAACGAGCACAAGGACACAACAATCACACGATGATGTCGGTGAATTGTGTGTCACCCAGCTAAAGTGTATCTCCCCAAAATTATACCTCGACGAACAATTTGCATATTTTATTTTTAAAGATTTTTCTTATCCTTTTTTATCCTCTTTTTATTATTATTATATATACATACATAAATATATGTATATATTTTTTTTTGTTCTCTTGTGTAAATTTTCGTAGACTATGATAAAGGTAAGAAAAAGGCGCACTCCTTTAGGGTTTTCTTATTATTGTTATTGGTACCTACCCAATCTTTTTTTTTTCGGGGGGGAAAATTGTTTTTCCTTTCGCATTTTATATGAGTTATGAATTTCTTGAATTTTTTTTTATCTTCAAATGACAAAAAAAAAATCAAGTCAGTTCTTAAAGAATCCGAAATTTTATTTCAATTTTTGTCATAAATATTCCGACTATAGGCAATTGAATACACCTGAAAATGAGGGAAAAAGGACAATGAGAATTTAAGGGTTTTCATTATTATTATTCAATAATATTACAGAACTTGCTTTTTACATTATTTTTGAAGAAAATTGACACTTTTCAATATTTTTTGACAATTTAAAATCTTAGGCAAAGAATTGCATCGACAAAAGTGGAATACAAATGTCTTCTAAGAAAAAAGTGGAATAAAAATGTCTTATAAGAAATACCCACATTTTTGAAATCTGTATTAAAACACTAAAATCCAAAATCAGATACAATATTGAATGAAGCCGACATATTTTTTTCTTAATAAACTAGGTCCCATGATACTGTATGACATTCCATCAAAAATCGTTTTTTGATATAAAATACTCCAAAAATTGGAGCTTAACTGATCAATCAATCGGTTTTAATGTAATCAAAAGAATTTTGTACCGGTCTCGTAGTAAAAATTAAAAATTCTGCCCTTGTCTTGTTACGAGTCTTAAATTTTTGGACAATACCTACGACTACAAATCTAAATATGTATTTCTTCCTAATCGCACCTGGAAACTGTAAAATTAATCTTTTCTTTAATCCTCCTTATTTTATAAATGTGAACGTTTAAATTTATGGATGTTTGTTAATAAATCGCACCAGAAAGGCCGAACGGATTTTGATGAAATTTGGCACAAAGATATTATAAATGAACAGACTATTCAATCAACTCAAAAAACTACTAATACTAATATATTATGTGCTTTTCTTTTATCTATCTATCCCTTGCGAAGCCGGGATGAGCCGGTAGTAAGCTGAGTAAAAAATACGTGAATTTTGAAAATTTTCCTAAAGTCAAAAATCATTTTCATTCAAATTTAATTGATTAATTTCAATAAGAAACCTTAAGTGTGTAAAAAAAAAATAAGTTTCGCCTCTAATTTACTAATTTTGTCTCGGTTATAAGGCCAACTTTAAAAACGTACAATCGTACATATTAAGCATTTTAAGCTCTCGCTTATCTTACATCTAAATTCGTCAAACCTTTCCTCCATTTGACGGAGTACATTTGGAAAAACTGATTAAATTTTGTTGAGTGACTCATTTATCTTAACATCTTATAAAAATATATTGCATTCCCTGACAAATTTTTGAATGGTGTTATTCTTAACAATCCTTGTTTTTAAGAATGTCTTTCTACAAAATTAAAGATTGGTTCAATTATTCTACTCTTCACACAAAATATAAATAAGAGAAATCTTTTTTTTTGTCTTTGAAATGTTTAAAAAAATAAAAAATAAACCAAAAAACGTTTTATTTTCATTGCCGCAAATAAATTATTCGAATATGTCACATTCTATCTACTTTATGTAGCCCCATCAAATGCGGAATGTTGCGATTTTTCATCTTTTAATACACTCATAGCTAAAAATTTAAGCATTCATGATTAACCATCATCGTTTGTACATTTTATACAACAATCCGCCCCCTTCCTTTCCAAACAAACAAAAAATAATACCCTCTATTAATTTTTTTCACGTACGCACGTATAATGCACGGTCGGTGGGGTCGGCGGCGCGACGCGGCGGTACTCACATATAAACAACTTACCCCTCAAAGATTTTTAAAAAATAAAAATTATTCTCAAATCTCAATTCATGCTCCACCGACTCTGGCACCGTCACCATCACCATCACCGTCACCGGAAACTGAATCTCATAATAATCGTCAGCCATTATACCTATGCGTAAAGGTATTTTTTAAAGTCTTAGAAGCGTGCTGCTTCCCAATGCTACGTGCGTATGGCTTTTACGCGTAAAGAAGACAGAGGCGGGGGGCCATGAAAATGCTTTGCTCTCTGATGGTTTAATCTATTCGAAATTCTGGCTCTTCTTCCTCGACTGGAGTCAGTCAGTGACGTGTATGTGCTTCATAAAAGTGGTCCTCAAAATAAAGGGGGAAGTATCCAATTTTTAAATCGCTACGAGTACCTACCATATAGTGGAGAAGGGGATTCTCATTCTCCCGGTCTCTCTTTCTCCGAACGCATTATTTTCTCTATGCGTGTTATTATTCAAAGGCATGCTTGAGTTATATTATAGCCCATATCCACACGCACGAGGCACGACACACTCATTCCGAGGATGATCTGCCCCATTTACCGCTCTCTCATGGAGCCAACATCCTTTTCATACATATACACAAGGATGACGATGACGACAACCGAGACGCGACGGCTCTCTGCGATAGCTATACGACAACACCACGGCACGGGTGGCGCCTGTGACGGGTTTAAAATTGAACATGTTCCCAGAAAATCTGTTCCACTTTTTGAAAAGGTTGTTTTCGTAAATATTATTATGGAAAGTCCTTCCACCCATTATACTCGTTCATTTTGTTATGATGGTGGTTGTGAGTTGGTGTTGGTGTTGGTGTTGGTGTTGTTTTTGTTTTTGTTATTTTTCCATCGTTCGAGTTAAACATATTGAAAGAAATTGAATGGAGCTATTTTCGTGAGACTTTGGGATTTCCGGCCGCGTTCCGGCCATTTGTTTTATGCCAAACGTTTAGTTTTGTTCTGGCTCTGGATTCTTAAGCCAAAGTCATATTGGACCCTTGGGAATTATAAGGTGCAATTGCTATGTAAAAGCACAGGAGCAACTGTTGTTTTTGACATTAAAATCTATTGTTTTATTATAGTTATTCTTTGAAACAAAACAAAAATTCGTATGTATAGTACCTACACAAAATTGTATAAAAACGATTATTTTGTATAAGAATTATATGTTTAAAGTTGTTTTGTGAATTTAAATTAGTCCTTCGTGAGTAATCGAGTTGAAAGGAGTCAAAAAGTAATCAGAGCTGTCGATTTAGTAAAAAAAAGTAACTAGCGCAGTTTCTTCAAAGTATTTTTTTTATAAAACAACAAATAATAATAATAAATAATTTTCACAATGTCCAAATTTAACACAAGGAAGATTCTGGAGGGTTTGACAATTTTGACGTTTGCATAATTGTGTCAGATTTTGGGCATTAAGACACCATTTTCATTAAAACGCCAATATATTAAAAATGTACGTCAATGACTTAAAAGTTGGACAAAGAACATTGAGTACACATTTTAGAAAGGGTTTTGAATTTTGAGTTATAATATTGCGTCTACTCTCATTGCCAGTATGACAAAAACAGAAATCAGTGCTTTATTTAGTTTTTCCTGTTACCACCGACAAACAGTGACAGCCCTGGTAACAGAGGGAAATTCATCCCCTCAACCACAACAAGACCCGAAATAACAAGCATTAATCTGTATTCGTTATTTCAGCTTGATGATGACGAAAAAGGTGACGATGGATTTAGATTTCGCCATATGAAAATGTGTTCCAAAAGCCACCTTAACTATAAAGAGGTTAGGTTTTATTATGATCTCAGGCGGTAACATATACATACATACATACATGCATACATATGTAGTACAAAGCTGTTGTTGTTTGTTGGAAATGTTAGGTGCAGAATTTAACGAAGATTGATGACGAATGAGAAGCGTTAAAGCCTATTTCAAAGAGTTATGGGATTTTGAGTTGAACATAATAAACAACATGTGTATTTTTACTTTTAAATTACTTCATCTCTGACAAGTGTTGTGTGTGTGAGTGAGAAAGTAGAATATAAACGTAATTCAACAACTCGAAGGACTTTTTAAGGACTATGCGAGTGGCTATATGTGGAATGAGCATGTAAATGGAAAAATATCACAAGTGTGTCTTGTGAACAGCTCGAGTGAAAATGAATTACTTATTTAAATTGAAACATGATATGGTGTGAAAAAATAACTTAACGTAGATCCTTCATATTATTTGACACATTTTTGAATTTTTTTTTCCGGATTCAAAATCATATTTTTAGAGTTATTGCAAAAACAACCAATTTCCTGACAGCTTTTGAATCCCTTTAATTTGGTTTATGAATGAAATAAGTCATTCTTAACTCCAGCTTATACCTTCAATTCGAGATAGAACTACGACAAATTTAAGCTTAAGTATTTGAGAGTTTGGAAACTTAGAACTCAGATCAACTGCATTGATAAAATTAATCAAAAATTATTAAGTTTCAAAATTTCAACAACAAAACGTAACTGAAAAATCTATACGAAAGTCGTGTCAGTTACACTATTTATAAATCACGTACGACTGAACGGATTTAGCTGAAATTTGGCACCGAGATAGATGATCGCCTGGAATAGTCTATAGGCTCATTTTTATCTTCGTAAAATGTATGGTTCCCGTGGGATAGATTTTTTTCAATTTTTCTGATCACGACAGAATGGCTGAACGGATCTGAATGAAATTTGGCACAGAGATACTATAAATTCTTGTAAATAGACTTTTGACTCAACTCAAATACTACTATTAATACAAAAAAAAATATTTCATTATTATCTATCTATCCTCTGCGATGCCGGGACGAGTCGCTAGTTATTTAAAAGATAGTGTCAGAAGTTTTCGTCGCAAAAATTAAAGGGGACCGAATGCTACAGAAATGAAAAAGGCACGTTAATTATTTTTAATTAGTTGAAGTGAGATAAGAACGACAAGTGAAGAAATAATCTTCGAAATGAAAAGGTTTTCAAAACTGAATTTTTAATTGTTTTTGGAAGTTAGTCAGCTTTTTGATTAGAGATTATAATTCTTCATTTCTGGTTAAGAGCTTGATAACTCCTGAAAAATGCCTTTAAGTCAATATGAAACAAAAGTCTAAGCTCTAACTGATAACAAAATGTCAAAAGTGCCACAAAAATTTATGGAATGATATTTTCAAATCAAAAGTCATGCAAATTAAAAGCTTGTGTCAAATCAAGTTCGACATGATGAAAATTAGTTTGAAGATGTATTTGGTATGTCTGCTATATTCTTAAAAAATCGAAATCAAAATTTTCCATTAGTCTTATCAAATTTTCTTTCATTAATTATAATCCCTTTGAATTGGACAGATTAATCTTCTTTAGCAAAATACTTACTTAGCACACATATAGGTAATGTTTTTGTTTTTTAATTTTTTTTTTTGTGACCCAGCTTGGGGCATTGGATCTTATATTCTCATCCAACATTTACCAAGGGTATAACCTCGACATTCTTTACGAGCTGGCGAGGTTCATTCATTCAATCATACTCCGGGTTTATATTTTTTGTTGTTGTTGTTGCTCTAGCTGATCCTAATGTACATAAATACCTGCTTTACTGTTATCTTCAGGTCGAGCCATTTTGATTTATCTTTTATAAGCCTAAGAACCCCACACACATACTCGTATAAAGCGTCACTGTTTCTAAGAATAAGATCGAGAGATAATATGTTGGCTTTGAGAAGGATGAAACTTCAGAATTCATTTTAATACGTTCACCTCCTCTGATGGTTTCGGCACATACTCATGTATGTGTGTGTGTGTATGTTAGCTAATTCCCCAATTGTATCTTTTTTTTATTATGTACTTTTTCTTTACTCTTATACGTATATGTATCTACTCGCACACTTGAACGCGCCTTTTAATAATAAATGTATTATCCTGGAAAATCCCATTCATAGACACAGAACGAGCAGCGGCGCGACGGTGATGGGATGAGATGGATGGGTAGGGTATGGTGGGGATGTGGTTGTGTATTATGGTATTACATGTGAAGGTATAGTAGGAGATATAAAAAGAATCCTTATTTTATTACATCCAATTCAATTTTACATCGCAATACGTCTGAAGATGAAAAGATGATTAAAAGGGACCTTGGGCTTTGAACCCTAGTATGAGCTCATATATGTACATACTTACACTCGTAGTCGTATATAGTAACGGTACACCAGGTATGTAGGCACCACATCTATCTTTGGATCTACTTAGATTGTATTTATTTTGCCTTTCCGCACATCCCCAAGGTGTGTGCGTGTTGGCAAAGGGTAAAGGAGTTGATTTGCTTGGGAAAATTAAAGGTCCTAGATGTGAATTAGTTTGGCAGCATTAATACGGAATCACCACCCATCAAATGCAAAGAAAACCCCATCCATACTCGACACTCGTACACAACCGGGTTCCGTATTCCAACACAACAACATGCAAATAATAATCAGAAAACCGGGCCAAACCTCCTCGACTCGATTCGACTCGACCCGGCTATCCAACCGTTCAACAGTACTCGGTCTGACGCATAACCCATTCCAAATTGACACAGTGGAGATGGAAGGTGGTGGAGGAGGTGGAGACAGAGAGGGGTTAACATTAATTTGTGTACTTTGACCAATTGCGTGTTGACTCTTGTGTAGAATGTTTGTCCTTTGGGTTGTTTAATTATTTATCTTTTATGGGTGAAATCCCACAAATACAACGTGTCATCTTGAATGTCCTCTATATTTTCTCTACACAATTTATTACATATATCTTTGCCTATATACATACATATGTACTGTACATACATAAATGTTTATATACATATGTACGTATGTAAATAGAATCTCAGTCAATTACCCACAGAGATTCAAATTCAATGTGTCGTGGCTTGAGGGTAACATCTTAAAAGGATTAAAATTTACAAATGAAATGTACGTGGGTGGTGTGTAAAAAATATACACACATACAAATACACAAACATACATACATGCATGTGTTGATATGATTTTAGGGTATATATACTGAGGGTAGGATATATAGAGGGGTATAAATATTACATGTTGGCTGTAGGGTGTTGTTCTCCATGAAGGCTTTTTGTCTGTGGATTTGAATATGTGAATTTGAGTCTAAGTTTTATCTTTAATGTACATAATTTTGTGGTCCATGTTGTGTTTACGGTTCATGGTGTGACTAAATTTGTATTTCAATATTTTTTTAAGACTTGATACCATTAGCTATACTCGGTTGCTTCGAGACATATACTTAAGGGACTTAAGATCACAACCTGTGGAACATTTCAAATGAGTTTTAGTTTTTTGGAAAATTTGTGGTTTTCTTGTCTGCCGAACAGAAGACTCTTTTATTTGAATATTCTGTTGAAAATTGTTGTTGAAGTTGTTTTCTGGTAATTTAGAGTCACATTTGTGTGTTTTTAGTTTTTTTTTATAATTAAATGAAAATCCCTTTTATTTTTCTTATTTAACTTTGTTCACTTGAAATATATTTCTTGGTTATATTAAAATAAATTTATATCCTATGCTGCTTTTTTCTATGGATGGATACAGTGGTATCCCCGAATGGTAAGTTAAAATTATCGATCTGGTAAAAAATTTATAAAATTTCTAACACCCTTTTATTAGCAATTTTATATAGTTTTAGATGGATAAAGACCTTAAAAAAGGTTCCATGTCTGTCATTGCAAATGCTGAAAAACTAATTTCAATACTGACATACAAATCCTAAGACTCGGATCTTTATTGGCGAAGAGACAACAAAATTCTAGTTCTCGTATCGAATTCGATAATTTTTAATTTTTTCTCAAATTTGAAAACCTTTTAAATTATTTTTACACTTAAAACAGAAAGCTATAAAATGTCAAAATTCCTTTAATGTCGTCATTGCATGGATTTTTTAATCAGTTTGGTCCCTATTACACCTCAATGTCCGATCACCATCTAGGAGAATGCAAAACTGTTTCAAATTCACCATTTTTTGGGTGGCTTCGAATTTTCAAGAATATTAAAAAGCTGACAAATTTTGAACAATTTCTGTCTAGTGAAAAAACAAATCTTTGTGAAATGTAATCCTAGATTCCAAAGGAATAAGCAAAAGTTATGTTAAAATTGTTTTGAGTGCAAACATGTCTTAAAAACAGGCATAGAATTTGACTTAAAGTACCTCTAAATGAATCTTGCAGGAACTGTTTGCATAAAAATATAGATCCTCCTTCTATAGAATTGAGTCTTACACTGGCAACAAATCTAGTTGCCAGTTAAATTCTTATAAATTCGGACATTAACTTCTTAAGAAAACTCAACTGGTTAAAGAAGTTGGTAAGACTCTAAGTTCTTCAAATATTTTCAACCAAAAGTGACCTTGTGACAGCTTTTTACCAACCCCATACTCTTTAATACCAACCCTAAGTCCCTTAACACAAATGGTCATTAATTTGGGACATTTCAAGCCTTACATTTTAGATCCTTGACGTGGCACAGTGCATCAAACATTGGCCTAAGCCAAATCAACGTAACCTTTTGACATCGTGCAATACTTTTTTTTTCCAAAATCCAAACTCTTTCAAATAAATTTGGGGCACTCTGATATTTGATGACAAATGTTTAAAAAGCCCAGAATCCAACCTTCTTAACCTTAAAGCCCTAGTTGTTCTTGATGTAGAACTCATTCTCATCCTTATATATCCTTAAAATTTAAGTTTCTTTAAAGTCGTTCAATTTTAAAGCTGCCATCAAGCACAGTCTCCCTTCCTAAACTAATTAACCCCCTTAAGAACTTACAGGGAATCACTCTTTTTTTTTAACAATACTGAAGAACGTAAATGTAAATTCAGGACAAAATACTCTTCGGTGCTGCCGCTCACCTTTTTACCCCCGCCAATAGAATTTTTTATTATATTACGTACTTACAACAATGACATGTCATTAAAATGATAGCGACTTATCCTTTTTATCCTTTCTTCTTTTATTTAATTTTAGCTTCGTATCGCAGCACTAAATGAGCCACATTCTGGCAACATCGAAGGCATACATCGTGCCGACTTCCAGTGTCACAGACAGGCGAGAAAAGCTGGCCTTGTTGAAGAGGCATTCAGAGCCTTCCTCTCTGCGAGGTAAGTGTAACCATTTTGTTTTTGTTTTCGTTTTTTTTTTTGATTGATTTTATAACGAGCTAAGCAAACACCAAAACCACCTGCCAATCTCAATAATCAATCTAAATACACGCGGACGGGTAACAAGGAGGAACTCACAACATCTGCGAAGATTGCGTGCGTCCTCAATTGAATTTTTCGTGGTGCGCGAAGTGAAGCGAACCAAATAAGCGGGTGAGGGATGGGGCGGTGATAGGTGCGGTCGTAATCAGCACGCGCGCGGCGTCAATTGAAATCTAAGCCACGCTGTCAAGGATAATTCCAAAAATTGACGACCCAATAACAAAACCTGTTGAACTTTTCTTTTATTTTTATTTTCATTTTAATTTTTATAGAGGTGCGAGAAAATAGGAGCAAAGATGTCAAAGAGCCTGACATAATTTTTACGATTATCTCAGCGATTTTGTTTTTCACTTTTTTTCTTTTTTTTTTTGAGAAAACGAGGATTTTTTAAGGGCTTTTAGTTTCAGCACTAAAAGTTCACAAACAAAATTTGAGTTTGCTCCTTCTGACGTTATCCTGGCACAATACCTTGACAATCAAATCGAATTGAGGGAAATATAAAAAACATGGTGTGTCGTTAGAATTGTGGCAGCGGTGCGATGGCGGTGATAAGGGTGAGGACGATGGTGGGGGTGGGGGTGGTGATGGCAGCGGTGTCGGCTGTGTTTGATAAAGGTACGTGCTTAGCACGGAACACTGATAAAAAGGCACACACATCCAGCAGATACAAAGCAAGGAGGAAAAAAAAAAAACAATAGATATAAGGGGGCGTAACACCAACAACGTTTTGAAATCCTTATTACACAAAAGATTGTGTTTACCTCTTGATATAAGTTTTCAGCTTTTATATATATCACACCACACCACACACTCATCCTCGTACTCGTCCTCATCTTGATCCTGATTCACTCCCTTTCGGCTTCCCTCTGTCTAATGTGATACAAATATCCTCACAAGGGAAAACCTTCGTTGGCAGTCTCTTAGAACGTCAATTGTGTAAAGTGTCCCTTGGAAGGTTATATTTTTTGTTGTTTTTGTTGTAATTTTTTAACCTGTGCCTTGTTTTGTTTCAAGTCATCCCTCGTATCCTTTCGTGGTTTGTTGGTTTCGTTTGGTTTGGTTTATCTTGGAGCTATATCTAGATAAAAGATACATCCCTTCCCTTCGTCTGTAAATACATAAAACAAAAAAAAAAAGACATTTTTTGAACTAATTGTCAGAAGTTATACGAAGAGTAGGTATTCTGAAAGGATATATAGGAACTTTTTAGATGTGCACTTTTCTTGTTCGCATCTAATCTTTGTGTTGTGCGTGTTTGGTTTTTAGGATGACAAAACGTGTTCGAAAGGACTTTTCTGCAACGAACATTTCAAGTTGTCCAATAAAAGGTTTCGATGGTGGTTATGATGGTGTTATAGAAATATTTCATCTCTCTGTTCTTTTATTTTTTTTTCTTTCTTCTTATTTGTATTTATTTTTATCTTCTCGTCCTTCTATATATTATCTCTTTCTTTTGTGTGTGTGTGTTTGTGTGTAGGTGTTTGTTATCTTGTTGAGATTTTATCATCATCGTTCTCATCACCATCATCATCATGAAAACACCTGTTTTTGAGATTCTAAGATGATATATACCATAAGCCCGAGAGTCTAAGACAAAAGCTTTCCCTCGAACAACATCAGTGACAAGTGGGTGAAAGTCTAAGATTTCTAAGGGGCAACTGATGGCACTCTTTTTCTCTCTCAAAACATAAAAAGTTCTTGAAAGGTGAATGATGTTCTATACAAACACATGTGTGTGACATAAAAGTAATTATCTAAAAAGATTGTCAGGTTAAACGCATATGATGTGTACCATGATGGCAAGTGAGGGGGATTTTTTGTTGAGTGTTTTTTTCTATTCTGTATTTTTGGGCATAAAGGATAATTTAAATACTTCATTTTTGTTTCATATAAAAACTTAAAATCAATCGATGGCACCTGGGCGTATACGTACTTTTTTTTAAAACTCCCAACATTTGCATGTGATGTACAGAGTTGTTGTCCAGTTTCAAAATGAAACAATTTTTGGAATAACAAACATTTGAACATTTGCAGATTGAACCATCATCTCTCATTTTGACCCAAGTTCCAAACTTAGTCCTTCATCCACTTACGCATACTTCTCATTAAGGATCTGCACACTTTCTATATCTAATAAAATGGAAACACGAACCTTTGAATAAAAAATGAAAAAAAAGAAAGAACCGAAACGAAACGAAACGAAAACAAATATTTAACTTATATGCAAAGCACTGAATCTATTATGACCGTGCCACATCCTTGTACCACATTCGGAACGTCAGATACTAAGAGCATTACTCGTACCATCATCGTCGTGTCGTCGTCGTTGTTCGTCGTTTTTGTGTGTCCTACGCAGATTCTCTAACATTATGTATCTAAAGCAAGCAGCACATTGCAGATAAAATGTATGTATGCATGTGTTGGTATGTGTATGTATGTACACATCAGTTTCACCTAATTAGGGCACAAACTTTAAAGTAGAACGGTCGGAGAGTGTAACATCTACGAAATATACAAACATAATACCGGCAGCACGAGCATCCAGATCAAGTAGTTGGGGTAAAGAGATGATGGCTATAAAAGCATGCAAATAAATGATAAGGGTACACACGCAGAGGTAATGTCCAAGGACGTATTTTACTACCAGGATGTAATAAATGTTTCCGAGTTTTTGAAACATTCGAAAGGCAATTTGTCAGAATTTTAGGCAAAAATATAATAAGCAGACAAATTGGATCGGAGTTCTAAATTTGACAATTTCGAATGTGTTGGCGTCTCCATACGTCCAGAAGAGGACTTCATCACAAAAAATTATTTGTTTTGAAGAAAATTTTGGTCAACTTTTAACAGCTCAAGAGCTGATTCAGTGATTTGAATTCCTGGTTCAGTCAAATTTGTGGAGGCCGTCAAAATTTACCAGATTGTGGTGGGATCTTGTGAGTGACAGGAAGTCGACTGCATTAGATTCTAGAGACAGTAGAAATGCTCTTAGCAGTTTTTGTATTTAGTCAACGTACCGAAGTTGGTAGAACGTTGCCAAAATATTTATTTATTTGCTCAACGCTATTACCATCCACGGTCCTTTAGCAAATTAGACTGATTGGTAATTTGACAGGTGTAGCGTCTCTCTATCAAGTGTCAAAGTTCTCAAGTTTTGTATCCCACATTTTTTGTTGTGGTAAATTCTGACAGCACAAAATATTGTCAACCTAAGTTTGACTGCTTTAATTCTTCTTTCTCAACCATTGCCCTCGGGCCTTTTCTACACTTAATACAGCCTTTACATACGAAGTCTCCGGATAGGAGAATCTACCGCGTTTTAACATTGTACTTTGCCAATTTGCCAGCAAGGTTGTGTAAATTCGCAACTTGACCCCAAAGTATGCAAACGAGTAGCGATGAATTGGATGTACTCTATTCCGTTGTATGCATCTACATATGTATGTGTGTGTGTGTGTGTGTGTGTACTCATATGTAGGTAGATAGGTTTGTATCTTAAGTTGAAAGAGGATGAAGATTGCAAAGCCTCAAGGCAGAACATTCGCCTTTTATATAGGAGAGTATAATATATGGAGTGAAGACCATCTGAACAATTCTCATCTCATTTTGCTCCATTTTATTTTGTTCACTCATCTCTTTGGGCTCATACATATGTAAAGTTACACGAGTAGATATGTTTGTATGTTTGTATATGTGTAGGAGTATTGTATCTTGCACGACTATACGATGAACGTGTCTATTTTTGGAGAAAAGAAATTTAAATGATTTATTGCAAAATGCTCGTTTTTGAATCCTATTTCTCGTAGGTGTGTATGTGTGTGTGTGCTCGCCTTAAAGATGTGTGAAAACTGAAAAAAAAATAAAATAAAAAAAAATACAAGTTGCTATTTCATTCTATTTATCTTTCTTTTGCTTAATATGCAAATTGGTTACAAAATGCTAACAAATCTTCATCCGGATGTAAACGGAAAAGGGGGGGGGGGGGGTAGGTGAAAGAGGAGGAAGAGGTGGGTGTGAATGTGGGTGAAGATGTGCTAAATAAATTGCACCTGGCTCAGATGTTTATGGGGTGAATCATGAATCATGACTCGGATGGGTGGTGGCTATGGTACTTGGGGGAGGGGGACAATTTGTCCAACAAATTAGGTCACATTATAGTAAAATTCTAAAACGATGTGAAAATGGAAATATATCTAGATATTGTTTTATCTACACTTAGATACATTTGTATCTTTCGGTGTACTCGTATACCATGCCTTTATATCTGTAGAAGCAATGGGAGCCTAGAATTTGTGGGAAGGGGTTCTTAAATTTGAAGTTTAACATATATGCACGTTCATAGAATTCCCATGCCCTGCAAATAAAATAATCATATTTTGCAGTCCCCTGAAAAACGACTGACCCATACCCCTATATCAATTTTGTGCAAAGAGAAGTTGCAGGTGATCGGAATCCACTAACGACAGGCCGTCCCACCGCGCCCGCGCCGGCCGCCGACAACGCTCAGTGACATCGGCGACGACGATGACGATACCAACATTCCCTTCATAACCAAAACCAGAACCACTAAACCATTCAGTCGAAAAATCGCGTTTCTGTGTTTGTATTCCGGGACCCATTTTGAGTATAGGAACGAATTCCAAAAATCCAATACGACAACCAGTAACCTGAAATGCCAAGGGGAGCGAGAGGCATGACACCCCCTTCAAATCGATATATGAAAATACCACCGCACCACTACGATGATGATGATGATGATGATGGGATTGCGATTTGAATTTTGTGGCTTTAAGGATGCAAAAGAGACGTTGCCGTTGCTTTGTTGGTGTTTCTAGGGAAAGCGATTAAAATGAAACCGCATCGGAATTTTGGGATATGCGATTTTATGGATACTCGTATTATGGATAAACTTTAAAACTGTTTTAGAATTATTGTGTATGAGCGGTGCGCGGAATATGAATTTTGAAAATCTCATGAAATGAAATATTTTTGTTTTAATTGACTCCAACGTACATACGTACACGACTACACGTGTATCTCTAGGTCCAGGAATGATGGTCAGGTTACAGAGAATCAAATTGATGTATTGATTTGGTAGAGATGAAAATTTCGGTTAAATCATTCTAAGGGTTAGTCGTAGATTCAAGTGGTTGGCATGTGCGTGATGCAACCTTTATTTCTTCCATGGAAAACGATTTATTTCCAAAATGATTATCTGCACTGGAAGCAGATGATAATCTATACAAAAGGATATTATTATGTATATCCTCTATGAATTCAAAGGTTTTGACTTTTCAAATAAATACAATTTAAATTGCAAGATCTTCTTTAACTAATTTGTGAATTCTAAGCACTTTTTGGCCTTTCTAGCTCGAAAATACCAAAAGCGTCCCTAAAAATTAACCTTCTTAGCATACAATAAATTAAATAAAAAATATACACTAATTTAATAAATTTTCTCAATACATTTCAGAACACAACATATTTATTCAATAGTTCGAGAGAGCGATCGCAATCTGCCGGTTGTGAATACACGAGGAGATGTCCTCTTTAGTTCCTGGATGAGTATATTCAATGGACAGGGTGGATTCTTCTCGCAAGCACCTCGAATTTACAGTTTCAGTGGGAAGGATGTACTAACTCATCCGCAGTGGTAAGTTCTATATATAATACATAAAAAAAATATGCATAATCACAACCATGGATACATGTATCTTGAAAATATATCTTTTCCATGACCTTTCATGTTTTATATAATGACCAAGGTAATTACAATTCCAAAAGATACACTACCACTAAAAAAAAATGGAACGGCAAAACCGAGTAACCTCGTCTCTATGGGTACCTTCATACAGACAGAAAACTGCTCCTTTTTTTCCAAGAGGATAAGGATGTTCTACACTCATACACAGATACACATACATACATATGTACATACTTGTAGATATACCACAAAATTGAGTTGCAGCATGAAATTTACTTTTGACAGTTATAACCGCCACGAGTTTCGTGTTTATGGTTATTATGAATCATCTAGGTTAAGCGAATAAATTTAAACACAAAAAAAAAAATTCAGAAAAAAAAACAAAAGAAGAAGAGACCATTACAAGTGCTATAGATTCTTTTGGAATTGCAGGTAATTTAAGACTTAAAGTGGAAATTAGGTTTTTTGAACCGATGCGCAATGATATGAGATGATAGAAGATGATGAAACAGAGAACCATTTTATTTTGGTTATTTATAGGATCTGTTGGGAAAAATTAATTTATTGTTGTAGGAAATATTAAATGGATATAATGGAGGTTCTAAATTAAGATAAAAATGATACCTACTTACATATATTATTTATAAGGGGCGTGGTTCAAGTCGTAACATTCATATGGAGGCCTTGAGATAGATGAACCTCGAAAACATAGAAAAAAGAAGAAATAGCTATTAGAAAGAGACTTTGCCACTGCTCATTGATCGGAATGAGAATTTAATATGTTGAAACTTTTTGAAATATGTAAATTAAATAGCTCTCTCGATAGAAGTCCAAAGATGTGATTAAAATGTACATTCAATAGTTCTATAAATCCCCTTTTAATTCTTTTTAATTAAAATTTCTAAGAACTATCTTAGATCATTCAAATTGGTTGACCTCAACATTTTCTTAAATTGTATTTTATAAGAAAAAACATAAATATTGTATGTAACATTTCGAATGCCTTTTGTTCCTTGTGCTATCTCAAAGACTCACATAAACCTTATACATTTAAGTTGTATAATACACAATCTAAGATTCCACAAACAAATATTTTAATTTAATTTCCGTAAAGAACCAACAACACAAAAGTTATCTCTTAATCATCTCTGTCACTTTCTCACTCTTCGTCTGTCTATCTTTTTCTTCCTTCCGGAAAATTAAAGATAACAATCTTGTCACTTAAAATTTAAATAAGATCCGACATTTCTACAAAAAATTTTAACCAATAAACATCCTCAGTTCAAGAAATAATATTTAGCTTGACCTAAATCATTTAATTTTATTTGAATTTCATCTTGTTTTAATTTCCACACCCATCACAAATACGCCTTCTTTTGAGAGAGAATATCAGAAGACATTTTTTATTTTATTTACTTGTTTTGTTGAATTTTTGGTGAGTGTAAATTTTAATTTAGAAAATTATTTTATTTTATAGAGAACCCTTTTTAAAGGTCAATGACACCAAAATCATAGTAATTATTCTAAATCTTATTTTTATTAGAGACATTTAATTTTATATTAAATTTCTCTTTAAAGTTCTTCAATGTTGTACAAGATTTTAATTGAAGTTCACTTGGTCTAACAAATTTAATTGAGTTGGTAAATTTTGACATACCAAAACTGTATTTTTTTTATTTTATGACATAGGATGTAATTTCAATGAATTTTTTGAGGACTTCAAACGAATACATGAAGCCTCAAATGATTATAATCAATAATTGATTGAATTAAAATGAATGCAATCAAATTGAATTCAATGTTCTCAAATGATTGCATTCTTTTACAATTTTGTGCTAGATTTTTCTTACTATAATAAATTTCAAAAAGTCTCGAAATGTTCAAGTTAGATATTTTGGTTTCTTATGTTTTCTTTTTATTTTTCAGAGAATTGTCTGCGAAAAATCCATTTTTGAAGTTTTCCTACACAAGATTCTCAAAATACAATTTTTCCTTTATTCATAAACATAGTCAGTTATTAAAATACCATTAAACTTGAAAAAGTTAATTTTCAAAATTAAAATTTCTGATTTCGAATTAAAACAAATTTGTGTTTTAATAATATTCTTATACTGGGGTATTATAATATAAAAACGTAAATTTGATTAAATATATCCCTGAAAAATAAAGCTTACATTTTGTTAGATCATAGAATAAGTTTTGAAGTAGCAATAAGCAAAATATATACATTTTTAGTTTTCTAATTATCCAGAGACGGATTCAACCATTGCATGGAAAATCAAAACATGACTTTAACTTCTCAAAACTATTAAATCTTTCAAGACAAGATCTTCCATAGATTCACGTTTGTTGTTGTTGCTGAAATGATGATATTGAAAAAATTTGCCATTTTCCAAACATTTTTGAAAATTTTTTATTTGACATCTTGAATTTTCAATGCTAGTTTCTCATGTTCCT
Source organism: Scaeva pyrastri (assembly GCA_905146935.1). Taxonomy (NCBI): domain Eukaryota; kingdom Metazoa; phylum Arthropoda; class Insecta; order Diptera; family Syrphidae; genus Scaeva; species Scaeva pyrastri. The sequence goes on from LR989929.1 coordinate 75,872,797, forward strand.
ACATTTTTAATGCTATCTTTCGCATACTACAAGGCAGCCTCTTAGGTCCTCTTCTTTTAATTTTTCTTATAGTGTTTTTCAATTTATGGTTTAAATACTAGTATCCACCTTACAGTCTAAAAGTTAAAAAAAAGATGGCTTGACAGTTGATATTTTTATATGACTAAATCATTTTAAGCAATATTTGAAGAAAACATTAAATTTTGATATGATATGTTTTGTTTCCAACGAATCTTCAAACTTTCTATTAAAATTTCCATCATCAACATACATATAAAACCAGTTCCTCGATTTTAGAAGTGATCCAAGGCCACAGTGGCTTTTAATCCCTTCATGATTGTATTCTAATTTTACACTTAAGTTCATACATAATCTTCCATATAGGTATACTAACAAGGTAAGTTACCTATAATCTTAATTCACTAGACCATGACTCACAACACAATAAACTGTTGGTCCTTCATATGTACCAACCTAACCTTTACCTCATTGAGAAGTTATTTAAACTAAACTATTTGTTCATTTGTAACTTCCTGACTGTTGTACCTATTTTATGATCCAAAAACCACATACACATATGAATTTTCAAAACTTCATTTGACTTTCTAAAAAATGGTTATTGTTGTTTTTAGTATTTGCAAATTAGAAAGCAATTAAACTCAAGGACTTGCCTAAGTTCAAAACCAAATAAAAAGTCAAATTAGTGTCGAAATTAGTTTTGGAGTGTTAATTTCATAAATTTTGTCGGACAATAATTAAGGATTCGGTAATATCTATTTTAAAATTAACATACCTAAAAAATTCCTTATTGCTTACTGGTAACATTTTTCCCAGATATTATTAAACATTAATCTTCTTTTATGGTTTTCTTTTACACACGTATTGTTTTAAATGTCTTGAATTAAATATATTTAACTACTACATTTCTACTTCTCTTTGTAGCGTTCTTCTTATATTTTGTTCAACCAAAAATACCAGACATTTTCTATGTCAAAATAAAACGAACAAAATGGCTATTTTGATAAAACCTCTAGGCACAATACATAATACATACTCGTACATCTATACATTCATACAAGTTAAACAGGACACACAGAGTATACACGTGTGTACCTTCCTACGACAAAACGGTATATATGCATTAAGCCGAATACAATATTCACCCAATGGCTATGGCATGCAGATATTTCAAGTTTTCAAGCACAAGAAATACACGAACAGACAACACGACCCGGGTCTGGGCCCGTTCTCTAGAATCGAGCATCCAACATCCAGCTAAGCAAGCACAAGCATGCCTCAAGAAAATCAAATAAACTTCGAGACACTTTGTCCACACGTTTCGGTTGTTGATGCTCAGTTTTCAGTTTTCCCAAACTTTCAACTATTTGTCTGCATTGGTTAGGCTATTCCATCCACATCCACATCCAAATCCTTCTCCTGAAAACCGGCACACCCAACCGTAAAGTCCTTCCAATTTGCTGCAATGCCAGTCAAAAATGAATGCAAAGTGGTCCTGCTATCTTTTTCTGCCAGAGTATGGGACACAACACAAAAAAGAAAACACATAACAGGAAGATGGGAATAATGGTCAAGAAAATGCCTCCATTTTTTTTTTTTTTTTTGCACCCCAGAATGAGGGATAGCTGGTATAAGAGGCTTCCTGAAATCTTAACCAGTCAAATGAAATAATAAAATGAAATATAAAACAAAAGTGAAGAAAAAAAAAAACAACAAGGATTGAATTTCTTTAACGTCGTCGTTGTCGTAGGCATCCTTCTCGTCGTCGTCGTCCTTCTTATCGTCGTCGTTGTTGTTTTCATTTCAACTTCCATAAGAATCGGGGTGAATTCTTCTTTCTCGTCAAACCAAAAGGACCACCACAGCTAGTAATTTTAGTGAAATTATCATCGTTAATCTCAAGTAGAATCTTCACAGTCAGTATCTCTGTCCCTGGCTCTGTCTCTGTTTCTGTTTGGTCCCTCGAGCCGGACAAGTGGCAATTCATTTGCGATATTCAGTTAGAAATATCTGGCTTTCTCCTCGTGAATATTTTACAGGGATTTATAAATACAAGTGAATGTCCTCTTGCCGCTTTCAAAGGATAACACACAACAAAAAAAAAATCCAAGAACTTCACTATCACCATCTTCGTCGTCGTCATCATCATCGTCCTTATTATCATCATCAATGTTGTTCGTCCTTTTAAAATTCTTTTGCTCCAATATACATACATACCTATAACTCGTATATACATACATATAAATAGAACCAAAGAAAAGAAAAAAGAAAAATTGAAGAGCCCTTTTGCCAAGAAATTAAATGCTCCACTAATTACCGAAGGACATCACAACCACGGATGGAAGGATTAGATTGAAAGCCCGTTCGCCAACTTTATGAACTGGAAATTCCTTTTCCAAACTATTTCTGACCACGACGATTTTAGTTCTCTCAGTTCTGTGACAACTTAACCGCATTTCAGATGCTTATTTTTTGTATTTTTTTTTTTTTTTGTATATGTACATTTAAACACACATAAAACATTTCTGATGCTCTGAGGAAAAATCCTGTAGCGTCGTCGGTCGGTCGGTCGTAGTAGGACAGAAGAATGTTTCTAATAATAATTAAGGACATGAGAAAAGATGGTTTTTGGGGTTTTTCGGAATTTTTTTTTTTGTCAGGGTTTTTGCCTTGCCTGGGTTGGACTATTAATAGTTTTTTTTTTCCTTCAACTTTGTCCTTCCATTCGTATGCATTTTTTATGCTGAACCAACAAAATTAATTTAAGAAGCAATTATCTGTCTTGAGAGGAAGAAGAGGGTGTTTTTTTTACTCTACATAGTTCACATATAGCCTGTGCTAACTCTTGGACAGCTATAAGATTGCTCCTAGACGCAAACTTCTTTTGTAATTAAGGATTTATCTTGTCTTAAGTGTCCTGAAAGAAAAAAAAAAAAACAAAAAACTACCAAGAAAACTTAAGCACATTCATCATTTTGCTATTCAGGATTATTTCATTATATCAAATTTGTGATTTCCTTGTTGTTTTTTTTTTTTTTTAATTAATTTTGATGAATTTTTGACACCACAAAGTTAAACTATAATTTTTAATAGAATTTAATATTCTTTGGGGTGTTTCAAGTTCTTTAATTAAAAAATCCATTTTTATCAAATTTGTATAGTATTCTGTGGGGAAATTAAATAAATACAAGTATTTCATTGGAGACAAAAATTACTTACAAATATTGCAGCTGCGTTGTGCAGTGGAAAATAATTACTACACCTCCCTTCAGATAGAAATTATAGAGATTTGCTATTTTTTAAAAAAGGACTTCGATTTACAAAACCAACAAACATGGTATTTCTCATTGTAAGAAAGTTTCGACAGCAGAGGGAACAAAAATTATTAAAGAGAACACGTATACGCCGTGGTGTACCAAATTCAATTATCGTCTTTCTGAGAAAGAAAGAAAGTGACCGTGTTTATTTATAAAATGTTTAAACAAATCGAAACGTAAATTATTTGTTTTTTATAGCTCTATACTAAAATTGAAATATTAACTTAGAATTTTTTTTTTAACTAAAAATAAAAGTTCACTCAGACCAAGTTTCCAGGAAATTTAGAAAATACGACATTCTAAATTTATTTTGATAATATTGAAGAAGATAGCAAGAAGAAAAATAATATTGATAAAAGTTTCGGTTCTCGGAAAATTCACATTTCTACATAAGCTTATAAGCAAATATTGTGTAATGCATTCTTTTGAAAATTATTTTTTTGATAATCCGACCTTGACAGTTTTCTTTTGAATGGTTAGATGGAAAACTTTTTCATTTTTTTATTTTTAGATATTTTTCTTGAATTCGAATGTTTAGGTAGTTCGTAATTTTTCAAAAAATTCACCTTAATTGTTCACAAATTTCAGCTTTTTAGCACAAGTGGTTCCTGAGATACAGAAGATCTAAGACCTCAAAAATTTTACAGACTGATAGACTCACTGAGAGATCATCTAAAAATGTTGGTCTACTCTCCAACATCGTAGAACCTTGAAATTCCGTAAAAATAGAAAATGAAAAACCCAAAAATTTCAGTTTTCGAAGGCGTGGTACCTGCCCACTTTGTTGTTATTTTTATTAGTTTAAATTAGCTCTTTCACTTCTTGAAAATTAAAAAAAATGTTATGCGGGTTGAGTTTAAAGTGCGTTTCAAAAAAATCATTTAAGGTTTGAGATTTCACACTCAGGGTTTCCGGATTGTACCCACTTCTAAAAATCGTTTACCCTAAATTTAGAAAAACGGCTTTAATTATTTGGAAAAGTTCGACCTTAAAGTTTAAAAAATTATTCATCTAACATAATGAGTTGTAAACTTTTTCAATAATTATTTTCATATATTCATAGAAGTCAAAAACAAACACAAAAAAAAACCCTTCTTCCTCTCAAAAATGACTTTTTTAATGAATACCCAAATAAACCGCACATATGTAATTCTTGACATTCCAGCAAAATTATGCTTGCCCTCAGAATTAGTCGAGTTCAAAAAATGTTCAACTTTAAAATAAATTGTCTTCCATTGGACAAAATTCAAACAAAGGCACACATACATACTCGTACATAATAATAGTCATTGTTAAAGCTCTCCTTCCCATAAAAGTGACGAAATAAAAAAAAAATGAGTACCAACTTTGCATGTCACCCAGGAAGATAAACTACTAAAATGCGATATAAACTATCCCGTAGGATATTTACGATATATATTTTGTAACAACTTCCGGTACAAAAAAAAAATACATCATCAAGGATGAAAAAAAAAATACAAACTAACAAAAATGAAGAACAAACTCCACCACCATGGAACAAGGACCGAAATAAAAACAAAAAACCAGGAGAGAGAGAGAAAGGATAGGGAACGACATCAGGGCGAAGGGGAATGAGTAGGGTCAACATTTACATTAAATTGAGCCCATGGGAGGAATTTGCAACTCTGACAGAAGCTAAGTTATTCACTTTTACCTCAATTAGGATGCAGCAAAGTATGAGAAGCAGGGGGGAGGATGAAATGGACTGTGAGAGCGGCGGCTGTCCTGCTCTGCCGGCGTAACTTTTGCCGTCTGACTTTGAATTTATTCATTTAAGATGAACACCAACTGCCACTCGGGTCGGAACCCTGTCAGTCTTCCGTCCTTCACCAATAGAGCGGTATTTTTTAAATGCTGTCCCAGCACCGCACCACCACCACCACCATCAGTACCACCATCGGGCTTGGGTAACCAGGCAGATGGCTCCGCTCGACTCTATTCTGCTCTGCTCTGACGATGACGACATCGTCGTCGTTGTCGTTGACGATAAAGTCAGCTTCGTTGGCAATAACGGCCCACCCTTCAGCCAACTCCAAACAATTTGGCCTGAGGCACAGCTGGTGCGCTTGTACTTGAACCTTCCATAGTCCGCAATTGCAGTATGTTAATCAACCGAACAGTGGTGAGGCCGGCCGGCCGGTCGGTCGGCTAGGGTCCTGCTGGCTGCTGGCTGCTGGCTGGTGGCTGATGGCAGGATACATGGGTCGGGTCGGATATGGTGGATTATTGGGTGGCGGTGGTGCCATCTGATTGCAGGAAGATGCGAAAAGAGTTGTTTAGTGTTTTATGTTTATGTTAGACGAACCCCGTCTCCCTCTCGCTCTTTCTCGGCGAGGAAGTCATAAATAAACCGCAGAAATTAATGATGCGCTCGCAGTAGATTGTTTATCTGTGCTGCCCTCTAGAGATAACTTTCTAACTCTGAGATTGCTAAGGGCTGATGTTGATGTTGATGCTGAAGCTGAAGCTGATGCTGTGTGTTGTGCAGATGAGAATATCTCGCTCCCATCTCGTATATCTCCATTTGCCCTCTGTGCGATTTTGGGAGGCAGTATAAGCATTTTCATAGTGCGAGGAACTTTTGAACTGTTTGCGAGTGTATATGTATGTAAATGTGAAGGAAGGGAATTGAAGTTGACTTTATAGACTGAAGAGTGATGTTCCATTTGTATATTACTCGTATATAGTCTTGCATGGCATTAGGGTTACTACACATAAATAATTAAGTTGTAATTGATGCAGTGGAGTAAGGACATCAAAGCAAGGACCCAATGTAGGCTCTTATAGACCAATGAGTAGAGAGTAGGTAATGTAAGCATTTGCAAAAGTTTTGATATAAAAATACGTACTTAAAATAGAAGGGGGAAGTTTTATTCGAAATTGAGGTTAATTACGCCTGCATCAGCTACTCTATGAATAAAGATAGTGATGTTTTTTTGTATTTGAAAGATAGATGTGATATTTGATTCAGAAAATATTTAAGAGAGTCTTTCAATAGGAATTTCTAAACTCTGATGATAGTTGATAGAGGCTTTATTATATTATAGTTTCATCTGTCAAATTAGCTGTCATAGAATTTTGCCAAATCACAATCATGGACTGTTAAGGAGTTCAAAAGAACAAAATGGAGGCTCTTGATTACCGTCAGAGAATTATGACGGTGGAAAAATTGATTAAACTGTTAAAGACTTCTCTGTGCTTCGTGAAAGTGTTCAGGAGAGTTCAAGATCATCTAGAATATCATCTTCAGTGATAATGCACTTCTTGATGAGAGGGGAAGTCAATAGTGGGGGCATATCAGTCCAAATGAGATTCAAGAACGTCTAATGGATCCCTTAGACCGCAATGTTTAGTGAGAATTTTGGGCGTCATCAGCCAATTTTAACTGTCAACTGACTGACATTGAATAATATGATCTCCAGAGACATTGGGAATCTAGAGGACGCCTCTACGCGTCACATAACATTGGAAATTCTTCATGAATGATCCAAGGATGTTACCTGGAGATGATGTGAACTGGTTACCAAGATTGTGTGACTTTTTTTTCTGGATGTTATTAAGCTATATAATCCGGAAATCACAGCGCATCAAAGCCAACATAAAACAGCCAACCATGCCTTCGGTCAATTTAGAGAATCATTTTAAGGATGTTATGATCCATATTTCATTTATGTAAAGTAAAATTTCACTGTTAAGTTTTAGATTTAATTAAGATTTAAACAAGATTGGAAGACATTTCTGTTGTAAAGTGTTGGTAGTGTGTCCCTTTGTTCTAGATGCTATTCAAATTAACCCTTCAACAGAAAAACACTAAACGATACTTTAGCCTCCGGTCTCCAGATGACACGAGGTAAATTTTCTCAAAATGACTCTAATTTTCTATCAATCACTTAAAAGGCATAAAACCTTTGTGTAAATTTAAGAAAATGGTCTATCAAAAATTAAAATCCTTAAATGGAAATCCCTTGTTCAAAATACGACCATCAAAAATGCAGTCAACAAAGATTATTCATATACCAATTATTATTTTGCCTCTAACACTTTAAGCTCCCAATATAACCAATATCGTTCATATACCAACAAAAAAATCAAACATTTTCTACAAACTTACACACACAAACACCAAATAAATGCATAGGACCAAAGTATATCATTGTATTCTTTTGTGTTACGGTATATGTGTAGATATTCTAAAGTTAAGAGAGATCAATATCCTTTTTCAGTGCGTCAAACTCAATTATAGTCCAATGCCCTAAAATCGACTAATTGATGCTAAGAAACGATATATGAATGAATGCATTGGTGTTCCTGTTCAGATATTCACACACACATGGATGCATAGTTTATTCAAGTAAAGGTCGTTAGGCGATTTCTCATTTAGTCCATATATATAGATAGGACATGGAGATGTCTTTCGAGCCGTGTCGGACATCCGTCAGCCTTAAAATTTTCCATCTCAATTTTCATTAAAATGTTCATCATCCTAACTAGAAAAGTAAAATTCCCTTTTTTGCTCTTTTCTGGAATATACATACGTCATACATACATACATACATATTTATTTATAAAGTATTTTTGAAGCAATTTTCTGAAAGTCGAAAAAGAAAGGGAAGAGAAAAATGAATGTGGAAAAATTCAAGTGGTTATGTTAACGTTCAAATAATACCCTTAATTATTAAGAAAGACAGTTTCAGGACTCATGTGAAGAAAGTATCCTGTTTGACCATTTGACACATGTCAGTTGGTCTTGGATGGATTGAAATTTCGAAATTGACATTTGGGATGAAAGTATTGGGAAACATTGGAAGACTAAGAGGCGACTAATTGATAACTAAAAGTCCACTAAACGAAGACTAAAAAGAAAACAAATTTGACACTAGAATATCCACTTTATTTCTCTCTTTTGCTATGACTATTTTGTCAATCTGGCAACCCTGCTTCATCCTTTTGATTAATTCTCTAGATGAATATGAGTAAAGTAAATTATTCGTGTGGGGTGAATATCCGGATAGTTACTTAAACTTTTGATATTCAACATCATCCGGATATTCCGGATATAAGATGGTGTTTCGAAATCTACTTCCTATACTCGGATGTCCTAAAATTCCGGATGCGGATGGTTTAAAACGAAAGGAAAGCTACATAAGAATAATCATTTTTTTAAAAAACCTTCAATTCATACAGGCGCATTTACCCTACAACAAAAAAGTGTTAAAACGACCAAGAAAAAAAATATTGACATTTCGACTTTTACTCTTCCCAACCTATAAACCCTTATTCTCAATAATCATTATTCTTTATTGTTACAGGTCACAAAAAGTTGTTTGGCATGGATCGCATCTAAATGGCGAACTAGCTCAGGAAATGTATTGTGATGCATGGATGTCATCATCCATGGACAAGGTCGGCTATGGCAGCAGTCTGCTGAGGAATAAATTAATAGACGAGGAAACGTACTCCTGCAATAATCAATTTATTATCCTATGCATTGAAGTTGTGCCGAAGAACCAACGAAGGAAACGGGAGCTCGACTCTGAAAGAAGGTAAGTCCAACAACAACAAAAAAAGTCCATTTCTAGAATCCAGAGAGAATCACTGGGTACGGTACTGAGTATGCATAGTTGGAGTACGAGTATTCTAAAAAAAAAAGAGGAGAGTATAAATAAAATTCCTTTGGGATGTTGAAATTCCATGATAATTTGAGCTGGACATCGCTGAACTCCTGTGTGGAGCTGGAGCAGGGTATATACACTGTTGTATGTCCTTTTCTGTTATTTTTCTTGTGTGAAGTTTTTTTTTTCAATTCCGATCCAAAGGAGTTCCATATTCGTTTCCCCAATGATGATGGAAGAGGACTAAGCAAGCAAACCCCAAAGTACGAGCGAAATGTTGATGGGTTCTTTTCTTCATGGACCTGTCCTTATTCATTGTTCGTTGCGGAAACTAAATTAATAACCGTATACAGGAAAAAAAGGTGAAGAGAGGAAAAAGAATAATAAAAAAAAGGAAAGAGAAATAAGCCAAATCCCCACGGAAATAATGGAGAGCCAGCAATGAAAGTCCTTATTGGATTTTGGTCAATCAGTGTCCTGCCCCTTCATCACTGCTATCCATCCATATACGAGTACCCAGACCCAGACTCCTTGACTGGATTCGGGCTCAGACTCGGATTCGAACTCTGATGTATGTAATGGGAATGGGTACAGTTAGTTATGGCACTATCCATATGTCAGAGTATTATTGTTGTTCATGCAATTTGGCAAATATTTTAGTTTGTTTGGGAAACGATTAGCCATGATGTAGTAATGTGATAAAAACTAATATACCGATTTCCGGTCGGTTATAATGTACAAGTTTCCCGAGCCATTCTGCCGTGAAGTCCCTGGCAGAGATTATGTGTATGATATGATGAAATAAAGTGAAATCCATTCCTCTTCCATTGCCATTGTATAAGTTGTGGTTTTTTTAACGTTTTTCGTTTTTCGATTTTCATTTTTTCTTCTCTTGGTTTTTCTTCTTCTAAGGATTAATTTTTATCAAAGGGATATTCTTTCATCTGATAGAGGATCCTTGGCTGAATGGTTATCCTTATGGTAGTGGTGGCAAAAAATTGGAATTCATTTAAACGAAGAGGAAACGATTTCTTAGAAACAATTATTTGCTTGTCTGCACGTGTAATTATTGTCTATTGAATTTGGCAAAATCCTCCGTATATACGAGTTACATGTAACTACCACGTTACGTTACGTAATACACATACAAATACACACATACTGGTACGTATGTGTTTTTGAAATTAATTGCTGTTATAGATAAGTAGATACTTTTATGATTTTTAATACATTATACTCGACTCGAAAAGATATAAAGGACCTGCGTTGGTAGAGAGAAGAGATGCATTTTACTTCTTGAAACAGGGATTATCAGGATTAAAACTTGAAAAGTAAAGAGGAATAAGCATGTGAAACCGGGGGAGTTGATTTTCTAGGAAGAAATTATTTAAGCTCTAACGAGGCATAAAAGCCCAAGACACAAGACACACAAAACGCACATTTCAACTTAAGGGCGTTAAGGACGATTGACGAGAGTAGTATTAACTTTTATTTTTCTCGGAAAAGAGCACTCTAAATTTTTATTATTGACTCACTGTTATTTTTAATCCATACCATTTAAAAAAAAATAATTAGATATCAAATAAATAATTAGATAAATTGGAGGACAGAGAAAATGATTAGGGATGGACAGGAGAAGGAAAACGTCAAAGTCTGTTATCAAGAAAAAGATTTTTAAAACCGATTTAAGGTGAGACTAAGATTTTGACGCAGGCTTATGTCTTAAACGAAAATCTTAGAAACTTACAATTCATTCACAGTCAAAAACTAAATTAACTTAAGACATCGATTGGGTTCACTTAGGCGTATACGTACTTTTTTATTGCTGGACTTTTATATAACACTGGCATAGGGAATGAAAAAATAATATAATTGATAAAATATTTCTAGTAATCAGCTCTTAGCTAAACAAATAAGAACCAATTAGAATTTTTTCCAAGAATGTTTATATAACCTTTATTTTTTTTACTTTTTTTCAGAGGACGAAACTTTGAAACGGCAGAAGAGTACGCTGAATATCTGAAAAATATCACTTGAGATGAATTTAATTTATATAATTAAAAAAAAAAAACCAACATACCAAATAAATAAAACAAAAACCAAGAACACAAAATTAAAATTAATAAAAAAAAGGACTGTGCCATAATGAGAAAGATGATGCTTCAAAGTGAAAACCAACAGGTTGGTGTTGCTTAGTTTTACCTTTAATCCCCATCAATCCCCAAAAAACAACACACCACCAAAAAAACAAACACCACTCAACGCAATGAAAACAAAGAACCTGAGAAATATTGCTTCGAGATTAAAGCAACTCCTCGTTATATTTTTTAATTAAAATAAAAAAATAAACTGAAATCTTGGCTAAAGTTAAATTATATATACATAAATAAAAAAAAAAAAAACAAAAAAAAAATGAAAAGACTACCAACGCAAAACTTTTGTATTATTATACTCTGACGTCTCTCTATTATTTTTACCAATATTTAAGTTATTGTATCAAACAAAAAAAAAAACAAAAACATAAACATAAATAATATAAAACAAAAATAAAATTATTGTATATTTTTTTATAAATAAATAAAATTACAAAATACGAATGTGTAATATCCAAGAAAAAATTTATTTACAAAACAACACAATAAAATTTACTTCATGCATTTAAAAATTGATTTTTGCATTTTTTGATTTTACATTTAACGAATTGCATTTAAAAAAAAATAAAATTATAACAAACAACAAAACTGAAGTAAACTAAATTTAATTACAAAAAAAAAAACAAAAATAATAAATTAAAAATATAAGTAAAAATTTAAATTTAAATAAGTTTTTTATACGAGAAATACAAGTTTTTTAGTTAGTATACAATAAATATAAATTTTAAAATAATGTAATTAAATACTTAAATTATAAAACAATATATAATTATTATGTACTTTATAAAATTAAGCTTAGTACATACATACATATTTTAGAACTATACATACATATAAATATTAAATTATAAAACCTAATCAACAAAAAAAAAAAACATTCATGTTAAAATAAAAAAACAATTCGATTGTACATTGTAAACAAAATTTTAGTAATTTTAAACTATTGCATTATATATTTAAACTTAAATAGCAAATGTATAGGTCATTTTTTGTTTGTGTGTATTGTTTTAAGAATTTATATAAGATATGGAATGTAACTCAGTTGAAATAAAGCAAAAATTAAATAAAAAAAAAAACAACTAATTCTAGTCTTAAGGAGATTTTGCGATAGTAAGAAAATTTGATAAAAATTCAGCGCAGATAAATTTGTTAGTTATTTTGTTTTGTTTTATTATTTTTTTTTTGTGTATATATAATTTGGATGTTTATAAAAAGTTAAATTTGTTAATACAGTTTATTGTTATTTATAATATAATGTTTAACCATTTTTGTTTGTGATTTTACTAGACATAAAAAGCCGTTTGAAATTTGGATTTCGTATTTTTTTAACTGTCTTAACATATTATGTATTTAAAACCAGTTGCTAGCATTTTCATTAGTTTAAATAAAGTTGCCATAGTTGTTAATTTTTTCTTCTAAGTTTTAATTTTGCATTGAATCCTTGATTGTCTAAAGCTTTCTGCACACTTTTAAATTTTCTAGAAAAAAAAATGCTTCTTAGCAATCAGAATATCGCTAATTGCGCAAAATCACCTAGAATTTGACGTTTTATTGAGCATTTTGATGAACTGAAACATTTGGTTTAATTAAGTCCTCATTAAACAAAATAATGTCAACTAAAAAACAATTTTCGAAAATAAAGAAAAACTCGATAATCTTTGGTCTTCTGCGCAATAAGCCAAAATTTCTGGTATCGTTTACATTATATTTGTAAGGCTGGCGATATTGTAATTTTCAGTTTCACAAGTTCAATTTTTCAAACCCCCAAATTTTTTAAATGTTCTTTTTTCCAGAGGTAATTTCACTTTGTGGAACTTTAAAATTTACACCAGTGGGCAAAAAGTTTTAAAAAAATTTGGTTTACTTTTCATATTAATTTTGGTAGTATTGTCTCGCCTACGATACGAGACCAATTGGCGGTCCTTTCCATGTCTGCCAAAGCACGACCAAGTCTTGATTTAAATAGTTAATCTAATTTGGTCTAAATTATTTCAGTTTTACATTTTTTTGGATTTCCTAAAAATTAGCTTTTTACATTTTTCTAATATGCTTGGAAAATAATACAACTAAAATTTTTTCAAAAATACTGTCAGAGGTCTAACATTTTTTAACTCTTGAAGTTTTTCTTTTCTTTTCTGCATTTCGATACTTTTGAAAATTTCAATCAACTCTTCAAAAATGAAACAAAATACTTTTAAAGTGAAATCTATTTTCAACCATATCAAACTCTTGTTACCAAATTCATTTATACCATGCAACAAACCATATCTAAAACTTATTCAATCCATTTTAATTAAATCATTTAATATAAACAAATTCAAACTGCGCATTCTTACACTGCCAAAAAAAGCAACAAATTCATATAAAAACAAAAAACAAGAGATTCTCCTAAATAAAAAAAAAAAGAAATCATATTTCTCTTATAAAGAATTTAAAAGAAATTTAATTATAAAGAAAATGCAAATAGTTAGAAAAAAAAACAACACTGACATCGGCGCAAAATCTTTTGTAAATAAATTATAATTAAAAAAAATCTATATACATATAAAAAATTCAATCTTAAGTTATAATATTTTTAAATTTAAACTAAAAAAAAAAATAATAATTATGATTTTTAGTCTAAGAAAAAAAAAAAGAATCTCCACAACTCCCGATCATAATACTCTCGCTCATGTAGATGTTACCATAAAAAATAAAATAAGTATGTCAAAAAAATAAAAATAAAAAAAAACAAAACTTCAAACGTAAATCCATCAGCAATGGATTCATATCAAAAAATGGCAATAAACGAAGTTTCAAAAACAAAAACAAAATTAAAAGAAATAAAACCATTTTTATCACCAACCAATAATAAACTAAAGAACAATAAAATGCAAACAATGAAGAGAAATTAAAGTTGAAATAAAATATAATAAAATACAATTCAATAATGTAAAATATAAAAAGAAGCAACAAAAAAAAAAACAAAAATAAAAACTCACTCAACATGAAAACCAACTCATTTTCTCCTTATGAATAAGTTTTTAATTGTAAAGAAAATGATTAAAAATAATAAATAAATATAAGTAAAATGAATGAAAGGAATAGTTTTATTTGTTTTTTTTTTTTACTGGAATTAAGAAAGGACTCGCGCTGTTTTTCAACTATCTATCTAGGTATTCCTCATGGAATATGGGATGTCCTGATATCAATATAAATGGATTTATGTATATGTTGTTTTTTCGTGGGATATTGGACTACGCACGTTGGATAGGGACAAGATGAAAAAGACAATCTATATCTATACTTTTTTTTAATATTATAAAGCTGAAGAGTTTGTTTGTTTGAACGCGCTAATCTCAGAAACCACTGCACTGGTTCGAATTGAAACATTCTTTTTGCATTGGATAGTTAGTTTACTTATCGAGGAAGACTTTAAGCTATACAAAATTACGCTACGACCAATAGGCGAAATATAGGTCATTGGTCATTATTGGTCTTTGGTCATAAATGGTCTTTGGTCATAAATGGTCTTTGGTCATAAATGGTCATTGGTCATTATAGGTCATTGGTCATTATTGGTCTTTGGTCATAAATGGTCTTTGGTCATAAATGGTCTTTGGTCATAAATGGTCACTGGTCAATATAGGTCATTGGTCATTGTACCTTTGACCTTTGACCTCTGACCTTTGACCTTTCACCAATGACCTGTACAGGCCAATGACCAATAACCTATAATGACCAATGAACTATATTGACCAATGACCATTTATGACCAAACACCATTTATGACCAAAGACTAATAATGACCAATGAGCCATATTGACCAATGTCCATTTATGACCAAAGACCAATAATGACCATTCTCCTATAATGATTCATAACCAATGACCAATGACCAATGACCAAAGGAGATTATCCTGTGATTTTTAAATGTCCAGAGAAAAATTCCGAAGAGCTGTTCTGAAGAATACCTTGAAGAAAATTGTCCGCTCTGAACGCACACAAGACGTCAGCTAAAAGCTCTAGGATCACTTTTTACCGGATCAATAAATTTATTTTTAATATAGGTATTAGGGTTTTCGAAAACTCATCAGAGATTGTGACCTCACCACAGGAAACAAATCAAATCACAATCAAGGCATTTACATTTACACACTGCTTGATTTTGATTTGTGAATTGATAAAAGTTAAATTAAAACTTGAAACATGATTGTAGCGTAAAATTGCTCTACGTTTTAAACTTGAGCAGGAAAGAAAAGAAAAGCAATTAAGAAAAAAGCTCTGACTGAAAAGAAAAAACACTAGGCAAATAAGCTTTTGAGGCAGAATGAAAAATGCTTTTAAAGTTATATTTTAAGCTAAAAAGTGCTTTTTATGTTATGAGCTTTCGTTTATGTGTATTGTAATCGTTATATTTTTATTTGTATATTTATATGGTATCCGTTCTCACTTCGTACAAAATGTTCGTTATTTGTTAATTCAAAAATGGAAGTGTTAAAAAGTGATGTTTTTCAACCACTCCTTAATATTAAATTCAATGAGTACGATTAGCACTATCCAACAGAAATCGTTTAACAAAAATGACAATTCGCTTTAGCTTTTATAAGCTCAAATATTTGCTAATGCTTTTTCGCTCATTTTCACTATAAAGCTCTGCTATTTCTCAAACCTAAAATTGAGCTTTCATAATCTCTTTATGGTAACAAAATTCAAAGCTTTTTAGATATATTTTCTTGTACCTATTCCATAAAATCAGCAAGTTTAAAAAAAGCTTCTTAATTTAAATACAGGGTGCTTCTGTATTTGCTGTTTTTTTTCATAATATTGGATGGATGACAAAGCTTTTTCGTATGACAAACAAAAAAGAGGAAAATTCCATTCCTTATTTTTAAATTGAAAAAGAAAATGTATTTTAATTGAAATTTACTTTGTTTAATTAGTTCCTCCAGAAAAACAAACGATTTTAGAGTTCATTTGGTCCCACGATATACAATGTACAGACTTTTCAGTGTTGAATAGTTTTTCTTTTCCTTTTATTTTTTAATTAAATAAAGCAATTGTCAGAAAGACTTAAAATATTTTTAACCGGTTAAATTAGCTTAATATATTTTTTTCTCTTTTCATGGGATTTTTATTTGCATTACAATTTACTCACATTTCCATTTTCATATTAAAATTAAGTCTTAATTAGGGAAATGTCAAAGTATACAATAATTTTAATTAATTCCAGAAAATAAAGCAATTACATTTATTTTAGTGTTTTATATTAGTGCTCATTAAAATAAAGTCATTCAATTTCTAGTTAGGCAATAAAATATTTAACCTCAATTTTGACCTGCCCATTGCCCAAGATGAGGAATAGATAATAATCACAGATCAATCATACTCACCTCTCTAAAATCAAAGTCGTAATTTTTTTCAATTCCAAATTAAAAATCGATAATTTAAATTTTCAAATTTATTTTTATTTCGCCATTTTTGTTTTTATCGTGTATAAATTGTATAGAATATCTTTCTGCGTCATATCTTTATCTCTTTCCATAAATTAGAAATAAACTTAATAATGAATTTTATAGTTTAATGTGATTAAGAATTATTTTAGTAAGTTTCATTTTTTTTTTTATAAAAGGTGTTTGGTTTTTTTTTCATTTATGGAATTTGGCATTCACAATATTTACTTCAAATACAAGAAGCTTATAGGAGTTTAATAGTAGTTGTAGTTTATTTTAGTGTTACATTGAGATAATGTGATTATGTATTTCTTTATTGTTTTTTTTTTTTATAAGAGTTGTACACATTTATATAAAGAAAAAATATAAACTTTAGTAAGTATGCATAGACAAAGTATAGTTGTGTTTGTGTGAGTGTAAATATTTAAAATAAAATATTTCTTTTTTTGATTTTGTATTTATTTCATCGGTGGTAATCGTCGCGATTGATAAAATACTTTTTTTTGGAAAATGTGTTTTTAGTTTAACAAATTAGTCTACATGATGACTTTTTGTAAATAAAACCAAAGAATCACATTAATTTTTGAATATCTATGTATTTATATTTTTTGTAGGCATTATAGACATGAATGGTTCTGGTAGCAAAATCTAAAACAATAAATAATAAAATTTACTTATATAATCTTATAAAGATTTTTCCTAACAATGACGGCTATGCTAGTTCTTTAACAATTAATTTTTATCTTCTCAGTGAATTTACGAGTTTAATGTAATTTTTTTGTTTTTGCTTTTTAACAATTTATTTTAAATTTAACTTTATAAACATATTTTTATCAAATACTAATTACTAACAACAAGTACATTGATCCGTTCATTTTTTTGTATAATATTATTTTAATAACTATGTTATTTTATGTTGCTAACTTAGAAGCTATTTTTTTTCTTTTTTGTTTAAATAAAAATTGATATTATTTATAGATTAATATGTATGCATGTTGATTAATATTAATATGTATGTAAATTTTAACAACTTTATGATTAGTTTTTTTTTATTCAATATGGGTACACATTAAAATATTATTATTAACACAGTAAAATTGTTTCTTTCGTGATAATTATTATCATTTCTACATTTCTTATATAAGTTTATTTACTTAATTCTTATATATAAAATTAATATGTAATACATTATAATTTTTATCAACATGGTTGTGAACAATGTTTTTATATTAAACCATTAATAAAATCCATATTTTTTTGCTAAAAATAATTATAATATGTATCAGCTTTTTTTTAAGGTTATGGTAAAAATATTATTTATTTTATTTTTATAATTATTTAGATATTTTTTTTAAAAATTTAATATTGTGTTTATTTATAAATGATATCAAATATTATTTTTTTATATATTCTAATTCAAATTTTTAAAATAATGATATGAATACAAAAAATCGCAACTTCTAACAAAATATGTTGTGCAAAATTTTATGTAAAAAATCACTTCTATTAAAGCGATGTTTTTGTTGTAACTTTTCAAAATTCATTTTTTGTTATTGTCTTCCAATTGTTTAATTTTTTTTTAATTTAATTTTCAATAATTAAACGTTAAAAAAATGTTTTTTTTTTAGTTTAAAACATATTTTCTTTTTAAATTAGTACTTTCTTCTGTCACAAAATAAATGTAAATGACATTTTATTCCATCGCTGGTAATGCCGTTTCCAAAAGTAATACTTTTCTTAATAAAAATAAATTAGGAGGCCATTTTTCTAGGTCAAACGTCATATTTTTAAAAGGGTGTCCCAAATTTCGTTTGATATACAATTCAAGTGGTTCTCGCAACTGGACGTTTGCAGAACTTGATTGAATCCGACCAATTTGTCTGAACTGTCAAAAAATTCTGTCTGTCTGTCTGTCATATTTACTAAAAAAAAAACTAGAAGCGTTCAGCTGTCATTTTAATAGAGTGCGGACCAAGTTTGATCTAATTGTAAATAGAACACAACTGACAGCTCAGTTCTCTGTTTTGAGCTTAAAAAAAAAAAAAACAAGTTTAGTAATCTTTACTGCTGAATGCACTCATTTCATTAAATGAAAAGTAAAACGAAAAAGAACACAGAATGTACAATATTACAATCTACTTTTTACATTGATTTTAATGTAAGATTCATTGAGACTATAAACTGTTACTTCAAATTGTTATTTGTACATAACAAATTGGATTTGAGTTTACTCAAAGAGATCAGGGCTTTTATACGCGATCAATTTCAAAGACTGTTGGCGACATCTGCCGGGAAAATTCAGTCTTGTACACTTCCGCTAAAACAATACATTAAACAGACGAATCAAAAACGGTGGCGTTAGTTGGAATGTGATAAAATTTTGGTCAATAAATTATAGCCCCAGCTCTTAAGGATTAAAATCGTGTTTTATATTTCTTAGAGAACAAATGAAAAGAAAAAACAATCTTTTTTGGTTCCCTCTCACTGTGGACCTTTTAAGAACGCTTTCAATCTAAAGTGTGCGTTTCCTCCCACCTTAATCTAATTTAAACCAAAAAATTGACTCTCTCAAACCACTGAACCACTTTGTAATCATACATTTTCAATTAAGATTCACGTGGAAAAATGTGTAATCCTTCAATCATGACCTCGGAGGAATGTTCTTGTACCTACATCCACAAAGCAAAAAAGAAAAAAATTGAATTTTTAGACCTCTTTTCTCCCCGCACATTTACACAGGTAAATTATTTCTTATGAAATAATAAATTTTCCTCTTTGATTTCTTATACACGTTCGCAACTCTGCTGATTCGACTAAATGCCACTTTTCTCATCCTCACAAACAAAGAACGAATATAGCACCTCCCTTAATAATTCACAAAGCTATACAAACAGCACAAACCCCAACCCCCTTCCCCTCCCTCAAAAAGGACGAATATGATGTGCTGAATACTGATACTGAATAATATTTGGCATAAGTTTCAGTACTTATAACAAAATTTCGGTAGAAAAATGTAAATCCCTTGATGGTCCTTCGTTTCAGTGTGATGATGGCAGCCCATGGATAAACGTTAAGGTACCATGATTTCCATAAAGAAAATCTAAAAACATATTTCCCAAGGAATTCTCGGAAGACGAAAATGAAAAAAAAAAGAAAATACAAAAATATTGCAAACAAAGATGTTACACCGAGCTTAAACGCATGTAAATTAGGCAAGCGATGATAATATAAACTGAAAATGACTGACCAACTTAGGACTGCTACATTTACATTTCGTCAAGCATTCGAAGCTAGAAGAAAATAGAGAATAAAATTTAAAGATCTTCACATTTCTACCTTTTTTCCTCGTGGGAAACGCAAACGAATTTACATCTAAATCTTAGTGCATTATATTTTTAAGTCGACAACGAAAATGAAAACTTATTGCAGCACACAACCACTTGAACTGCGTCCCATGAAACCGGCTGCATCCGAACCAACTCCCTCGCCGAGGGAACAAGTCTTGCTGCGCATTATCATCAAATCGGTCCGAATGCTGGGGCGCCTCACGTTGGGCGCCACTACACCACAAGCATCACTCAGTCGTCGTTTAATTGACAGAGTGCACTTTTTGGATCGATTCGAGGCGGTGTGTGGTGGTGGCAGGGTGCATGGCGATCCAAAGGCTGTGCTTACACGTTTATGATGGTTGGGGGCCATTTCTAGTGGTAGATTCGCTGCCAGGAATAATTCGTAGAACATATCATCGACTCGTATATTCTTTTTGGCTGAACATTCGACAAAAACACAACATGCATCCTGACCCGCACAGTAGGCCATAACTTCTTCAGTCTGAACGGTCCTGTTGGAAAAAAAAGAAAACATGTGTAGGTACCATGTGTCAGTCATTTTTGTTTGTATGTTGTTTTAATTATCATGTATCATGGATGATGTTCATCATATTATACTCGTAAAAATAAAAACTTACTTCATATCCCGTTCACATTTGTTACCAGCAATAACCATTGGCACTTTGGGTAGGTTCTTTTTTGAGCGTCCACCCGACTGAGCACTCCATTTGGTCTCGAGTATTTGTTCCCGCAATCGGACGACCTCTTCAAAGGATTCCCTTGAGTCCATGCTGAATACGAGGACAAAGATATCGCCTAGAGGAATATATGTAAAAGCAGAACAATATTATTGTCAGTTCGAAATATTTGTTTGTATTTTTATTTAATAAAAATAAAGAGGAGGTTTTTCTCTTTGTATATGTGTGTTTGTGTGTCCTTTTTGCATTCCAAAGGGAAATAAGCAATTTGTCGAATGTTTACTGAAAAAACTTTTTTCTTTGTCGTGCAGTTTTTTGAAGAGAACTTTGATTGAAGGTCTAGAGATTATAACTTTGTTTTTGTAGTTTTGCTTGATTGTTCATTTAATTATAAATTGGATGAAAAACTTTTTCAAAAAAAAATTGCTTATTAAAATGCTCAAATAATACCTTCGATAACATTAACCAATGATGTTTCTCGAAAGGGACATTTTGACATCTAGCTCCTAACTAAAGTGTCAAAATTCAGTAGGACTGCCTCTGAAGTCATTCATCTGTTGAATAATTTCTCAAGATATCAAGACTTCCACCTTTCAAAAGCTATATGATGACAGAATTTTCATATCCTTTATATTCCAATGGAATACGTTAACTTTTATAATAAAGAAATCATCAAATTAATCTTTTCTTCGAGGACTGTAACTTTAACACCTTGACTTCGTTATGTGTGGGTAATCAAAAATCAACATTTGATTCGTTTTTTTCTTTTTTTTTTAATGCGTGAAATAAAATTCAGATAACCAGGTAATTTGTAATGAAAAACCACTCATGAGGAAAAATTCTCATTAAATATCTTTTAGAAACGTAATTACATCAGTACTTATATCCAACATATCTTTAAGCCAGACGTACCATAATTAGGGGAGGTTGGAGTTTAAGCGTTTCATAAAAAGATACGAGTATTCGCGTTATGGTGGGAACATTAACTTCTGCTTTTTTTTTTTGAAGGGGGGAAGGTGAGTTATTCTGAATTATTTATAAAATCCTGGATCTGTCCTGAACTCAAGCATAAAATTTATAATGTGTAGAAAAAAAGCTGAAAAGCTGAAAATTAGGGATTTCTTTTATTAACTTTGGTTTTGAATAACGAAATAATGAAAATAACTTTTATGACAGTACCTAACCTAGTAATAGCTGTATCTTGTACTTGGCAGACTTGAAGTAATTAAAAAGTAATGTTTTGTTAATAGAGCAGAACCAGGAATTAGTTTGTTTTTTTTTTTTGCGAAACGAAAATGATTTTCTTTTAGATTCTGATTCACATGAGTAAATTTCAATATAGAAGAAGAATATACAAATTAATAAATAAATAAAGGGTGGTTAAATTTTAAACGTCAAGTTTTTTTTCTGCATTTCATTTGACATTTCTCAATTTCAGACTAACTCAATTTGAACTCAATTTGAAAAGATACACAATCGAGCAACGCGTAAAAGGTATATTCAGGCTTAGTATGAGAATGGGCGTTCAAATCAAAATATCGTGCCCACTTTCGAAGAAAATCATCTTTAGCGATGGGCCACATTTTCACCTCAATGGATTCGTCAATAAGCAAAATTGTCGCATTTGGGTGAATGATAATCCAAGAGTGATTGTAGAAAAACCAATGCACCCACAAAGATTGACTTTTTGGTGCGGTTATGGGCTGGCGGCATCATCGGGCCGTATTTTTCCCAAACTTTCTTGAGATGATAACGATTTTATGGCCGAATTGGAAGATGTGGACGATATGTGGTTTCAACAGGACGGGGCCACTTCCCACACATCTAACGATACAATGGCTCTTTTGCGCGACAAATTCAATGACTGTATTATCTCAAGTGGTGGCGATGTCAATTGGCCACCAAGATTATGTGAATTGACACCGTTGAACTTCTTTCTTTGGATGAGATAATTTGGCACATTAACGGCATAGCACCTCAATTATTAAAATTTGGACTGTCGGATGAAGGTGTGCCGCCGGGGTCGAGGTGGTCATTTGGGCTATATTTTGTTCCATATATAATTGAACCATACCAAGATTATCATAATAAAAAGAAATGACAATAATTTTCTAAATATTTTGTGTTTTAATCAAAATCAACATCGGTCCTTAAAATTTAACCACCCTTTATTTTTAAATTATATAACTCAATAAAAGTTTTTGCAGGAAATCACATTTAAATGATGTGGGGTGTCAAATTTGTGATGTGATGTGGGGTGGTGGAAAATGTTGATTTATTACAAAATAAGTTTTGGGTTTTTAGCAATCAGAAAGTATATGTTTAAATTTCCGACACAAGGTCGAATCAAAGAGTACCATTCACCATACCAACGCAACGTTAGGTTTTGCAGACGTCAATACCCCAAAACAACAAATATTTCAGGGGAATTTTCTCGAAGCAACTCTAATTTGTAACCAAACGGAAGCCAAGGGTAAATATTTCCCAAACAAGCAGAAGATTTTATTCACTTTTGCAAGTAACGTTAGACGGGGTCTGTTTCCGCAAGAAGCCAAGGAGAAGATGGACGAGAAGAAAACATCCAATTGGACCTCCTACCAGGTTCGTACAGAATAAGAGGAAAAGGACCATATAAATCTTTCAAAATTGCACAGGAAATTAAAGCCGGTTAAGTCAGACCCAGATTAGTGTGAACTTAAGGATCAGAATGGATAGAGGTTCTTCTATTGGATTACAATACTAAGTCTGTCTGGGTCTGCATTTCAGAAACGGCCTCAGTTTAGTTGATTGCGCTGGAAATTACACACCATCTGACAACTTGCATGGGAGATGAAATCCCAAAACTGCATACAGCTCAATTTTCTTACCAAGAAATGAGGATCAAGGTGCCTCGAAATCTTTCTCACTGATGCAAGCACAAAATAAAGGACAGAACTATTATGTCTTGAAAGTAACCAATATTGTACAAAGCATGAATGTCAAAAATACAAAACCAATTACCAAGGTTGACTTTAAACTCTTCACTACAATTTCCACAAGTTCCTGGCTATTATCTTCAGAAGGTTGAAAGCCCTTTGCTCTGGCTTTGGCCAACTCTTTTACTAAATACCAAAGATAATTGAAAAAAAGTTTAAAATAAACATGAAGCTTCTATTGGTTATCTATGTTGGCTACAGCATTATTTTTGAGGAAAATTCAGTAACTGAGAAATATGGTAGTTAATATTTTTTTCCCTAAGCTACAATTTTTTTTAATTCCTTAACAAAGTGTCCGGCAATGTTAGGGACGTAGTTGCCTGTATTAAAACCCATTTTTTCAATTCTAGAAAAAAATGTTCACAGAAAACCTTTCAAGACGAAACAATTTTACAAAGCTTACAACCAAAATTCCCCGAATTCATTTGGGAACACATTCGAAAATGGTTTTAAAAACTAGTTTCCATTGAGAAGGTCGTTTTTTTGGCATTGCCCCAATTTGATTTTAGAAATCAACTGGTAATCTTTTTTAAGTGTTAAATTTTTTTTTTAAATGCGCATTTGACATTTTTCAAAAAATTCTTATTTTTATTACAAACTAGCTGACCCCGCAGACGTTGTTCTGCCCTGTTTTTCAAATTGTGTGAAAGAAATTGCTTTAAATCTTCATATCCAGATTCTAATAAAGTTTTGGCATTCATAACTTAACCAATGAGAGCAATTTTTAATCTCAATTCGATTAATAACTTTTGAAAATCTGGAAACGCCATTAATTTTTTGGTTGCAAAATAAAAGCGTCTCCTAGATCTTTTCTCTTCACATACAGGACCACATCATAGGACCATGAACAATAGCAACTTATATGATTAGATTTTAAGATTCAAAAAGCCTTTACAGAACAGATGGCATGAAAATACCAGCTCCAATCCAGCATAAAAACCTATAAATGGACCTTATATTTTGTTCACTATGTTTCCCTTGTATTTCTCTTAAACACAATCTTGAGGCTTTCAGCTTTCTGTTGGTAAAAGAATTTTAAAAATCGGTTCAGTAGATCTAGAGATTACCTAATACAGTCTTAAAAATGTAACCAACTCTTTCGAGAAACGATGGATTTAGGTACCTACTGTGGCCGTTTTGTCAAAAATTCAATTCGACCATTCTAAACTTCAATCTTCAATGTTATGACTGTTTTGTAAACAGTGCTAATTGGCAAGTCTAAATTATTTCAATAAAAAAATTCAGATTTGAAAAGTGGCAACCGTTTGTCTTGATCATGATCATGTCAACTGTGACTATTAACTGTCAGTTAATTAGTTCAAAAGCACGGTGGTGGTTTAAAATATTCGTCGAAATAAGACTTGTTAGACTTTTAACTTCGTAAACAATTTAATTTAAAATATTGAAGGAAAAAACATTTTTTTAATATATTATTTGGCATAGTACAGTGTTCAATAGTGCAGAGACAAAAATGAGCCATAGTGTGTTAATTTTCATTGTTTTTAAGATGTATTCTGCCATTCGGGATGGAGACAAATCCAACGAATCAATAACCATGAAAATTGGTTCAGCAGATCTCGAGTTATAAGTGTTGTAACAAACCCGTCTTTGTTTTATATATATAAGATTTCTTTGATGTCAAAAAAATTAAATTACATAAATCTAATAATAATGAATAATGAAATAATATCGATAATTTTGAGGAAGAGAGCCCTTAAAATTTTTTCAAGGAAACTTTATATACTTTGAAATTTCACTACTTCATCCGAAAAACTCTTAAAGAGCAAACAGTTCCTGATTCATCACTAGTTCCTAATTAAATCCTGAAACTGAAAATCAAACACTACTTTCACTCACTCTCTAAAGAAATATTAAAATTATGCGTGATTTAAGTTTTAACAAGTGAATCTGATATCAAACACCAACACACAGCAAACTGGCCACAAGATTAAGTAAAATTAAATTGAAAATATCTCAAAATGAATTAAATCAACAAGGTGAAATCTAAACGACTCACTCTCACCCCCGACACAAAACTGAATTTTAAAGATTTTCCGGGGAATTCCTAATTAGCAAGTTGATATTAAGAAACGAAAAAAACACGAATATCCTTAAGGTAATTTCTATATTTTGTTTTCCTCTTAAAAAAATTACAAAAACAATCTGCGGTCCATCATCATTCTGAAGTCAAAAAAGTTTGTATTTATGATTTCGTTTTAGCCTAATTACAAAAGAATCTGCTTTTGTATCTATAATAAGGCGAAAAACCATCTTCGAAGTTTCTTAATAAGAATAAGAACTAAGTAAAAGTCAAGTCTTAAGTTTATGCAAAAGTTTCTTTCCGTATTTTTTGCCTTTTTTGCCTTTCAACTGCGTGTGCCGCCCTTCTTTTATCATAGAAGTGAAGGACTTTCGCGAACAATATGTTCTCTTTTTTTTTGGTTTTTTGTTCAACAACTTATTTCCATATTGAGATGGTCTTCTTACTTACCCGTTAAAAATGACAGCCTTCTCATTGCCGGAAATGGATGGTTACCCGAAGT
The DNA here is from genome assembly GCA_905146935.1 of Scaeva pyrastri. Classification (NCBI taxonomy): domain Eukaryota; kingdom Metazoa; phylum Arthropoda; class Insecta; order Diptera; family Syrphidae; genus Scaeva; species Scaeva pyrastri. Next base: position 75,898,895 of record LR989929.1, read on the forward strand.
GTCAAGAATATCCAGCTGATGAACCTCACTTCGTATCCGATATAATTTCCTGTGAAAATCTTCAATGGTCGGTGTGTAGGACTCCTCGAACTTGCCACCAAGGAACCTTGAAACTAACGACGTCTTACCAACTCGAGCGGATCTGTACCAAACACAAGGTGCAAAAAAAAAAGACACAAAATTAAATATGTAATGCAAAATACCTATGAGCTGTATTATAATTAACCCACAATGGTCTCTTCTGGCCACAAAAAAAATGAGGGCACTTAGTAGCTACCCTTGTGGAAGCCCAGACAGCGGAAAGTTAATAATCTTGTTTAATTTTCAAGCTTTAAGGCTTGTACGGGATTTTAATTAGTCTAATGACTTTCAATAGTCATTATCCTGAAGGGTCGGGTGTTTTGTATATGTCTTTATTCTTTCAAATTTACAAAGTAGCCAAAAGGACGACAAATGATATCCTTTTGGTGTAATCGCAGTGTTTCGTTTTTTTTTTTTATTATTATTTTTTGTCTAGAAAAAGTATAAGGAAGATTTATGTCGTGAAATTTTTGATTTGTTTCTATAGAAAGAGAAAATAAAACAAATCTCATTTTTTTCTTATTTTTGAAGAAAAGGACGATGTCTCATAAAACATAATATCATTTCGTCCTTCGTCGTTTTCGTTCTCATTGCTGTCGTCATCGTCATCGTCGGTCGTCGTTATTTTTGCTAAGACAAATTCCTATAACTCGAGGCTTCTTATTTCTTTTTTTACGAACATTTCTCTTTGTCCTAAATTAAACATAATTCAACCAAACCCGAAGCCGAAGGACATGGACATGGACATGCAAAATTAAATCATTCACTTTGGTAATAGATTTTTTTTTGTTTTGATGAAGGAGAGGCGAGAGGATAAACATCTATTTGAAGTACGGAAAAAAAAATTGCATTCAAAGAAAGGAACTTACAATTTCAACAAGAGCTTGAAGGACAAAGGACTCTAAATGACTGGAATCGAGATGTGTTTACTTACATCCTTCTGTAATATCTCGAATCATTTTCACGCTTTAATTAAGTTTCTTCAAGATTTTCTTCACATAATTCAATTTAAGGGACACACAAAAAGTCGGAAAGATGTCTTCGAATGACATGGGAGGGAATGACAGACATCATCGTAGTCCTTATATAGGTTGAAGGGACACTTGACTTTAATTCAAAACTATACGACTACGATTGTGATGATGATGATGTTCAGTTGCTGGTTGAAGGAGGTTGAAGGACTTTAAGTCTACTTATACATACATATGTATATAGGGACACTGTTGCTTCTGATGAAACAAGGAGTGATGCACATTGAATGAATGTAATGGATGAATGAATGAACCTCAATCTTTCAATATAAATTGAGCATGATTCAAGGTGTTTTTTTTTTCCTTTTTTTCATGTTTCAATTGATGTAGCTATTGAAGAGTTTCACGGTCTGTCGAGTGAATGAGATTTTTTTGATGCCGAGTTTAGAATATTGATTGGCATTTCTATTGCATCAAACGTTTATTTAAAAAAAAAAAACATCCTTGAAATATTTTTGTTTTGTTTCAAATGAAAGAAAATATGAGAGATCTATTCAGAAATGTATTCACTCCAATTAACCAATTTAACAGCAGAAGCAGACTGTTTTTTTATGATTTGATTTTTCCCCAAAATAAGATTTTTATTTGAATAGAACAATAAATTAAACAAGAATATTTTATATGAAAAATTTTAAGCAGAAATTGAATTTTCAATTGAAATTGGTTGACATTGAAAAAAATTGAAACGCTGAATTTCAACGATAGGATTATTTTTTTTTTTTTGAAGAAACAATATTTAGACCATTTTGCAAGGACTAAATGTCAAATTCTAAATCTTGAAACACAAAAATTGTCTTGAAGTATTTTTTCTGACAACAACCTTAACCTCACATAAATGGAGAATTTTGTAAATTGTCTTTGGAAATAAAACTTTTCGGGCATTCAACACAACCCTTGGCTTTCGAATACACTCAGAAAAAAAATATGCAAACTAAATAATTTAGGTACTTATTTACTACCAGACCCGACCGACTTCGCTTCGCATACAAAACAAAAATTTAGAATACAAAAATAGAATTAAGTTCAATTTTCAAATTTCTCTTTTCTGTTTTAATGGCTTTGCATTTTGACAAGTATATTGTTTTAAAAAATGTAATGGGATAATGAAATGTCACACTGATGTCACACTAAATATTCCTTTTGCCTTTTTTAAACTAATTCTTTTTATAAACAAACATGTAGTGCAAAAGTGAAGAAATGTTTGTAGAGTAAAAATTAGTAGATAAAGAAAGTTCTAGAATTTATTCAAAATCCAATTAAAGTCCATAACACATTATAGAAAATATTATTAATAAGAACAAACTTATGGAAAAGAGCAAAACAAGGTCTACTGGGTCAGATAGTGAAATTCACTAGATTCTTTCTTCGATTAAAAAGTGACATTCAAAATACAGAATTCGATTAAAACAAACTTGAAACTTATTATTTTAGAATCTTAAGACACACTAGTTTTTCGTTTCTTTTAGTAAAATGACACTTAAAAAAAAATTGGAAAATTTTTTGTTTGCTAAGTGAGTTTTACCTGTGGCCTAGAATTGCCAGATTTCAAACCTGAAACCAACCTTCCGGCAAAATTTCCAGTCCAGGACTTTTTGTTTATTTAAGGATTTAATTTTGTCCAATAAACAAAAGTTCCCTAGATCGACGATAGACAACTTAAAATTATTAATTTCTGTACACTAAACAAAAAATACAAAATCATTCTCCAATATTCGCTGTCACTTTCTGTCACTGTCGCTTTCTGTCCCCAAAAAAATATCGAATGCGATGTCACCATCGAAATATCCCAAAACACCCTGTGAACCCTTTTCTATGTTTACTCCATTTTGACAACATGCAAATGCGGCACCTTTTGACCATCACAGTCCGCCACTAACAAACAATGTTGTGTTCATTGATTTTTCTCATGCATGGAAAAACATTGAGTTGAACTGTTTGCTTAAATTCTTGTCAGCCCCGCTGTCTCCTACTTCCACCCCACCCCCCTTCCGTTTCCACTTCCACTTCCACATGAATGAAAAATAAATAAACCTTTTTTTCCAACTTTTCATTTGTCAGCATAAGTTTTAACTTACCCCAACATTACAAGTCGATAACAATTCTTTGCCGGTGGTTCGCTGTCATCGCACGAACCCGAACTACCCGGACTGGGGCCGGGTCCCTGAACTATTTCACTCGTAAAGGGAATCGGCTTCGCTCCATTTAGCTGGTCGTTGTTTCCGCTGTTGAATGTCATGTTGTTGTTATTGTTGTTGTTGTTATTAGTACGAGAACAGAACCAGGTGCCACACTTGTTCAATCGAGTGGAACATTCCATTTTGCAGGTCCCGATTCGACTGGATATATTTATAAAATGGTCCTTTGTTCGACACCAGAATGTAGACTTATTTGTATTTGACATTGATGGGGTGGTGCTGATGCTGTTGCAGACATTGCCGGGTCGATGGTCAATTCGTGACATGAAAATCGATTTTCTGAAAAGTGTTTTTCTCTAGCTCTATTTTTCACTCACTCTCTCTCTCGCTCTCTCTCTTTTGGGTGTGTAACGCTTTACGCCTTTCGCCACGTCACGCTACGTTACGCCACACCACGCCACGTCACTGATACTGATACTGATGTAAAGCTTATGGGAAACGGCCTCGTTTCGTCTCGTCTATATCTCTTTGCGAGCAAGGAGCAAGGACTGTTGAATGCAACTCGGGGTGATAATTGGTGGCAACGTGATTATTTGTATGTGCATCATTCAATTATCATCATCCTGCTATCATGGGATGCAAGGGAGTCCTTGTTCGGCATTAGTCCGTTATATATTCTCTAGCCGGGCAGATGGGTTATGGCATCATCATTGGGTTCAGGAGTGTGGAGGTTCACCTTTATAGCATCATCACCACCACCACCACCATACCGACAGAAAGAAGAATCCTGATTTCAATTAGTGAATCGATTAGTGAAGCAGCAGAAATCGTTTGTGTAATTGAAATTTTTTCGTTCGAATTCTAATTGATTGTGAATAATTGAAGAAGGCTCCCGGTTTCCAGACCGCGATTCTGTTCTGTTCTGTTCGCAGGTTTTTATTTGAAGTATTATAAACTTTTGTTCCAAGTTAATGGGAATTCTTCGGGGCTCTGAGCTGCGCTGCTCTGCGCTGTTATGTTGAATCAAGTCGAGTCGATGAGTGATGGGGATTGTGTGTGTTTTATTATTTCGTTGTCAGAGCAGATCTGAAATAGACATTAAATGGAAATTAATTAATATTATTTATGATACCTGTGACTGTGTTTCATAAAAATGTGTGATGGTAGGAGTGTGTAATGGATTAATTTATTTCGGTATGTTGATGGTATGGATACCTATGGATTTTTACCTTATTTGTTTTCTAGGCATGTGGGTATTGGTAATTGATGAAGCTTTAAATTATAAAGGACCTTTTTTTGTGAGAGGAATGGAGTATTTATTTTTAATCGGTAAAAAGCTTTATGATCCTATTTCGATATTGATTTTTTATTTATATTTTTTCGGAACAAGGAAACAGGTGAATTAACAGATTTTCGTAGTAAATATTTACATAATCAAATAAAACACAAATGGGAAATTGATAACGAATAGTAACAAAATAATGTCTGTCAAAATTTTGTTTAAAAATCTTTTTTTATAAAATCTTCTTTTCAAAATTCTTTCTGAAATTTTATATTACATGTCAGCTTCGACGCCGAGAAGAATAAGAGAGTTAACATTGAATTGAAAATTGGGTCTTGAATATTGGTGTTCCACATGTTGTCCAGTCCAAAAATGAAACACCCTTTATTCGGTGGAAAAGTCTAAGAATCAACGTGATTTTGTTAATGAACGACATTTAGGTACAAAAACTGCCTTAAAAATGTTTCTACGCATTTTTTGAACTTGAATTTAAATAATAAATTGCGTTATAGATATTCCAATCAAGGTAAATTAAGTTGTTATCATTTTTTGACACGCATTTTATCTTAATAAAAAAAAAAAACATATTTAATATTAATGTGTTTTAAAAATTACAATAAATATTTAAATCCACTGGAATATCGATTAAATAAACCATAATCATATGACTATAAACAGTTAAAATATTTTACATAGAAATCACTATATTATTTTTTTTTTTGACATGCTTAAACAATAAAATTTTTGAGGAGTTCAAGAGTCAATGATTTTTGTTTTTAAACAGAAAAAAACGTTTTCTTAAACCCGGAAATAAGATTAACAATTTAATTTTATACTTAATTGTTAATATTTTCCTCAGATAATCTTTTTGATGGTTGGGATTTATAATCATGGTAATATAGTTAAATATTTTAAAACAATAGAAATAGAAATGAAAAACATGTTTTGCAGGTTAAAAATCTTTGAGCAAATATTATTATTGGCAATCAAAATAAAGGTGCGTCTGTCGTGTCGGCTATATAAAATATTTATTCATATTGCGTCAAAAAATAATTAAAATGATTCAGCTAAATCACCGGGTGGCCTTTGGGTATTCCTTTGGAATTGTTTTTTTTTTGTTTCTTATTGTGTTAACTATCAAAAGTTTCCCTAACATTTATGTTAATAAAAATCTATCTTTTGGAGAAAAAAAAAACTTTAGGGCATCCAATAAAATCAATAACAATGACAATTTTTCTTCTTCGTGTAGTACAAATTTGTAAGTGCCTTAAGGGGCATGTGTACCACAAATATACATAAATGTATGTATTTTAGTTTGAAATTGTATATATGTACATATGTATACGAATTATTATTAATTATTGCGAATTTTTATCAAGGCCAAATTAGTGTTTGGCAGTTGATGATTCGATAATTAATTGCTAACAATCTAACCTACTTACTATTTTAATGGCATTTCATTAACATAATATATTGATAAATAATACAAATACAATTTTGCACAGGTAGGTATGTAGGTAGGTGTTGGTTTTTGATTAACAGTTTTCTGTCTTGTACATATGTTTTTCTTCACATTATATTACAAGGGCAAGTCTTAATACACCCCCTCCATTTATAACTTCCCATCTGCAGAAGTCATTGTAATTAATCTGATATTTTGAAACAAACAATTTGACGAAATTCCACGTTTCAAGGTTTGCAAAATTCAAATCCATAATTTGTCTTCTTTTTCTAACTATTTTAAAAATTTTTATTTAAAAATAATATTTATTTAACGTTAAACGATGATGCTCAAGTAACTTTTTGTGTTAAAAAGAATATTTTATGAATCCAATATTTATTTATACGATAATTTTATAATTTAATTTTTGGTTATTATTAGTCTTATGTATTTATTTTCACAAAAAATATAGTTTTCGATACTAAGCCGCGACACCTTATATTTTTCGTCAAGAATACTAATGGGAAATTATTTAATAAGTATCAAATCTTGACCTAGTCTTAAAATTTTGACATGTTTTTAAATTATAGTGACGTTTGAATTTTTAAACCGTGTTTGATATTAGCATCTAGAGTATAAACCACTAATAATATCATATTTCCCAAAAGTTGACACATTTTCCAAATAAAAACACTACAAAATTCTGCAAAGTCCAAAAATAAATGTCATAGAACCAAAAATTATTTTCGAATGTTAAAACCCAAAACGTCAAAAATGATCAGTTCGTATTTTTGAAGTTTAGAAAATTCAGAATTTGTTCGTTTTGACGGGATATTATACAGCCAGAGGTTCCAGAATTAATATAATTATTATTTAAGCATTTTGACATTTATTTTGAGCTTTATGTCAGTTTTGTATTTTTTGTTTTTTTTTTTTTTGAATTTTTGTCAATTTTTTTTAAAGACCAACAAAATATTGATTTGATGTCATCATCGCTCAATAATATTTTAAAATTTTAAGAGTTTAAAATATATGGTCACCCTAATGCATGAAACGGTCACATTATCTTCATCAGTAGATAAACTTCAATCTCCAATAAAATGATGCATGGGCGGATGTCATCACAGCTCAGATTTCAGATACATATAAGCTTCAGACAACACAAACCACTTTGATTCACTTAAAGAAATAACCATACGTAAATTTTGTGTCACTAAAATCAAAAACTGGTTAAAAAAAAAACATACATACTTTATTATTCCCATTAATCTGACAAGACCTGAATTCAAATTTTTGAAAAAGAAAAGAAAAAAAAAAATACACACACAAATTGATTAACGATTTGTGTGGAAATATTAATGTTGGTTTTTTTTTTCTGATGGCCCTACTGTCAATGTGTGCCTAAATAATTTGCATAATGAGTCAACTTGAGTAATTATATTTGACATCTCATGTTCATGTCAGAGTCAGTTTCTAATAAAAAAAAAAGTATGCATCTGAATACTACAAACTGGAATTTTATATTTGAGTTAATAATAATAGAATACCATATGAATGAAATTAATTAACTTTGATCCCACACCGAAGAAATAAAATATGTTAAAAGTTTAAATAATGACGGAATTAATAATCTTATGCCGATTAAAGTCAAAGAATACATCTGTCAATTTTTTTCAACTCTTGCTGAGTTCATAAGAAGACACCTCTGGATTGGATAAAAAAATGAACAATTTATGTAAATAAGAATACGTACTTATGTAGGTTTTATATTGACATCTAAGTTGACAGAAAGTAAAAATGTAAATTTTAGTTGTCAAAAAAAAAAGCAAAAGTCTTTGTGATGCACCACTTAACCAATCCGTCCACACAACACATCAAAATAAAAAAAAAAAAAAACACCTTATCCCAATTCGAATTTCGAATTTCCGGTGAATGACCTCGATGGGACTTTTGTGAAATATTTTAAGGCCCATAACTTAATATTTTATGTTTCCATATTTTTTTTTTTTTATAGCACAATTAATAAACATTGAGATTGTAGTAAAATGTGGACCATAGGTTAAGGAAATTAATTAAATCGTTGGAAAATTAATTATAAATTTATTTTATCCACTCGGAAAGTCGTAAATTGAAATTAATTTACTGTGTCTGTGAAAAGACGGTATGGCTGCGCTTCAGTTAAATTATGAGGTTCTGAGAATAATGTTCAAAATTTAAGAAAACAAAATGTTTAAAATAAATTATGAAGGGTTTTTTCCGAGTGGGCTATAAATCTTGAAATTTAAAATATAAATCAGACTGAATTTTAAGAATGATGGTGATGTTGATTACAAGGACACACGGGTCACTTGGGAGTTATTGACAGGCGGGACCTGTGTCAGTGTCTGTGACTAAAAAAGAAAGCCTACCAAGACAAAAGTCAAACGATGTCAAATCAAACCAAATTGGTGGCCAGTTCACGTCACCTGAGAGCACTCATGTCTGTTGCGTTGCGAGGTTGTCAGTGATGGAGAAGGGCATGTCAAATGTCAAATCGTTTGCTTTCAAAAGCTTTATGAAGATTGATTGCTATTGAGGTTTCATGTCGATTGATTCCACAATTTAAATTGGTTTGACGTTTTCATTCATTCATAGAAATATGGAACTCGTTGCTGAAGGTATTTTTGATTTGGTTGTGTCCGATTGCAAGTACTCGAAATTGGTGTTCCTAATTGACATCGATTGAAGAACACTCTTATAGTTGGGTTTTATGAAAGAAGATTTTTTGAAGCCAATCATTTTGACGTGTTATCATTTCATCGTTTTTTAAAGTGGCCACAGTGAGATAAAATGAGGTTGATGACAAATTTATTTAAAAAAAACATAAAATTATGATTTTAGTAAAAATTTTGTTAATTTTTTTGTTTTATTATTTTGAAAATTCAATTTTTCAATGTTTTCTTTGAAAACTTTGATTTTTTTCATCATTTTGCTCTGCATTTACCATATTTCGAAATTTTGTTTGCACAGGGACTTTATATTTCACTGGATGATTGGATGTTTCTCGACCTCACTTGATGGTGACGAACCAATTCATCCAGAAATTCGCTTCATCACTATTTGTCATGAAAATTAGGGTCAATTTTCAACGAATCTAGAACCACAAGTCCTGCTTATGGTTATTCATCTCCAGCTCCTGTACGGACAGCTCCCATTTTAATGACAGATTTTTTTGGATTTACTTATGTATTTTTGGACATCTTTAAGGATTAACCAAAATAGGATACTATAAACAATTGACTTGACTAATGCTGTTTCAACAGTGTGATAATCTTTGGAACTTCTTTTGGAAGACATCCTCGAAAAACTTTAACACAATTTTAAAAATAAAAATCAACTTAACTGTCAAAATCTAACAGCTGTCCATTTATAAAAAGTTTTCCAAAAGGGACGGGTTGATTTTGACAGCTCATGGCGGCCATATTGTTTCTTGTTAAAATATCGTTTTATAATCAGTCAGTAAAGACAAATCATCATGACAATTAACAGCGTCGAGCAACACGTGCAACTGATAAAACTTTATTATTTTTGAAGCAATTGGAATTTGATCCCAATTTTGGTCGAAAAATCATCTTTAGCGATGAGGCCCATTTTTAGATGAAATGTATGTGTATGTGAATAAGCTAAATTTTCGTAATTGGGACAACACCATCCACGCGTGATTCAAGAGGTGCCAATGCATCCAAATGAAGTTACTGTTTGGTGTGGATTTTGGGATGAAGGCGTCATCGGTCCATACTTCTTCGAAAATGCAATCACCAACTTCTTGTGGACTGAGTTGGATAATATGGACATCAAAGGCATATGGTTTCAACTAAAGACACTATCGATATTCTTCGACGAGCGGTTCCGTGGTATGGTTATCTAGCGCCAAAGCGAAGCACGTGAATTGGCCACCAAGATCGTGTGATTTGACCCCTTTAGACTTTTTCTTGTGCGGCTTTCTTAAGTCGCAGGTCTATGCGAATAAGCTGCAAGTACCCGCTGCCCCCTCAAAGCCAACATAATCGATGCCATCGATGAAATTCAGCCTGATTTATCCACCAAAATCATGGTAATCTGAACCTTTGGAATGAGCACCATCCAGAGAAGCCGCGGTGGCCATTTGAAGGATGTTATTACACAAATAATATAATGTCATTGATAGGTCTTTAAAAATAAAGATATTGATATGTCATATGCAACTTGTGGCATTCAATTCCGCACTTAATGGAAAACCCTTTAGTTCCAAATTTCCACTAAAATTTGTTTAACTCAACTATGGTTCAGCTCTGGTAATCAAGTTTGAACATAAATCCTGGGAATAGCTTTTGAAAATTTTGTCCAAAGATTTTTAGAATTTTTTTCCTCAAAAGAGTAATGTTCCAAGGCTTGTAATTAGGCTCCTTTTAAAAAACTTAATTTTTGTTAAGTCTTTAATTTTTTGAAAACCTTGTTATATTTGTTTTTGAATATTTATATATGAATCTAAAAGAGAGGCACAAATTAAAAGTCATACAAATGTGTAAATGTACATAAACATAAAAAAATAATTGGATATCAACTTGACCTTAATTTTAAATCTTTATAATGGTTTTCTTTTTGTTTTCATTAAAAAAAATTTAAACCATATATAATCCTAAATTGATTCGGACCACAATTTCTGCTCGCATTTTTTTATTACGATTGGAGCCATCAATCGATTTAAAAATTTAAATAATCTTCTTTTAACCCAGTCAGTGCTCCGGCAGTGACACCTTTCACAGCTAGAAATTTACTTCGACTTACTAACTTATTAAGTCAAAAACAAAACAACAAAAACAAAATTTGCATTAATTGCGGTGGTCGTAAAAATCAAGCTCCACATACCTATCGATCTCCGAAGACCATTTAGGTGGCCAGAGATAATATTACAAATGTTTTGTAAAAATATGCATACCATATCGCCGCCGCCGCCTGTTCGATTGGATTCGAATTGAAAAATTGTGCAATTTTATGACGGACTTGAAGTCAAGACTTGACTTCACACATCTTACTGCGCGGAGCGTTCGACGGCGGCGTGATGAGCTTGGTAGTATAAAAGATTTGTCTAGCCAACAGGTCAGCATCAGTTTAACGATCATCTTCTCAGAGTTTAAACCATTCACAAAATGTTCAAAATTGTAAGTTGTCTATCTTTGTGTACCAGATAAACGAATCTTTTAGATACTTTTTTTATTTTTTTTTTTTTGAATATTTGTCCACCTTGTATCTCGGATTAAGAGTTTTTTTGTATGATTTGTGTCTAACTTGTTCTTTTGTGTTTATTTTCATATAAAAATAGATCTTAATTGTGTGCCTTGTCGGTTCAGCCATTGCAGCAAACCCGGACGTCGAAGTTATTCGTTTTGGCAGCCAAGTCGACAATGACGGCACCTATGGATACGAATACGAGCTTAGCAACGGAGTGACCGCACAAGAATCCGGAGTTGGAGGACAATATGCCAACGGTGGCTTCCGTCACTACTCACCGGAAGGTGAGCTCGTCGAATTGGCATACACGGCCGATGCCAATGGATTCCACCCAGTGGGAAATCATTTGCCCACACCACCACCAATTCCAGATCACATCCTCAGGGCAATTCAGTACATCGAAACCCACCCAACACCCGAAGAACAGCAGGACAGGCAGATCCGACAACAGTATGGACAATAAGGAAGCTTCCAAGAGTGTGCTATATCGGTTTTGTTGGCACTGTGTGCTTTTTATTGTTATACTATATACCTAAGTCCTTCGTAATAAATTCCATTCCTTTTTCTATCTATATGTACTCTTATATGTATATCGATATCCCTTATACACTCGTAAATCAGACCTAGTTACCTGTTCATGTGTTCATCGATGTAAATATCAAAAAAAGTAGACTGACGTTTTGTGTGTTGTGTTGTCACAGAAATATTAAACAAAAAATAAAAATAAAAAGATATTAAATCGAAATGGTGTTTTTTTTTTATTAATACTCGTAGATAGATAAATATTAGAAATCATTCCTTGTGTTGTCGGTCCTTGTGTTGTGTAGAGGTTGGACCTGGGATTGTGTGAAAATCTGGAAGCTGGGGGTTCATTGACAGGTCCCACACAAAGCATTCCTATTTCGATTGTTGTGGCACTATGGTTTGTGTGTATATGTGTGTGTTTGTTTGTATGAATTTCTTAGACTACAGGTGAAGCCCTGATGTTGACCTCATCTTGATTTATCTTACAATGGAAATGACAAATAGAAAATAATATTAATTTGACCTCAGACAAAACTTGACTTCTCATTAATGATAAGAGTGATGGTGATTAGCATAATGTGTGTGACAAAACATGAGGAAGAAGTTTCGCCTTATGAACATGTAGAAGTAGATTCATGTAAGAGTATCTACATAGAAGAAAACACAAAGAGAGGTATAAAGGGAACTTTTTGATATCATGTCATAATTAAATATATGTACATACATACATACATATGTATGTAGTTTATTTACCTAAAAGACAGGCTTACAAATTATATGATTAATCGAAAAACGTGCTAAATACTTCTTTTTTATGAGTTTTGTGGTGTGAAATTTGACATTTATACTTTGTCATGTAACACGAAATTAAATTTAATAGCACCTATTGAAAACAGAAACAGTTTTATAAGAGTGATAAGAGATTAAATAAAAAAGTCATAATTTATTTTGGCAAAGAGACAGCAAAAAATTTGAATTTTTTTATTTTAAAGTTATGTATAATTTTTATTGCAATGTTAATAACATTATGTTATGCATATGAATTAAATCGGTTAGAGAAAATCGAAAACAAACAATCCATAAAGAACACGAGAAATGATGTAAATGAATTTATAATACGAATTTTTTAATATAGATTAACCGAAGTTGTTTTTGGGTATATTTTAAATTTTTTCCAAATACCATACTCCGTATAGCTTCGATTTTAATTCTACGAGAGCTTTGGTGAAAAAATTCCTTTCACTTTCATAAAAAATAAATATTCTCGAGAAGTTTATGTAACAAAAAACTATTCTCATGTTTTTAAATACATTTATCAATAGTTATTTATATTTTTAAAAATTATAAAATGAATTCTCGAAAATGAAGATTATAAATAATTGGTGTACAAAAATTACAAAAATGTCTTAGGATGTGTTGTTGCACAAAAAATTAAGAAAAGTGGTCCGAAATTTTCAAAGCACATTTTGTAATTTCAAGCGTCAAGGCTTCCTTGAGAACTGCTTTACCGATTTCATCCATTTTTTAAGTTTTCTAATATTTTGTAGAATATTCTTACGGGGGAGAAAAACTTGGGCAAAAAACTAGAAAATTTATTAAAACCTAACTACTCTTACTAGGAATTTGTATGCATACAGAAAAATAATAGATGGCACTGTACCTGCGATAAATGCCACAACTTGATAGATGACGTTATATGTTGACTTAAGCTGTACGAAATTTGACAGTTGATTAAATTTGCTACTGTTTTGCTACAATTGATTCGAGTTTTTTGTATTATTACACTCATTACTGAATGTCGTATAACTTTCGCACATCACATCCACAAAGTTATACAAATTAATATTGATTGGATTAGTAAACGGGCAAAAGTAGCAGAAAAATTAAGAAAGTCGATAGCTTGAACAAAATCAAATCGCTGGGGGACAAATACAGGTCCATTGACAGTGTGACCGAAAAGTTTTATTGAATTGACAAATTTTAAAGCTTAAGGTGGGATCGATCATACAAATTACGGAACTCATCCGAACTCGCTGTTGTCCAAAGGAAAATTCAAAGAATAAGACAATTTCATAACAAACAAATTCCGATTATTCCCTTCAATTTAAAGAAGATTCAGTTCAGAGTTCTATTGGCTTTTGCGATGACAGTAAATCGTAAGATTTATTTTATCATTTTAGAGCTTACTTTAGAGCTCCTCTAGTTTTCACATGAGTTTTAAAACATTTTGAGATTTTTTTTTGTGATCATTTGCAGCAATTTAAAATTTTCTTCTCTTGGACATGCTTAGTAAAACTAGAACAACTTTGCTAATGTTACAATGTGATTTTTGTAAGTTTCAAAGTTGAACTGTCAAAAAATATTTAGTCATGGTGATAGTTTGAAAAAATGAAAAAGTTTAAATTTTCGAAGTATTCTTAAAACGTAAGGTAAAATTAAAAAAAAAAATAAGTTGGTCAAAATACAGACATACACTAACAAGCCTGTCCGTCCATTAAACCTAAGTTTGCCTTTCCAAGTACCTACAATAATTTGGTTAATATAAAATAAACATTAAAAATCTAAAAACATCAAATGCAACTTTGCAAAAAAAACATCCTTTCAATCATCCTTATAGTTTTTTTGTTATCAAATTTATAAATCTCATCTTTCTTTGTTTATGGAAATCCTTAAGAACTTTCTTGTTTAGCAAAAGTCGCCCTCATAATAAGCTCAAATTAACTCCTTAATTAAATATGTGTGTATTGTGTGCGAAAAGTTGTGTTGTTTTTCCGGTTGTCTATAGTAAATTGTGTGTAAACTTTAATTAAATGCATGGATATGATTTCAAGAGATAAAACAAAACAAAAACAAAAGCAACAAAAAACTCTTAGAGCGTTTCAAAATTCTTACACACACTCTCAGCTCAGACTTTGTAAAACGGTGAATTATGTCAAGATCACACACTCAAACTCAAGACTCAGCATGGAAAACTTTAAATCTCGTTCGTTCATAACAAAAATGTGCTGCTTCACACAAAACACTGAAGTGCGTTCATTTATAAATGAGCACAGACTTAGGGATGAGATAATATTTGAATAAGAATGATATGAGTATATTATTATGTAACTCAATGTATCTATATAACACTCGCATGTGTGTGTGCTAAAGAAAAGCATGTGAAAGAACGAATTTAGGATCCCACGATTAGGAAAATTATATGCCTTAAAATTGCTTTTGTATCTACACATACATACATGCACATATCTTTTGAGAAAGAGGGCATCAGATGGCATTAACGTTCTAACCGAAATGACTTAAAGGCGTTAGGGCGTTAAACATGTCTCTTAAGAGTGTCGAGATTATTTCAAGCGATTCAATGAATTGACACTTAATTATAATTACATTTAAAAGCAAAATAGTCCAAATTAATGGATACGTGAGTTGAATATGAATATTTTATAGTAGATACAAAGATACAAGAATGAAATACACCTACCAATAGGTACCATCTATTTAAGTGTTTTATAAGTTTTCGAAAGGGGTTATTATTTCTGAATAAAGTACCATACAAGTTGAAACACGTTTGGAAAATTAAATAGACACATTCCTCGAAAAACCCTTTTAAATTCTTTTTTAATTGATAAATGCCAGACAGAGAGTTATGTTTGACCTTCAAGCGGTACGATGTTTTGTGGTGTAGGTACTATGAACTTTTAGGGGAGCCATGACATGCTCCATCCAAGACCGGAGTCCATTTGATTTGACCTTCCCAAGTGCGAGTTAAGCACATACACGCACCATGTTAACTTATATGAAAACATTAAAATAATGTTTCTATTTTAACATCTTAAGTCGGTGTACTCGTGTATAGGAAGGAACATCTGTTAGGTCATCATCGTTAAGATCGATTTTATTACAATTCGGTATTGATTTTTCGGATTTAATAACCCAATGTTTTATTATTCAGCTAACAAATTAATTTGATTTATCTATCATCATAAAGTTCTCAATTTAATTAATGTATTTCAAATTATAATAAAGCCTAAAATACATACATAAATGTAGTATATATGTATGTAAATGGTATAGGTATTGGTATTTCCGTGATTTAATTAAATAATTGAATTTCACAAAATAAATAAACTTCATTAATATCTATACTACACTGATTTAATTTAGAATGTATATCAATGTAAAATCATAACTCTGGAAACGAACAATATTTTGTTAGATTTAATTTGATTCTAATGAATTTTGTAGTGTGTATCTGAATGTTAAATTACTTTTATTCAGTCATGTGAATTTAATATCAAAATACGTTATGTAAACTCTTCTTTTTTTTGTTTTTGATATCCAGAATTCATTTATTTATGTTTGTATTTTCAATTCAAATATATTTTTACATTCTAAAAGATCCTTGCTTTGAGGTTAAGGTTATTTCAGAATTTTTCATTTTTTATTTTTTCTTAAAATTTCAATTTGGCAACACAGCCCAGGCCAAGTGCAATTCAATTGGTTCTTCGCGTTTTTGGAGATTTCCCAATATGTACTTCCAATTTGTACTTTTGACATTTAAAAAATCAAAGTCAACATTTAAACAGATTTAAAATAACGATGACAGTACTGCTTTTCTATCTGAACCAACTTTGGAAAATTTAGAGCTATGCATTTTATAAAAACAATCTTCCACGAAAACGTTTATTAAAAAATTTACTAAATATTTACAATTTCTTTAATTAAGATTTAAAAATTGGACAAGAACTTTTTTCAAAATTTAAAAGAAACAAATTTTTCTTTACTTTTTTTTTTGTGCAAATTTCAACATTCTGGATATTTGGAAATCAGTTTTGGAAATTATATTGAATTACATCTATATATACAAAGATATAAAAGAAAATCGTATTAGTTACACTATTTATTACTCAAAAACGAGTAAACCGATTTTGCTGTAATTTGGCACTGATATAGATTATAGTGTGGAATAGTCTCCTTTTTATCAAGGGTTAAATCTATGGTTCTCGTGTTATAGGTTTCTTTTATTTGTTTAATCACTCCGGAACGGCTTAACGGATTTTGATAAAACTTGGCACAGAGATACTATAAATACACAAGACTTTTGACTAAACTCTAAAATTATCTTTAGGTATTCCAATTTTATCTGACTCTGGGGCATAAATTATACCGAATATGAGTGATATATTGTGACTTGTTACTGTTTCGACCAATTTTACCAGCAGACCAAAATTGAGACGAACACTTTTGACAAAAAAAAGCATCGAATAGATGACATTCTTTTCGAAAAAATACAGTGGCCAATATCACTGTCACACTTTTGAAGTGCTTATTTCTTTTAAGTTTAAATCAATTGATATTTTAAAACGATTGAATATTAGAATATTGAGGTATTTTTTACTGACTTAATATACGAAATTAAAAACGACCAAACAATACAGTATTTGTGAACCAATCGGAGTGATGGAAAAAAAACTGTGAACTCATCACAAAAACCCTAAAAAAATATGAAAACCCAATCCACTCAACAATGACATGAATAAATATAATTTATGCTTACCATATGTTCACTTAAGCCAAATCAATTTCCAGACTCTTGTATATTGAAAATTATTTATTTTTTCTTTTCATCAAAAGCAAATCATTGTAATAATTGTTCGTTTCTAAAAAAAAAAAATCCATAAAACCACTACGACCCTAATCAAAGAAAAATTAAAGTCTGTGACATTCAAGAATACAAAAAAAAAGGTTATGTCTCCACTTGAATGGGAATGTCTTCAATTACCGTTTTCTACCAAAAAATTTAAGAAGAATGAAAAAAAAAAACAACTTTATACCCTAAATATACTTATGAATAATTCAACCTTTTTTTGATTAGAATAAAATGATAACAATTTCCACTTGAAATTCAAATGCAAATTATTCAATTACTATCCTGTTACCCACTCGATTTTTTTTTTTGGTTTAAAACCATATTTGCTTACTTTAATAAAAAAAATAATAAAATACAAATTAAAAACCTTAAAAATCAAAATATTGAACTGGGATTTTATGTTTTGATCAATTAACTCGTATTTAAAAAACACGAAAAATATTCATTTTGTTTAAACTTCTTAAAGAAATGTATTTTCTTTTTTTCACAAAATGCAAATAGTCGCAATTAGACGCTATGAATATTTCATTTTCACACACATCCACAAACCACACCATTTTTGAGGATTCAAAGGAAAATGTCAAAAAGTCGTCGTCATTTTTGGTTGCCCTCTGTAATTTGCCATTTTGTCGCTACCGTTATACGTCCTCTAAGAGAGCAAACTGTCAAAAGTAAAATGGTTTGAGTTAAGAAAAAAACACTAGATATTTCAAAGCACATTCTTCAATCTGCATGACATTAAAGAAGCTCCTTTATAGCTACGTATGTATGTATATGAAGGAAGTCACGCAAATTATATTTGTATAAGTTAATGTGGGATGTCATTCCAATTACCTAGCTTCAATAAGAAGGTTTCTGGTATCCTTGGTAAATGATATGGTCTGGTAAAGAATGAACCATTTTCTAACTTACTCTAAGGAGCTTCCTATTTTTTATTATTTTTTTTAAATTAAATAGTCACACTAAAAATAAAAAGTTGTACCTATTTCATTTTGGAATTGGAAAGTATGAGCAACCAATTAATTCGAATTTTTTAAACAAAAACAGGATCTGTGGTGGCGATCACGATGAAAAAAAGGACAACCAATGTAATTGAATAATTGTATTCTTTTTTTATAATTTAACAGCTACTGTCTATCGCTTCGATTTAGTTTTAAGAATTTTTTTAACAACACAAGGTTGTTTTAAATTAATTTCAATAAAAAAAAGTGCGTATACGCCCCAGTACATCGTTTTGATTTATCTTTGTTCTTAGACAAAATAAATTCATAACGATTTCAAATTTAATGCTTAATGTTACTAAAACGAGTCAGCACTTGGTGTCAACTCCCCTTGGTCCAGCCAAGAGGTTAAGGCCATATTTGCCTATTATCATATTTTTCAAGTCTTTTCCGTTTCTAAGAAACTTATCCAACTTGTCCCATGTTTCAAGTAAAGTTTGATTTTATCCTTCTGTTCTGGATTGTGATTCAGCTCTTAAGAAATAATTCTATTTTCTGTTCTTAGAAGATTATTTCTAGTGTATGTTACCATATTGCAATAGTTTTCCAATGAAGTGAATCAGTCAAGTAGAAGACTTCGTGGAACTTTGTTTCTATTTTGATTTGACCTCGTTTGCAATGATCCAACTCCTTAGCCACTGAGATAAATTTAATTCAATTTTGCCAAATCACACTAAGAAAAAAAAAAAAACACACACACATACACACAAATCAAAGCTATTCTACGAGAAGAATCTTAACAATCACAAATCTTTGTCAATAAAAGTTTCCTCGGTTCAGACTTCAGGAATTCCATCAAACTACTTAGGTGTATACATCTCTTCAACCAATATCCATTCTCCTCTTCTCCCTGTAGTGTATTGGTGATTAATAAAATAGAATGGATGTACATCACCTGTTTCCAACAGGAAATCACATCCAGGTCACATAACTTTATTTTCATTACACTCGTCCTTTTCTTTTTTTATTTTATGACAACGACCAACGAAGGCGTATGTATTCTGTACATCTCGTCCTTGTTAAAATAGGAAAGTTGCATTGTGCTTACCTATGTGTATTTTTGATGTATAGTAAAAAGGCTCTTCTCCTGTTGGTCATGTGGAAAATAAAATCCTTATTATATGACTGCACGCACATTCTCATCCAACTCACACACTCACCAGATTTTCTCACAAAGTTAAATCCTTTTAAGCTTAAGCCCACGTCCGGCTTATAAGCTTAGGGATATTTTGCAACCACAACTAAATGCCCACGTTATGTACACTTGAGTTGGCACAAAAGAAGAAAAAAGGGATCTAGGTTTGGTATAAGTGGTCAATTTCTGGAATAATAATATCTATAAAAAAAACTCAATTCAATGTTAGATTTAAAAGAGAGTGAGAGACGAAACATATTAGGTTTAGTAATATAGACATTTCAAAAAGTGGTAGTTTTTCAAAAATTTTAAAATATGTATCAAATTTCTGCAGAAAAATAAATACCCACATTTTTTGTAATTATCAAAATAATATAAAATACAATCTTTCTCTTTTATTTAAAAATAATTTTCAAAATGAAATATAAGAGCATCTCTGGGTGGCTGCAGGAAAACTCGTAAATTAGTAAGTATACCTGATTGCATTATGAATTCCTGGAAAAAATAGTATGTACCCTCATTAAAATTGGCGGAAACACTTCATTTACCATGAAATAAGGAATCAAAAAGGGTTTACAAAAGTATCCTGAAGAGATGGGATGGTTTTTTGTAATGAGAAGAGCAAAGGGAAAGCATTTTATGGTTTTCATGTATGAAGCCATGCTTCTAAGTTATTTTAATATTCTGAACACAAAATCAAAGCACTTCGAGTTCCCTTTTATCTATTTAGTTCTGAAAGGATTACTATATTTCGATAGTTAGTAAAGACTTCTGAAAGGATTACTATATTTCGATAGTTAGTAAAGACTTTATGGGTAGCTGTTTCTAATGACCAGTTTGAAAACACAGAAATTTGAGAATTTATAGCATCCAAATTAAAGGAGGATCAAATGAAAAAAAAATAAGATATTTGCAAAAAAATCATTTTTGTCAAAATATTTGTAGTAATTTTGTCAGATTTAAGAATTCGTAGTAAATGTATGAACGTTTTAAAACATACACGACATAATGTACATACAATACATACAAAAATGTATAAAAACCTTTCAAACCCTTTCCATCGGACAAGTAAAATCATCCTCCAAAAAGCAAGATTTGGTTTTTTAAGCCTCATGTCACTTTTGGACTACATTATGTCCAAAAAAATAACCTAAATCTTTTGGATTCGAATCCTTTGTAAGCATATTTTTGGGCTTGGTATTTTTTTGGATTTTACCAAATTGAAAAATCAAATCAAAAAGAGTAACTAAAAATCATTTTCAAAATTTCAAAAATTTTAGCTATACTTTTCTTAAAAAATTACTAAAAGCCTGACTTAAAATCTTAAAAATCAGTCCAGTGTTATTGAGTTCTAGTGGTGAAAATGAAAGAGTAACTATACAATGTTTTTAATGAAAAATCGTCTAAAAATTTTGAATTTTTTTTTCTAGAAAAACTAAATTTTTAAGGCTTGATTTTTTTGGATGTCAAAATATATAACTAGTTGCATATTTAAGACGTTGAATTTCATTAAAGGATAAATCAAAATTGTTGTTTTTAAAAATCACACATATTTTTGTTTGTCGCTACAGGAAAAGTGATTTTGGACTTCTCAGATGAAATTTGCAAATAAATATTTTGTATGTGAAACTAGAGACAAAACGGGACTACAAATTTAACCTTTTTAGAGGTCTCATTATACGAGACCAATAAGGTACCTAGAAGAGACTGCCAATTTTGGACTTAGACAACATTGAGAACAGACTAAGAGCAAAAATTCTCGTTCAATTCTAAAAGGACAGGGGAGTATTAGCGTCATGAATTATTATCTTGAGCATAGTCTATGTGAGGGGCTTTAGTCATTGTAACAACCTTCCAGTTTGAAAGTGAACAAAGTTATTTTTCCTTCAAATTGATTTGTTAGACGTTAAGACTATTTTTGAGTCTGTGTAAACTCTGTTTCTCAAATATTGTGAAACATGTTATTAATAAATAATTCTGAATATACATATACATATGTAGGTATATGTACATTATGTATGACTTGTGTAAATTTTTTTCTTTCGCACTTTCTATTTGAAATTCGGAAAAGGAAGTTTATTTTATCCACTCGTGCAATTGGTGCGTACTTTCCTTGAAATGTGAAATTAATATTTTTGATTGATCAATTTACTCTCAAATATTTTTTTTTTTCTTTTGCTAAATCAAATAATAATACATTTACAAATTCTTCCATAAGTACGATTCAACAGCAAACAGAAAATTTACTCTGTACTTTTGCCATCTAAAGCAATTCATCCATCTTTAATGTTTCCCAACAACAACAAAAAAATGTAATTTGTGTATGAATTTAAAATGTAGATGTACTTACGTATATAAAGTTATGTAACTTGGATAAATCATAAGAAGCTCTTGCGTCTTTATTATCAAAAGTTCGAAAATCATTTTTCTTTAGACGCCTGCCAACAGATTTATGGCAACACATTGTTGAAAGATTTTATTTATTCCCCAAGCTTATTTAATATAAAAAGTTATAGATTCTTTAACTTTTGATGTAAATATAAATTAAAATACAAATACATACAATACATACAATACATAAACAAGAAAATTTGTCTGAAACACAAGTTTAAATGTTTCGAAAGCAATACAAAAAAAAAAGTTTGATAAATTCGTTTCTTTGAAGAAATTTTAACATACAAACACATACTTACATTTAAATAATTTAAAGAATTGTTTGAATGTGGTGTATCTTAATTTTGTTAAAAAAATTTAAACATTTTATTCATGGACCTTTTGAAGTATTTTTAACAGTTTTAATTAAACCACAAAATGTTGTTGATGCATTTTTGTACATTTGCATGTGTTGACGAATTTTGTATTCATTCACTGTGATTTTTAAATGTCAAAAGATGACAACTTCAAAAGTGAAAACTGCCCTTTTTGGAAAACCCTTTACCCAATCAATCATACAGTTTGCCACCCTCCCTTCTGACGCTGGCATTGTTTCCTGTATAATTCCATAAAATTAACCTTTAAAGCCACAAGTGACTTACATTTAATTTGATTTAACAGTAACACAAAAAGTATGCTAACAAAATTGTCTTTTATATTCATTTGTTTTTGTACAAACAAACAATTCTTTCATGTGAATGTATGTCACGGAAATTTCATATGTTCCGCTATTATTGTCTTCATTTCTATTTCATATTGGTGTTGAGTTGTGTGACAGGAAATTCAGTTAAAACAAAGACACAGATATACATAAAGCTAACAAAAGCACTTTAGCCTTTTTCCATTCACACAGAGACACAGCATGAAAAGTTCGACAATAAACGAGTAACATAACATAAAGTGATGAAGATGATAATAATGACGGGATATGAGAATATAAATATAAATTGTGTCACTATGGCATAGTTGTGTCGTTGTGTGTTTTCTATTGTTTGTTGGCGTGTGTGTGTTTGTATGTGTTTTTGTGTTTGCAGTTTTCTGATTGCGTTTTGTTGTATCCTCCTTGCATGTGTATTGTTTGTTTGCAATTCTTGGAAATTATGTGCCGAGGGATTCTATGTAATATTTTATTTTCGCGGAAATTTTTGTGTTCGTTCATTCGTAGATTATGTGTTTTTTCTCAGGAAAAGCCAGCAGCAACAATCTATTAAAAAAACTCTGTAAACAGTGGAACATATGTATATTGTGTATGTGATATCATATATCTAAAAACATTATGTTTGAACTTAGAATTTACAGAATAATATGATGTCCTTTTTGGAGATTTCAAAATTAAAGAGAAAACTGCAGAATGGCATCAAAGTTATCTAAAGGGAAACTATGACTACGGTGACCATTCGACCTGTATTTCCCTGGAAAGTTAATTATAATAAAATCTGTCCCGGGAAAGTTTTGAAGAAGAACGAGATTTAAAAATGCCCTAGATCCCGCAACTGGTTCGTATTTATGTATACACGTATTCGAGAGAATTCTGGACATGGGGATTTATTTTTTAAGAAATTTGTTTTAGGTGTTTCTATTGTGAAACTTTTTACAAAGTGTGAGTGAGAGTGAAATAAAAACCGTACTAATTTAGAGCCCGGTCTAATACATAGGGTGATAGATATTTTTTTTTTTTTTTTGTAAGGAATGAGATGTAAAGATTTTATGAAGTTTCGAGTTTTAAAATGATTTTACTTTCTACTGAGAAAAACTATTACAAAAATTACTAAGCAGTCTTATATAAAATCTGTGTTTTTTTACCTTGGTTTTTCTACGAATAATATGATCACCGTATCCGCATCTTTCTGTTAAAATGTCAAACTAAATCAATGTTGCCGATTTTTAAGATTTATTACATTTAATGTTTCTCAAGCTTATTCTTTGTTTCCATTATAAAGAAATTCGTATAGTTCAAATTTTTTTACTTTAAAGAGGAAAATAATACTTAAAATAAATATGTAGATTTTAAAATAAGCATCTTATTTCTTGTTTAATTTTGGTTCGAAACTCCCAGACTTGAAATTTAGAAAGAACCGAAGTGACTTCTTTTATAAACGTAAACTGCCCTAATGAAAGCACCCACCGGTTTTTTTTTTTTTTTTTTTGGGGGGGGGGGGTTGGAGGTACATATGTTTCTAAAAAGTCAACTGAACTCAATAACATACAAAATTCAGTTTTTCAGTAAAAGTGATCTTTCGTTGGAACAAAATTATTTGTTAACATTTGACGTTTGTTAATGAAAATGTTATTTTTACTTAATGATTTGACAATGACAGTTTGAACATTTAATAATGGAACTGTTGACAGTGCTAAATTAGGCATTAAATGATGTTTTACAAGGTTAATTTTCTTTGTAGTGAGAGAGAAAGGTCAAACATTCATTATAAAAATTTGATACTCTGATTCTACTTAAATTTTAATACCTTCTATACATAATTCCAAACAATATTTCACTTTCTACTTATCATCAAATTAATACATAATATATGTACATACATAAATGTGTCATCAATTTCTTATACACCAAATATTTTTTTTTGCAATAAGTATACGCCACAGTATGCCGAATATTACCCAGCGAGACACCATGAATTTTTAAGTTTATTCAAATTTAATTTCATCATAAAATTCACTCAGTCTTATATACGAATTCGAGGTTTACGTATGTATTTTATTTTGTTCGCTTTTTTTTGCGACAAAAATTAATTTGCCTTCATTAAAATACAATTTATTTGTAATTTCGAAAAAAAAGAAGCAGCAATTTTTTAATTTACGAGAATTATGTATGTAATATTTTTCTCTTGTTAGGATCTCATTAGGAAACCGTAATGTTGGAATAATTTTTAAGCATATGTATATTAAAGGATTTTTATTTCCATCAGGAGTACATACATACTTACATGTGTATTTATATATTTTGAAATGTATGTCTTACTTGATATTTTATCGTTTTCACTTGTCATCTGATGGATATGAGGAATACAATACGAAAAATATTATTAAATTAATAAAATACTCTTGTGGATGGGAAATTTGACATGAAAAATTAAATTTTCAGGTGGATTTTTGAAGTTTCTTGGCCTTTTTTTGAGTGAGATAACATATTAAAGACAAATTGCTTTAGAAATGGTTCAAAATCATAATGAAAAGAAAATAATTTCAAAAATGTGCGTCTAATTCTAGAAAATTATTGTGGACCAAATTGAGTTCTTGTCTGTTTTTTTTTTTTTGTGTATTTAAAACTCATGTACCTATTTATTCAAAAGTTTATCAATTTTATTTTTATCGAAAACTTATTGTTCTATGCCCTAAGTCAACAAAATTATAAACCTTTTTCCACAAAGTTATATACACTCACCAATCTCGATCAAATATTCATGCAAAATACAAAAGTCCTTCCCAAAAAAAAGACGATTGTTCCTCTCTTCAAAACATTAAAAAAAAAGGGAAGATTTATTTCAATTGGTAGATAAAACACGAATTGTTAAATATAAAATAATAATGAGGCAGGCACTTTTGAGCTCCTTGACTTGCCTTTTATTACATCGTATTATATAATTAATGTAAATACATACATATGTACATAATATACAACGAATCATCTTCTTTAACTAATGAAACAATTATTTCAGTTTGCCACTAAATTGAGGAAAATCTTAACAATATTTGTGACATTAAAGTCACACACAATGAGAAGATAGAAGATGTCCTTAGGATTTACCATAGACCCTTTACGAAGGACCTCTTTGCTCTTGCTTGCCCTTATTCTCCTGCTTGAAAACACTATACTGTCACTGTCAGGTGAGGACAGGACCTCTATGCGTTTGCCCTCTCTCTCTTTGACATTCTTGTCACGCACATCACTTATTTCAACCTCCACACCCTTTTGCTGGTGCGGCTGATGCGCTTCCACTATGATTTCCTCAACGAACGTGAGTTGTATGCAAAATTAAATAAATAAATAAGCAATTTTACATTACAACCAAGTACAGGACATTTATCAAAATGGATTTAATTGAAAGCTTTGTGTGTTTACATCTTAAATGTTATTATTTTCTCTTAAGTCGGAGAAAAAAAGGTGAAAGAGAGGTTACCTTAGTCATAAGGGCAGGTATACCTTTGTATATGGTGTTAAAGGACATGTTAATATTTAACAAGGGTGTGTTTATAGTTCCATCAAACTTGAATAATTAAGGATGAATATTTTAATCAGTTAGAAAACCTCTAAGCTTATTGATTTAAGTTGTGTAAGCTTCAGGAAGGATTCAATAGATTTTGAAAGTGGTATATAGATTAAAGTTGACAAATATACTGTGACATTTCTTTTTGTATCCGAAGTCCATGTTTAATGAGTTTTCAATCACTTTTTCGAGTTGAATCAGATTTTCACTTTAGATTTGAAATAACCGCCTAACACAAAATTCCATTCCGAAGATGGACAGTCTATGATGACAATTTTTGACTTATTTGAATTGTTTGGCAGTATTTCAACTGAAGTTAAAGATCTTTAAAAAAAACTTCAAATCGATTGCTCTCCAAAGCGGTCATTGACACTGACTTAATTTTCTAATAAAAATTTTATTTAAAACGATTCAAATAAACAGATTTTACTTATGGAATATTAAAATCAAATCTATTTTGAGCTTAATACTTAATCCGCCGTTTTAACATTCCATTGGGATTTTCTGCCAGGATTTTGTAAATTTTTTCTATAATAGTCCTTCACATTAAGTCCTTAAACTCTGATTCAGAGATATTTGCAATTGAAAGCTGTTAAGAAATTCTTTGATGGCCTTTTAAAACTAAACAATTGAATCTTATGCATATTTATGTATGTTGTACAACCGTCAGAAAGTTTCGCTTAAATTAAAAACAAATAAATAAATTTCTGAAAACTGAAAACATTGAGGACTGCATTCCCCGACAAAGTTCTCGAAAAAAAAGAAGACTTTCCAAACATTTGAGAAATTTAAATTCAAAACCACCCTCTTTTGTCATTTTTTTTTACAAAACATAATTTAAAAATAAATTTTAAAGGACAAACGACTTGTTTTGCAAAATTCACGTGGAATTTGTTTGATGTTTTTCATCACCGCACCGTAAAGCGAGAACAACAAAATGAAATTCACTTCTCAGAATAAGAACCCATACACATGTACGCTTTTGACTGTTAACATACCATGATGGCGAACAAACTTTCATCTCATGCACTGCAAAGGGAAATATTTTTCCATTAATTTTCCATTATTGGTGGGGATATTTTGCTGCAAAAACCAATCGATCATAATATTTTCACAGGTATGGGTGAATAACCCTGCAAATAACCCGAGTTTTACGTTGATATCATGTCGTTGTCACTCGTCATAGTTTCACAAATCCCACAACAAGTAATTAAGACTTCACTATGCACACCAACAACAACAAAAAATCAATTATTCGCTACACTTCAGCATCAGGATGTCATCCGCTTCGCTCTCTCTCAACACATATACTCATAAACATACCCCGCTCAACTCGTCCGCGTCGTCAGTCGTACACAAATTCACACATTTCCCGGTGGAGTCGAGTCGGTTTGAATTTTTAAACCTAATTGCCCCCATGCATCGCATCTGTGTCCCACTGCAACTGCACACAGCACACAACACACTCTCGCTCAATGGTCAAAGTTCGATATTGCATTCGATTGGAAAACGTATTTCATCCTGGAAATAACTTTGTGCAGGGAACATGTCCAAGTTTTCATCAATAAACGATGACTCTATGGACGATGCACATTGCAGTATTGCACATCCCCGCCGAATGAGTTTTTTTTTACACAATGTAATCTAGATGCAGATATACAGGATACAGATACATTATGTATAGATACAGTCAATGAAAACAATCCCTTTTAGCATCAGTTGTTGCCATGTGATTTGCACTTTACCACGTGCAATACTCGTACAACATGCAACACAAATTGATGACAATACGAATAAGAATCGCTTGGCTGGCGAAAATTCTGTCAGAGTGAGTCTTAACGCTACGAGCAGTTAAGGCGTCAGCGATGACCAGAAAGACGAAGGATCTGTGTACTTTGTTAGGGTGGTCCTTAAAAATTATGTGAGTGATATTATGTCACACATTTAAGACACCAATAGATTTGGATTTGAATTTTCAGCCATTTTTATGGTTGAGTTTTGGCAATCCATTTTAAAATAAATTTGACAGCTGGTAGTTCAGTTAGTTTAAATGTCAAAAAATGTTTTAATTGATTCTTGCTTAAATAGGAAAAACTTTACTAGCAAAAATTCAAGTTTCAAAGCAAAAGCATGGCTTGAGTGTCTTCTAGTTGTAATATTTTATAACAGTTTTCTTTCAACCCAATCTAAGACACTTTAGCCTTACTATTCATCAACCTTTAGAACTCAATATTGACAGTTGTAATAGCCTGGCCAAAGTTATTCTCAAGGAACTAAAAATCAACGACATTAATAGCCCAAATTCACAACGAACAATTGCAGAAACCAGTCTTAAGTTTCTGGAAGATTTGAACAGAGCAGGAAAACTGTGATCTGCAAAAGGCCCAATTTTTAGGAGCAACGCTACACCGAATCGACTGCTTCGGATAGGTCTGCCTCTCAGTAATAAATATATCTCTCAGAAGAGCCGTTATAACATTTTAAAATGAGGGGATAGAGTGACATGTTGAACCAACAGAACACCCATTTTGACAAAGTAAAGCTTCGCTGATTTTACTCACATTCACTTCAAATTCGTTTTTTTTTTAATCTGTTTTTGAACTGTTGTTATACTATACTTTAAAACCTCCAAGAACTTGTTAAAAATTCCTTTTGAAATTGAAAAAAACAATAATGACCAAGACCACCCTAATAAACATTCTTCCTGTCGACTTTAACAAGCTATCCTTCATATTAGATTTCTCCATGAGAATGGAAATTTAGTTTAAGAAAAATAAAAAAGAAAAAAAATGAAGACTTTCATGTCTAAAGGAAATCCTCTTATTTCCTTTAAGCTCTAAGTTTTTTTTACTCCTCCTCCTCCTCCTCTATTGTCCTTTTTTATTTATTTATCGTCCTGGTTGTTTCCTTTTTTTTAAATAAAATGGAAAAAGTTGTGTATCCGTTCAATCATTTTACTAAAAGTTTTCATCATTTTTTCATGTATTAGTCTTTAAGGCCAAGGAAAACGAGTGTTATCTCTTTTGTATATATGTATGTATGTAGACTCAAAGGAGATCGTAATACAAGGACATGGACAGGAGTCAGGAGTCAGGACATGAAGAGTCGAGTAGAATATATTTTATCAAAAACCATCACGTATAACACGATAATGAAAACTAAACTAATTATAAATTTATTTGCACAGATTAAGTGTGTGATGTGTGTTGTAAATTTTATCTTTGAAGTCATTTATTTATGTTAAGTTTGATATGTAATATATGTTTATGAATACTTAATTTAAATAATAAAATTTTAATGAAACATGCAGCACAAATATTCTATAATAAGTTTCTTTACACAACGAACTATGTTAATTATAATTATGAAACATTTAAAAAGTTTATATGTATGTATACCAAATATGACGAGAGGTACAAAATATGTGTGCTCGAAAAATGATAAATTTTATTTAGAATAATTAAATTTTAAATTAAAAAGCTTATTCATTTTCATGTTCATCTAAAATAAACTTCTGAAGTTCCCCTGATGGGAATAAAGCAACTTTATTTATTTTAAACTTTGTGTTTATTATATTAAAACAATTAATTTTGAAATTAGTTTTATCTTCTGCATTTAGGTACTTATTTTAATTATTATATAAATTAATAAATTGTGAGGGACCGGCTATTTTGTAACTCGTCTTCGGCGAGACTGAGACGAGTCTGCATATCTTCGTCTTTCTCGTCAATTTCTTGGGATTTTTTATGATTTCAGCAAATATTTTTATTTAATTTTGAAATAACTTAATTAATTCTTATTCGGCTGTCAAGATATTAATTGTTAAATTCCAGTAATGTAATGCCAACGTTCTTGGTGGAATTTAAAGGAATATGTTGATTTTTGAGACTCGGACTGACATTAAGAAAGGACTATTACGTATTATTATAAATTTTTGGTATACTACTACAAATTATTGCATTCTAGAAAAAAAAATGAAGACCAAAACCGACGCCCAAATCGAAATTAATTGAAAGTCCATCATTAAATAACTTTTTCTTGGAAAATCTATCAGAATTTCATGATCCAAAATTTGAATCTCATGATTTTCCAATAAAAAATCTTCAAAATTATCCAGTAAATATATATGCATCTACAGCAGTAATGCATATTTATATCGTTATATAAATTCTGAGTGCATCCATCTATAAAAATAAATCTTCCAATTTTCTGAAAATTAATTGCGAACTTGAGAATTAATAAACTTTCATGTTTTTTGATGTCTTAATATTGATGATGAATTACAGTAATGCATCAACAATTTTACAACCACCATCAGTTTACACAAAAAACCCCCATCTGCATCTGCATCTGCATAATACTGCACCCACAAAAATTACGTAATAATTCATTTGCAAATAAAATAAAAAGGAAAAAGTAAAAAGTTAATTGATGCCAGTAAGTTGAAAAGTATATTTTCATAAATTTTATATACTCTTCCCCCCTTGCACCGCAACTCTTGTTTTATAATAAAGTACATACAATACACATATATAAATATTTTAATGGAACAAAAAATTGCAGGACAAAAGGGCAACAAGGAATGAGAGATGTATCCTGTCCGTGCAGTGCAGTGCACTCAAAAAAGAACAGAGTATTATAACATAGTTACAAAAATGGGATGCTAAGGGATACTGGTACTTCCTCCTCGGGAGTATCTTTTTTTTGTTAACTGTTGCTCTTTTGTTGCAGGTAAGATATATACATACGAATATGTTGTGAATATATACAGATATGAACATTTTATGATTTAACAATATTAAAAGCATATTTTCCATCCTTGTTTCCAAGAAAAATAAAAAATTAAAAAATAATGCTTCTATATTTCATAAAATATTTTTCTGATGTAGTGGTTTACAAGCTCTAATGAATAAAAAAAATTACGTGATGGAGGATATTTATTTATATGCATACACACACATTTTCATACCCTATAAAAAGTAAAAAAAAAAGTATTTTTGTTGAATTTTTATAGGTACATATCTTCTTCTAAAATTGAATTGGAAAAAAAATATAAAAATACAAATAGAGTGGCCATATAATAATAAGACAACAATAATGAAAAAAAAGGATAAAAGGACACATAACAGATTTATCCTTTTGCAAATGTGATGAAAAGAAACCATTAAACTTATTTAGGATAGAAAAAAAAAACACACACACACACAGGCACAAAATAGAACAAAATTACTTCCACACAGATTTGTGGAAAGGATTATTGTTGATTTTAAATTCCATTAAAAAAGAAAAACACACATTTTGTATTTGGGTTTTTCTTTGTTATAAACTTTCGACTTGAATTTGACAAAAAAAAATCTTGGAATAAATTTAAATTAAAGGCAAGTAAAACGGTATGAAGTTTTAAACTAAAATTGAATGTTTTTTATTTTTTATAGTATATTTGTTTAGTAAGGGATTTAAAGGGTCCCAATAAAAAGATAAATTAAAAAAGACAAACAATGACACACATTGACACATTTACGTCAAAATAAGTCGAAGTTGAAAACTTCAATACTGTAGAAAATGTATTCCATTAAAATGCTTTAAATTTCAGAGGTTATGTTTTTTCTTTCTTTTTTTTTTGCTCATTTTAAGTGAGCACTTAAAAGTAAAATGAGAAGAAAAAAGTGGTTTATACTTGAGGCAAAAATTTATTCAAAGAATTTTGAATTTTTCCTCAAAAATACCACAAAATAAAACGAAGCACTTTCTCACTCTTTAAAAAATATATTTTTTAAATTAAAAGATATGTCGTCGGTTTCATCAAACATCAAGTAGATAGGTGATGTGTGAGGCTAAGTCCTTGTGTTGACTTAAATCTTCAAGAAAACATAAAAATGGAAAATGTTTTTTTGTTTTGTCTTTCTGTTTTTTTTTTTGTCATCTTAGTGGTGAATCCTTTGTAAATAAAATGAAAGTTATAGCTGGCTGTGCCACACACGTTTTAAATTCTTTTTTACCATGCCACCATAAAAATGTACATGTACATTCTACATACATACATATGTATGTATATGAAATATGAAATCAGGATTATTTAAAATAATAATGGATTTAAAAGTTTAAAAGCATTTCGAACCATAAGGCTTTTGAATGACAAAAAAAGATTAAGACAGTATTATGTCTGCCTTAAAGGAAATCGTATTGAAAATGAGGTTTCATAACTCTGCTTTTCAAAACTCTGATTGTGAACAAAAAAATGCAGTGAAAACACTGTTTTGTTTTTTAAAAAATCTTTTTTTTTTAAATTGTTGAAACCCTTTTTTATAAAAAAAAAAATCTATTTCAAAACTTTTTTTAATAGTTATTTTCTAAATTTTCGAAAACTGAATTTTGAAAAGCAGAATAGAAAAAAATGAATTTACAAGAATGTTACTTTAATATGTTACACTATGAAAGAATGAAACATTAATTAGTTTTTAATTTCCAACATAAGAACAATGAGCGTGTTTATCAAAGTAAATATTTCAAAAAATCTCAAAAAAACTGGTATATGGCTTAACCATCATTTGAAGTCTTTTAAGAAAGTTCGAATTTATTAGGAGTTCAATATTTAAATATTTTTTCACTTGTTTTTCAAAAATTACTATTCTTTGTCCACATTATTCGAAAATGGAAAGAATTAAGAGTAGAGAGTGGACTTTTGAATGATTTTAATTTAAAAATTAGACCGTTTACAACAAATTAAAAAGTAGAGTAAAAAATGTGTGTATTGGAAACACTTTTCACTTTTTTTGAATACGAAAAAGAAGCCATACTCTCAAAATTCAATGCTGAAACATTTTGACACTTTTATGTTCCATAATTTTATTTACAATTTGACAAATGGTGTAAATATGTATGTTTCCTTCTTTTCAAAATATTTTCAAATTTTCTGTCTACCAATACCTAAAAAACATGTATAGATTTTGACTTTTATGTCAAATGGAGCTACTCTATGAGGGATGTTCCGAGAAAGCCACTGTAAGCATACGGTAGCCTTTTAACCATTAAATCCGGAAATGGATACCATCATAAACTATTCGTATAAATGATTGATTTTGTGTCTCTTCTTAGATTACCAACACATGGATAGTTCATTTGCATAACAAAAAGGACTTTTAAGCAAATTTTTGTGAGTGTTTGTTTTTTTTTTTGAGATATTTGACTACACCATGCTCCATTAAATATCAGATCCATTTATCTAAGAAAAAGATAAAATTCTCTTTGGCATTTTGACACCAACACTAAAAGCAAGACTATCTATCGTTAAGGTCAAATTTAAGTATTAGATTCACATTCTGGCTTTTAAATTTGTAATGTGTTGAATTTCTTTCCAATAAATTTACATACATAATCTTGTACCAAAATGACCTACAAGAAAATGTACACGTTTTATAATTTTCAATGTAAGAATTTAGAATAAAACAAAAAGGCACCCAACAACTTACAAATCTAAAAATAATAAATTCTTAGGAAACTAACAAAAAAAAAAAAAATCACGAAGCACGATAACTGATTTTGAATGCCGTCAAGACCCATATCATAATTCACTTACCCAAAACACCAACAAAATATTAAAATCTAAAAATAAAATAAATTCCGAAACACAATGAAATCATCGCAAATTGTTGTTAAGGATAAAAATAAAAACTAAGCAAAAAAAACCTTAGAACAGATGAAAAAAAAATATTAAGTATACGCACGGGTGAACCAAGTGATATTCTCTTAGCCCACACAATATTATACTCGTATGTGTGTATTGGTAATGTCCTATTCCAATTCCACGTTTAACTTGACACGAAATCTTATTTGTCTCAGGTTCTAAAAACCTACTCTGCCCCTCCTCAAAAGTAGCTTTATCTTTTTATGACCCCAACGCAACGTGAGAGCGTATTTCATCTAGATCCGTTTCTGTGAAAAACATTTTAGCTTTATTGGCTGCAAATACATATTGACATTGGCCCGGAGACCAAAGACCGACACAACCGAAGAGCTAGTCCATGGATGATGATGAGGATAATAGCTATCGCCATTAGGATATGGACGACTACACAACTACGAGAATGGTATGTGGGCGTTTTATACGAGTATGTCTATCGATGATGTCGGACGACAAAGATGAAAAATCAGACCGGAATCATTTTTGGCCAAAAATGAAATGAACATTGATGTCAGTTTTGGGATGTATAGGTTAGGTCGAGGTACGAGTATGTACTGTACGTATCCAGAATAATCGAATCTCGTTCTCCATTAATATCAATTTTTGTTTTTGAAACTGGTCAGAAAGAAAGAGAGAGAGGAGGGGAGAGTCCTGGATGTACGGTATGTACATTGTTCTGCATTGGAGTGGGGAGTTTAGCAATCTAATTAGGTATTCTTGTGGATTTTTAGCTGTATTCTGAATTGAAATTTCCTATAAAATTTATAGTGCAATTTATTGAATATTAAAACCACCATCATGCTTTGCTTTTTTGTTTTCAGAATCATGATGATGCTTTGGATGATAAGATTTTTTTTGTTTTTGATGGCAATACCAATAGTCCTTGATAATTATGCAGTGCATTTGTTTATTTGTTGATCAGCTTTTGGTAATTGGAAATTCCATTCACTTTGATGTACATTTTTCAGTGACAGTGACTATAAGGATAATGGCTCCCATAAATATTATATATATGTACAAGCGTATAAGTGGAAATGTATAAATGGATATTAGTTCATTCAAATTTCTGTGTAAAATGGATTTTGAATAACGAAAAATATTCAATTAATAATGTTGTTATCATTATTGAACAACAATTCTTTAACATTGATTCTTGACTTTTAGAAAACCACTAAAACTCACACTGTGTGATTATTTTCAAAATCTGATTCGAGTTTATTAAGCCTGATTCAGAATTGTGTCGAAATGTATTAATCGAGAACACATGCCCCCATTTGAAGCTTTTTGTGGCCGTCCATGGCAAATTTTTATGCCAGCAAAAAAAAAAATAAAATAAAAACTGTATTCGGAAAAAGATAAAATTTGAAAACTTTCATCTTTTAGGAGGCCCATTTATGGTTTGATAATATTATAAACATTTTGCCAGCCATAAATGAATGAAATAAACCCTTTTTTAGTGTTGAACATTTGAGGCAACAGGAAATTGTACTTGTATATTTATATTATATGGACTCAGGACATTATTAGGTATGTGGAATTTTTTTTTATAGAAGACTATAATACAATACCTTCTACTACATACAAGTAACACAATATATGTATGTGATAATAAAAATGAGAATAAATTGGGTTGACTAAACATTTTATGCATTTAATGTTACCTACATACATACATATATATTTTTGTGGGCGGTTTTTTATGACAAACATACATTCATAGTTCCTTTTTACAGGATACACATACATTACATATATCCTTTCTTATTTTACTTCTTTTTGATGTATTAAGATGAAATCTACGTATTTTATTTCCGTTCTAAGACAGAAGGGTATAAAATTCGTTCGTTTTTTTCTTTTAACATATTTATTTTGCGAAATGAGATTTTGTTTTTTAAATAATAGATTTAAAAGACTCACTGATGTACCGTCATATATGTATATCTCAGTACACACGTTGAATATAAAAATAAAAGAATAACCACAAAGAAATAATATAAAATTGCAGAACGAAATTTATTTATTCAAATTAAGTGTCGGTCGTTAAATTGAACACAAAAAGATAAAAATCAAGTAGGCAGTATATTACTGAAATGCAAATAAAACGTGTACCTGAAGATGAAAATACTAAAACGTATTTAATTTTGTTTTAATATTATTCAAATGAGCTTAAGTTATTAACTGAGATGATAAATCAAATCAGATTTGACAAATTGACCGTGGAATACAATGCAATTGTAACGTGACGCTAAATTTTATCAAGGAAAAACAAAATTGGCCCAAGGACACCACCAGCATGGAAACCACACCATACATGAAAAGTTTTATAGATGATGCTGTAATGTTTCTTGACACACGAGAACATTTTCACCCTATGGCCAATATCGTATATTGAGATTACCGACGAAGCCGTTCAGACAAATACGCACTTTATAACTTAATACAAAATTAGTCTTGAATTTGCTTAAAATTTAAGTATTTCCCAAAGTCCTTTTCTCACAAACTTTATCATGATCAAAATATTGCTATTTTACATTTCAGATTTTAAAACTGACTGGTTTCATCATTTGTTTGAGAAGGCGTTCAAAGATGTCAAATCACAATTGGAAAATTCTTTCGAGAGTATTGAAAATATTAACATACAAATTTAGGTTTATAAATAACGAAAAGAACAAATTAGACAATAAAATTGAAATAATCCAATGGATAAATAAGAAGTTTTTTTTAGGGGGGAAGGGGGTAAATCAGTTAGCAGGAAACATCATTTGGTGCCAATAAAACTCTGGTCTAAACAGTTTTCCCTTTTTTTTGCTCATGTTAAACTTACCGTATTCAAAGAAGATTTTTAACATTTTAACTTCGAATTCAACATGACACTTTCCGGCTTCGGGTTTTTGAAAACAAATCTGAAATTGTTTTGGTTTGTGTAGTAAAAAAGTTGAACTACTTGTGACAGTAAACCACAAATATTTCTAGAAATGGCAAAGTCACTGATAATTCTAGGGTTGGCAAATAGATTTCTAGAGTGGTTTTTGTCCACACAACATGTCTCCTTTAATTACGCATATTCTAATCAATGTCGTAATACCCACATTAACATAAAATAAAAATAAGCGTATGTGCTTTTTCAGACTATAATCAATCTCTGTTAGCCAAATTGAATCCAAATCGGTTGAGTCGTTCTTGAGTTATAAATAGTGTAACTAACACAATTTTGTTTTATATAATTTGATGTGAAAGTTTGAAAGTATGGATGTTTATTGCTCAATAACACCAAAACGGTTGAACGGATTTGAATGAAATTTGGCACAGAGATATGATATGCTTTTCTATTACTAACTACCCATCCCGTGCGATGCTGGGACAAGTCACTAGTATAGTCAATCAAAAGTAGCCAAATTACACGACTGTTGGTTACAAGATGTAAAGTTTCGAAATATTAAAAAAAAATCATTAAATTTACATATTTTATTTCTGAGCTATGTATTTGAATTCGAAATGAAAAGCTTTTAATTTAAACTACATGTGTACATTCCTGTATTCCTTGTTCCAACTACAAGTTACTCATATTAAACTTTACAATTAACATCCTAAACATACATGTATTGGAATATAAAGCTTTCATATCAAACTAATACATAAATAATCTGATGCCTGACACACTCGTCACAACTACAACAATTAGTTCTCTATTTTACGAGTATGTTGACAATTTAACATTTTCATTTTGATGAAATTTACTCGGAGTTTTCGTTTATCAATCTGTTGCTCCTGTGTAATTTGATAAGTTAATTGCAACCTGTTAATGTAGCCCAGGAATTCTACGCTATATATACACACACACATTTAGAAATCCTGATTTACATACATCGAAAGTTTGCCTTACAAATTGTGGTGGACGAAATCCAGCATGTTAATTGGCATACTACGCTTCAAGGATATCGTATATTTTATAAATGCAAATTGATCAAATGGGTTTTAGTTTTCATTTTGTGTGAGTGGTTTCTTGATTTGTTTTTAGGGGCTTTAATTACGGAACTTGAATTTGCAATAATGAAAGAGATTTTGGCTCACATTAAATTATGTGAAATTTGAAGATATTGGTATTGGTATAATATGGTGAGTGGTGAGTGGATCGAAATATTGAGGGAGAACAATAAATAAATAAAAAAATTTCGAACAATTTGAAGTGAAATCTATTTCTGTCAGCAAGTGTTAAGTTACAAGTTTTTGTTGGATAATTTTTTAATAATCATATACATACATAATCATTTTCAGAAGTGCTTAAAAAATGCTGAAACTCATTCATGGAAAAAAGTGAAAGAATTTTCTAATAAGGTTTCACGGAAATTTCAAATGAAATAGCTGTCAAAACCACGTTATACTCAAATTCTGAATATGAAGTTTCTGCTACCGGACAGCTCGTTCTTTCATTATATGAATTTCAAATAAACTTTCAGAAAACTTTTATTACACGTTTCTTTGAAATCTAGTCACTCCCAATTACAAAATTGCCACCTTAATACTTCACTCCAGTCCTTTTTTACAAAGGATACTTTAATTCTAATATTTTTGTAAGTTTTAAGAATTTTATCATTCGTTTTTTTTTTTAACTAAGGATTACATTTAACAAAATATTTCACCTTAAATATTGATTGAGTTATTTCCATTTTCCTTTAAACCATTAACAACATTTTCATTATTTTGTTGGAGCTATTTTCGTTGAGTTTTTTTCTTTTTTTATTCCTGGAAATTTATTCCAACACAAGTTTAATTTTTAATATGTATTTGTCTGAAAACTTTACCAGCTGACACTCGATAATGGTAAGGCCTCTTGAGTACCTAGTCGGGTGGGGCTGAATTGTTTTTTTGAAGTTTTAAAGTGTAGTTTGAAATAATTTCCTTTTTTTTGGGTTTCATTATACTCTTGAGAACCTACTTTTTCATATTTTTTTTAACTATAGAAATGAAGTAGGTAATAGTGTTATTTTGCGTGTTTTGAAAAGTTTAAAAAGGTACTTAACTTTTGAATTCTTTATTTAACAAACCATTAGGTATTTTTTTTCTATTTTAAAAGACATTTTAGATTGTCATTAAAGTATTAAATAACCTAGCGTTGTAGTTTCTATTAAATTATTAATTAAAGTGTAAGTTACGGTATTTATATCTCAAGAACGGCTGAACCGATTTGACTGATATTTAATGTCTAGAATGGCACATACATAGGCTGGTTTTTATCCCGATAAAATGTATAATTCCCGTGGTGAAAAATTCTTTACTTATTATACTAAAAATAAGTAAAGAATTTTTTATCACGCTAGAATGGCTGAACGGATCTGGATGAAATTTGGCAAAGATATTTTTTAAATAAACAGACTTGAATCAACTCAAAAACTACTTGATGTTAATATGATGTGATTTTCTATTATTATTATTTAGCCGCTAGTAGACGCAAGCTCCAACTCTTAGACAAAGCTTCAATTTAACCTTAAAAATTGACTTTTATGGATTAATTGGATCGTTGAGTTAAAGATGTGGTGCTTTAACAAGACGGTAAGCTTCAAGCCATAAAATTGATGATATAGTAGTCGAAGTTGCAAATGAAAAACTTAATGACTGATTCTTCTCACGGCAAGCATCCACAAATTGGCCACAACATGCAATTTGACACTATCAGATTACAGCACGCTAGAAGATAATTGGCGGAATGACGCCACACATATTGGACAGAGTAATCGGAAATTAGACTCACTGCCTAGAGTACTCCAAATGGAAACCTCAGCAGAACATAGCAAGTATGAACTTATTCTCTGGTCACAAAGTCCAAACCATGGACAAAAATCTAAAGGACGTTCCCCTCGTTTTCGTCCTTATCACTTCAAGTCATAATTTTTGTTTTTAATAACAATTCCCACAAGACATTGATAATCCCGTCACAGTTGGCATTGATGTGGGGGGCGGGGAGGTGGAGTCTGAATCTGTGATGAAATTCAGTTCACCCTCCACCAGCGCAAGGTATATACTCACTCACTTAATCAGCAGAATTGAAAACATTTCTCCCGCGAGCAGCGACTCTTGCATTAATTTGCTTATTTTTTATTTATAAACAAAAGATGTTTCTGTGATAAGGAAATCCCAATCATAAGCACAAGTAAGGTTATCAAGAGGAGTCTCCCAGAAAGGTCATCGCATCCCATCGTCGCTTTAGCTGATGTTTCCATTGCTGAAATCGAACAGTTCGTCGTGGTTGTTGATTGCGCGATTGTCAAGAAGCTCGTCGCGGTGTTGTACCTATACTCGTAGATAGTTTTAATCAATTTTGTTTATTTTGAATTTTATCTCTCGGAAGTCGGAATATCAAAGCATTTAATGGCAGACCTTGATTGCCGAATTGTAGCGATGCTGGCTCTGGCGTTGTCCTTGCTTTCGCTGAGTGGAGTGATTTTTGTCCGGCACCATCATCATCATGCTTACTATCACACTGCAGGTGGGTTTAATTGCACAGGCACCTGGCACACGGTGCACGGTGCCCAATGATGGCAATGTTACGGTGATTTAATTATTTTCGCAGAAGCTTTTGTTACGGAACGTGAGTGCTCGCAGTGTGACAGTTCCAGCGGCACGAGTGACGCCGCCGCCGCCGCCGCCGCCGACGACTATGGGTTGGAAGACTCTTCGCCCACTAACTCAATTGCCACTCCTCAGTATGATGGTAGTAATGAAACCTCACCTCACCACGGCATTAGTGGTGCTAGAGGTGGCGAAGGCGGAGGAGCCTTTGATGTCAGCGAAGCCTGCCTGCAGTGTATCTGTGAGGCAGGTACCGAGTGTTTGCCGGCAAAGTGTTCCAGTGGTTTGGAGTGTGGCATTTTCAGGATATCCCAGCCTTATTGGATTGATGCAGGCAGTCCGACG
Source organism: Scaeva pyrastri (assembly GCA_905146935.1). NCBI lineage: Eukaryota > Metazoa > Arthropoda > Insecta > Diptera > Syrphidae > Scaeva > Scaeva pyrastri. The sequence goes on from LR989929.1 coordinate 75,939,672, forward strand.
GTTAGAGGTGGAATCTATGACGAGGAGTCGGGGGCGGGTTCGCAAAAGGGTACGTGTGTATGTATAAGGTTCTCTAAACGTTGCTTTGGTTGGGATGTTGGGATGGTGTGAATGATAAGGATATTATGTTGACTTTTGTGGATAAATTATCCGAGCAACCTTTGATGAAGTATCTTTTGGTCTTGTTGTGGGTGTTGTTAGTGTTGCCACTTCAAAGTTCTAACCTCCACTGATATACAAATGTGTGTGTGTTCTTATTTTACAGCATATTTACAATGTGTAAATAATCCGTTTTGTGCGGCTAGAGCCGTTAAGAGCTACATCGGCAGATACCTACGTGATTGTGACAGCGATGGGATGATCGATTGTTACGATTATGCTGCGATACACATACAAGGACCAACCGGATGTAAGCTGGATGAACTCAGTCCGGTGGTTTTCAGTCGTCTGTATCGGTGCTTAAATGATTTGACAGTGCGAACAAAGGAGGAGGCTTAAGGTGACACAGTTTGGGGGGTGTTGCTGCATGAATATCGAAATAAAAAAAAAAGACGTCTGTGTGATGCGGATAAAAATAAGGACTTTTTTATATGAGAGAAAAACCATAGATTCATCATGTTTTTCTTAGATGAAGGAACAAGATTAATGATGGAACGGAAACCGCTGACTAAACGAACACACATCCTGTACTTAAGTTAAGTTTCCGGGATCCTCTTCCTGGAGCGAAGACGATGATGTGATGGAAAAGAATTCTGTAATGATTTTTTCTTGTCTTCCTCTTTTTTTTTCATTATCTTTTTTATGGTTATGTTTCTTTTATCTGTATACGGAATATGGATACAGATCAGGTGCGATGTGCAGGTAATGTTTTTCTTTTTCGAGGGAAATGTGTTATTTTACACATGCATGTATGTAGGTCCTGAAGCATTACGTTACCCTTTTAATTCAACATGAATTTGGGAAAAATAAAAGTCTAGGTTGTACGTTGTCGAACTTTGAGTGAAACATGATGATTTCCATAAAATTAAAAATTCAAATTAAACTTTAAATTCTTTTGAGTTAGATTTAGGAAAGTTATGAATTCAAGTCCACCCTATGTGAATAGCATCACAGATATATTACAAGCTTGTAACAAATAATTTTCAGTAATTTTTTTCTGTAACATTATAAAGCCCTTCATTTTTTGACATCTAGACTTTCATAAAAATTGAATGTGAAAGATATATTCCAAGAAAATCTAATCAAGTACCTCAAAAAGAACAAAAGAAATAAAATACAAAACTATTCAAGATTTTTCTAGGAAATAAATGACTACTTCAATAGTTTCTTCCAAAGGTACGAATATAAAAGGATACTTAAAAAAGGATTCGTTAAACGAAAAAGGGAAATATAATACGAGTAATTGACTTATGAATATCCTCAGAAATACTGGAAAACATCAAGGTTTTTAAAAGAAGCTTTCATTTTGAGAAGATACAAGTATTTTTGTGCATTTTACAATTATTATTAAAATTTGTAGTCATACTCAAAGTTGGCAGACAAAAGCACAAATCATATTTTATTTTACTTGAAATATTAATGCACAAATGTTCATTTTGTGAGATTTAAGTTAGTATGAACTTTCTTGTTATAATTCATCGTCAGTATAACTCACATTCGCCATTAAAACAAATCCTTACTTAATATCTCCATCGACTTACCTTGAATGTTAAACAATTCAATATAGAAATTGCTGAGATAATCTTATCGATCGAAAATCAGGACACTCCACAATGAATATTGTACACTGAGCAAAAAATTAAGTATTGAATTAAATTAAGGATTCTTCAAATTCAACTCTCAAAAAGTTTGTTTGATGTCTGAAAAGGGTCCTTCAATATTGCCCTTAAATAAAATTTATTCAAAAAAACGTCATTCGTAGTAAGTCAATACCCTTGTCAAGTTTGAGGTTCACACAATAAAGGAACTTTTCAGAAATCCCAATGTTGTATGGTTTTAAGGATTTTTGAAACATAATTTTCTGTAAAATTTTAAGCATCGCTTAGTTCTCTCTAAGTCATTTACATTTAAAGTTATTCTACCAAATATAATCAATAATTTATGATAAGGAGTGATTTTTTTTCTTCGAGTGTATACAAAGTGTTTAAGACATGACACTTATGTACCTACACTTACATGTTCACATACAAACACACTCATATAAGAATGAATTTATATTCGCTTGATAAAACCTTTAAGAAAAATAAATTTACAATGCCGTTCACACATAAGAAGAGAAGCCGTGAGAAAGGTTTACTTTTGTTAGTCGAGTTAAATCGCATCAGAAGGAGCCTGAGAGGCTGTAAGGGATAAAGAAAATAAACACTCTGAAAGAGGCTTTCTTTTCTAGAGGACCCAACAGAACCAAGATCGGGACAAGGACCAGTATATACCATGACAATTCCCCCAAGGGCTGGGTGGGAGTGAGCGCCTTCCACAGCGAGTGAGCCAGGGGAGGAAATGTTGAAATCCTTTACAATAAGCTACAAATAGGTACCTACGTACATACATATTATTTCGCACATCCTTTTAAAAGAGTTAACAAAATATCAAAAAAGGAAAAGAAAGAGTGTTTTCGATATTATGTATGAGTAAGGATAAAATATATATGTAATGTATGTATGTTATGTTACTGTTTCATTGAATTACATTATACCCATATTATGTTCACATTACAAAAAAGAAAAAAAAAACCTTTTGTATATACATTTTTTGGTACGCCACACAGCAGTCGCTTCTTTCAAATTCTCACGTGCCTTCAGGACGTATACGGTAGATTTTTCTACAATCTCTGGAGATACAAAGACAAAGAATACACTACGACTCACTTGCTTAGAGCCTTTTCATGCATTTTTTTTTTTTTTTTTTTTTTAATTTATTTTCGACATTTCAAGCACCGAAAAACTAAAGACGTAAATTTTTCCAAAACAAAAGTTTTTAAAAATCAGGATGAGTTACCGTAGATAAGGCTAAAAGTAAAGCAGACGTTAATCGGAATAGGGTTTCCAATTTTGTCCGTAGAAATTGGTTATAAGATGTGAAATTTTGACAATTTATTCAAAAGTTCACATTTAAGATTTCAAATGTAGCCAAAAATTGTAATCAAAACTTACTTTTGCTTCATCTATTGATCTTTCGATTCGTAGTGTACAATGCTTACCTTGTTCTATATTGGTATAGATTTATTTTTATTTGTATTTGTGTTTGTATTTATTTCAATATGTGCTTGCCATTTTATTGTAATGTTATTGGAAAAACTTCCAAACAAATCTTAGGCAGCTTAACCAAATAAATTCCCTCGAGACATTGTGATGAAGATGCTGTCGAATACAATTTGAAGAAGATAACCTATATAGACAGTTCATCGACTTCCAAATAAAAAAAAAAAAAAATGAATAAGAGTGCTTACCTATCAAATCTTACATTAATACAATGTTTGCATAAAATATATTTACGAGTGTATATATTTTTCCATAGAGACCATAAGGTACTTTTTTGAAAATATTATACTTTCAACCCAAAAACAATAACCATTAAATGCACATGATTTTTGTATATTTATGTATATGACTTCAAGGGACTTATTGTCCCGGTCACAGCACATTAAATTTTTTTTTCTTCAAGGTAAGTATATTTTTTTATTGTGTAATGTGTATGTTTGTATGCACCGATGATAATTCAAGTTGAACCTTAAAATGTCTCGGGAGTCGCCTAGAATTATTGATGTAAACTAAGTAGACCTTTTTTTATTTAAAGGATTACAAAAGTTTTTTGCTTTTAAAAGGTTTGACAAACAAATCCAACAAATGGTTTTCAATTGATGTTTCAAGATTAAATTTATAGACTGTCAAGTGACAATCAATTTGAATCAGACAGTTTTGAAAGTTCAGTCTAAACGGGTGCGTTCAGAGGCAATGACCAAAATGTCAATGTCAAGAAATTCAATTTACAAATAAAATTTTGGTCCTGGTAAATTAAACAAACGAAATACATTCACAAATAGTTTGAACTTTTCACAAAATTTTATATTCAGCGAATTTTTTAAAAAAAATTTCAAAGAAGTTTTTTTTTTTAATTTTTTTGTTCTTAATTATTTCAATACAGTTTTTAGAAATAAATAGACAACATTTCAGATAAATATAAAAACTGTAAAATGTAGATATTAAATTTAAAATACTTACAGTGTTTCTATGGCATTAATAAAAAACTTATTAATTGATGTCCAAATCTGAAAGTAAAATAATATATTTTTAATAAAGTTTCAAAGTTCTTAATTTACAAAATAATAAATACAAGACGATGTGATTTTTAACCATATTAATTTTTAACTAAAAACCATATTTATCTGTTTAATATGTATACAGGGTGTTCTTCAATTAATCAGTCTTTCTTTTTTGGATACCGAATCTAGACAATAATATAAACGACAATTGAATAAGATGATGTTGTTTAAAAAAAAAATTAATTCTTGAAAAACGAATTTTACTGTCATTAAAAATGTTCTTATATTATTTAGAAAACGACTTATCTTAAACTTAAATGTCATTTTAGTGTTGGAAGTGAAATTTAATTTTCGTGGTGGAGGTGAAAACAAAAAAGAAGTGAAAGCATTCAGCTAAATTTAAGTTCTGTTTGATTAATTTGTATTCACAAAAGAGAGTTCTTTTTCAAGAAGAAATGTGAAATCTAAACTGGTTTTTCACTTAAGCAAGATTTATTCGAGCCAAGTGTTTCAAAGTTATTTGGTTTAAAAATACTCGGGAATGGAAAAAGTGTTTCAGAAAATTGGAGTCTTCTTTTAAGTGGGTTTTATTGTATATCGTAAGATCTATGGGTTATTCATACAAAGTTACCGTTAATATGATTCAGGGTGCAATAAATTCAAAACTTCAATTATGTGAAATGACACTTCGTTCAAATTAGTGCGTCAAGTGGAACTAATTTTCAAAATTTCAAAAATGTTGGGTTCCATTTGCCAATCCTTAACACCAATGTGGTTTTATTTTAAGAAAGATTATAATGAATTTTGTGTTCAAATATTAACCAACATGTAAATTAAAACCCATTCCCATATTTTTAATATAATTTATGTATTTAATTTCAAATGCCCTTTGTTCAACCTTCATTTAAACTTAATTATTACCTAAACATTAACTAAATGTCATTCTTTTGTTTCATTCATCACATACATAATATCCAAACTATAAATATTTAATTACTATAAACTTTTGCCAAAAACCTACATAAATCCTTCTTCTTAACGCTAAATACTTAAGAACACTCATAATCCTTGTGGGAAAAGTATACAAAGTACATTAACAAGCACAAAACTCGTGTAAAATGAATACAAAAAACCAAACAACCCTTAAGTTCATTTGTTGTTGGTTTTGTTATAAAAGGATATAATCTCTCTCAAAAAAAAAAAAAAAACTGCAAGTCAAAAAAACCATAATATACAACCTTCTATATAGTTTTTTGGGGTACACACTTAACACAATTTACACAATTTCTTATCGTGCTCAAACTTCAAGTGTGTATAAATTCCTAAAAAAAAAATAAAATAATAAAATTCGTTTTAAGTTCATAAAACACTTAGATATACTATATAACCACATACATGACCCTGGAAAAAAAAACAATAACTCCCCGCACATTTTCCATAACCAGAAGCCAGAAGGGTGTCCCAACACTTAAAAAGTTTTTTGTAAAACATTCCATTACATGGTATTTTGCTCCGAGACATTTTACCCAAACCTACCTCCCTTCCTCCCCCTCACTCCTCGTTTCACATTTATTTTACCCTGTGACATGGCACATCTCTCAAATTGAATGTACGAGTAGTATATCACATAACACATTTATATTGCTTTTCAAGGACAACAAAATATAACAATGGGGGGTGCAGCAAGAGGCCGCTCTCGCCATTGAGGTTATGTTTTTTTTTTTTAATTTTTTGTATGTGTGTTTAGTTATTCCAAAATTTAATTAAACCTTTTTGTGAATTTCTTGCAGCTCTCTTAAAAAATGTCGGAAAACTAAATTCTATCCTCATACCCATTGGGCTAACAGATTCTGTCACTTTATAAGGATTTATTTAAATTTATTTATCACATACATTTAACACACACATACATATATACAGAGAATCATGGTTCTATGAGGTTATGTTGGATGGCTTTGCGTGCCTAAATTAATTGGATAGCGCAGACTTGAAAATATAATGTTTTAAATCTTATGATTTTCAAAAAAGGGTGACCTAATCAGAGGGACACGTTTTTGAATTTCAAGTGCACCAAATGTTTCAAAAATTAGAAAAATTATTATCAATATTTTTGAAGGCTCTATCGATTTAATAGACAACGTCTTGGTGAAGAACCACGTAAAGTAAATTTTGAAGAAGAACTTCCAACTTCTATCAAACGTCATCATCGGTGACGTTTATAAAGCAACAACTTTGTCAAAACGCCATCGAAAACTCTTTAAATAATATTAGAATGTCTACTTAACTAACCTTTTTTTATTTTTAAAACGTGTTGAGTCACCCTTTATAACAATTTTATCACATTACAGTTGTTTATGCCCAACTTTACAAAAGAGGTTCCAAAATGGAACTTTTAGTCCCATTTCTTTCATGATGAATTAAGTGCTTGTAGCTTTTTCCACTTTCCAGATAACGAATGCCACTTTTGGAAGATTTTCGACTTTTAAATATTTCAAAACAGTTGCCTTTATTTTTTCCCAATCTAATCAGGAGTGGAGTGGACAGCAAAGGGCCTTATACGCAACTGTAAGAAAAGGTGCCACATCAGTCTTAAAATTCGTTATGTTGATTTTTAGTGGAATCTTCTAAGACCCAAATAACTGAGTCATGTAAGTCTCTCAAGACTGAGGGTACTGGGTCTTCCAAATGCATAAGGCTGTAATCGGTCTTTTCGATAAATTGAACAATTTTAACTCTTCACATCAAAAATTCTGATTTTTTTTAATCGATCAAAGTTGTTAGGTACTATATTTTAAAGAGATTTGCGCCTTGTATCAGTATGAGGATTTCTAATTGTATAAGATTCTAGAGTAAACAATATTTAAATCAATTTCTAACCGAAAACGTAGAACAATATAAAATTCATCCATGGAATTTGAAAATTACCATTTAGGCTGGTAATAAAATTTTATCATGCAAACGTATTATTTTAAACAAGAACTAATTAATTTTAGCAATAAATTCAAATTAATGGTTATTTCAAGTGCTAAAACTAAAAAACCCAGAAAGACTGAAAAGAGCTCGATATGATGTCGACATTTCTTATCTCGTAAACAGCTCTGATTAGTATACAAAAAAATATGTATATCTTAGTGAGAGAGAAAGAGCCCATCACCAGCCACAATGCCAATGACCCACATGAATCACAATCAAAAGATGCAGAAAGCATCCTAAATCCAAAAACTGGCAAATCAATTTAAGCGATAGGCATCGGATCGGGCCAGAGTGTGTTATGTTCCTCATGAGCATTATAGCACTTCTATGTTTAAATCGCATTAATCGTTTAATGTGAGTTACGAGTATCTCACTCACTTCACATCCCCGTATATACATAGATGTTTGTATACATGATGATTAATTATTACGTTACTGCCCACTTTTCCACCCACTTTTCTTTATTACAATCTTATACAATCAGAATCAAGTCTATATAACACAAGGAGCGCAGCAGTAAAAAGATTTAAGTCCTAGAATGTTTTTTTTTTTTTCATTTCTTTTCTCGGAAGTCCTTGCCACTGCGGATGGGGAAATCGTTCTGGATTATCCTTACTTTGTAAATATATTTTATTTTTATTTGGCTAATGTATGTGTGTATGTACGGTACAAATGTGCACATGAACGAAACGAAACTGGATATATTGTTATTTTTTATTTATCTACCGTTTCTAGGCATGGGTTTTATATTTTATTCAAAGTGTGATGGCATCCCTTGGCAATATAGACTCGTAATACAAAAATGTACAATACTCGAACAATACCGTCATATTGTGATGTTTATGTTTAGGAAACAAGACTGAATGTGATAAATAAAAATTTTGTTTGCATCCTTAGTACCGTTTGTTTGGTGAACGAGGCGAGTTATTTCTCTTCCTGTTCCCATATTTGCGGATATGATGGAAATTCGTGTAGGTACTCGTATTTGACTTGTTTCCATTTTCTGTTTTTTTGGCGGTTTGGGATTTTAGACAGTTCAATTTATTTGTCGGATACAAAACTTGAATAAAAATTTTTTGTGTATTTTTTGAAACAAATTCACGTATGAAAGTCTCTTGAAATTCTTGTCCCACTTTGAAATAGGAAAATATTGTTCGTTTTTTTTTGTGACCATCAAAATATTCAAAGTTATACAGTATCGGCCGTATTAATTGTACCCGGAGTAAAAAGGGCTCCGAGTTCAGAGAAACCAAATAGAAGGCCTACTGTCCAACCAACTTTATAGATGCGTCTTTGAAATTTTGACACATAAGATGCACTAATTGGGACGCCCTTTATATACATCTAAGTCTCAATTAGATTATAAAAATATTAGTATATAACTGTCAAAAATGGAAGCAATTAACCCTTCCTACACATCCTTAAACTTAACATACACTTGAGCCCATAAATTCCTGATCACAAAAAAAAAACCCGGCCAGGAATATTTCACTATAATGGGCATTGTCATAGGCGACAGAACCATTATAGGACTCCCCCCTCTCTCTGTGATTCAATAATGAGTTTTATTTACCAAAAATAGGGAAGGGAAAAAACAAATTCCTCTTCCTATTCCAATATTCCCCCAAAGCCCCAAACACCCATACACACGAATATAATTGTGCTTTGACTCTAATAAACCTGTTCTTCTTAAGCGCTTAAGGGAGGCATGAAAAAGCCTATACAAAAAAAAAGTTGGTTAAGAGGATGTCTTAGGCGTTCTTAGGACATCTTTTAGAAGCTTTCTAGCTTTCTTAATGTGTGTGATAACGGCATTTAGGTTTCTCTAATTCCCATCAGTGTTGTATATACTTAAAGTTATTTATCTATTTATTTTTGTTGTTGTTGTTGTTATTGTTGTTGGTGTGTCGTTTGAATATTGTATAGGTATACATAAATGGCTTCTTTTTATTCACAAAAAGCCAAGACAAATCTGGTTTAAATGATGGGGAAAGGGATATTGCTGTGTTTTCCTTTTTCTTGCTGTTTGTTTTTTTTTCCATTTCCATCACCGAATATCCTGTTTTCTTAAGTGCTGGTTGGATTATAATAAAACAGAAAAGTGCAGGAATAGAGTTTTCTTTAAGAGAGTCAATAAATTTGTATGTGGTTGACATAAATAAATTTACTCTGGAAGTAAGGACATTTTGGGTCCAGGAGGGGATTTTATTTAATTTTTGTTTTAAGGGAATTGTTTAGAAAAATGAATTTTTTAATTTTTTTCATTTCAAAAATTGATTTTTCAAAAGATTTTCAATTCCATGAATTCATTGCTATAAATTTATGAAATTTGACATTTTGGGACTTTTAATGAAGGTAAACAACAAACAGCACTTCATTTGGAACGAAACGATAAAATTTTAAAAAAATCGAAAATATCGATATTTTTGACAGATAGCTATTGCGTTTCGTCGATGAATTACTGTTGCTTAATAGTTTACTGGACCAAAGGACAAATACTTTTTTACTCCAGTGCAAATAGTCATTTAGTATGTACGATTAGGGTGGCCCTAAATTGGACGGATTGGGTAGAATGTTTTCCCGCGCTGAAATATTTAATTAAAACTATTTTATCGTATGCATGTTTTATCGAAAACTAAATCCACGGCAGTCGGCAAGACAAAACGAATTAATGACAGTTAAATCTGCTATCAACTGTCAAAGCTTGGAAGTCCTATTCAAAGGTTCTTGGGAGAAAAAAAAATCGATTTTTCAATTAAAAATGACATTACTTTATCCTTATCTGATGCCTCCTTTCAAAAAGCTTTAACTTTTGATAAGATTAATTTATTTAGAAACGCTTAAAGGTGCTTACACACTAAGTTAACCTTAACTAAGTAATTTAAACTAAAGCTTATGTTTAAATTTGTTTTCTCTAAACGACAATAATGTAATAAATTTGATTTATGCATTCCACCTCCTTTAAGTTTGTGATTTTCACATTCTTTCAATTCAAATGAAGCTCTTCAAGATTTATTCAGATTGTGTTGACTGATTAAGAGTAGTATAAAGTTGCAAAATAAAAAATTTAAGATAAAAGTAAATTGAGGTAATAAAACCTAAGGAAAAAATATGCAAAAGCTGTTTTGTGGCATAAATTTAACTAAATGTGAATTTAACAAACAAATTTTCAAGATTCCATTGATAAACAGATAAAATTCAAAGGTGCTTTTCTTTAAAAAAATATGTGTCAGGAATTATAAGTATACTTTAAGTCCTTATAAAGATAGTGTGATACTTAGGATGGTATAATTAAACAAATACTTTCGCTTTTAAAAATATATATATATTTTTTTTCATATCGTAAATGTAAGAAAGAAGGACTCTAAAGGGATTTCTTTGGTTCTTGTGAAAAAAATATTAAACGACAGCTCACTCTTGGGAACTGCTATATGCATCCATCAGATTGTTATGGTCTTGAGTAAAACAAAAATGAAAATATTATGAGTGAGTGAAAAGTGAAATGACAGTATTTTTCGCGAAGAGCTATGAATTCCCGTGTGAACTGTTAAGTAGAATTTGACAGTGTGGCCATCAAGTTGTTGCTGGTTTAAAATAAAGGCAAGAATTCCTTCTACTTTTCAATATTACCTGGGGGGAATGGAGATGATAATGCAACTTTTTTATACACACACATAAAGCCAACACCAATAGTTGTCCTGCCTTAGAAGTCAATATTAGGATTTTGAAAAATTATTAAATTTCAGAAATTTAACATATTTTTATTTTCAATCTTCCACCATTGTTTTTTTTGTCATTTTTACGAAATTTCAAATCGTGAAAAATGTCAGGCTGTTGGGATGGTTTTAACGTTGATGTGACCTTGAATGTACCTCTCTTCAAAAGCTTCTGTATTTTTCTTGCAATTCCCACTGCGCTTATAATTTTAAGAAAGTGTTTTAAAATTTAAGACTTAAGTGAGTATTTTCCCACAGGAAATCACCTAAACATCCCATTTCTAAGACTTTACGACGAAAAAATCATTTCAATGACTTATAAGACCAAATGAAGAGATGAATAAGTTCGAGGACAGAGTTGTCAGATGTGGTGATTTGTTGCCGAACGAGCGATTTGAAAATTCATTAAATTTGTTAACACAAAAATCCGACTTCGTTTCTTGTCGAAATCACAATACATTTTCGACTTTTTTCTTATTCTTAGTTGAATTTCCAAATTTTCAACTCTCTTTTGCTGAATGCCGCCATCGAAACCTGAAATCTGAACGCACCCCAAAACCTAACATCGTTTTCCTTTTCTTTCATACAATAATGACGTTTATCAAATTTCAAACGTCAAATTCTTAATTGATCAAAGATTTTGAAGCATAAAAAAAGAATGGTAAATGTCAGGTAAGAAGAAAAAAACGAATACTTGAGTAAAAAAGAATGGGAGTAATTCATAATATTGAAAATTAAGCCGAAACTTTGTTATTTTATTAAATTTTTGAGTTACAATTTGAAAAATGACAACCCTGCAGGTGACCTTTACTTTTTTTTCCTCTTCCACCATCAAAAATTTGATATTTTTAAAACCTTTTAAAATGTATTGCAAATAAAAACTCATCATCATCATTGTTGGAAATCATTAAAATTATTCCTTGAATCGGATTTGGTTGAATTTAAATTTTATAAATTCCGACTAACTGCCAATTAAAGTGACCAATTTCCGAAAACCTTAATGAGCTTTATTCAATCACAAAAGCTCTTCCCTGGCTTAAGTGAAAATCAACCACAAAAATGAATATGGCCACTTAAATTGTTCTTGTTCATAGCACTTTCCACCAAATCCGATTTATTCCCATTAAATCCCTCAAAAACACAAAACAAAAAAAAAGAAACCAACTAACCTCAATGTGCACCCGTGTGAATTAATAATGATTTCATTATGTCATTATAGAGATTCCCCCTCCCCCTTCTCCTAGTCAAATTTATTTTTATATTTCCAATACATTGAAAAAAAAGGGTTTCAATTTTCAGATACTTGTATGAATTTCCTCTCACGTTGTTCGATAGAAAACCGCTTTTCATTCGAAAACACAATAGGTGCCTATATTCCCATAACACCTCCTATGTGGGAAGAAAAGAGTTTGGGGAACTTAATTTTCATTTTCACAACGTCGAATTGTTTGAAATTTTCATCCGGGAAAGGAAATAGGATGACGAAAAAAAAATTAACAAAATAAAACAATATTATCAAAAGGGTTATACGTGAGGGAGGGACGAGAAGGCTTCGATATCTGTAGGGATATGGAACATCAGCACCCAATTCCCCACACCCTTCAAAGCAAAAAGAAAAAAACGAAAAGCAAAAAAGAGAATTTGTAAAAAGGATGTTGGAACAAAGTGTTGCAAACTAACAAACAAGCGGAATGCAGGACTTTATTTATCCCTGTTCATCGTTTGTATAGCTATATACCGAGTTTCAGTTTATCCCAGAAAATTCCTGCACAAAAAAAAAGAGGATCAAAAAAGTTAGGTGTGTCTGTGTCGGCGTCGTTTGTCGTCAGCGTAGTGTGGAGCTGACAGCAGAGTACCTACTGTTTACTAGTTTCCACTTTTTTTTTCTGCCCTTACTTTTCAAAAACACTCTCAACTGTTAAATTGGAAACTTTCAGTGCAGCGCTATTTTACTACAAGGAGTACTATATTCTCTTTTGCGTTGAAAGGCCTTGGAGCACCGCAAGTGCAAGTTGCAAGGTACGTCTTGCCGACGACGACAACGTATATCTAAAGGAGCATAACATTGGATTTTTTTCTCCTTTGATATAACGGTAAGTAAAACACGTGTCAGGTGGTGTTATGGAACCATTAGATATAACCAATATAACCACGAATGGTATGAGTATTAATACGTTATGGTTAAGGATGTATACTGTCTAGGTTTTTATAGCTTCTTTTTTCTTATTCCAAACAGAGGGTCTTTCAATGGGCAGATTCTAAACTTTGACAGTTGATAGCGGTAATGTTGATGAAGATCCTTCTGTCAAATTGGTTGTAATTTCTTCTACCGAATTATTTGAAAACTGGTCCTAATTTTCATAGAAAAGTCATTTCTCGATAAATGGGACCTCTCAATGCAGTCACTGTTTGGTGTGGATTTTGGTCTGGAAGTTCAAGCCATCACCATTAAAGTCGAGCTCTATAGATTGATGATAAACGAACTCCTTTTCCAAGGACCTTTCAATGCTTTGTTTTATTTAAATTAAAATATAGGAAGCGCTTACTGAAAGACCCTGTGCATTTCGAAACGATGTCATTTTTGGTGTTTATTCAATAACATTTGGTAGAATTTAAAATTCAGAGCTTAAAAGAAGACGACAATTTGTGTCCTTTATACTCGTACATACGAAAAAGGAAAATAGTATCTCGTTTCGTAAATATTGGAATATTTTCTGTCTCTGTGTGGATTGGTGGTATTAAAGGGAATTTGATATTTAAAGGATGGGTGAATTTAAATACATATTTGAATCGAATCAAAAACCCCGCAGATGTTTTTCTTTTTTCTCTACGTAATAAAACTAAGACTTTAGCCTTTAATGTTGAACACATATCAATTTAGTTAATGTTTTGATTAAGTAACTATTTAATTTCACTCAATTTTATCACCATTCGACGAGTATTATAGTTAAATACAGATTTCCCAATTTTCCACACACACACACACTTATTTAAATCCTTATGATGATGGCCTAAACCAATATTAGCAAATAGAATTTTATGTTAAATCCAACACCTAATTTGCTTTAGGCTAGAAGCCATTATTGGCATTGTATGTTCAGTAACAGCTTTGTAAATATATATGCTTATCTATATTCATTTTATTTAGATATACATACATATATGTATACTCATTTTTACCGTAATTATTTTTATGTTTAGCTATAAAAATCAATGGTCGGTTGCGTGGTCGGAAGCATATACGAACATTGTATGTAGTAATGAATATCCTTTGGGATTGAGATCTTTTTGTGCTTTTATAGTAAGTTAGGGTTTTATCTTAACTTAACGAAAATAGCTAAATCTATTATAACTGAATTAAGTCAATAAAGTCATGGTTAAATACATAAACATTATTGTATGTACCTTAATAGTTTATGACCATATAAAATGATAAAATTAAACCATTAGTGAGACACCCTTTAAGGGATTAATCTTAATACATATATAAAAATTCAATGTCCGTGTGTATGTCTTGAATGAACTCAAAAACAACTCAACTGATATTCATGAAAGTTGGCATATATATGTAATTTGGTCCAACTTAGATGATAGGATAATTATTATTTAAATTAACGCTTCCAATAATTAATAATTAATAATAAACTGATCAACAACGTTGATTGTTGTTATTGATCGTAGTTTCCATAACTCTAGAACAGATGGCGCCTTAAGCGAATTTCTTTACAGAGTAGCTTACATCTCAATTTATAATTTGACAGTCACAATTATCTGTTAGCTCCAAATGAATTTAAAAAATGGCGATATGTAATGGATTGAGTAAGTATTCAATAGATGGCGCTATGGTACGTTTCATGTAAACTACAATATAATAGCACAGCTAAAGTACAAGTTAAATTTATTTTGAAGTAAGCTAAATACCCACTCACACAAGAAGGAAGAATGGTAGACCAAGAAGCACATGGAGGAGAACAGTTGAGGAGGAATCTGCGAAATTGGGAAAGAGCTGGAGGTAGCTGAAATACATCGCTGGAAACCGCACACGATGGAGAGTATGAGTAGTTGAGGCCATATGTCCCGCTAGGGAACACCAACGGACTTCATAGGTCTGAGAGCCTAAATAAAGCTTATCTAAGTAAATACAGTGAAATTCAATTGTTCGTACTTTTTCAATTTTTGGTGCTGGTACACAATTTGCATTGAGCGACGCACGTCTGTCAATTTTTTTCAATAAATATTTTTAAACAGGCTACTGTTCCCCCTAAATAGTGTACTACAATACAATTTAACAAAAATCTGAGCCACAGCAACGCGTGGGCGGGTCTGCTAGTTACGTTATAATATTATTTGTATTTAGGAAAGGTTGATTTTGAATTCTAATTTCAAGTTTTACGCAGGTCAGTCATTTAAAGGTACATTCAAAATCATCTTAAACTTTTAATGCCTAAAACAGTTGATAAACGAACCATCTCTGACATTTAAAAATTAATGTCAAAGTTAAAAACAGTGATAGCACTTAACGATATCAAAATCTAGAAAATCTATTTTGTTATTTAAAAATAATTAAAAAGTTTGTACAACTTTGAAAAAATAAGATCAAAAATTGACTTCTTGCCCTTCTCTCTTAAACTTAACCTTATTTATAGCTGATTATCAGTGGCGCTGGAGTTGTCTCCACAGTACCAGCCGTAGCAGCACAATGAGATCAATTCTTATATTCTTCACTTGTGTTTCACCCTATCTCTATAATAGATCCTTAAAGGTTCAATTTCGACGATCTTTCTCAATGGCTTACATTATCAAATAAGAGGTTCCTCAGGGCAGTCACTTTGGGCCACTTCTTTTTATTTTAACTATTAATAATAATTCTCTCTTTGTTCGATATCTTTATCAACATTTTGATAGTGTACTAAATTTTCTTGGCCAAAAAACAATAACATAGAACTGGGATCTAACATATGAAATGAATCCATGATCGAGAATAATTTGAAAACCCCTAGAAATAATGGTTTTTAAAAAATATTCAAAGCTAGTAACATTTGTCAACGGGTACTTCAAGAGGTTAGCAACGCCACTGCTTGCCAAGTAAATATGTCAAAATTTTTCAACACTGGCTTAAGAACGTGAGAGCTTTTACATAATCCTATGTACGTGTCAATACAATAATCCATATTACTTTCTAAGATTTCAATATTTCATTTTCATCAAAGTGAAAAGTCAAAATTCGCAGAATTTCTTTTGTTTATTTTCCAAACAAAGAATATTTACAATACATACTCACATCCATACATAAACAAATCCTTTAAAAACGTGCCTTGAATCGTTTAAGACTTCACCTGGTATAAAAATTCATATTTCTAGTATGTCAAAGTTTTAAAATGTCTTTTGTATATGTATATGTAAAAATACACCTCACTCTTGCTTTGAGTTTTATTTGATTTTGTTTGTGAAAGTTCGTGACACATCAAAAAAGTTTAATCCTTTTATTTCTTTTGTTTTTTTTTTTTGTATTATTTAATTTAACTGAGTGTAAATCATCATCGTGAAGCTAAATTTGTCGTCATCAAAGTCAAGGAGAGTGATGAACATGATGCGATGACGTACTTTACATACATATACATTTGTAAATACATATTTTGCTAAAATTACTCAATCCTTCATTTGCATGCGAGTGAAAAGCAATTTCCTGTTGCTTTTATAAGAAGAAAATATTTGAAAGCAATAATTTGACATTTTGACTTTATAACCTTAAGATGACTTTATTATACATATACATGTACATACATATGTATATGTAATGTATGTAAATGTTATTGGGATTTTAACTTACCCATTCCAGAACTCATAGTACTAAGAAGGTTTTCGCCTTTTTGCCAGAATTAATATTCTGTTTGGTTTGTTTTAAATCCATAAAATCCAGACAAACATAAGGAAAATGAGAGGAAACAGGAAAGGAAGACCTTGAGAAAAGTGGAATGATTATTTGCTCCGAAACTAAAGGAGGAAATTTTGATTCGGCTGAAGAAGACTTTGATTTCTTTTTATTTTTTATTTTTAGGTCCAATTTGTTCACCCTGGTTTATCTTTAATCCATGGTTTTGACACTTGAAATTTTAAGGTATGAAATGTGTTAAGCTAATCAGTGGATTAAGGTCAAAAGGCGATACTTCATATCCACCATATTGTTGAACCTACATCTGTCAAATTCAATCTGTCAATGACAGCTGTCATGGGAATCGACAGCAATAAATTTCACATCTATCGTAAGGACTTGGCCATGTAGACCATTTCTGGTCAACAACAATAATCCACATGAAAACAAGCACAAAGCTAACATAAGACATGCCAACTGTCAAACTCAAATGTCAGTTGAATAATTCGAATACCCGCCACCTAGAGTAGCCGATTTTACAAAGTACATGGTGAAAGACCCTGTAATTAAGGGTGTCCTGAAGTGAATATTTTTTTTTTTCATTTTTTCACCCTTTTGTGTAGAGTTTATTATCACCTGTCAAATAAATATTTTTTTCAACGTATGTCAACACTTTATTCCTCAAATGATGGCTGATTCAATTCTTGGTTTATAGATTTGAAACACCCTTTACTATCAAGATGTTCTCTTTTTTTTTTAAATTAACCCAGTTCTGAACAAAAATTAACTGTATAAAAACTTTTCAAACCCTTAAGGAGCCATAAAATACGTCAGCTTACCGTTTTATTGACAGCTTAATCCCAAAGCGTAACAACCCCATTCATTATTCTGTCTCCAAATTAAAAGACTTCTTCTTTCGACTTAATCAAATAAAAATCAACTAAAAATAAATAAATCAAAACAATCTATAAGTAGACATACATAAATAATATAATCTACCCCTCAAAATGAAATTGAATAAATTGTGGCTAACTTTTCGATAAGTTCTCCGATTTTCGATTGACAGTATTGGTAAGCACCTTACCAATACAATTTTTGGTAGAACTGGCGTATACTCATTACTCCCACATCTGAGACAAAATGTCCTTAAAAAATAAATTATGTATGTATGTCTATTGCCTTCTTAACGTTGGCGTTCGTTTTAATTTAATTTAAAGCCATCTAAATTACCTTTCAAATGTTTAAAACAAAAGATGTCTTCGCACCCTTGTCAAATGCCAACAAGGTACCGCACCAACAAATAATTCCCCCATATAAAAACTTACATAATTAATTTCACCATCTGTTGACCTTCATTTTCAGTTTTCGAAATGAATTATTTGGTCAGAGGTTTTGACAAATCCTCCTTCCATCATCATTCAATTCTCAATTATGTAGGTACAAAAAAAGAAAAGGATTCAAAAATGTTCCGCATCACCCGCACAAATAACACAATGTTAAACTCCAATCTTCGTAACAATCGACCGTATTTGACCTTCTATTCAGATTCGTATAGTAGATAGTTTTTTTTCGCATGAAAAACGTCAAGAATTCGAGTGAAAATTTAAATCAGAGTTTATTTTCGGTCGAATGAAATCCTCTTTCATACAAAATACGCGCGGGAGTCCATTCTTTAAAAAATAATATCACTCTTTTTCGGTGAACTATGAAACATCTGGGTTTTGAAACTGATTGTGTTTTGAGTATCTGATGCTTCCATATATAACCTTTGGTCCAAAGTTCCACCTACTCACACCTGCACTGTGCTATGGTGCCAATGACTTTTTAATGGAATTAAGCCTTTCAAGTTGAAATGTTTTCAAGTTTCGTTTGACGTTGAATGAATAGGAATATACCCGCATTCATAATATGAACTACATCGTATAGAAATTAAGTGTGTATGTGTGTAGGTGGGCTACTCCTGCAGGAAAACATCGATTTCCTTTCCCTATCCAATCCCTGGTCTATGTTAAGCATTTTCTGGTTGAAGGACTTTTCTAAAAATGGTGTTCAATATTTTAAACCGATAAATTCTTTCGATAGATAGCTTAAGTAGGGAGCACGAGCAATATCCGCTATAATCATGCCTTGTGTGCAAATTCACCAGGGGTGGATTTATTATTTAGTAGTTATCATACCAAGGCGCAACTTTTTAGTTAAAATCCTGTTTTTACAATATGAGATTTTGGTTGTGATTTTAAGGCAGTAAAATTTTAAGGAATTGTAAATGTTGAAATGTGTTCGAAAAAAACTATTGAAAACCTGAGAATTTACACTTTTGGGAGCGGGGGGAGGTGGTGTGATATTTACCACGTTTTCGTTACAATTTTCATTATTTGAAGTTGTTCTGAAAATCAACTACCTATACATAAAATATTTCAAATGAAATTGTACAGTACTATGTTTCGTTATTTCTTGTATCAATTCCATACAAAATTCTCAGTGACATTTCAATGTCAGGTTGACAGATGCAGAATTGTTATGTCAAAAAAAAAAAACAAAAACATTTTGGATCGTGGATGACAACTAATTAATCAACGAATTAAGTATTCTTTATTTATAGTGGAAAATTTTAAAATGCCAGTGACAGCTACACGTCAAAATTGGCACTACTCAAAATAGAGATTAAACTGACAAATTGATGGAAACAGATTTTGTCCCTTTTCGCAGAGGAGAAATTTTAAATGAATGTTTACGATTTGTTAAAAAATGTCAGCTGTCAAATTGCTTAAGGGTTGCCAAAGCTACATTCTTCACAAACTGTGTTTAATTCAAATCAAACATTAAAGTTGGGACTCCATTTAATGTCATTGACGTTTTCTACTTACACAAATCAAAAGGTACGCAGAAAAAATATTTATACTGGAGCCCCAAATAACCTTCAACCTGTCTTCAACCAGCACCGTCAACGTAAAATAACCAAATAAGAAACTTAATTTTTCAAATACAAAGCGTGACATGAATTTTACCCATTTATACCTAGACAAAAAAAACACACACACCCACAAGAATATGCATCGCCATTGAGCGAATGGCAACCCCCTCCTCACTTCACAAAGTTTTCGGTGTAAATGGCTCTTTTTTTTAACCTATTTTCAACCTTCCGAAAGCTTTTGAGATGCTTAACAATTCATGGTTTAGGTTGGTGCTGTCATAGTAAATACCATATTTGCCAATGGGTATCTTTTTTTTTTTTGTGGCAAAATTTTCAATTTAATAAACGCAAAAATTTAGGTATACTCGACTCGTACATGAATATATGAATGAATTGTGAAAATATGTATATATTTGTGTATGTGAAACACTATTACCTTTTGTAAGTACAAATAAATTTAAGCCTAATCCGCTTATTTTAATATATCAGTCTATAATATTAGTACTAGGTGAACTTGTTGTTTCCTTATTTTGCCGGCAGGAGGTGTGGTTGTTGGTTGAGAGACAGTTGTGAAAGAATCCCAACGGATTTAATATAAACTAATTGCCTGATAGAAAATTTCATTACGCATAACTTTCAGTGGCGTAATTGTATGCGTAGTTTAATTTCAAAAGAGACTCGGTTTAACCTTAGGAAGGGATAGATATTGTATTTGACTGCTGATGCTAAACGTGATACCGCATAATATATATGTAGACCTCTCTAGACCCGAATATAAATACACTCTAAATCACACGATTAATGTTTATTTAAACAAATAGAAATTTCATATACTTTAGACAAAAGTCATGAGAAACGACTTTGGAACCCTTTATAGTTTGAAAGTGACATTTAGAATGGAATTTTGTATTTTTGATGTCAAAATAAAGTTTTGAATCAATATTCGTAGTCATGAATTGTCAAATTTCATTGAATGTCGTTTTTAATACTTTGGCATCACTTAACTTAACCGCAGTGTGTGTGTTTACTTTCCTACATGTAACAATTCTATCCTCTATGGAAGCCTATCTACATAAAAGGTTTTCATTTTTTTTTTAAATCTAAAACGTGTCACATTTTTTTTTTTCATATTGACAGAAGGAGTCTTTGAAAGGAAGAAAGAGAGAGAGTGAGAAAGAGGAATAAAAATACATTTTCGGGATTATTTTGCTAAAAGTATATACATTGTATAATGTTAACCTCCATTTTATTGACATGTCGTAAAATTTTTGGAAACTGATTTTGACTTTATTGTTTTTTTTTTTATTTTTCTTAGGATATGGATATCGTCGTCGGTCGGGTTACGTTGCGTGTCACGTCACGATACGGTAATCCAAATTTTGGTCGTCGTTGCCTTTTTTTTATTATTACGTATCCCGGCACATGTATTACACATGTTGACAGAAGGTACTCTTTTGGATATTGAACCTATAAACATTAATTTAGGATAATCATGTTTGATATTTGGAATGTTTAATTATTTATTGAACATAGGTTAGGTGGGTATTGAATGACATTTTGAGTTTGACAGCTCAGTTATTGGATTGTACACTTTACAGTGGTTTCGATTTGTTTTTCATCTGAACTCGTCCTATTAACAGTAGTTACAAGCGAGTAACTTTAAACTTGTTATTATTGAAATCCCAACTTAGTTACTTTTGTCTTTAGCAGATGTGGTGTGTTCGCCACCTTAGGGTATACAAACTTAACAGGAGTTTTTGAAGGAATCATCATTAAAAAAGTAAATAGCATGACATTTTATATTACTTCAAAGTCAGAACGTCCATTAAACCTAACGTTTCAAATTTCAATTGATTTCTAAAGATTCTAAGACATCAAAGGTTTTGCCAATTTTGCCAATACATCTACCCCTATTAAAGTGTATTGTCATCAATTAATGCTTGTCAAACACTTTTGACCTTACTTTCAAGTGAATCCTTTTAATTAATGAATACTATACCCCGCCGCCGATACCTTTAAGACTAACTAAGTACATATTTGCTTCCGTAAAATGGAGACCCTAATGAAATTACAAGGCAATGAAAATAAAATATTTACGAATACGTATATCTACCTTATTTTTAAGAGGGTTGTATTTAGTTTTATTTGTATTTTGAAAGAAGCAGCAACTTTTAAGTATCACTTTAAGGGAGAAAAGACAACTTTGGGGCACTGAAATGTAATCAATTTAACTCGTAAACATTTTAAAGTCAATTTTATTACTTTTTAATGCTATTTATTTATTTTTATTTTATTTCACTTTTTTTTCTTGTTGAAAACTTTTCTGCAATGTGAAAATTTTTAGTTTATTCAATTGGCATTTTTGTATCTGTATAATGTCGTAAATATTCTTCTCCCTAATTTTAGTTGAGTTTCTTTTGGTGCATCAGTTTATTTATTTACCCTTTTTTCAAGTTTATTTTTTTCCAAGGAACACACTTGCATACATACAAACTTTTTTTTATTCAGTCAAGGATGTCTGAACGATTTTAAAAATGAGTTTCCGTTAAAGTCATTAATTACAAGAGTAATTATCCAATTTTCAAATACTTTTTAAAACTCAATTGAGTTGGTTTTACTTAAAGTTTAAATAAATGATGGGGTAAAAAAATTCTAAGTTCATTTCTAAGTCGTATGTACTTGACGTTTGTTAAAAATAGTTTTTCCTTTTTTTTTTGAAACTTGAAATCAGAATTTACCAAAATCAATTTATTAATTCTTCAATCTAAGACAGTTGGATAATGGCGGCCTCTTAATTCGTAGTTTTGTTTTTCTTTCTATGCACATGAACGCCTCCTGTGTGTCAGATTTTGAGTTTTAAATTTGTTCTCCATTATGTGCTTTACTTATTGAGAAGTACCGAAAGTGCTAATTTATACCAATTATGAAAAAGTGGGTGGGTACAACGCCCCAACAGTTACATTGCAATTTTTGAATTTCTGTATCTCAGGAACAATATTTAGTGCAATGAAGTAAAAGCTTTAACAACTATGTATGTTAGAAAACATTGCAAATTTTGAAGTTTTGGACTTAACTGATTCATAGGTTAGAGGAAGGCTGAATTTGTTTTTTTTTTACAAGGGCGTCGTTGGTTAGAACTTGACAAGGAACTATCGTGCCCTTTTTATTTTATCTATTGGAAAAAATACACAATCCATTCACAGGATCAATAATTTAAACATTTTCACTAAACATTTTTTTCATTGATCAAATAAAAGATTATTCAAATCTTTTTAACGAAAAGTTTCAAGATGAAGGATTTAAAAGAAAGTGTTGTCAAATCGAGCAAAATAAAAATAAAAATAAAAAAAACGTATCTTCTTTCATGCGTTCATAAAGTTAATTCTATAAGAAATGTTTTTAATGAAATTAAAACCCACGAGTGGTTAAGTTCTCTCAACATTCAATAAAAGTGAGGTATTTTTTGATGGGCTTTATTAAGCACACTTAATATAGTTAATATTGTGAATCATCATGTGGTTAAGTTATAGCATATTTTTTTGACGCAAAAATTTGAAAAGAATGAAATTATCATCCCAGGACTTTAAACATCGGCAGATTTGAATTTATATGAACCTTATTATCGAAAGAAACGAAATCCTATAATATCAAAAATAATTTTAAAAAGCTGATAAAATCCAAATCCAAATTATTGTCAAATATCGTTAATGTCTATTCCATGATGCAATTTACTAAAGAAATAAAAAACAATTTCTTAATAGGTCAAAGGATGTACTTAAGATTTTGACATACTCCAAAACACCCAACGTAAAGTAAGAGTCCTTAAATCGTACATCTGTTTCTCGGTACTAAAGAAAAGGCTGGGACCCATTTTTCATCAGACACTTCTACCTACGCCCAATTAACTTTTTTCTTTTTCAAATTGTGTCGTTCATTCCCAGTGTGACATGTATAAATAATATAGAAATTGATTTGCTTCGATAAATAAAAGGTATGTAACTCTGAGTAACGCCATATTGTATTAATTCCATTTCCATAACCTTAAAAGTGCCATATTATTCAAATTGTTTGAATTGCAATTAGGAATAATTATTGTGTAGGAAACCATTCATAATAATCAATCAAGAAAATTGTATATGAAAATCATACTCTCTCAATTTACATACATCAAAATTATTTCAACCCACGTGTACTATATACATACAAAGGAATTCTAACAAAGAAACACGCCCCACTTAAATCATTTTCTCGTACCTATGTATGTACTATATGTATGTATGTATTTTATAGAATCCGGAATGAAATTCCCAACACGTAATTCGACAAATCAATGCAAATTGAATTATTTTTGAAATAACACGTTTCCAATGCAATTTATGTTTATTTGTGATTTGGGGGGCATCATCCTCCTATACAGAACATTGATTGATGAAGTCGATAAGGTAGTTTGGGTTCAACCATAATCAACCAGTCCAAGCAAACCAAACTTTACTGACAACAGCGCCTCCTACCATGGGTACAATAAATAACCTCATTGAGTTGTCAATACTTTAGGGAAATTTTCAACTCGAATACTTTTTACTTTTTTTTATTTTGGACTAAAAGACCTTTGGAGGTTTTCAATTGGAAACACATATGAAAACACACGAAGGATTCTCTCTTTTGTTTACCGACCTCAACCACAAAATAATTGAATTGTTGAAGGACATGGAGTGGAGAATGACAAGGTGGCTCAAAATTGGTCATTCAATTTTTGTTTTCGAATTATTTTTTTAGTTCCATTGTATACAGTTAAATTTACAAATGTCAAAAATGATTGACGGATGACGCCATTTGAAAAAATCGTAAGATCATAAAAAAGAACTTTGACAGAAACATTTTTCTTATGCCAACATTAATCGAAAATTTTCAACTTTGACAATGTGCTATCCTACTGTCGATTGTTTTATTTTTTTTTTTTTCAATTTTCACAATTTCCAAACACTTAAAACTGTAAAAAGGTTTATTTAAAACATCATTATTTTCTTTCCCACTTCATTTTCAATATACGAACATAATGTAGAACTTTCATTTCGAAGATTTTGGGCATCGAATAAATTTAATCCCTCATGACGAGGGCAAAGGCCGCCCGTAAAGTAAATTTAAAAAGGACATTTTAGTTTATCATTTCTTAGGATACGAGTGAGTTAAGATTTCTGTTCAATACTGACAAAAAAAAAATAAGCCAAAAAAACTTGACTGTATATAAATAAACCGAAGGACACAAAAAGTATATCGAAGTTTTATATTTAAGGAGTTCCTTCCGTAAGTCCTTGATTTGTTTTTTTTTTTCATGGAATCATTTCAACTCAACGCAGACAAAAATGCTGAAGTGAAGAAACTTAGCTGAGATGTTTACGCACTCGATATTGATTTGAAAAAGCGTTTTCTTTTCCCTTTGTTTGTGATGATGAAATTGTTGCGTGGGTTTTTGTATCGATAGAATGATAAAATAAAAAAAAAAGATACATTCTACGAATATATTGGCTTAGGATTTGTACTTGAGATGGTAATATTGTATTTGAGTTACAAGAAAGCCATCCGCCGTAACGCGAGAGTTTAAGAATAGAAACAGATAAATACAATTCAAAAATACTTGAGTTTGATTTTGAAATTGAACCATAGAGATGAGATAATGTTTTTGCACTTTTAGGAATTTTCAAGTGTTTTTCATTTTGGTAATAATTGTTGACTTTTTGATATTGATGAGATTGGCACTTAATTAACAACCAATAATAAATAGATTATTGAGAAAGAATTATTAAAGAAAACGAAACCTTAATTTTGAAACTTTTAGAAGAAATTTACAGCAAAACAATTTCATAATTTAAAAATAGGATAACGGCCATTTTCTTGAATTTACATCTGTCATATTTGCTGTCATTTATTCAATCTGTTTTGTCCAATTATCAGCTCGATAACTGGGATTCGGTCCTGTCCTCGTTTAACCAATCTCTCCATTTATCCCGGTCTCGAGCCGACACGTCATCCAGTTGTGCACCCCAAGGCTTTGGGCTTCCTGATCTACGCCATCTCTCAAGCAAGCATGCTCTGTCACGCTATCTCCTACCTTAGAATACGTACTACAAAGGACTTTACGAACTTTTTCTTTTCTAACCCGCTAAATAGAGTTCATGACTGTATCGTCGTCCTTCTACACATACGCAGCCAAAAATTCTCACTAAGTCTTTCCTCTCGAAACCGCCTAAGAGCTCTGACAAGACCACGGTCCTGTACAGCAGCAGTTTAGAGGTCACGGTAAGGTTTATGGATTTAAATAGTTTTAACATTCTATAGTAGGCTTCATTGGCTTTGAGCAGTTACGTAGTTCTTCTTTTATGTTGTTAAAAGAACGAACACAGCGACAAGCATGAGTTAAACGTACTTTGGTTGCTTGAGCTGAAGCTGTTGCAAAGTGATCCTTATTTTTATTGTTTCGCCGTTTTTATAATAAATGGACACGTTAGCAAAATTTTCTAATTTAAGACGATATCAATTCATAGGGTTTCCCTAAGCACCCAATGCAAACCGAAGAAAGTTACGACCGGTATAGGTTTCATGGTTGCCAACCTCTTTTAGCTTAAATTGGATAAGTTGGACAGGGATACCAATGACTATATTCTACACGAGTTAGTCAAGGACACGATCATGTGGAAAGAAAATGATGTGAGCTTTCCACAGTGAGCTTGACGATTTAACTCCAATAGACATTTGTTGGCATTTAAACAATTTTATATTTATATTTTCATAGATAATCCTTTAAAATGAATGTCTAGGACATCTCACACGACATTTGTTTAATTCAAATTAAAAAAAAAGGACCCTCTTCTTCTACAACTGAATTTTCAATACCAAAAACGTCAACCATCTTAAAATATCAATCAAAAATGTGAATTCTCATCCTCACATTAATTTTAAAACACACATCAAAAAAATAAAATAAAAAAGTAAAACGTAAAATTAATCAATCATAAAAAGTGTCAATCGTTTTATTTTCCCGGATCATTAATATAACAATTTGTAATCGTAGTGTTTTTGTAATCCTATCAAGTCTACTCCATGCTTTAATTTCCAATCGATTTTCTTTCTTCAATTTGATATCAAACCAAAAAAAAAAAAAAACAAAAAAAAAGATTCTTATTTCTTGTTTCAATTTATTATCCTATCAAAATGTTGAAAGATAAAATATTTTTATCCTGACAGTAAAAATAACTACACAACGAACATTTTCGGACAGTTTTGACTAAAATAGCTTATTCTATATTTGAACACCATAAAATACACATAACTGTGTTTGAGAAATAAGATGTCCTTGGTGGATTCGCCATTGTCTTTGTATTTGGAACGTGAACATTATATTCGATTTTGATTATGAAAATAAAGTAAACATCTCGCTTATTATCCTGTCAATTATATCTATTTTATTTTTTTTATTTCTTCTATCTTTAGGACCTATGGGATTTTTTCTATATCCTTAAAATACATACATAATTCTCGAATAATATAATCTTCATCAGCAATTGAATGATTTCCATTTGATTTGAGTACATGTGATTTCAAAGGACAATGATGCGACCATAGACCATAATGGTCAGTATAATCATTTGACTGTGGGAAGGTCTTCCTTTTTTTTGTGTGTTTATACGAGTTTATTCGCCTTCAAAGGGCGGTATAATAATTTTGAAGGACGAAGAATATATTTTTGATAGCGTGATACATTCAAAATCGATTAAGGTCATACAATTCGAATGTGTGTGCGAGTGTGTGTGTATGTGATTTGTTCTCTTTTGGGTTTTGCAAAAATAGAAGAAACAACAACAAAGATAAACAAATTGAATGTCCTTGTTAAAAATATACGAGTTTAGTATAGTATCCTGCTGAAAGGAATAAGATGTTCAAAATACACACATAATGTTGGCGATAATAATGTTAGAGATTGCTATAACCATAAATTTTATGTTCAACAGCTGCTGCTACTGTTACTGTTACTGGTGGTGCTATTGCTATCCAATGCCACTTAGGAGACTCATTTTTATTTAACTCCAAGATGCCTCCGGGATAACCAAGGTTTATGGGTGATGGTGATGGTGATGTTAGGTTTCTGTGTGTTTTGTTAAATAACATGATGTGGGAAATATGTGTTAGGAGACATTAAAATTGAGATTTTATGTAGATCATAAAGATTATTTTATTTTTTTTTTCGTTTCTGAAAGTTATGTGTGACAAATCTGGTAATAAGTGATTATAATGTCCAAATATGAATTAGCAGTTGGTTACCTTAATCAAGGTTAATTAGTCAAGAGTCGTTTTTATCAAATGAATAACTCGGAGGGCATTATGTATTTATTTTACTTTCACATACATTTTTTGACATCTAAGGAGTGTCAAGGAAATTTGTTTGATGTTACAATAAAATATTTTTTGAAAGTGAAATAAGTCCAATTTTGCTGAACATGCTAGGAGTTTCAGCAAGGAGATTCGCTACTATGAGACTTTTTCAAACACAGGTGCTACCACACAAAGGATAGACATCATAAGTCACTTCCAACGTGTCTTTATAGAGTCTATCACGGCGACTGACAAAAAAACGAAACTATTTGGCCTTGCAGCTAACGTGGATATTGATAGCAACAACTTTGGTGCATATGAGGAGTTCAAGCACTCGAAAAACGAAGGTATGCTCTTCTGTGTGTGAAAAGGGTATTAGCAAACTGTAGACAAAGATCTCCATGTGGTTCAAGAAGTTAACACACATCAGAAATATATAGTCGACCACGTCGAACGATTGGACAACAATGCTCCAGGCCCCTGGTTCCAGACAGCAACCTTAGTTTTAAGGACCTAGCAATCTCAGATTTAAGAGCCTTTAGTTTAAATGACTGCAGGCAATCTGCTCGAAATCGTAACCGATAGAAATCCAACGTGAACTGGAAACATGATAAAGTACATAATACAAAATCCATATTTCGAAGAATTCATGAACATTTTCTTTCATTTAATTAATTTAACATTAAATTTTGCCTTGAACTTATTCATGATCCGAAAAATTACATGAGCTACAACGATTGTTCTCTGTTCCCTATAAGCAATAGGAGAGACACTTTTCATAGAACCATTTAAGGTTGTCTTAAATTCATGTGAAATTTTGTATCGGGTTTGCAAATCAACAAACTTAATAATTAAAAAACAACAATTTGATTCAGTTCACCATGGCGTATGAGTGATTTTTTTCTTGCCTTGTATGAGAAAATCCCATGTAAATCAAATTCAAAAACAAAAAATTTCAAAAGCTTTGTTCGTTGTGTGAACTTTGCTTTCCAATTAAAAATGTTGTCCTATGATTTTCAAAAGAATAAAGTTTAACTGTGGAACTGGACAAAAAAAAACAAGGACGCAAAATAAAGAGTTTGTTTATTCATGATGGTATCTTTTCAGTGGGCGTGAAATTTGAACTTGATTTATCCACAGAGTTTTTTTTTTGTGGAAGCAACAAAATTTAAAGGGGTATCCTTTGATATCGAAATAGTACATAAAAAAAAACGAAGATAAAAACGATAACAAGGCAATGAAACCCAAATTCTTAAGATTTTTTTTTTATTTAAAAAGGAATTACACGTGCGGTATAATTTCCTCTCAAGGCCTTTGATGGCCTTAAGGGCAAATAATGTTAAATTAAAAAATAAAATTGAATAATTGAGAATCCGGTGGGTATTACTTTTTGTTAGCTTGAGCAAGTCTTTTGAATTATGTGATTTTCACACCCCTTGGATCATTTCAAATAGACTCTTTTTTTATCCTGAAAGGATTAATAAAAAAACACAAGTGCATGGAAAAAAGTAAAACAAATTAGGAATGCACACAGAATCCAATTAAAAAAACACAGAAATTATACTTCAAATAAACAAAAAATGAAAAAAGAGGAATTTTAGTGGGCCATTCATTGGAATGCTCATTTTCAATCCTTTAGAAACACAGTTCTACCTTAGGCCCAAATTGCAGTTGATATAAATATAAATATCCTTAAATCAAAAAGCTTCTCCGTTGGTGTTTTTGGTTTTTTGGGCATTTAACGTTTATTGTTTGCAGTCTAACATTTTAACATTTTAAACTCCAAGCAATGTCTGATGGAATTAATTACTGAACTACAGCCATTTGCTGAAATATTTATACATCAGCTTCTTAATTTTTCAATATAAGCTTATAATGTATCTTAAACCTTATTTAAGTTTTCTTCTACCTAAAAAAAAGTCATCTGATCTAAAAATAAAATTGGGACACTTGGGCGTATACGCACTTTTTTTAATGTTGGACAAAAATGTTCGTTTCTTGTTCGCATGTTGGATGAGTTAATTAATCACACCACATGAAAGGTGACGAAATACATTAAAGAGGGATTCTATAGGGAAGTAATACAAATATACTTCCTGTCTAAATTAACTAGGTCAAGTGGAATGAGTAATGTGAGTATGACATCAAAAGTAATTTGTTCTAATTAAAGTCTTAAATGTTACTCTTTTTTGAATAAAGTCAATTGGATAAGAAAATAGAATCTCAAAGCCAAAATAAATTGTTCCTTATTCAACAGTCAATAGTTATCCAGACAATTACCTCTGGATTCTTAAATAATAGCTATAAACCTTTTTCCATATGCAAAACAAATGTGTCAGATCATAAAATATGTTAAGCTTCTGTGATTAACTATGTATCTTTTACCTAAATAAGCTTTCTTTCCGTTTATCGTTTGTATCAGAACCACCCCCTTTTATTCCACTATACAGGCAATATGCCATTCCACGTATCGAGATGGTCCTTTGGATTTATTGGTTTTTGACCACCCCCAATTAGGAGCAATAACTTTTCTGGTGTCATGGAAATGAGAATATTTTCCGTTTTGATAATAATAGGTAATAATATGCCATGTCCTTTATGGCCAGATTTTAGATGTACATTGTTGTCTAAAAGGGTCTCTCTGATTGATTAGATACATTTGTAGGTATGGTATACTTAACTTCTGTAAAAAAAAAATTAAAGGAATGTCTTACCTTTTTCTGTTCCAAAAATTACTTTCTCTCTTGAGTGGAGTCAAAAATATTTCAAACAAAAAATTAAATTAAATTCACATTATTTGACAATTTCCCAAATGAAATTCCTTGGAAAACTGACTTGGTGACATTCCTTTGTTTCCCGCGCTTCTTTTTTTATATATTTAATTTTTCCTTTTTGTGTGTGTTTGCTTTAACACACTTTTCCACTTTACTTTAATAAAATGTAATATGATAATTTTCTTTTATTCATACACACACATTCCGAAAATTTGCACTGAATACACTCTCACGAATTCTTTTGTATTTAAGAAACAAAAAAAGGAACAAAAACAGGATACAAACAAAAATCACTTTAATCCAGCAAACATTCAACAATTTTTGAATGAGAATACTCCTTTTTTTTACAATTCTTCTCGTTCTCGATTTCGTTTGGTTTTTTACCTTTTTTGCTCTTTTATTATTTTTACATTTTATTTTATTTGGTTTCTTTTATATCAAAGGACAAGAATTCATTAGACTCATTCAATCGCACAAGGATACACAAAATTTAAAATTTATGTTTGCTCTTTTTTTTTATTAGGAAAAGCGATGAAAATTTTTCTTTTGATTGATTCAGTTAGTTGATTTCTTTGATCCTTGTTCGAGTCGAGAACCGTTCTTATCGCAACGCACGCTATCACAGTAATAAATGGTGTCCTGTTCTGCAATCAAGTGGTAGGTCTAAGGACTGTTTGAAGTTACTCGTTAAAATGGTTTCTCTCTCGTTATATCTCTCTCTCTCTTCGTTAAGTACGATAGTAATTTGACCTATTTTCAAGCACGCGCAGAAAAGTTCCTATAAAAATGAAGAAATGTGTATAAAAAGTGTCCAAAATTACATGCTGATGAGTACCAAACTTGACATAAGTTCAAGTTGAATTTCAATGGGAAGTTGAATGCACAGGGTTGTTATAAGAGTTCATATCTGACTACTAATTACATTTTGAGAAATGTTGGCCCAGTAAGTGAGGATGGACGATTCGGAAGACGTTACAATCATGAACTGTATGCAATCTAACTGGAAGCACTTGTAGTGAAAAAAATTAAACTCGATAGACTCCGGCTGTTCACCTAGCTCGCATGAATGAAGAGGAATCAGCTTCCGCAAGAGGGATGATGTAGACCAGGAAGCTTGAAGCCTATGGAGGTGTGCAACTGAGTGGCAGGTGTCGACTAGCGATCGGGATAAATGGAGAGACTTGTTGAATTAGGCCAGGACCGTAGCCCGATTGTTGAGCAGATAATGATGACGATATCTTATGTCATATTTGAAAAAGTACAGAATCCAAGGGATCAACTCCACATTTTTTTAGAAACAGACCATAATATCGGCCCATTTCTTACCGTTGTCACAGTTCCAAGAGGCAACAAGAAAAACTATGGACCTCGAAAGCAGGAAGCCAAATTGAAACGTAGCTAAACTGCACTAAAACTATTAATAAGGAAAAGATTTAACGAGTTAAAAAAGCCAAGTCCAAAGTCGTATGCAAGACCAGTTTAAGAGATGATTAAGTTCATTAACCTCTTGAGATTTTGTTACTTCCAAGTATACCATTTCTGATTTTTGCAATTCAATTAGAAACCTACATACATTTATTCGAATGAGAGGAGCGCTGCGGAAATTGGTTGAGTTCCTATAAAATCCTGTTCCCCTCTTCGGGATAGATACCTTCTACTATATGAGTACTATATTCTTTTGTTTTGGTTTTCATGCTTTGAAGTGTCTGCTCTGAATGAAGGATCCGCTTTCTGTGTCACCAGACACGCATTGTTTATTTTCACCTTTTTGGCGGGGGGATGTGTGTGGGTGGGGGTTAAAGTTATTGTTAGGAGTATCGCGCGACTCACGTGGTTTTTCCTCATCGTGCTTTCCTAAGAGAACTCCCACAAGGATATCATTGTATAGAAACCTACGCGTAACACACAATCAAAAGTACTACACATGTTTTATAAGTACATTTGTGTGTATAGAAGTCTGTACAATGTACACACTGTCAGATTTAATATGTATTTATAGTTTCCCTAAAGAAATATTGACAGGATAAAAATGATAAATTTGATATTTTGACAAGAGTGACAGGGTTTGTTTTGTAATCCTTTATCAAACGTGCTGTACGTACAGCATGTTGTTTAGAGAGAAAGTATACACACCCACACACATTCGTACATCAATGTGCCAAATAAACCACAAACCGTTGAAAGGATGATAAAAGGTATTAACTCTGTTTACTAAATGGGACAATTGGGATATGCTTGACCAAAGGATTCAAAAAACAACACCCCAAAATGGCTCCGAGGAAGGGTTAACATTCCTTAAAAATAAAAAAAACAGACAGAAGACATACTCGAAAGTCTCCCTTGAGGTTTGAATAATTAAGATCCGAATCCAAACCTATGCAAGAAATTTGAACTCTTGTATTATTGATGGGCCTCCGGCTGGCATCGCCACGCCACCAGGCTACCTGACTGCGCCACTAAAACCATTAGAACTTTTGCACAATCGGGCAAAAGAGCAAAAAGTGATTAAAAAGTTTTTGCAAAGTGATAAATCAACTTATCCTCATCTCATCGTTTGCCATAGTTTGGTTATGTCTTTACTTTTGTCTCATTTACAACGTTCTATCCTCTCTCTCTCTCTTACTTTGTGGCTATCTAAGACCAGATATTAAAGTGAGGATGTAAAAAGCTTAAAAAGATTTGTTATGCAAATTGAATTATATTAATTCAAACCTAGAAGAAAGATTATGCTTCGAAACGTGATTCTGTATTTCATCGCATCCATCCCCGTTTGGCACCTCCGGCACCTATCAAATAGAAGTTCTTCGAGCTGATGATGGCTTTTTTGTATTTGGAAAGGAGATATAGTCAATCTTTTGGACATTTGTTTAGCCTTCAGGGCTTAGAAGAACTTAGATGAACTTTTGTAGCTTAGTAATTAAAATCAACGTTGAAGAACTTCAATACTCGAAGGTGTCACGAAAGGTGCGGACGGCGCGGCGGGCCGTGGCTAACGGTGGAAGATTAAAGAGTTTTTATTTGTGAATCATAAGTTTATGGCTGTCATCAACGACTTCTGTCTGCTATGATTTGTCTATTATGGATGAAGAAGGTGAATTCACGCCTCCTAGACATTCTTCAGTAATTTTTACGCAATGACTTATTCATGATTTAAGTCCACCGAAATTCACAAATAAAATATTAAATGAACAAATAAGAGACAACAATCATTTCATTACAAAGACATGTTCCAATTTGGTGTGAAATTTATATATTGACAGTCTCTGCAGACTTGTTCGGATCATGAAATATTCGGAACTGTCTGATTGGTACAGCCTAGTTAAGGAAAAAATAGGGTAACATATTTCAATAAGACAGCTTCAAAACTGAGAATTTCAATTATAAAATCCTTTTTAAGGCTTATAATGCATACCCCCGGAACATAACTGAAGCTAATCAAATTGTGTATTTAGATACATAGGAGCATTTTCTTTTACTTCCTCTTTCAATTGGCATTTTTCTACCTTTTTTTCAAGAGTCACTTCTCTTATTTTTCTTTTCTATATACTTCTATACTAATATATAAAGCTGAAGAGTTTGTTTGTTTGAACGCGCTAATCTCAGAAACCACTGGTTCGAATTGAAACATTCTTTTTGCATTGGATAGTTTATTTATCGAGGAAAACTTTAAGCTATACAAAATTATGCTACGACCAATAGGCGAAATATAGGTCACTGGTCATTATAGGTCTTTGGTCATAAATGGTCTTTGGTCATAAATGGTCTTTGGTCATAAATGGTCATTGGTCATTATAGGTCATTGGTCATTATTGGTCTTTGGTCATAAATGGTCTTTGGTTAATATAGGTCACTGGTCAATATAGGTCATTGGTCATTGTACCTTTGACCTTTGACCTCTGACCTTTGACCTTTGACCTTTCACCAATGACCTGTACAGGCCAATGACCAATAACCTATAATGACCAATGACATATATTGACCAATGACCATTTATGACCAAACACCATTTATGACCAAAGACTAATAATGACCAATGACCATTTATGACCAAAGACCAATAATGACCATTCTCCTATAATGATTCATAATCAATGACCAATGACCAAAGGAGTCTCTCATTTATTGCGATCGTGACGAACGCCATGCCATCGCCACTCAGTTGTGCAAAGGATTCGGACGGTTTGGTCTACGCCGTCCCTCCAAGTAAGGATGGTCTGCCACGCTGTCCCTACCATAAAATGTACTACATAGAACTTTCCGAGGTGGTTCCACTGCTTTCATGCGAGCTAGGTGACCTGCCCGACGGAATCTACCGAGTTTATTTTTTTTCACGACACATCTGAATTCGAGGTAGATTGCGGAATCGTCCTTCCTTACACACGGGGCCATCAATTCTCCTTGCGACTTGCTTTGTGCTTAAGAGGTCAAAGTTTGCTACTATTGACCCAATATTATGATAAATAATATTCAGTACACATAATTAACATATGAACATATGTTTAACTATATCTATACTAATATATAAAGCTGAAGAGTTTGTTTGTTTGAACGCGCTAATCTCAGGAACTCCTGGTTCGAATTTAGAAATTCTTTTCGTGTTGATTAGTCCATTTGTCGAGGAATGTTTTAAGCTAATTAAATTATTAATTAATTAAATATTTAAGCTAAAATTACGCTACTATTAATAGGATCGAAGAATCAGTAGAAAATGTTACAAAAGGAAAGAAAATTATTCATCTTAAAGGGCTTCCGTTCCATTGTCAAAATCGGGTTGCAGAGAAAATCCGTATGTTCTTCAGCCATAATAAAATAAAACCTAAATATCCTTTACGAAGTACTTTAAAATATATATTTTTTAAAACTAAATCTTAATTGCTATAATAATAAATTGAGGCGAAGTCGCGGGGAACAGCTAGTGCATATATAAAATATTTTTTGTATATTGTCTCAAAATAACAATGATCCTTATGATGCTCCTAATTCGTATAATCGGATTACCACAGCATGATGGATGACAGTCTCTGAGAACTAAGATAGAGATAAAGATTGTTCCTTGAAGAATTTTCTAATTGTTTCAGCTGCTGATTTTTTGATTCATACCAAAGAGAAAACACAAATACAAAGAGAACAATTTATTCACAATCACCACAAACACTGATAGTGATAATAGTGGGTGTTCCTGCTTTTATCATTGACATTTTTTTATTTTTTTCCTAAGAATAGATACACCAATACGAGGTAGCCAACATTTAAAATCTACAAATTGTCTTTGGGCTTTTCTGCGAATCTTCAGAGAAATTTATTTTCCCTCGGAATATTTATTTCTCTCGAAATCTTGAAATCAATTTCTCATGAACAAAAATCCAATCCAGAATGAAAACCCGAATTTCTCTGGAAGCCTTTTTGCAAGATACCAATAATTACTTCCGAGGAAAATCTTTAAACAAAATTCATTTGAAAAAAAACACCCTATATATGACAATTTGGTAGACCGGCAAGTTTGGGTATCCCTATCCATTGCGGCTTTGATTTTGGGACTTAATAAATTCTGTGTCTCTGGTAATAGGATTAATATTTTTGTATTCTTCTTTCTTTCTTTCAAGAAATACAACATTTATGTTTGTTTTGGTTTAAGTATGACAAGATTTGAATTTAATGCTTTATAAAAAGGACCTCAAAGTGTTTTGTCCAATAAAAATCATTCCATCGTATAAAAGGAAGAATTTTGTTGCTCAATTATCTCTGTTTCATGTCATGTAGAGCATAAAAGTCCTTTTCCTCTTTAATACGTTTGTTTTATTTTGTATGGATTTAAATTTTAATAAAACTGCTTGAGGCCATCCGAGGCAAGTGTCAACAACCTTTCATCAGAATCAGAATGCACTATAATTACACTGTGAATGTGCATCAATACTTACAACATTTGCAAAGGATATTGTATACCAAAAGGATACCAGGAGTAGGTATATGCTTTTGTCGTTTCGCCGTTCGGCGTCGGTCGTCGTTGTTGTCGTTATTTAAGTACATTCACTTCATTTCCCTTCCACTCCCTCTTCATATAGTTAAAGTACCTATCAACAATGATGATGATGATATAATATAATTGTTATACAGTTTGCAGTTTCGCTACTGGAATGGGATCAGATTGACGACAGTGACGACTACAAAAACCGAGGATGGGTGATGCATGCGGCACAAAGGCGGACTGATGCTTTTAACCCAATTCCGCACTTCAGTGATGTAAACCAATACGAAGTGGAACATTTTCTTCGACAATACTCGCATTTTCATGTGTAACGCAATAAGGATATCACCATGACATCCTGTTTACGGGGAGTTCATTTCCCTTTTTGCCTCTGTAACCTGTGACAAACAATGGTTTATCGTAGTTGTTCCCAATGTAATGTAAATATATGTATAAATGTATATGAATGTCGGTTGCGTAAAAGTAATAATATGTTATTAGATTTGATGGAATGGTAATTTAATTTTGAAAGGCGTTATTGGAACAGTGGTTGGTTGGAGTGATGATAAAGACATTTTTAATTTAAAAAAAAAATACTTCAGAATAGAATTTGTGAATATGGAAAATGTAATTTTTACAACAAAAGTAGCACGTATACGCCCTATTGCACCACTTTTATTATCGTTTCAAGAAAGAATACAATAATACCTTCTAGCTTTTAGTTTAAACTTTTCATTACAACAAGTGTTAGAGAAACCCTTCTTTGGAAAATAAATAACTTTAAAACAAAACGAAAGCAAATAAACATTTTCAATTATTATACAACACTTCAGATAAATTTTTATTGAAATATATTATTTAACTTATATTAATTGAATTTTATGTTCTTATATTTTAATAAAATAACAAACAAAAAGTATTATTTTTAAATTTGTATATCTTACGTAAGGAAAATATAAAGCAAAGGAAATAAGAAAAAAAAACGAAAAACAAATCGAAATACAAAAAAAAATAAACAATATAATCCGAATATTATTATTCTTGAATTAACACTTAAAACACATGTTTTTTTTATTATTTATATTTTGTTTATGTGTAGTTAAATATAAGTAAAAAAAAAATTAAGAAATATATTTATATAAATTGATTTTGTTATCTTTTTTATGTTTTTTGATTTAAAATAGAAAAAAATAAACACGAGAAAATAAATATTAATAAACTTGTATTCTTTTCTTTAAAATATCGTGATAAGTAACAATTTTTCTTGTGTTTTATTTTTAAATGTTGTGACCAACAATGTTAGACAAATTAAATACCTACAAAAAAATGACACTTTTCTAAACTTTTCATGTACTCGTATGTAAATTAATAATAAACACAATAATTATAATGATAATATTTATAAGACTTAACATTTAAACAAAGAACAAAAAAAATACAAAAAAAAAATAAAATAATTGAATAATAAATTATACTCCAATTCACACTCTCAAATAAAGATTATAATTATAACAAAGAAAAAATAATAATAAAAGAATTAAAATTCAGATGCTCCCTTATTGAGGCGGCTGACTGGATCTCCTCGACTTGTCCTTGTCTTTATCTTTTCGTCCGAACAAACGGAACATGCCACTACGTCGTTCTTCTTTGCTTTTGCTTCCTTTGACACCGGAAACAGATGAAATCGATTGTGCCTCACTTTCACTGGAGCTTTCTGCCG
Source organism: Scaeva pyrastri (assembly GCA_905146935.1). Classification (NCBI taxonomy): domain Eukaryota; kingdom Metazoa; phylum Arthropoda; class Insecta; order Diptera; family Syrphidae; genus Scaeva; species Scaeva pyrastri. The sequence continues at coordinate 75,978,234 of LR989929.1, forward strand.
ATGCACGGGAGATGTTAATTGAATCTGGTTGCAAGGATACTGGTCGTGCATTTTCATAGCGACTTGTTCCCCAACCTGAAATTGTGTAAATAAACATTTAGTAAGCAAAAAGATGACATATACAAATTTCTGGGTTAGGTTAGGTTTTCTAGTTGTTTGAACATGCAAGAGAGGGGAAAAGTAATTTTATTAGTAACAAAAGAAGCTGGAAACAAAATAATTTAAAGCAATTTCTACAGGAAATCATTTCATAGGAAAGTTGTAAGAAAATTGTGCTAACTATTGGAATTATACTAAGAAACCCAATTACATATCTTATAGTTAATTTAGTCCTGTAACAGTTTTAGGGAATACTTAGCGTGATATGATGGTTAATAATATAAGTATTTTATCACTCTTTAGGGGTAAAGCTAAAATAACTACAAGCTCGTTTAAATGGAGACTATTTTCTTTTAAACGATTGACCAAGATACCTTGAGCGCTAGATTTAAGGTATGAACGGGTCAATTTCACCGATTGACCTGTAAAGTAAATAAAGTTTGTTAAGATCATAAGGCATTTTTCCAGATAGAAAGAGTTAAATTCGTGCAAAATATTTTCTGTTTTCCACACTCCAGAGATTAAAGATCTAACTACATAATCAAGATTAGAAAAATACGATCTCGCTCAATCGATTCTAATGATTGTAATCACTTTTTTTAAGAATCAGAGCGAAGAATAAAAACACACACACCAAAAGTACATAGTTGCTCATTTCAATAAGCAAAAAGAATTTATCTAAATTTAATAAGAATCAGAACAATATCTAACCAGCGACGTCAGCACTACTGATTCCCATATAACTTGGATTGGTTACTGAATTATTATCCGGTGAATAATGCCACACTGTTCGGCTGGTGGTTGTTGTTGTTGTGGTTGTTGTATTAATGTTATTATTTGTATTGTTTCCATTATTGGCATCGGCACCACCTAAAGACATTGATGTTTGGACTGTAGTTCTTTTGGTTGTGCTACCAACGCCAGGTCCCATATTATTGTTGGTATTGTTTTCGACGCGGTTAATATCTGTTCGGGCCGATGAAGCAGATGAAGATGATCGTTTTTGGGGTACTCCTTGAAAATTCTGATGTTGTTTGGTGCTGTTGTTGTTGTTGTGTTGTGTACCGAATGTACTAATTCTTTGGTGTCCTCCTAGGGGGGGCATTGTTGTGGGTAACGGTGGTGGATTTTCTGTTATGGGATTTTAAAGATTAAAGGTAAAGCGATAGGGAATTTAGACTTTCAGTAAAAAAAAATAGTTTTACGAGTCCGTGTTGAAGTAACTCTAGGGACTTTTCTTTCAACTAAAACGGTGTTCGGTAAGTTTCAGAAAAAACATACATTTAAACTGGTCATTTTCATCTTTTTTGACACTCATCAAAAATCTTCTTATTGTTTTTAAATTGAAATGACATGCATTTCCCTTCTTAAAACATTATTTTCAACTAAATCTTACCTGAATGCCTTGTTTCCATTGAAAAGCCACGTATGTCTTCGTTACCATTTGGAATGCCACTTAATCCTGGAGGAAGTGTGGATGATTGTAATCTTGACATACTTCCGAAATTAGCGTTTACATCTGAAATATCTATACAAACAAAATAACACCTCAAATAAAAATCAAATTCATTATCAATTTCAAAAACGTACCACTTCCGACACTATTACGATTTCTCATGAGTACCAAGTTATCCGTGCTTTGTCGGTGTGGCACTGGTGGTGGTGCACCTCGTGGTGGTATTGGAGGTTTTTGTTCGTTGAATCCATAAGATCCAGTTGGGGAGGCGGGTTGATGTACAGGTATCTGAAAATTATACAAATTGGAACATATGCAAATGATTGCTCTTCAGCAAAAACTATTTTGTTTAAATCATACGCTGGCTTGCTGTGAATACTGTTGTTGTTGTTTTTGCAGGAAATTCATTTGTGGCGTTGTCGAGCTACTCCCAGACAAACTACTGTTTATCGAATCGTTTCGACTGCGACGCTGTGAATCAGGCGATGATGCTCTGGAACTCATGGGCGAATCAATTTGGCTGGCGATCTTGATATCTGGGAAACTGTTTGATTGCTGTGAAATGAAAGACGTTAGTAAAATATTTTAGGATACGAATATTTATTCAACTTACTCGAACAGACTCATCATAACTTAGGAGTTGTAGATTTGGAGGCAAACCGGCGTGGAATGAGATCTTTCTGATCCAATCATTCATCGATTCAAGTTTCGGTGCTTCGAAGAGGAATTCCGATCCGTCGGGAAGCTTCAGTCTGAAGACGTATTTCTTCTTTGTGTAATCTTCAGCTCGTTCACATTTAGCTCCGAGAATATTAACTGGAGCTGTAGCTGTCTTTTGTTGAATGAAATCATTTTCGTCCTTGAAGAAGCACAGAAGCTGACCACAGAGGACTGTATGGAATTGTTTCCATGATCGGACCGGTGCCCGCTTGCCACCTGACTGCAGACCGTGTTTGCGTTCTAGTGATCCCTGAATTTCAACTGGTGGCAAGTCGAATCCTTCGCCCTTACCGCCATTCTTACGGAAGCTTTGTGCCCGTCGACGGGTTGTGAAAGAAGGTGTTCGTTTGGGTTGTTTCTGTGGTACTTTCATGCTTTCAGCTCGTTTAACAGTTGTGTCCGATCCACGTCGCAGGCGGTCGCCAAACACACCAGATGTGGGAGTGCCGGGCCCAGTTACAACGGTCTTTGGTGTTGAGTACTCTTCCTCGAAGGGACTACGCAGAGGATTAGCAACTGGTGATGTTACCATTGGCGAAGAGTAGATGGGAGTTTTTTCAGCAACACCGTTGGCACGATTTTCGTTCTGCTTCTCGGTACGTCTTCGTTCCTCATTCAAACGTTGGAGTTCCTTCTGTTTCAGTATCTCGAGCCGTTCCTTCTCCAAGCGCTCTTTTTCCATTCTCTTGGCAACCTTTTCGTTCTCAACCTGTTTCTTGAACCGCTGTTCGAGGAGAGTTATTCTGCGAATGGCATTGAACTTATCCTCCTGTGCTGCCACTGTCTTCTCAAAATCTTGATGACGTCTGAGTAGATCCTCAACTTGCGGAATGGATTCACCCAATTTGGAGTCTTTGAGTAGTGGCTCGCGACTCGTTATCCAGTTTTCGAGGATTTCAGCTTCTTTAAGGAATAGCCGTGTGTCTAAGTTAAGTTCATAGATCTCCTTTCGCTGTTGGAGAGTCAACTCCAGCAAATCATGGCGCTGCTTCAAAATCTGAATTTTCTCGTCGACTTCATGCGCTAAAAAGTGCTTTTCTTTGATTAACTTCTGGCCGTTGGCTGTAAAATTGGCGAAAGTCTCATCTCGAGCATGTATTTCAGCTGTATGTTCCTTGATACTGGAGAGAAGGGCATCAGCTCCAGCAACAGTTGTAGCTAGCTCCGGAGCGGTGATCTTTGCCAGCATCTCATTGATCCACGCAATAAGCTCTCTATATTCGTCAAAGTAAGACTGCAATTGTTCGGCCTGTTGGAGTTTACCACGGCGCAATTCTGTCTTCTCCCTAAGGTCGGCCCATGCTTCAATCGTTTCATCACGCTTCACTTCGATATGTTCCTTTGCATCAGGATAGATTTCTCCCAATTTCGAAGCTTCACCCAGCACCGAATCGACTTGCTCCTTTATAGCTGACAATTCGGATTCGAAAACAGCATGTTTACGATTCAGAGCTTGAATACTTTCCAAATCCTGTCCGTAGTCTTCAGAAATCAGAGAGGATTCCTTTTCGTTGATGAGGGATATTGTTTCATCAGCAGCTCGATCATAAACATGCACCTGTTTAGCTCCTGCTAGGGCATCTTGACGGGCATTGACTAGATCCTTGAGCTCATCCCACAATTGCTTGGTCTCATCGCGCTTCGACTTGATCGATGATCGATAAGGGTTGTTTTCCTTGATCAAAGTTTCACCACGAGCCAGACATGCTTGAATTCGTCCTTCATTTGCTGTCAGGTTTGATATGAACGAATCAAATGCTAGAATTAACTGTTCTACATGCTCGACATCTTCACCATAATCTTCTGAAGCAGTCACAGTCATTTGGTCGCCTATCCATTCGTGGAGATCTTCTGTTTCTCGAAGGAACTCAAAGAGCTTTTTGCATTCGGCCAAACGCAATTCACGTTCCTTGCACAATTTCAGGAGTTCTTGGTATTGGGAACTCACAGAGGTGTTCTTTGAGTTGATGTTTTGACTGTCAAAGTGGTTCCTTTCGATCAAATTCGTTGCCAAAGTGTTGACTTTCTCAATGGACGAATTGAATGACTGCAGTTCTCGATGGAGAACCTCGAGTTTCTTGATATGTGATTGTACTGAGGACTCATCGCGACCATAGTCTTGGGAGGCAAGAATTGGACGTTTTTCTTTTATCCAAGCTTCAGCTTCGTTGGCTTCCACATAGAACATCTGGCTCTCCACAGCATCTAGCAATCGCAGACGACGTATGCTTGCCAAATCTCTCAAATTCACTAACTTCGATTGGAGAAGGTCACACTTGGACTTTACCTGATCTCTGGCAAAGTGTTCTTCCCGCATCATTTGTTGGCCACGTTGTATCAAGGCGAGAATAAGAGGTTCTTGTGACAGTATTTCTGCTTCCAGTCCTTGGTGTTTTTTCTGAAGAACTTGTACAGCGATCAGACTAGTTCCAAGATCAGTTGATCCAGCAACAACCTCCTTTTCTGTCAGCCATTGAAGTTCGTCCTCAGCGTCACGCATAAACTGCTGGAGATTCAACGAATCCTCAAGGTTTTCTCGCCTTATAGCAATTGGTTCGTGAAGACTTCGGTACCGCTTAATAGTTGCCATCGCTCGGTCGTGGATCTCATCCTTCAAGAAATGGTCAGCCTGCAAGAACTTTTCAGCTTTTTTCTTCACCTGATCACAGATTTCGTTATGATGGGTCACATCTGCCTCCAGACGCTCATGTTTCTTGATTAGATTATTCACAGCTGCCAGATCCTTGCCGTAGTCTTCACTGGACAAATGCGATTCGACTTCGTCCATCCAGTTATTGAATTCGTCCATGCTCCGATTAAAGGTTAGTGCATCGTAGGCCTGGTTTAGTTTGTCCTTCTTCTCCTTGCAAGCTTCGGTTAATTTTTCCCAATCAGATTCGAGCATTTCCAAGTGCTTGGATATCTCAGTTTTGGCATAGTGATCATCCTTAATTAGACCTTCACCCTCAGCAATCACATCCTTAACTCTAGAGGCGTTGCTTACGAGTTCACTATCAAATGCTGTGTGTTTCTGGATCTTACTCTGCAAGTTACTTGGCTCTCGGTAATTCTCATCGATGGCGATCTGCATCTTTTGCACCAACCAACGATCGATTTCGTACAAACTACGAAGGAACTCCTGCAGCTGCTTGGATTGTGTTAGCTTGAAGTGGCGTTCCTGTGAGAGTGCGACCAACTTTTGCCTGCGCTTAAGAACATACGACAGTTTGTCCCTAATGATCGCAGCATCCTTGGGATCACTCTCGAGGATTGACTTGGCGAACTTCTCTAGCTCATTAACATTATCTGACTCGAGGAGCTTCTCGAAAGCATCGTGCTTTTTGATCAATCTGTCGACAGCTTGGTATGAATCTCCAAGATCATCGTTGTTAAGAAAAGCTTCTTTATTGGCTAGCCAGTTCTCCACTTGTTCCATTTGTGATTTGAAAAGCTGCAACTGATGTGCTTCTCTCAACCTCTTGGCACGATCGTTCCAAGCATCGTGCAGAGTCTTATGCAAATCCCCAAGAGTCTTAAGGTATTTCTTAGCGTCATTTGACTTCTCCACGCTTACCAAACTCTCTCCGTGTTTTTTCAAATCCAAGAACGCCTTATCTCGGCCATCGATTTCTGCCTTACGCTCTTGATGCAGCTCTAGCTGAGTTTCACACTCTGTGATTGTCATTGGGGCTTGAGCTGCATTCATCTTCTTGATTATGTCATTCACCCAGGATTCCAGCTCCTTAACGTCTGAGACGAACTTATGCACATCATAAGCGTCATTGAGTACGTCCCGACGTTTGATACTGAGATCCTGGAGATTGTTCCAAGATTTTTTCAGCTCGTCCAGCTTCTTATCGATGTCTTGCAAGCGATCGGGATATTTCTTTTTCAGATCCATGGCATCACGTTCGTGTTCACTGATTTTTTGCTTCACTGCGGTCATATCGCGTTCCAAAGCATCTTCCCTACGAATCAGGGTCTCAACAGCAGCTAAATCACGGCCTGTGTCTTCAGAGCTCATTGCAAGTGCCTTTTCAGCTATACGGTCCGATGTGTCATCTACATCTCTGTTGAAGACGTGGATTTCATTCGCACCACCCAAAAGTGCACGGTAAGCGCTGAGAGCTCCTTGGAGATGCCTCCAGCGACTGTTGAAGTTATTTCTCCTCTTGTCGATGTTCTTTGTTTCAGCCGGCACTTCTCCTTGGTGAATCAACTTGTCTGCCAGTTGATTGATGTGCTTCACGCGTTGGTCATCAACTCGCATATCAGAGTCCACATCATCGAGTTTTCTCATCAGTGCATTGCAATGCTCAAGATCTCGACCAGTGTCACTGGCTTGAATCATCATCTCCTTGTCACGTATCCATGCCTCGATCTTGTCCAATTGGTTATTGAATTCTAAAATATCTTGAGCTTCTTCCAAGCCTCGGCCTCTGTTGTCCAATTCTTCGAGCAAGCTCTTCCAAGCCGATACAACTCTTTCGATGGCTTGCTTGATTTCCGGTGATGACTCATGTTGCTTTCCAATCAAAATCAATCCAGTTTCTTGAATTTCCTTGATCCTTCCCTGATTGGCGGCGATTTCCGCTTGGAATGCCTGGTGTTTCTGCAACTTTTTGATCTTCTCATCTAAGTTTGATACTTCCGAGTAGCTTGCTCCATCGGCTTCCAGCTTCTTCTTCTTCTCCGATATCCAGGATTGAGCCTCAGCACAATCTCTCACAAACTGGGCATAGAGAAGAGCATCTTCAAGTTTATAATGTCTCCTCTCGCACAGGTCCTTCACTCTTTGACGACGTTGCAGGACACCCGTGAGAATTCCTTGAATATTGGCACTGTCATAGTGACGCTGCTCAATCAATTTACGGCCATGATCTTGCAAGAGCGCAACCTTGTCTTCCTGTGTCTGAATCACACGTTCGAATTCATCGTGCTTCTTAATTTGGTTCTGTACATCTTCCACAGTTTGGCCAAAGTCAGAACTTGTGAGCGCTGCTTGCTGTGAACTGGATAGATTGTCAATTTGTTTCGCATCACGTAGGAAACAGAACAAATCGATCTTTTGCTCAAGCATAATTTTCTTCTTGTTCCAAGCAGCGTGCAGTTTCTGACGTTCGTCCAACATGGCAGAGCACTTCTCCTCAACCTCAGCGGCAGCATAGTGTCCAGTTTGGACCATGGAATCGCTTAGTTCATTGAGGAATCGGAATTTCTCTTCTCTTGCTTCGATTTCACCATAGATAGCATCATGTTGAATTTTTAGCGCAGTGGCTCCAGCTGCATCACTTACGTGTTCTTCGGCTTGAAGTGCGGCTCTAAGATTTGAAGACCATGACATAATGTCTCGTACGTCAGTGAGGAAGGACTGAAGATCGGAACTGGCTGCTAGTCTATCTGAACGTGCACCAGATCGTTCCTTCAACTCATTCCATGCTGTTACTACTTTGTCTTGCTGTTGTGCGATTGCACTGGCGTTTGATGGATATTTGGCTTGAAGACGTACTGAGTCTTCAACAAGCACTTGGAGTTGGGCTTCCAATGCAACCAAGTCATTCTCGAATCCTTCATGTTTCCTGAGAAGAGCTAAAGCTGAGTTCAAGTCCTTACCTAGTTCTGATGAAAGAGCGGCGTTCTTGTCTTGAATGCGGAACAACGCTTCTGCAATGTCACGATGGAAGCGATGAATTTCACCAGCAGCGTGGAGTTTTTGCTCACGCTGGTTCAAAAGCTTCAGTAGATTCTCCCAGGATGATCTTAAAAAAGAATATATTATAAAAATATAATCAAGCTTCGGAGGCTTGTTCGACTTACCTTAATTGTTCTTGGCGTTTTTCGACTTCAGGAGCATATGGGCTGTCAGTCTCAACTAACTTCTTAGCGAGTACTTCGCACTGGTTAACCCTGTCCGACCCAACTTCCACGCGATGCTTGAGGTCGTCAAATTTGTTTTGGAGTAGCTAAAAACAAAACCATTTGAGACTTGGGAAATTGAAACAAATTTTCAAAAACTCACCTGCAAGTGTTCATAATCCTGACCATAGTCTTCCGACGATGCAGCTTGGTCCTGCTCTCTGATCCATTGTTCTACCTCAGCCGATTCCAAGAAGAACTCGTGCATATACAAACTTTCCATCAATCTCATCTGGCGCTGCGTTGCCAACTTCTGTAAACTTTTTAGCATTTTTTCGATCAGTGCCTGTTTCGAGGACAAGATCTTTCCATCGGGATGACCAGCGGTTACCATCGCACCACAGTTGTGACCCATTTCGGTGACAATTCCTGAATAAGTGTCCAGTTCCAGTTCGATTGCTTTGTGTTTAGTCAACAGCTTGGTCGCTGAATCACGATCGCGACCATAGTCCGTCGATCGGAGAACATTATTTTTCTCTCCCAACCATGATTCTATTTCACCAGCCTCTGACAAATATTGCTGTGCCTTGAGGGACATTTCCAGCTTCTTAGCGCGATCATTGGTGTTGCTTTCAAGATCCGACCAAGCCTTCTCTAGTTTATTGCATAGGTTCTTTACCTTCTCCTTTTCAGGATGATTCTGATCAACCAGTTTCTGTGCTGATTGAAGCGCTCTGGATATCATTGGATGATGACCCTTTATCTCTGCTTCCAACTTCTTATGTTTCTTATGCAATGACTGAGCTTGATGTAAGTTCTGTCCGAGTTCCTTGGAGGTTGCCGCTGGCATGTGCTCGTTTATCCATTGCATTTCAGCATCAAGCTCAAATACAAACTTGTGATAGTTCAAACTTTCCTCTAGCTCTGCACGTCGCTTCCTGATCGGGTCCTTCAATAGATGGAACCGATTTTGAATGTCCTTGGTTTCATCTTTGATGTTGTCTGCATTGAAATGACCTTCATGTGCCATTTCCTCTCCAGATGAAACCAATTCTTCAATTTTTTGTTCCCACAGGGTGATTTCGGACTCCAAAATATGGTGTTTGTTTATTAAATCCTTGCAGCTGCGCAGATCATGACCAACATCTTTGCTCTTGAGGGCGTTGTCCAACTCATCAACCTTCTTTTTAGCATCTTCAATCGCACGATTGTGCTCACGTTGCAGGAATGCTTGTTCTAATTTTCGACCTGAAAACAGGATGTTTAAGAAAACAAGAATATTTTTAATTTTCAAAGCCTTAACTTACCCTTATCTTCGGAGATCGTCAGCAGATCTTTCCATTTCTTGTTCAAATCAGTGACCTTGGCTTGTACTTCAGGAACACGATTCTTGGTGGCTACCAAAGACTCAGCGTCCTTATTAACATTCCGTAATTGACCTTCATTTGCACGAAGTTCCCTTTCGAAAGCTTTATGTTTCTGTAGCTTCCTTGGCAGGTTGGATAGATCCTTGTAGCTGTCGTCACCTGCAATCTTTGTCTTATCATTAAGCCAGGTATTTAAGTCGTCAGCTTCAGCAGCAAACTTGTGATAGTCCTTCGACGCTTGCAGAGATCGTTTTCTTTCGAATGCTCGATCCTTAACTGCCTTGCGCTTTGCCAAAACCTGGTTCCTACGATTGTCGATGCTGAAAAGGTAGAAAATCAGTTAATATTTGACGATCATCACAGGGAATCCCTCTTACTATTTCGAATCGTAATGATCATTGGCAATAAGTTTATCAGCATGATCCGAGAAACCCTTCAGAATCTTGTCCTGGGCCATGAGACTTTTTTCGAAATCAATGTGACGCTTAAATATGGCTTCAACTTCGTCCAGGGAATTCTACATAAAGTTATATTGAGAAGAATTCATAGAAAAAAATATAATGTTATCTTACTCCTAAATTTGAATATTCAAGGAATGCTTCATGGCCCTTGGTCGTAGCATCGATCTTGTCGGCTTCACGATTGAATATTTGCAATTCAACACACTGTTGGAGCCACTTCTGTTTCTCTACCCATCCCCTGTGAATGGCATCCTTTTCAGCCTTTAGTCGATCAATAATCTTAACGGTTTCGGCTACATTCGGTCGTCCATCGGTCAATTGATGACCCAAATTGATCACCTCTTCGAATTCATTATCATGTGCTTTTATATCATCTCCTAGTTCATTGTGCTTCTTGTACAAGTTGTTAGCTGTTTCCACATCCCTAGCAACGTCATCAGCATTCAACTGATCTTTGACGGAATCAATCCAAGCCAAAAGTGTTTTGGCGCTGTTGTTGAAGATCTGTTGTCCCACTGCATTCTCAATACGAGCTCTAAGCTCGATTCCTTTAGCATGCACTTGTTTCCACATATCAGTGACTTCTTGCTGGCGTGCGGTTACGTTCGCCCGTTCTGCTGGATAGGCGTTCTTGACTCTGTAAATAACGTCTTGAAACTAATTCAATAAAATATTTGCTTCAAAAAACTTACGAATTTCCCAGGTAGTTTACCCGATTAACCTTCTCCTCAACAGGAGCCAATTCCCTTTCTAGATTCTGATGCCTCCTCTGTAGAGCTTGGACCGTCTTCAAGTCCGGACTGATCACAGCTGTGTCCAGCTGCAACATCTTTTCGCTCATCCAAACCTTGGCCTCATCGCAGGTCCTATTGAATAGTTCTACACTCGAGGCACCTTCCAGAGTCTTTTCCCGTTCAGCCTTGGCATTATTCAAACGCTGCCAGATCTGATGGATCTGCTTCTGTCGTGCAACTATTTTATCCAGCTGTGAATGACCCTGGCGAGTGAAGTTCTGTACAGCAGTGTCAATCTCTTCAACTCGCTTCGAAGCAGCCGAAAGATCGGTGAGGAATTTCTCAAACTTTCTCTTGGCATTCTCAACGCCATCTACCTCGTCTGACTTGATCATTTTCTCCTTGTCTTTCATCCATTTCTCAAAGTCATCACACTCGCGATAGAATCCGAACAGATGGATGGAATCTTCTAGCAGTGCGTGTCGTCGCTGCGCCATTTCTTGTAGCTCATCGTAGGTGACATTGATACGCTTCTGACGTTTTTCCACGCTGTCGGAATTGTCATTGATGTTTGTTGACGAGCGTCTTTTGACCAATGGCTTGATTTGGGACACACTCGACGGTTTGATTCTGCGGACGGGCACAACTTGCCTCACCAAGATTGTTTTCTTGACCTTTTGCTTGGTTTTGACCTTTTCAGGTTTCGTAACTATGCACGCCACTGGCAAAGGTTCAGTCTCCTTGACATAATTTGCTGGTACAAAACCTTCTGTGCCATTGTCCTTGCGAACACACCACCAGTCGTTGTTTGTTTTGTTCTTAAGAAGCATAATCTAAAATGACGTTGGTATTGAAGAAAAGAATTTGGAATGCAAACACAAGAACTTACCTCTCCTTTTTCCATTTTCATGCCCTGTCCTTCGAAGGGAAACATTGCTTTGACATGTGGCAGGAGTTTGGTTTCAGTGACTTTCTTGTGCTCTAGTTTTTCGACGAGCTCCTCTTCCCACACTTCCTTAGGCACAAGGCGAGTTTCGTGTACCCATTCCTCTTGCTCGACCTCAGGCAACTGTTCTGGTTCTGCTGATAGCTATGAAAGAAATAAACCGTTAAATCCTGAATTTCTAGAGAAAATCCTTTTCAATTCTCACTTCTAAAGTGCAAATTCCTGCTTTGATTAATTTTTCTGCCTGTTGGTTGAGGTTGAGAATGTCTCCGGAATAGGCATTCAATTCACCCTGTAAATCACGATGCCTCTGAAGCAGGGCTTGCGCTGAAGGTTCGTCAGTTCCGTAATCCCTCGAGTTCACCAACGCCATCTTTTCGTTCAACCATGATTCGGCCTCATTGGCATCTGTGTAGAATTGATAAGCTTCAGCAGCATCTTCCAGCTGCTTACGACGCAACTCAACTAAGTCCTCAAGAGCCTTCCAGTGCTCTTCCAAGGAATTAATTCTCAATTTGATTTCCGACGATCTTGGATGTTTGTCCGTTATTAGTTTCTTCCCAGCATCACCCATCTGCAGGGATTTCGGTTTCCTCGATTTTATTTCATCTTCGAGAGCTTTGTGTTTCTGTTGCAGGGAAAGAACCGCGCGCAGGTCTTTAGCCGAGATACCTGTCTTACAGATTCTCTGCTTATCCACGAGCCAACCTTCTTCGTTGTCGTAGTCTTCCATGAAGTGGTAGAAGTTCCTCGCCTCCTCAAGACATGCCCGACGTTTTGAGCATAGCGTTAGTAATCTGAAAATGGAACAAAAAAAAAAGTTTAAAAATTTCACCCGTCTATTGGAAAAAGGTGAACACTTACACTTGATAAGCTTTGTCCAACTCTGCTAGTCTCTGCATAAGAATCGCTGCATCTTTCTGATCTTTGTAGGCCTGGCCCAGCCGAGTGAATTTCTTGAGTGTTTCACCAAGAGTATTCACTTGAAGTTCCTGCAGTGAATGTGCCTGAAGAAGTTCCTCGACTCCTAACAAATGAGGTCCCACATCTTCGGAGGCAAACTGAACCTGCAGCTCCTTAATAGCCTCGAGAGTGCTTGCGATTTCTCGCAGCAGGTTCATGAGGTTACTCATCTGTGATAGATTGTATTTGTGGTTCTCCAGCAGTTCCAGCAGTTTCCTCCACTTTTCCATAACTTCGGCTTCGCGTTTTTTCACGCGCTCCTTTCCGTGATAGTTTTCCCTCTCCAATTCATTTGCCATGGCTGTTAGGTCATTGAAACGTTCCACTCTCGCTAAAATATCCGCAGATATCGCTTCGTGTTTCTTAAGCGTTGCATCCACTTGCCGCAGATATCTCGGATCAGATAGAACCTGAATCATCTCCTTCAAATACCCCTCACGCAGAACAGACTTCTTCTCGAACTTATAGTTCAACTGTTCGAGCTTCTCCTGGCGTAACAGCTCGTCGCGCAACGCCACCTCTCGATTGTGTTCGGCGTTTTCCAGCTGCTGCCATGCTTTCTCGATGTCATTGACCAGTTGCCCATCTTGCGGAGTATATTGCGGTTGGTTCAGTGACTTCAACAAAGTGTTGATCGTAAAATACAACGCCTCAATCTCACTTCGTTCCTTATATCTGAAAGCAGAAAACATTTAACTTAATGAACTCCAAGTAGCCGAATTAAATATTTCTTACTTTTCTGGTTTCTCTATAGTTCGGTATTCCTTGAATGACAACAATTCTTTCTGAATGCCTTCAAGGGAATTGGGAAAATCACGTTTCGCCAATTCGATTGTCTTATTCCGGATCCAACTGAGTAAAGTTGTCGTCAGGCGTTCGTAGTGCATTTTCTTACGATCCGCATCCATGAGTTGGCCAACGATCTGATCGGTGAGAAAAAAAAATACTTGTGAGTAAGTATGTAATTAGAAAATCTGAATAGGCGATTGAATTGCAGTGAGTGTCTATGCAACTGTCTGCTGGACACGGTGTATCAATGGATAAGACTCTAAAATACCATGGATTAACTGGAGCATGATATTTATGGTTATTGATACGGGACGGGTCTGAACCGGAGGGCTGCAGCATAACAATCGAAGACGAAATCAGTGGACCGTTTATCGTGGGAGACTAAGGTTGTGCTGAAACGAGGGTCATTGGAAGAAATACATATTTGCGATACCCTACAAATTATTGAAAGCTGCATGCAGTAAATTCCGAATCACAGCACAGCCGCAGCAGCCGTTCCAATAATAATTGTATCGGTTCGTGTTTCGGCATCCGTTGGAAATTTATGAACACCCAAAGGGCCATTTAACTCATTTAAAGATTGAGATACGTTAGCTATGCAAATGGAAATGCATTAATGATTCCAAAGATATGTATTAAGGTGGGTTCATGTGAACTTTGTGTCATCAGAATAGTGTCACAGATAAATTTATGGGTACGTTTTAGCTTGTAAATGTGAATATTTTGGAGGTAACAAGATTGTGTCTGATATGATTAGAAAAGCAAACTATCTTATCTTGTACGTGAAGTACTAGTTGCTTGTCACCATGTGATTCACAAATTCAATTTATTTATTTTATAAGAAGAGATTCATTCCATGTCTGGAAATAGCTCTTTCAGGTGTCTACCATCAAGTGGAGGAGTACATTTATTCCACTTTCAAGGAGTATTGAACATTGAAAGTAGGATTGATTTTGAATGTAAATTTAAAGCTGTGGGTGTTTATTTTTTTTGGATTTTGGAAATTTTTGAAAACTATACTCACGTTGGCAATACGTTTTCCACTTTTCTGTTCATTTTTCATGCGTGCAAATGTGTGATAGTATGAAGCGACATATGTTAAAATTGACTTTTCATCTGGTCGTACACAGTCAACGTCTTCGGCGTCAAGTAAACTGTAACATGTTAAGATTAAATTAAATAAAAATTGATTTTTTATTCAAAAATTAAAAAAACCCACCTTGGAATACCCAAATCATTGGCGGCAACATCGAAGGCATGATTTAGATTGTCGATATTTGAATTTTTCGAATTAACAATTGTACTGTATTCAAAGAGATCAGGACGATGCGAGTGTATGAGGGCATTGAAACCCAAACCAGATCTCCATGATGATGTGAAATCCTAGATACAATACAATTTAAAATAAGTTGTTTTTGAGAAAAATTGAAAGTTCATATATGTTTTACTTTACCTGAATGTTAACACCTGGATAACCATGTGTTTTCCTTTGACACCACAATAGAAGAGCATCTTTGGCTGAACGTTTCTCTGATGATTCGTTTTCTTCATCCTTAATAAAGTCAAGTTAAAAAGAAGTTTAAGTAAATGTGTTTAAAGTTCTGAGATCCTTTGCTTACCACATCGATTTCGATTTCTTGAATTTGAAAACGAAGAATAATTGTCCAAATCAAACCGAGGATCAATCTGGGATTACCATCGACAATGTCTTCAGCACCAATCGATTCAAGGCGAACCTAGGAAAAATGGTAAATTTTATCATAACACACATGTTAATTATATTTCAAGGTCAAGGTCAATAGTAAAAACTTCGAAAATCAACCATAAAACTCAAGAGAGAGATTTAGTGGAAAATCTGACAGCCAGAGCCCTCCATTCCTCCAAACTTTGACAGTTGATTGCAGACATTGAAGTCATTGTTAAATAAGCTGTCATTCACTCGGACTATTTTTCTAAATACCATAATCTGGGATGGATAAAGTGTCCAACAGAACCTGTAAATCACTTTTTATAAAAATGTCAGTTCTGTTCGTCAAAAACTCATATAAGAACTCAACCTTCCCCAAATCACAACTTGGCGGCGCTATGTGTCAAAATGGAAATTCTGCAGTTCGCTTCCTTACGTGAAGGTGATGCGAACTAAAAATGTCATTGACAGTGCACAATCACTTGACTGTTATTTCAATTTTAAAAGAACAAAATTTTTTAACGTACGTACAAAATGTCCCTAACGGTACATGTTTAAGAACTGACAACTACTACAAACAGAACTATCAAGGAATGTCAAAAAAGAGAAAGACTACCTACTTGGCGTTGAATCAAGATCTTTTCCCATCGATCTAAATGCATGACTTAAACTTTCCATTCGAGTGCAATAGTCAAATTCTTGTTTTTCCTCCTTTGTGTACAAGTGTGTACATAAATAAATCAATACATACATATTATACGTAAATTAGTTAGAAGAAAATGTCTTGTCCTTATTTGTATTCCAGTCTCACTGACCCATATCTCTACTCGTTATATCTGGCAATCGTTGGCGGCCGGCACTGATTCTGATTCTGGTTTTAATTCTGGTTATGTTTCTGTTTCTATCCTGGTCTGGTGTGGTCATATAAATCTGCAACATTGTAGCAAATTTTAACTTCATACTTTACTACCTTGCTAACTACAAGACAAATTATAATCTTTACGATCGCAATGAAAGATGCAAAGATACATTGCATCCAGAATTTATTCAGCCCAAACCTAGTGCCCATCAGTTTTTGTGTGCAGTTAATCTGGTGAGTGCAATGCAAATAATAATCTGAAAATACCGGCATTAAAAATTATCCCTGCGTTTAAATCCCAAATCCCAATACAGTGTAGCTTAATAACTTAGGTATATAGGAATATAGCTCCATGGATAATAATTCCATAAAATCAATTTTATAACCATACTGTGCGGCTCGCCACGACGACGACCGGAGCGCAGGGCGGGGAACCGACCAATTTATTGATTGGAATTTGTTGCGGCAGCCGCAGACATTATGCGGCTTGGTCGTTGGGCTGTTGTCTCTTCGCACGGTGCGGTGTTGAAAATACAGAACCAAACTTAAAAAACAAACATATGTACATATCTACATATGTATAAAAATATATTCACATTCAGATTTAGCTTAAGATGGAAGACAAAACCGAGACTTGCCATTCGTCCCGGCCACGATACGGGCCATAAAAATGTGGCACACGGCTCATAATGCGACTCGCACAGGTGTGTTTTATCTTCTTCTTGTTTTTCTTTTTTATTAATTTTATTTTGTTTGATATTTTTGGTTGATTGTAATTTTTGTATCTAGAGTCGGAAATATAATATATGTAAGTTTTTTTTTTTTGTGAATAAAGTTCTTGAATGCATTTTTAAACACTATGCCTCCAGCAGTATACTATTGCATAACAAAAAGTTTATATATAAACGCAACGGTTAAGCAGTAAAAGGTAAGCTAAAAACGAAACAATGCTGGTAATACAGGGTGTTCCAAAATCATTAACACACCTACATACTTAATTTTAATCATTGAAACTCAAATAAACTGTATTTTTATTGAAAAAATATCTCACAGAATTTCACAAGTGGATTCTAAGACACAAATTATATCCACACGACTCAAAACCCAATGGTGCACTTGGGCGTATGCGTACTATTTTATTCAAAAAATGTCTTTATTTTGGATTGTGTTACGCTAGAAATGTTTAATTAAATTTAAAATAAAAGCTGAACAACATTTATAAGGAAATTGTCGAATTTAAAGAATTTTAAAACGATTTTAAGAAATGTCAAAATTTTTAAAGTGGAAAATAACTTTGTTTTTTTCTTCAATATTCATGCTAGCTGTGAAAAAATCATGTATGTGTGTAAAAGGCGGTAACGTAAGTTAAAATCGTTACTTTGACACATGTCGAAAAATATCAATTCTAATTTGACATGTCATTTAAAAAATAATCGTTGACTCTTAAAGAATCTGAAACACCCTGTTGTAAAAAATATTTTCGGAGTAACTTTCAAGTTTCAAACCTTGATTAACCTAGAAATTTTTCCTTGCAACAATTCGAATGTTCGTGCGCACATAAACAAGACGCAACGGAGAGAAGCTGGAGCAGAATACATAGGGGCTAGGGGGTCACAAGGGAAGCGGGTAGGGATGGATATGGATGTTGAACGAACGCAAGTGACTTAAGTCCGACCTACAAATTTGTTTTGCACGTCCGTCCGTCGTCGTCGGTCGGTCGTAACCGTCATCGTCGATGGTGACTGCGCCGCTATTCCACGGTTATTACAAGCAACAACTGTGTGTCGTCATCGGTTGCCGCGTCGTCGTCGTCGCATCGAGACGTGAAAGGTTGATTATTTGCACAGAAATCTCGGCAGACACCATTTAGCATTAAAACCCATTTGCGTGGCAATCAATTGGCCACTGACTGAGTATTAAACTCGTACAAAAAGGTATAAGAGTAGTGGTTAGGAATATATGGCCAGTTCCATAGATACAACTTCCTCAACTACTACCATATAAACTACTGCGGGGCTACTACAGCCACCTGCTGCGTCTATTGTTGTATGTATTTTTTTCGTTTTTTTTAATCGCATTCAAAGTTATAGGGTAATTATTGTTTTCTATATCGATTAAGGATTAACATCAATCGGAGTTATATCTATAGCGACACGATCATTGAATGAAAGCCAAATTGAATTGAAGTGGCAATGGAATGAGGTTACAAGGTGATACTGTTTTGACTTGCAGTGGCTATGATTCTATGCCTGTTTTTATGGTTCATTTTAGAGGTATTTAAAAAGTTGTTAATATTTTATGCTAGCATATTTATTTTGCAAATATTTTTATTGATTTTGTTATATCAAAATGATAACCCATCAGGAAATAAATGTTGTATTAGGTTAACGATGTTAATTGTTACATCCGTTCCTTATGAAAGATATAAAAGAAATACGATGAACAGGTGTTTTTGCATTTAATGTTCAGGAACGAAGCATAAAGTTTTATAGTAGAAAATAAATGTACAGTAAAAATGATTATGTTCAGGAGACATAGGGGATTCAAAACACAGTCAAATGTATACTCTTTGAATGCAAACTCTCACTTTGACATTGACTCACTAAAATATCTTATTATTTTATCTCGCTCCCACAAAAAATGTTTGCTCAATTCTCTATCTCTTTTTGACGATCAAGTCTAAGTAAGAAGAAATGATAAGACGTCAAAATGAATATTCTCACAGATGAGTCCAATGTGAACACCTTCACAATACCATATTCTCTAATGTTTAATGCTTGGCGAAAGACTGCGATGCAGTTATACAAAAAAAAACACAAATTAACTTTAAAATAACACTGAGTAATTCTCTTGTAGATGAGTGTAAGTGTCAATGTGATGTTTAACAGCTTCAATGAATAGGTGTACAAGCGTCTGGTGAACACTTTATTTTAGTAACTGTCAAAATTGGAAAGCACATTTAACTTCAATAATGACTGTCATTTTTTCAACAACTTCCAACAATCATTTGAAAAGCATTGAAAATTTGAAGAGAATTAAAAATGTTTGCTGTCAAAAAGAATTAAACCTATTACAGAGTCCGATAAGTTTACTGCTGAAGGAATCAAATGTCAATTTTGACATTTCTACAATATTTAAAATGTCAAGCGATTATACTCGGCATGATGTGATACAAGGCTTGAAGCTGCCAACGATAAATTTGCACTCTGAATCATCTTAAAAAGTGTTCACACTACTGGGTAAATTTCTCTAGTTCTAAAAATAAAAGTAGCTTCAAAAGATGCTGTTTAATTTAAACATCCTTCTCGTCACATTACTTTTGGACAGATTTAAAAATAAAAGAAGTAACTAAATTGTGTGGATTGAAAATATTGATAAACATTTAAAATTTTGAATTCATTAATTAAAAAATCAATTTCTCTTGACATACACAAATTAAAATATAATAAAGATATTTGAAAAGTTAATTAATCACGTCAACAAAATAAAATCTTTCATCATTTAAACAATTCAAAATCTAAAATTAATTTGTAACTTATTCAAGACCGTTAAATGTGAGGCATGTCAACTTTAAGATTTATTAAGTTCGTTCTCTCTCTCTTTTTCTATCACATCAACTCTTACTTTTAATTATCTGTTAAAATCTGTTTTAAAGCTTCATTAAAATAAAATAAAAAAAGTCTAACAATAAGGCATAACGCGCAATTTTTATTTTCCTATCAACGGCGCCGACGACGGACGGAAGAAAATACAAAACTCGTAAAATAAACATCACAATAAGATAAAATAGAAAGTTAATTAAAGAATAAACAATTTCCTTTGATTTATTATAAATTTTGATTTAAAAAAACAGAAAAACAAAAAATAAATGTTACTATAGAAATATCTATAAATGGAAATTAAGTGACAAACATCAAACGGAGAAACAGAAATTAATTAAACTTTTGTTCCCAATTCGCGGTCGGCACGCGGCTTTAAGTCGCCAAAAGTAAGGTGGTGCACCCACTACCGATTTACCGATTTTCAGTTTCAATTCTTTTCAAATGTGCTCTTATTTTTTTTTTTTATTCTCAAGTCAAGTCATCAATTTTCGTGTTGGTGTTCGTGTGGCTTGTAACATAAAAATGCTGCTTGTATCTATGGTAATTACAGCTTTTAATTAGTTATTTAATCTGCCATAGAAGACGAGGCCAATGAAAATGTATGAGTACTGAGTTGAGTATATGTATGTATGTATGTGCATGTGTGTAATGTATGTCAAACCGATTTCTTTTGATAAACACTAAAATGGTGTGAAAAAAATACTAAAAAAAAAGAAAACGTTAAGACATGAGAACGAGCAGTTAAATGCGTGTAATATTGACTTAGCGATAACTAAGTGCCACATAAAAAAAACGAGCAATAACAAAAGTTTGATGAGGTTGATTGAAGCCCTTCCATGTAAGTGAATCTCATACGAGTATATAAAGTAGATAATTTAATTTATAATCATTTAATTTGCTATTATACTGATGCTCTTCTTCGAGTTTTAATGTTAATTACACAACACCCTTCGACCTATGTTCTGTTCAATGCATGCACCGCATTGCGTGCATGAAACATCAATAATTGAAGTCTGACAAAAAAAAAAGTTAAATGTCCTTCTACTTTAGAGATGGAAACGAGGAGTGAGACCAGACGAGCCTTCTGTTAATCTCGTCTCAGTCTCGCCGAAATCAATGTCAGCTTTGTCTTGGTCTCGGGAACGGTTTGATTTGAAGTCTTGTTTAAATGTCAACTTAAAACTTAACGATGCTCTTTTCTGGAGCGAAAAACAAAGCAATTGGTTCTTTCAGATCAAAAATTTTGACCCTCCAGAGAATTATTGATCTATGACATGACGGGACTGTGGTGTTCACATTGGACTCTTCTAGGCTGTTTTATTTTGAAGTTTAATTTTTTATCTCCCTGTCACCATTTGTTTTATATTTAAAATATCTATCTCACTTCTCAACCACAGTCAAATTCAAGTGCAAGCGAGATGAAATGATGAAACATCAATATATAAGTCACCTCAGCATTGTTCTTAAGAGAGTTAATTAAAGTCTTTGAAATGAAATTTGACAGTTTTTGACTTTTGAGTATGGACAACAAATTGTGTATATTTTGACATTTAGATAATATTCAATTCAAAAAAATGTCATTTCAGTAAAATGTGAGTAAAAAACTGACAAGATATTCAGTTTCGTTCCAATTTCGTTCGTATTTGTTTCATCTTTATTTCACAAGACGATACAAATACGAGACCTCGTCTCACAGTCGTGGCCAGCTCTAATCTATGTTCGAGTATACAATATTCGAAATTCCACATCTTCGATTTTGTCCCCTTCATCTTGTATATTTATCTCTGTGATCTCAACTCAACCTTGTTTCCTTGGCCGTTTGTCCTCAATTAAGGTCTTTTGATGTTTCACCGCGACCTGAACGTTGCGTTGCGTTGTTATTGAGGAGGACGTTCCGCAGAAGAACGGAAATGGCAAGCATACGAGTATATATGCACAATCAGAAGAGCCTCCAAGGAAATGGAATTCCCTGATCAAAAGTGGATCAACAAGTTTTGCTGATGCAGAAAATTGTGAACTTGTAAGACCGTCCGTCGGTCGTCGTCTTAAGTTAGTCGGTTGCCCGGTTAGTTGTTATATCACTTATCTACATCATGCTTTGAACTCAAAGCTACCTTAATGTCAAAACAAACTAATCGAGGTTGTTATTATATTATCAACTGCCACGCCACCTTCACCGGCCGCCGCGCCACCGCGCCACCGACCGCCTCGCTCCGACCCGAGTCGACTCTTGTGGTTTAATTTTTTTGATTGATATAACATCGATACCATGACTAAGGTGCCTTTGGCTAATAGGATCTCTCTAACTCAACAAAAAAAAAAAAAACGAACAGGTTTCAAAAAAATGAAATATCCAACAAACTGGAAAACAACACAAGATACAACCTATGCGATGCTATGCAGCTCAAATACCGCTGCTGCTAGCTGGAAAAAAGATACAGATACACAGATACAATCAAATACCAATGTGTATAGGACAACAAAAAAAAAAAGACCTGAATTGGAGAATGCAACTTACCTTGGTGTGCAAGAATGCCAGACTCTTGTTGACATTTTCGATTTTATGAACACGCATGCGTCCATTATTTGGTTTGCCCAGCTTCTCCCCCGATATGATCTCCAGGAGTTTTAGTAATTTAATACCGTCGGCTAGATCTGTGAAAAGGTCTTCGACCTCCATTTTTGCCTACACGCATTACGGGATGGGAAGAAGAAAAATAGAAAATGTTTACTTTTTTTTCATTTTATTTTTTGTTTGTTTTTTTTGAGAAATCACTTAAAAATTTAATTTTTTTTATGGAAAGATAGGAGTGGAAAAAGTATCTAACTTGCAACTTATGGCACATCTATGTATTATGTTGGAGATTTTAAAGAGTTTTGGGTCTCTTACCTTGATAAGGAATGAATTCATCCATTTTGTGAATGTTTTCTTTTGGATGTGCAGACGCTCCTCCTGGAGTGTTTTTATTCTTTCGTTTTCGAATTTTATGATGCCATCCCGTTGTGTCATGTTGGAATTACTTCGGTTTTGTACTTGAAGGGAGTAACCGCCCGGTTCATATTGTGATGCTGTAATCAGAGAAAAAACAATGTAAATATTAGTAACATGAAGACTTGTAAAAGAATTACAATCTTTTGTAAATGTTGTCTTCAAAAATCATGAATTGAACTGTGATTTCCATTTTCTACAATCAACAATCATTCGACTGCAATCAATTGAATGCCATCATTGAATACTTTTTTGGAAGTGCGAATGAATGAAAGGGTAATTGAATTGAGTGAGTGATCGAATGATTTTTCAGTTTCAAAAGAGAGGGATTTCAGAGTTTAAATTTGATAATGACATTTGATACCAATAAAACATGAAACCGGGACACAGGCAAGACTCAGTTCTACGAGACTAAATTTTTTTTCAATTGTTTTTTTTCTTTTCGTGGTTAGCCTTGAAGAGCCTTCGAAGACTTATACTGAACAAATCTTAGTTTCTAAATATTTTTGTAATACTAAAAAAATTGTTTAGTAAAAATCTACAGAACATGCCGAAGACAGTTCATAAGATCTGTTCCGAGATTATAAATGTCAAAATTCTCACAAAGCGCTGGCGATACGATGACACTTAATACATATTAGTGTAGCCTTTTTGTAAATTTCAGTTTAGTAAAATGAGAAACAAAATAATAAACCACTTGAAATATTTTGCAAACTATGAAAACTTTTACTTAAAATTATTGACATTTTTAACCTTTGAAATGGACATTGTCATAAAATTATTTATGCATATACATACTCTAGACATTCCGCAGAAGTAGATAGGAACAAATGTATGTATACCTTTAAAAACCACCGACTTTTTTCAAACAAAAATTCCCCATTTAATAAAATTCCTTTTACTGTCTTATCTTAAGAATGAGTTCGTATTTTACTTTTGAAATAATTCTAATGATAAAAATTGCAAACTATTTTATCTATTTACTTAGAATTTTTTACTTCATATTTTGAATTCTCGATAGCAAAATAAAATAAAAAATACCTCAACCTATACAGTTGCTGATAAAATTTGATAGATTAATAAAATGAAATGATATCTTTTGTTATTTAGTTATAAATTCTATCAAATTTATAAGGAACTTTAATGCAGCCAGTGCAATTAAATGTATAAAATCACCTTCAATAAAAATTAAATTAAAAAAAAACTCAAATACATTTGTACATTTCTTTTATTGATTCAAAGAACAAAGTTGATTCATTCAATTCAAATGAAAATGAAAAAGAATTGAGGGTAATCTAGCGTTTTTCCTTTTTTTTTTGTAAATTGTTTGTCCAACTTTGACTAAGTATTTAAAATATGCCTAAGCGCCATCCATCAAGTAAAAGAAGAACATTTTGTTTTACCTTCAGTTTTGGACTTTTTTTTTTCTTCTGTAAGTAGGATATTGTATGTTACCTTACAATGTACCTACACAACGATACAAGTATCTAAAGTATCTAACGTAGGTATAGTTGAATCGTTTAATATTGAAATAAAAAACCGATAGATACCATAAAAGTGACTTACAAACTGCAACTTAAGGTTGACGCTTCACGGAATGTAAATGCAAACCAAACCAAAAGAAAATACAAATAAAGTGCATGTTAGATGTTGCACATATGTATTTACTTGGTTTAAATGTTTAACAATATTTTCTTTGACCTAAAATGCACTTCAAAGTAGATAGTAAGGTATTTTTACATTTTATGACTCAAAATAAATTGTAAATTTTAGAAAAATAAAATGGAACTTATTTTGTCACCTTTAAGAAGATTTTTCAATACATCGTTAATAATTGAGGTTAGAATTGGTGAAAATTGTAATAAGTTAATAATGAAATGTGATTACTCGTATCATTCAGATTTAAATTAATTCAAATTTACTAATGGTCTTAATAAGATATCGAAACACAAGAACCAAATTGTCATTCAAGAACCGACTGTCAAATAATAGATTTTAATGTCACCTATCCAATTGATCTACACAAGAGTGTGTATGGGGTGTTAATGTTATTGTTTTCGCATTTAAAATTTGGTGAATTTCTTAGACCATCATTGAGCTCATGTAACTCAAGGTTAAAATGTGTGACAAATAAAAGACAAATTTTAAAAATTTAGGGTTGCCACTTATAAAATAAAACAGAGTACCTACTTTTTCTTCTTTATTTAAAAAAGTGTATATTTTTCAGTTACACAAATGTTTGTCTGAAAAATTGAAAATAAAACATTATTTTTGTACGTGAAGTCTGGCAACTCTTTTCATAATGTAATTCCTAGTCAAATGACTTCACTTCACTGACACTTCAAATCACTAGTTTTGAGGGTTATCGTAAATCGTAAAATTAAGTTTGATTTTTTCAGTCAAAATTAATTTTAAGCTTTTAGAATTCATTAATGAGTTAAATTTGATTTGAGATAATTTTTTACTTTAAAGTTAAAATGGTTTTAAAACAAAAAATTGACAGAAATGTCACAAAAGACAATTTTGAATTTGGCTATCCATGAAATTTTCTCTTTAACCTTAAAGTGCCAACATAAAACAGAAAAGAAAACAAATAGAAATGTCAAAATGGCAGAAATGCAACCAGAAAACATAAACAAGACATCACATTATTACACAATTTAAAGAAGGTACCATTTTTTTTTTCTTATTTAAATCTAAGAACATATTAGAATTTAATTCACGTTTTTTTCGTTTTCTCAAAAGCTGCAGATTACATGTTTTGTTGTTGGTGCAATTCATGTGGGTTAAATAAAACCAAAGAATAAACCACATTTCTTTTTCTGCAAGCGTATGTGTAGAACAGGGTGTAACTATCCCTTTAAGTGAACTTTTAACCTGAACGTAAGGTGACGTGATCCAGGAAGCGTCCAACACACACATAGACACACAGATACACACTCTTTTCGACTTAAGTCATCACTCATCACATCACACGCTTGAATTCACTGATTAAAATCTGGTGTGAGTTTGAAATGGTTTTACAGAAAAAATAAAGTAGCAAGACAGTGTCTGTTTGTATCTGTAATTCTGTATGTCATTCAGAAAATGGTTGTGGGAAGATTTACATTGGACTTTGTATATACTATATAATAATGTAATTGTATAAATGCAGAATGAATCATTTGAGACTTGCGAGTCAAGCATGTACAACAGTAACCCAAGTGAATGTGGTTAAAGTTCAAGTTACAATATTTTTTTTTCCAGCCAGCCAATATTGCAAGTCAGACAAATAAATATATTACACGAGTGTAAATTTAACTTTTGAACAAGTTGTGAACTATACAGAAATTAAGTTAAACCTATTCTTGGTTTTCAAAGTTTTAGTAAACTTGGCCATTGAAAATTATTAACTAGTAACTTCTAACAGCAATTTAAACTTTCAATTGGTGTTTTGTATGAGTTTAATAAAGCATTGACAAGCATATAAGTTCCAGAGGGAGGTCGATCCAAATATTAAATTCACAAAGTTTAATCGGAATATTAAAAATAATGAAATTTCAAATTTAAATTTCTTCCCAAAGTGAACGTTTAATGTTTATGACGTTGACAGTTGTTGAAGCTACATCTGTCAAATTGGCTGTTATTTATGCAATCGATTTTCTCAATTTACTTCGAACGCATATTGACTTTAACAACGAGTTCAGATCTTTAAAATGTTATATCAATATACTTACATGAGTGTTCTGTTCTTTCTGTCTTTAGAGAAGTGGAGAGCGAATATTTAACGTGGAATGTTCATCAATTTAAAGTATTAGTTAGTGAAATGACATGATAAGCTTAATTTTCCGGGTTTTGTTTAAAAAAAAAGCGCTGATAACGGCGATAGACAAATTATCATAAGTTTTAAAATATTATCTAAGAAAAAAACAGAGAGTGCTAAAAGTTTTTTTTTCCGTTTCTTAATAAATAATTACAATGGGAGACAAAACGTAAAAAAAAGAACACCTTCTCTCAAGACACAACTGTCGTGTTAAGGTTGAAGATTGTTTAGAATATTCCATTCGAAGTTATAAAATCATGAATATTGAAAGTAATAAAAAAGACAACATTTTCCGGATTAATAATGAACAAGAGCGTTTCAACAGAGACGGTAAATAATAAAGATAGGACCTAAATGAGTTCCTTGTGGAACTTTAGAATTGTTTGATTCATTTTAAAAGTAGAAGTATTAGAGACAAATTACAAGATGTCTGTCAAATTTTAGTTTCTTAAATTAAAAAGGGTGAGGTTCAACAATTGATACATTTTTTTTACAGTTATCCGCCATTTTCATTAGAAAAGTTACTAAGCAATGACATTTGACAAAAATAAGACACTCAAACAGTTAAGGAATCACAGGCTTGAATATTAAAAGTAATGGCAACCAAAAAAAACAACAAAAATTAAATCTTTTAACAAATCCTTAACTGTCAGTTGACAAAATTTTCCACACAAATGTCATCAAATTCAAATATTAAGCAAATGTTGACACACCCTTAAAAACTACTAATTTTAATGAACTGTTCGTATTCAATAACTATTTTTTTACATTTCTTCGCTATTTTCTACTATTCATCGTATTCCAATTAATTTTTCTTGTTTGTTCAATATATGAACTGCCATTTACACAATATATTGAAAAAATTTAAACTATTTTTTATCGTGATAAGAAAACTAATTAGATACATTTCATCCGTATAACTCTAATTTTGCGGTACACACAATTTGTGTTGGGTAATTAGGAGAAAAACAAATGCATACCTACATTATGTAGGTTTGTAAAATGTTTGTATTATTATTGAAACAATAGAATTTGGTATTGAATCAGCATATAATTTTAACTCAACAAAAAAAAAAAAACACAATCACAAAGTCCATTCATAATGATAATTATTACGAACAATATAAAGCCGCAAAACACTATCATTTGATTATCAAATTTCTCGCCATAGCTCGTAGTTTATGTGTTTGATTGAGTTTTAATATTTCTTTGCAAAGTTATGACTTATGAGATAACAAGTCATTTTTGTGTTTTTTGAAATTCAAACATAGTTAATCACATCACATCATAACACAATTTCAAAATTATGTAACAAAATCTCCAACGACATTCTCACATTCAACTCACTTTCATTTTCTTTTAATTTATTTATTCTCAGTCTTGCCCGGTGAGTTGGATTTCTCGCAAAACTTTTTCACCCTATTTTACCTACCTAATCTTATGACGAGTTTTTTCTCGTAAACTGCGTATTTCCTGTAATCATGTCGACTGAAATTTGATTTCATTTTTGATGTTTTCAATTTTTATTTTTTATATCACAACTTTTGAATTCGCAACAGTCTTTTTTTTCATCACATTAATATCTCCTTTCAACTTTTTTTTTTTATTTTTTAACTTAACAATTTTTATTAAATTAACTAAAAAAATAATTCGCTGTTAACTTAACGTTAACCAATTTCTCACTGAATCGTTTCTTAACAACGCGATTAATTTGAG
This sequence comes from Scaeva pyrastri, assembly GCA_905146935.1. Lineage (NCBI taxonomy): Eukaryota > Metazoa > Arthropoda > Insecta > Diptera > Syrphidae > Scaeva > Scaeva pyrastri. The sequence goes on from LR989929.1 coordinate 76,006,280, forward strand.
AAAAAAAAACTTATTTCTTTTGCTACTGCGGGTCCGTTGGGTATTGTATTATCAAAAATATTTTATTTGTTTTTCATATAAAAGCATAAAGCTACTAAAGGTACCAGGTATTTATTTTTATTTTAACACACTTTAATAAATTTGGTAATTTTATTTCGTTTGTTTGTATCGGTATTGAGCATCGGCGAAAATAAATTAATCATTTAACGTATCCAGTAACACACGTAAAAATGGGTGTACTGAAAATGTGTGTAGTTGATAAGACGAGATAAAGTGATAAAACAAAAATGTTATCGCAAAAAGCTTTTTAGGTTAATATTGTATTATCAAGTACGAGGCTAAGAAGATACATGTGTAGGCAAGGTACACTACATGTATCTAAAAGACTACGTAAACAGGTGAGTATGTATTTTCAGTGATGTGCCAAAAGATGGAATTAACACTTAATTTGGTAATGACCAGTTACCAGGGGCAGCTGATGTTTAGTAGAGCCTTATTTCTCATAGAAAAGACGTATCTTAAGTTAATCCATTGATAACTCACCATTTGACTAAGGCGTCACACCTTTAAAGTGATTTCTTAATGTTTAATGAAATAGTCATTCCGTGACGTAGGAAAATTCCGCTCCTTCTTACTCAAATTCCTATTCTATCCTTCAACTTTTCTTTTCTAAAATTTAACCAAAATCAGTAGAGACGTTTTGTAGAAAATTTAGTTTTTTTATAGTAGCATATTTTTGCAAACTTAACACTTACACAACTAGAATTGTGCTAAAAACTATGATAAAAAGAAGTGGCCCAAAATGTCTGCCTTAAGGAACTCCGTAGTCCGTACTTGGAAATGAAAGCCATTGATAAAAAGCTTATAAATTAAATTTGTTCAGAAATATATTCTGAACTCCCAGCAATGATAGCAGGAGGTGATTCACATCTAAAACAGTTCTAGTGCATATTTCTTGGGAAGTTCAAAATCCAATGCTTTGAAACTCAAATAAGAAATCGAATCTCCTGCACAGAACAGAATGCCAAGATTTCTCAAAAAGTTAAAAAAGTATTGTAGGCTTCCAATAATCATGTTTTGCAGAGGTTTTAGTGTAAACAACGATTAATTTTACAAAAGAGAAGATTTCAATAAACATTTAACAAGTTAAATACATGCAAATACTGAATACTGAGTTAATTAATTTATAAATAGATATTATGCCCTAACTCTTATTAAAACGCAATTTCAAGTAAATCCCCTTAAGTTTAAGATAACAGCTTTATATGGGTTACGGGTATAAAGGTTGTCTTTAGATAATTGTAAATTATAAATTCGGTCAAAGTTTCTCGAATCCTAGAGCAGCTGATTTGATCAACTTAAGTTAAAATAGTTTTGCTTGTTTGTCTAAGTATATTAGAACATAATTCATTCAAAAGATAAAAATGCTAACAATTCATAGCTATCTATTACTAGATAAGCTCAAAGCTTTTACGCTTATGTACTCTAGGTACTCTTATCTTCTATTCTTTATCGAAAAATTCAGTTGGAGGAATTTATTTTGAATTATATTTTGGACTGTGGAGCAGTTTTAGGCGCAGTGTTATTTTTTAAGAATCATACACTTTAAAAATCCAAAATGTTTCCAGGAACAAGACTTATTTACAAGTACCTGTCATAGTAAAATCTATCTTTTTTGTTTCTTTTCATTTTATGGTAAACAAACATTTTTATATGGATGACATTCCACCTGAATAAACAACAATCATCCAAAGAAAATATATGAGTACATTTATATAAACATTGACTTTCTTCGAATGCATAAATCTACACGACAGCAGCGCCATAACCAAAACGTTGAATGACATTGACCGTTTCACAGTCGGCCGCGGCCCTTGAACTTCTTCATTTTTCATCTTACAGTGCAAAACAACACGAAAAACAACAACAACGAAGAAGACGAAGACTACATCCACACGATGCGATGCAATGTTCCCAAATAGATCAACAAACTATAAACATGCCCATGCCCAGTCTTGGTCTTGGTTGTAAGTCTTCTCTAAACATCTGCTGCAGATACGCACCATAACGCACATTCCTCACAGCAGGCCCATTACACGCATTGCAGTACATACATACATACATACATACATAGTACTCGTATTCGTTAACGCTAAACGCTGCCAATGATGGGCATACCCTCATAGTGCACGCGAGTCCCAACTCTGAAATAATGTAAGCAAACCCCAACGATGATCTAATTATAGCTCGCAAGTGCTACTGGATAAATTGCAGGAGCAGCCGCTTACTTAATTATCCCTTAATTCTCGCTGAGCTATACTTGCCTGCTCTGCTCTGGCTGTTCTGCCCTGCCTAGACCTACCCATTAAGGTTCGTCGTTGTGTTAGCACTTAAAATGTCCCCAACGGCGGGGTGCTACTTGCTATATTTTCGTATCCGTATGCAATGCTTGCATCCCGAAATAGAACGCGTATCGCGCCTTGTCAGCTCCTAGCTCCCAGCTCCCAGCATGCACTTCAGACTACGCATGAACGTATGTATGTATATTTTTTTGTATTTTTATGACGTGCCCATTCGGAGCACCTTAAGATACAAATTACTGGAAGGAGGCAAACAAAACACCAACATCGAAGTTCAAAGGACTGTGTCTTCTGTGTTGTTGGTAATTTAAGTAGGAAGTGTCTTTAATTATTTTTGCTTTTTTTTTTGGTTTTTGTTTCCTTTCAATTTTGTTTGATTTAAAAATACGATTTTTAACTGACATGTGTGAAAATACGTTCTCCGTTGCTCTTTATGGCACTGACGCACTGTTGACAGAGAAAGTTATTTTTTCGTTAAGATTGTACCGTTTGTTTATTCACAAGATGGCATCCTTTCTGTCAATCGTGAATGCATTAAACCGGTTCGATTTAAATGCGGTCACGAACAATCGAAGCAAAGCGTTAACTAATTTCATAATTTCCTTTATCGTTGACATCTCGTAAACTCGTAAACATAACAAATGACATAAATCAAATTCAAAAACCCCAAGGGTGACATCACATTGCCGCTTCGTTGTTTTTGTTGCTGTCGTAGTCGTTGGATTTGAATTTACTTAATTTTTATTTATACTCATACGCATCAGCTAAAGAGAGATACAAAAACAAATTATAAAATTGAACGGTTCTCGGTTAAGCTCTAATCTTTTAAGAACATTAATTCAGCTTTTTGTTTTTTTCTTTTTTATAAATAAATAAATCATTCGAAACAAATTTAAATGCCAAATTTGGGTGTAACCTTCAGAAAATTGATTTATTGCAACGACTTTATGAAATGGGGAAGTCTAGAAAAAAATATTTACTGGCTGAATGCAATCGAAGTGTGTATGTACGAGTATATTGGACAAATATTATCACATCATCTATTTAATTTGAATTATTTTTTATTTTTGATAAGTGGCAACTTTGTAATAGACTCACTGAATGACACTTGGCATTGTCAAAGTTAGAGATAATGTCAGTCTAAGTTGTTTTCAAGATTCTATTTATTTTAAAATCAATTAAGAGGAAAACTATACTGTAGCCAAGATAACATTTAAAACTGTCAGTTAATCGTTACGTTTAATCTTTAATGCGATAATCTATTACAATTATCCTATTTTTAAATATGACAGTTTGTCACTTATAAGGCAATCTAATTTGACGTTTACATAGAAGCTTTTAGAATAGTTTTTTTTTTAATTACAAAAAGTATTTATCAGACAATTAAAACTTTATTGAAATGCTGAAATGAAGATGGCGCTAAAATTTCGAACCATTCAGATATTTTGGATAGCCTGGTTGTCAAATTTAACTAATATAATTTTTTTGTTTAAATTTTGTATTGTATTTTATTTTAAGCTATTCATCGTTTTGACAAACGTCAGTACTAATTAATTTTTGTATTGCTTGTCGATTAATATTTTTGTAGCCTTTTTCCGTAGTGCCAAATCATGTATACGAACCCGAGTATGTCAAGAAAGATTTTTTAATGTATTTCAATTGAGAGTTTTTCTTTTGACACATACTGTATTCTAATTGTTTCTAAACGGTTTTAAAACATGAGATTCAAATAAATTATTCATTAAATTGTATGTTCGCGCACACAATAAATTTTTGATTAATATTTATGTACATATGTAATTTTATGTGATATAAGTATTGCTACCTAACGGTCATGAATGATAGCAAAAAATGTCTCTATGGCAACTAGCACAACAAATTTCTGTCATGTTTGACATTTCTACATTCACAAAATATAGAATGACATGGAAACTTCTTTTATGTTTAGTATTCTAGACCAATTCATTATATTCTTGCCGATGATGATGATGATTATGATTTAATATTTATGATCATTTTGTTTTATTGTGTTTTATTGCGACACATGTTGACATTTGTCAGAAAATCATATACTACTACTTTAATACTGTTTGTATGATGTCATAATATAAATCAAAAGTTTTGCTCTTTTTCTGTTTTCTTGTACAAAACTATTATATTACAATCGAAGTTTGTATGATTGTGTTCTAGGGGGGTGACAAAAGTTTTGTTGTTTTTCTGCGCTAAATGATTTCGGGACTGTTATCTGTCATGAATATGATGTCACAAAACTAAAGATAGGAAATGTTCGATTCACTTATATTTGAGAGCTTGAACAAATATTTAAAGAAAACAACAACATTTCAAGAGAAAAAAAAAACAAACAAACCAAATTTTGTCACTTCGATTGCCACTTAATAGATATTGATGGAAAATGAAGATACCATCATTGTACTGAAGATAGATACAAATATCAGTTAAGAGTAAACGTAAACACAAAATTGTTGCATTTTCAACATTTTGGAGGTTTTTCTTGTCTAATAAATAACAAAGTTTGTTCAAGAATTAGACCTCAATAAATGTTTGCTTTGGGTTAAGTGTTCTTTTCTTATACATAAATGCTCCGTAGATGTTTTCGTAACTTCGTAATGGTGATATACGAGTATGTTCGTTCATAGATACATTTTGGGAAGAAAAAGATGAAGATTAAATATAATTTATTGTGTGTACAAGTGTTGGTAGGTGGAATGGGAAAAAACTATGGAATACCTACAAATAAACAGGGTGTTCATTAATTTGTTAATAATATTTCAAGTTTATAATCCTAGTATTGCGATGGTATTGCAAATATGGTACTTCAGGGCGAAACTGTATCTCTTAAGAATAAGACAAGATATCAAATTTATTTAAGCGCATGAAAATGAAGGCCTAATTTAGTCACTGACCATTGACATAGGCCAACGAACTTCAAAGCAAGCCTTGAATGTTTTTCCTTAGAATCAATCCAAAATTGACCTTAAATTTTATTAAAGAATTAAAAAACACCCTGTACAGAAAAGACAAATTGTGAATCCTGCTACAACTTAAACATTAATTTTCGGTGTGTAGAAGTTTGTGCTACGTCCAAAAAAAGGCGGAAAACTTTTATCAGATTTATTAATTCTGAAAAAAAGAAGATGAAGTTCGGTTTGGTTCACTTTTTATTTGTCTCATCTTTTTCTTAAATAACGTAATTTTTGGCTAGGCACATGAGTTTTATATTAATAAAGAGGAGAATTTTGTGAAGTAAAACTTAGTTTTTTTAACATCTGATAAAAATGGATTCAATGTAAATTAATATAATTATAATAAATCTACCGGTGGATTGAAATTCCGATCTAGATAGGAATGAGTTCAAGCCCGGTGATTTAATAAAGTTTAATAATTACCACAACAAAAATTAAGAAAGTGTTATTTCATCAATTATGCTGAATATTACCTGAAAATAAAGAAAGAAAAATAACACATTAAATATTTGAAAAATAAAATTTACAAGAAAAATTATAAAATAACTTGTACGTGATGGAGGGTGACTATTAAGCAAGTTATAATTGACATTCAGATGTCAAAATATTGATTTGCCATCATCGGGCCTTTTTCAATTTAAGGAGATCGCCGTCAGTGGCCGACTGTAATCAGCACCCCCTTCATTTCAGTATTTCAAAATTCTATTCTATAGCCAGTACTGGCATTTCATTTTTACTAACTTAGACGGATAGATAATGAGTGATTTTTCTGACATCTGTCACATTTATATCTAAACGCAGCATTGAATCTTTAGTTGATGTGATTTTTTGCAGCAATCTCTTCTATTGTTATTTCCAAAAAAAACTACTTCGCTGCATACCCACTAACCAATACCAATAAAACACGACTGTAATGCTGCGTTTTTACGAGACTCGCTGTTTTCACAGCTTAAATTTGAATGTAGTTAAATTCAATAAATAAACAAAGTTTAAAAAAATATTGCCAGATTGTTTCCGCCCGGGTTCGAACCGGGGACCTTGTGCGTGTGAAGCACACGTGATAACCACTACACTACGAAAACTTGTTGAAAAAGGATAGGTTAAAAACTATGCTTAACTATCCAGAATAATAATTAAACATTGATAGTTTCAAATCATTTTAATGACTTCCTTAATAAAACGATTAAGACAGTTGATGTATAAGTTAATAAAAATTGAGTGGTTTGCCACAAAATTCGCTGACCTAGAATTTGACACTTTAAAAGTCAATAATTTGGATATAAGGTTAAAAAAAATCCATTTTTGTTTGCATTCCATATCGCATACGATTCACGATTAAAGTATCCACGTACCTAGAAAGATATGCATGCATTCTTAAACGTCTATCTAACTGCTTTTCATTGTTGGGTGCGGCGCCATTCTTCTCCCATTAGGCATAACAACATCGTCTTCGTCATTTCGAACTCAATTCAATTAAATATGTATGTACAAAAAAAAAAACAACATTAATTTTATTGTACATTCAAGTATCTCCCTGCTCGTCCTCGTTCTTGAACCGTGAGTTTTTAACTCCCACTCATCTTGGAATTTCTGAACGCACTTCAATCATTCATGACTTAGCGTACTTTATAAGTTTAAAAATGTTTTATAATAACAAAGCAACGAAGTATCAACAACATTTCCACTAGTGGTGATTTTCAACAATGAACACCTTTGTGCCCGATGACAGCAACAATGACAATTATAATTTTTTGTATGCGACTATTCAACGACTACAACAACAAAAACGACAACGATAACATCCAGCAACACGATCACCGGCATCGGTATCGGCTCAGCAAATACTCGTAGAAATGCCAATTTATTATACAAAAACCGAGCCGAGCGGTCTTTTCCGCGCCCATGATTATTCCGGAATCCCCCCATCAGCCATCACATCATTGGATATGTTCGGTCTATATATTATTTCTTTTATTTGAATACAGATGACAGTTCTCTCTACCTGAATGGAAATAATTAGGTATGTTGAGTGTGGAACGCACACATTTTCGCAGCGGGTGCGTTCAGCATACAAATTTGAATTGATGCGTGGTGGGCTTCAAAAGCGAAGGGCAAAAAGAAAGTAAACCTTTTTTTTCTTTTCTACTATGTATATCCGTGATGTTGGCCTGTTTTTTATCATTTGTTTTTTTGTTTTTTTTCTCACTCTGTATCTGAGTGAAAGAGGTGAAACCTTATCGGGTTTTGTAAGGCAAACGTGCACATTTCCAAAATCAATGGCATGATGACGTGATATGTCATCTTGATGGGTATAATTATGTGTGACGTGACATTGGAGAGTGCGTTCTCATCTCACTACGATTATGGATCGTGGAAAACGCATTCAGGCAATTAAATTTCTTGTTGTTCATTATAATTACCGCTGTTTGAAGTTTGTTTTGTTGTTTTTGTTTTTCTTTTGACATATTGCGTGAGGGGTTCATTTGAGACTTAAGTTAGAAAGAAAACTGACAATGAATAAATTGCTCTCTTGGTGAATCTGAATACTTATTCTTCATCAACAGAGGGCATAAGCTCATTGGATGATGGTAAATAATTACCCAACACAGCTATGGCTGTGGCTACTTGAGAATATTATCGAATTAGCCATCATACGAGTATAAGCTCCAAAGGAACATGATGCATTGTTAAACAAATCTATACAGAGCTGTGTGAAAAAATTGTTCAATAATTAGTTCTTTTTTCATTGAATTTTGAAAACTTTTCTCACTTAAATTGTTTTGATTTGTTTTTAACTTGAAAAAATGTATTCTAGTAGTAATGTTTTTGCAGGAAATCCACTGACAAATTTTTTACAGCTTCGAAGTGATGTTTGGAGGTGAGTCTGTACTACCATAAAACTGACAGTTAAAAGTTACTGCATATTATTTTAAATGCGAGAGCAAACGGCGAATAAGTTTTCATTATTTTTTGAGATACTGTTTTAAAATGAGAAATATCAAAGTGACAGCTGTCAATTTTCTCACTTTTAATAAGGTTTTCAACACTTTATTACACAAATGGCACCAAATTTAAACCTCTAAACGTCCTTTAATCAACTTGTTTCTGATTTTAGACGAAAGTATGTATCAATTAAATTTTTTTTTAAATGTGTAAGTTTTGACACAGTACTGTATTAAATTTGGTCTGATGGGAAAATTATTCTATTCGCTGTGTTATAGCAATGATTTGTGTTGCCTTGCTCCATGAGAAGCAGTATGAGATTTTACCCGACAACCAAAGAGGTCTGTGACCTTTTAAGTGCTTAAATTATTAAATTATATGTAGTTTTCTTTTATTTAAAAAAAAATTATAGCATTAAACTAATTTTTTACTCATATCTTTTTTTACGATTTGATTATATTTTCTTTAACAACCTAATTGAAGATTTTTTTAATTTCAAATATCAAAGAAGAAAGTTGTTTGTTTTCAAGACTTTCTTGATATTAGACAGCATCATCGTAAAGTCTAATTGAAGCCTCAATTACTGATGTCAAACTCAATTTAGTTTTGAATTAAATTTAGAGCTCAAGTGAAGTTGAAATTTAATTCGAACTACGCGTAAACTAGGTTTATAAATATCTATGGTTTAAGTGGTATAGACACTGATTTATTTCACTAAGTTTGCATATGACAAGAAATGGAAATTATAATTTTAATTGCGATTTTTAGTGAAAAAGTGCATATATGTACATAAGTGCAAAGTTTTAAAGTGCTTGACAAATTCGATAAACTATCAATCAGTCAGTGGGTTACGTTTTTTGCTATTTTTGAAGTTTTGTAACTTCTGTTAATTTGACATATGTAGCTCAATTGAATGGTCGTTATTAACTGTCAAAAGAATTGAATATCCGTCCCAATTTGAAGAACCTAAATATGTGCCTATATTTACTCAGTACTTTAGAGTTCTAATTAGCTGCATATTATTGGCTATATATCAACTTTAATTATGTCTTAATTGAAGTGTTAGAATCTATCGTTTAATGAGTTTTAGACACTTCAGGACACGTCCAAGGTGAGACAAGTTTCAACACTAAGATTGACAAATAAAAACTATTTCAACATTTGCTTTGTTTCAAACTTAAGTATTATTTTCCAACGCATATTTATTTCTGCATCAACTTGACAATCATTTTTCCTATCGACACAATTTTCAATTTCTTTTTTTAATTATTGCGACTGCAATTCTCAATGCATTGACATAATTTCAAACATTTATCAATATCATCGATTTATCTTATCAACTAGCTCAAAGGTTTATAAGCTTTTAAGAATGTAATGCATTTTACACAACAAATAAAATATTAATAAACAATAATAAATAATAATCTTTTGATAAAGAATGTATACCCGTTTCAAAGAATATAATTAGAACTACCTACATTTGTAATTGCCCTCAACCAACTTATATAAATGTAAACAAATTGAATTCAGATCATCGACAATAAAAAATTATAAGAAACAACAACGTGCGTAATTAGTTTATTGCATTCAGTTCATGTTCGCAATTGATTTCTCTCTTTATTCGTATATCATTATCAAGTTGTTTTAATTTATAATTTTATTTCTTATGCTATATGAGATACCCGTGATTTTAATCTTCTTCCTTTTTAATGGATAATTGTGTAAAGTTTTTTTTAGTCTTTGATTCTACCATCAGCGAATTGCGTTGGCAATTCTAGAATTATATAAAGATATCGATATCAACAGTAATAGATATTAGATACTCTTATTGCTCACAGAAGAACAAGAACAACAACAACAACAAAAAAGTTAACATCGTAAAATTTGTTCTGCTGACGACATCATTCTGATTTGTAAAAGCAATACAACAATTTCGTGTATCTTTTTACGAGTATAGTTGAATAAAAAAGACACCATGTCATATCAATCGACACGATTTAATTATTTTCTTCTTTTTTTATTTTTTTCATTATCGAAGAGGAGTGGTATTTAATTGGAGGCATTGGAATAAGTTTACAACTTAGTAGGAATGTCGTTCGAAAATGATTTGTTGTTGGTTTGTTTTCATTTGCTTTTCTAAGTCAAGAATAATGATGATCCAATATATTGAAGAAAGATATTAAATACATTTTTTTTTTTTGTAAAATTATAACATTGGAATACAAATTACAAATACTGTCAAGAACAAACACCACAAGTCGAAGCCCATGTTCAAAATTAAACGAGGGACATAATAATTTATTTCACACCCAGTTCTAGCTAAATGAAGAGTGTTCACTGTTCAGTGTTCAATGAGTAATAGGAATTATGTTTTCAATGTCATTTTGTATTTAAAAATATCCTATGTGCGAGTAAGTATGTACAGTTTGTTTGGAAAGAAATACTACTTAGACGAGTGGGGACTTAAATGAGACGTTGTACTTTCCTATGTTCAAGCCATTCCACACATAAGGCATTGCAAAGTACTTAAAAAAAACATACATTAGACACAGACAAATTTGTATTTAAATTCATTAAAAAGTACGTATACGCCGTAGTGAACCATAGAATTAATAAATTTAAGAAAAACTTTAAACAATCTAATATGTATTGGGGATATTGGAGTCAGCTCAGTATCAATATCAGTATTGATAAAAAAAAGTGTCCACTCAGGCGGATACGTACTTTTTTTTAATTATTTATTGAATTAAGGTTTTTCGACTATCTGAATTGCTACAAACAAAAAAAAAACACTTTTGCGGCTTAGAAATTGCACAGCAGGGTTATATTGGATTTATTTTTGAAATCACAAATCAATTAACATCAAAAATATTGTAATCAATTCTTCCCCAATCGATTTCGATCATTTGGAAAGTCATTTAATCATAATATGAAGTCTTTGCATTCTTTTCGTTCTGTTGCTAACTTTCGCAAAGATTGCAATTTTAGAATTGTTGAAATCTTTTGAAACGATGCATTACATAGTGTAATATCGCAAACCTTGTCAATTGTATATTTTGACAGCTGGATGACTTAACCTTGACAGATCCTGAACCTTAACAATTTGATAAAATGTCATGGTTGTCTGATCACAAATATTAAGTTATCTGTGAAATTAAATTGGCGTTATTTGTTAAAAAATGTTTTTAAGTCTAAAATATCTATTTTCAATCGGAATGTCGCTCTCTTTTTTATTTCACAACATTCACTTCGATGATGCATTTTTTTTTATCTAATCAGGAACTTCGATTAAAATCAAGTGTTTTCGCATTTGGAATCATAAATGTAAAAAAATTACAAAGCCAACGATGAAATCGATAAAGTAAGTAAGTAAAAAAAAATAAAATGAGTAACCTCCTCGTTGTTGCAATATCATTCACCTGTCATTCAGTTATAGGAGAGTGTAAAAAATAATAAATATTGAATTCATTTATAATAATAATAATAAAAAAAATAATAATAATTCCAACTTAAACCTACTCAACTCGACTCGTACATACTTTATATGAAACTTGGAAATATTTTTCTTTGGAAATTACATGCTATTCACCTTATCTAGTCGCCAAGTGGCGCTGCATGCCGGGCTAGCGGCGGCGACTGCGGCAACAGAGGCGGTGCGATTTTATATTTTCAAACAAATAAAGCTCCATAAAAGGCTTTGAATTACGTAAGTGGTTTGAAATGTTCACATTTCTGGCTGATAGTTCCAGCTTATCAGCTACATATTTTTGTTCCACAGTTTTCCACATTTCATGAGAGGAAAAGCAACAACAACAAAAAAATTGCAAACAAAAAAATCAATGTCGAAGAATGTTACAATCGACGACGTAAATAATAAAAAAAAACAGCTGAATGAAATACCAAATGTGCCTACTTTTGAAATTAATTTCTTTAACGAGGCATTTAATTGAAAATAACTGACAAATCAGACAAAATATTGTCATTACACAAAACTACAATCTGACGCCATAAAATGACAATTAACTTTTCTTTGCTCACAAATCGGAACCCAAGTTTGAGAGATTAAAGCCGCACAATATAATTTTAATTCGAGTTTAATTAAATATTCGTTAAAATCGAGACAATTTGAACGAATGTGGTTGCCACCTGGGATGTAATTAAAAAAAAAATTGTAGTAGATTTTTAAATTCTTTCAAATTTGATGCTGGAAAAACACTTCAAAACAAAATTTAAAATTGCGAAAAAGTATTAGTAAGCTCCACCATTTTGAAAATTGAGAAATCTCTTCGAATTAATTGACTTTTCAGATTTTGACATTTTGACAAGTTTGAATTGGTAGAATTTTTGTAACTTCTGACTCAACATTTGTCGTTTGTGGCAACCATGCATAGAATGAGCTTCAATTGGGCCCATTTGTTAAGCTGAGGTGTGCCATTATTCAAGTCGTTCGGCGGTGTCGGCGGTGATTTTGAAAAGTCTCCTCATATGAATATAATTCACACGGGGGAAAAATAACACACAAACTGATGCATTTTCATTGGAATGCAACTAAAAGATAATTTTTTTTTTTTTTTTTTTTGGATTTCAAAGACTATTTCAAGAGATATGAGTCTTTTTTGTTTGCCCATAGTCCAACTAGAAACCTAGAATTATTTCAATTGAAAGTCGTAGTGTCATGTTATTGGGACCAGTGCTCGTTTGCGGTCAGCGGGCACTTGCTTACAAATGCACAAAGGTATGCCCAGGTATGCCATTTTATAAAACAAACAAATACATTTATATAAGCCTGCATATACACAGACAAATACCTATGTACATATCTATCTATGAACCTTTATAGCTTCTGGCAGATTGGTCTTTAGAGGTTTTTATTTTTTGCTGTGGCAATTTCGCATTCAATAGTCAAGTCCATTGGTGGTGTTGCTTCTATTTAAATTCTTTTTTTTCTTTTTTTTTTGTAGTAAAATCAGAGACAGTCGCCTTAGGGCTTTGTAATAAAAAATATTTGCCAATAAATAAGAAGAAATAAACACGGAATGCCAATGCAAAATGAAAATGTATAAATTATAATGTGTCTCTGTGTAAGTTTGAGTATTTTACACATGTGTAAGGAGCTCTCGTTGAATTTAATTAAAACCAGTTCAGTATAATTTTCTTTTGTGACATGTTCTTGAAATAGTTTAGCTTTTCTGTTTGTTTTTTTTTTTTTTTTCATTTATTGTAAAAGACATTGAAGAAAAAAGAATAAATAAAATAGATAGAAATAAACACAAATAAATGGCTCCAAAATTGATGTAAATTAACATACTCGTAGTAAATTAGAAAATTGTATGTCATGTTGAGGTAGGAAGAACAAAGTGGCGCCCGGGCAATTGACACAGCGTTTGATATTTTAAAATCGCCGCCGCCGCCGCCATTGCAAAATGATGAAACAAAATGTTATTGATGTACATATGTAGATATACTATTGTGTAAGAGGGAATACATTGTGGCTGGACACAAGCTCTAAGGTGCTAAGTGGCATATTTTTTTGATCTACAAACTGATTTTGATAGTTGTGGGTTTTTAAATAAGAGGTACTTTCTGTATTTAAATTTATCTGCCTTATTTTTTTTTCTCAAAACGTTAGTTGCAAAGTTGCAGTTTGTCCACTAGTTAAGTTAGTTCACTTGATAACCTACAGGAAACCACCTTTCTATTTTTAAGGTTACTTCAACCGTTACTCTAATTCATATATTTTAATTCTTAGATTTGATGATAAACAAAGATTTATCAACTAGATTTGTACATTTTTAATCTAGAGTGAGAGGCACATAATTTAACACGCTGATTTCAAAGAAAGTATTATTCTATCAAAAAGACTAACAACAACAACAAAATAAATAAATTTAAAACAAGAAACTCAATCAAAACACAGAAGTGCTCTCAATTTTTGCTCCGCAACCGTAGTACAAGTCCAAATGTAATCCAGCTTCTTTTTGTTTTTTTGCAAAAAGAAGAAAAAACAAACATTCGTGAGTTTCGTGGACCGAAACAAATTTTCAATTGAAAAACAAAAAAGAAAGAAAAAAAAAACAGAACCTTTCCTTTTTCACATTTTTCACTGATTTACAGTTATTGTTTGAGTCTTGCTCTATTTGAAATTCAAGAAAACACACATGAGATGTCTTCCAAAGAAGAATCTACAAACACACATCCAAACCCAAAGTCACAAAAGTAACAACATCTCCAGAGTATCTTACCCATGGGGGAATTGTTGTACATTAAAAAGTTATTCGACTTTTAGGGCAAAAGATTGTTCCGAGTATCGCTTAGATACACACCAATACGATACATGTAAGTTACCTATATCGCATAAAAATATATAAGTACTCGTAGGTACCTTCGACATCAGCGGCCTCTAGTTACACCGGAAGCAATGGCTGATTGCATAAATCCATCAAAGTGGAAACGAATTTCTCGAAAAGAACACACATCATAATAGTATGAGAAGAAAAACTGAAGAACAAAAAGAAGAAAGAACCGTGCGTCGTCATCGTGTCGTCGATGTGCCGGATGGAATGGCGGTTTTAAGAACTTTGAGGTTGCGAGATTCGATAAAATTCTGAACTTGAACAATGATTACCAGTAAAAAAAAAAAGTACAATATTTATTTTTTCACTATTATGTTGTTTTTTTCACCGACATCATCAGCAGTTTACACTGCGGTTTTCTTTTTGTTTTTTTTTTTTATATTATTCTTCAAATGAGAAAAATTTCAGTTTTAAATTCCATATGAGCTGGGCATGTGTAACTAATACGTCCGATATGCCTGTGGACATGGACTGGACGGACATGGACATGGACGCACGTATAGCTTTGAAAAGAAGTGTCCGTGATGGTGAATTTAAAAATATTTTTTTTTCTTCTTATTGTTTCAAGTACGAGCGAGTAAGTAACCTGCCTTGCTAATAATAATACGATGAAAACAATGCAATGTTTTTTTTTGTTGTTGTTTGATAATGTTTATGGCCGAGCATTGTGATAGTTACAAAGCTTTAAACAATGTGGGGTATAGAAAAGAAGAGGCAATATTGGATTTCCCTGCTAAAAGCTAACCCTTTGTCTGAAATTCAAAATCATTTGTATCCAAGATGAAATTGTAACAATAGAATTAAAAGTTTCTCACGACTTCTTTTCCAAAAGGGACTTCTAAATTTTGACAGTTAACAGCGAACATATTGTACATATTTGTCAAATTGAATGTCATTTCTATTCACGTCCAAAGAAAGCACGCAGTATGGTCTAAGCAATTGTATATTGTGAATACGCCACAAACCACACAAATGTCAAAAAATATAACATAATCATTTCGGGGCAAAACAACGTCTGTTGGGTCAGCTAGTATAAAATAAAAATCGAAGACAATTTCAGTTTGGAATTTATTTTTTTTGTAAACTTTAATTACATTTTTTTAAATAACCATGAACTTAGGTTCAAACTAAAAGCCTCTTACATAAACAAAGATTTGATTTATAGCTAAATTTTGTTTGTTTTTATTTTTAGAGTCTTTTATTTATTATATAGATAAATTCAAATTGAAAACCAATAAATAATATAATCAATTTGAATAATTTAGTCATTGCCGCAAACCAAAACAATTCCACACGGGAAGATTTTTGCTAGGATAACGCTAATAAAAGTCATGCTTTGATTAAACCTCAATGATTTCGTATTCACTTAGCATCTTTTATACTTAAAATACTTTGAGCTTAATTTTTTTGATTTTGATTCTAGATACGCTGCTCTTTCTCCAAACTTAAATACATACAGAGGCAATTTTTCACACATACAAAACAGAAACAGAAACAAACCTTTGACATCGATATAATTTAAACCGTTTAGCTGTCAGTAGGTACTGAAGCTTCATAAAGTTTAAATAAATTCTGACTAACAAATTGCCTCCATTATGGTCGTTGGCGGTTGATTTGTTTTTATAATAGATTTTTTTTTTGTCTAGTTTTTGCACGTGGCTTAGGTTAAACTTTAAAAAATAAAAAAAAAACGAAAATAATTTTTTTATTTTCATGATGATGTCTATTGTGAATTTATTTTTTGTACGCACATATGGGCTTGGGCTTGCCATGATCCCATTTGGACAAAGAGACGGCGAAACACAGAAGCCCGCCGCCGTTTCAGCTTAGATACTCGTAAGTTCTTAAGTTAGATAGGCGAGGTAATTTTTTAACTTGACGGTCTTTTTTTATGGATTCAACACCGAGTCGCCGCCGTTGCTATAGCCGTTGTCATCGCATCCATTTAGAGATAGCTGGCTCGACGAAAGCGACGACGACGACGAGTACAATGACCGTTTGGATTGTGTAGCAAATTAAAAAAAAAAAAAAAAAACTGAAAAAACTTTCGCTGATTTACTTTTTTTTTCTTGTTTGTTATACTCATTCAACATTAACACCCGTAACAATTTGTTGCTGTGCACTTTTATGTTTGCAGGCAGTGCTGGATTATCCGTGACGCAGAGTGTAGATAGACATCGCCGCCGCCGATGGCGCTGCTGGTGCAAAGGAACACCAGTGATGCGTACAAGCGAAAGATATGACTGTCGGTACGTTAGTTCACATCTGTCAAATAATTAATTTTTTCACAAGTAAAACACACATTCACATCAAATTCGAGTGTGGAGTTGATATGTTTTTGTATACGTCAAAAATGACAGTCGTCGGTAAATTAGTTCGTTTGATGAACGAGTTCTGTCAAAAAGCAATTTTAATCTCAAATAAAACACACAAACGGATCGAGTTCTGAGTTTGGAGTTGACATATTTTTGAATAAAATGAAATATGTATGTCAAGTTGTTATTTTTACTTTTGTTATTTTACTCAAAATGTCTGAAAAAAATGTTGACATAACATTGGATTAATTTTTTTTCAAAAGTTCATAAGTTTGTCAAAATTAAAACATTATTATCGGTGTTCACATACAACTCTTTTTAGGGAAATCATTTTGACGTATCATATGATATGATTTCGATCACAATTATTGTAAGATGGTTGAAAAGAGAAAAGAAATTGAGGCAAAAGTTAAATTTGTTTCCGTAAAATGAGTAGGAGAGATAAAGTGATACTTAAAAATGAAAGGCAAAAAGGACCGTATGTAGTTAAGGTTCTTTCTTGTTCTGACATTATCAAATTCTCTGTATACACGTGTATTTTTTTTTAAAAACCATAAACTGTTGTAAATTAAATAAACAATAAAAATAAAATTCAAACATCGTCGTCTTAATGTTTCAATCCAACCCTGGAAGTTTGAAACTCTTAACCACAAAAAATAATAACGGACGTGTGGTCTAAGAAGCTGACATAACTTCGGGACATTTTTAAATAGATACGACTTTAAAGCGGATAGCGATAAAATTTATTATTTTTCTTCTTCTTTTTCTTTCTTTACTTTGTATCCAAAATAGTAAGAGGAAATGTGGAACGATCAATGTGTGTTTTTATTTACGCAACCCCAAATGGCTTTGGGACTTGTCTTGTCATTAGGACTAATCAAAGACAGTTGTTATGTTTTTATTTGTGTAGGTATTTTTTTTTTTTTTTGGTTTTTACGACTTTTGCATAAAATATTTTTTTGGAATCCAATCTTCTTCATCTGTGATAACTTTCTATTTCTGGATTTTGATCAATATGCAAATTTGAAGACTTCAAAATTTTTACCACATAAAGAAAGGTATTTAGTTTTTTTTTCTTTGTCAGAATTTTTTTACCAATTCAAAAATTTATAAATAAAAACTCAATTTGCCACACTAATTATCACTTAAAAGCAAACAAAAAAAATACACACACACTCGTACATCTATTTAGGTACAACATAATATTTTAACCAAAAAATACGTCAAGGTCATAATATCTAGTTTTTTTCTTTTTAATTTAAATTGTTGTTGTCGGTTAATAGCTTAAGGTTCGAATCGAGTCGAGAAAGAGAAATATGTTATTACTTTTTTAAACAAATTATTTTCAAACAAAATGAGAAATAAGATACGCGCCTTTGAAAACGGTTTTTTGTTTTTTTTTATCTTTTGTTTGTGATCTAATAATTATACAAAAAATGAAATCAATATTATAATGTGGTCTAATTTTTGGTTAACTTACACTTTTTATTTTTTGGCAACTTTTAAACTTTGTCTTTTATAATTTAGTTTTTTATTTTGTATATAAATTAAGCAACTTGAGTTTAAATATTGAAAATAAAACGTCAGTTGATCTATTTTTCGGAGTAGTTATGTATCAGTTTTTAAATTGTTAAATTTATCGATATACATATTTTTATTTCTTATTTGTTTAATTTTTTTTTTGAATGAATAAAATTCTTCAAAAATCTTGTGATATTTTCAATTCTAAAAACAATAAACAAAATAGTGGCTCTAAATTTATCTAAATGAATCACTGTCTTATATCGGTTTTTGTCGATGTGTGTTTTAATTAAGAATTCAAAAGTAAGCCTATCTATGTATATAATAACAATAAATTAAATCCAAAAAAGAGGTGTGTGTTTTAAATTAGCTTTTATTGATTTGTTGTGGGCGTAGATAACTCTAACGACAGTCATAGCTTTGTTATTTTTGACCATTAAGGTCCATTTTTACAGTACGAGATTCGAGATTAACTTGGGATTGTCAAACAAACGAAGTAGGAGAATAATCTTTGAATGTATATCCTATAAACTTTGGCATCTTAACTATGTTTTTTTTTGTTACATTCAAGTAATAGATACTTTGTGTGCTTTCTATATTTTACTAATTTATTGTAAATTTTTGACTGAAATTAGTATTTAACTAGAGTTCTTTAAAAGATCCATAGTTTTGTTGTGAACATATTAAATCAGAAGTGGGATACCTCCTCTTTATTATACGTAGATATACATACATATATTTCAGATTTTAAAGTCAACATCCAGTTACCGGACGGAATAAAGTAAACAATCGAAGATATACATACATAGGTACCTAGGATTTATATATAGGTAGGGTATTGTATATATTCCTACCCCTCTCATGTTTCCTTTTGTTTTATAAACAATGTGTGAAACGTATGCCCACACATAGGTAGGTACCTACAAATTGAAAAGAAAATCCTTTGTATGGCTTCTTGCCATTATACAAAAAAGAGGCAACACAAGAAATAAAAAAATAAAAAAACAGAAAATTTAAAAACAAACAGCAAACGCCAAATACGCTCTAGGTTTTCCATTCTTCAGTGTATGGATATCGACAGCTAGTTGCTGTTGTTGTTTTTGGTGGAGGTCTCTCTTGCAATTCTATCCAGCCAAACGTATCTATGTAACTTACGAATGACGATGACGATGATGACGACGACGACGACGAACGACACAGATACAGATAGAGATACTTTAGCAGCCGCCATCATTCGTCAACCTGATTTAATTTATTAGTACGTGCATGTATGTCTGTCTGTCTGTCAGAACGCCACAATAACACAAAACCATACTCGCACACTTACACCAAACACACAGTGAGTTGTATTGTATTGTGTTATTGTGTATCTTAATATGACAAACTCGAGACTCAGCTAAATTTAATTAGATTTTAAGTTCATCTAAGTTACGAGGTTGCGAACGAGTTAATATGTTCTTGCACTTTTGGTCGTCAAATTGTCTCCCGGAAGACTAAACATTACGCACACCACATCAAAGGAGAACCTCTTTTTGGCTTTATACATAATGTACAACGACCAATATCAAGAAGAAGGATCAAAGGAGAGAAGAGATTGTCGGGAGGGTTGTGGACTATTTAATCTGTTATTAATTTAATTAAAGACAAACTGAAATCGGTTAGCAAACTGATTTGCGCATTTAATTCATAAAATCCGATATGCGATACTTTATATACACAATTGGTTAAAGATATACAAATGCAATATTTGCTGTGGACAAGACATGCGGATAGTGAGAGTATTTGTGTAACTTTAAAAGGTTTAAGACAGAATGAAGGGAATTTGAATGTTGACTTTTAGTACGGTCGGTCTTGAAAGATACTTATAATGAATAACGACGACTTTATTAGGTTTGCCCAACTCAATGTTTATTGCAAGGCAAAAAAAAGAAGATACATAAATATGGAAACAGTGAGAGCTCTAAAAATGAAACTACAGTTAAAAAGAGTAAAAGTTGAAAGTAGTGGACTTTAAAATTATTTGAGTACTTTAAACAAAATAGCATAATTGTAAAAGAATGCAATCACCATAGAACATAATTTGATTTTATTAAAAAGATTACATTCGTTGAATTAGCTTATAGAGTAAGACTTCAAATTTTGCAACGAACAACCGATTATCATTAGAATGATTGCAATCATTATTCCCTCATTCATTTGAATGCACTCAAATCATTGAATTCATTTAAGATTTCATGTATTAATTTCTGAAGTTCTTGCATTCATCTGCAATCTTTGAATTCTTTCGCATTCATTTGAAGTCTTTGCAGTCTTTACACTTTTTTGTAGTCTTTATGTATTATTTAAATTATTATTTTAGAAAGATGCGAAAAAAAAATGTAACATGCTGGCAACACTTTGACATTTAAAAATGTCAATAAAGTGTCATTCTTTAACTGTTTAAGGCGCGTTCAGTTAAAAATATTTAAAACTGAGGCATTTTGAAATTTTTTATTTTTTGAATTGTTTGTTTTAAGAGCTTCTACTGTAAGTCCCTATCGAATAAGACCAGAGAAAAAGGATCGCTCGTTATATAATTTTTTTTTCTCCTGTTGTCTGATGATGCGCTCATTGATGTTTTCATTACCCTTCAAGATTATATCGGCTAATCCCGGTTTATAGCTGGATTGAATATACTTATACATACATCCATACATATTTATAAACACAACATGGAATCATAAAAATGACGACACAAACGGGACATAATGTGAGTTATAAAATTAATTTTTAAAATATGTTCTCGTGCATAAAAAAGAAAAAAAAAAAACAAAAATAAATAATTTTATTTGTTTTAAATGAGATTGAGAGTTCATATATGAGAAGCGATGCGATACGTGGTGTGGGATTTTTGAGGTCAACGATGCGTAATAATCTTATTAGTTAAAGGTAGGTAGATATATTTATTTGTGCAGAAAATTGTATGATTCTTAATGCTATTAATATGGAGCTTTTACTTATGTACTAAGTGTGGGGAACGGGGTGTTCCAGGGTAAAAAAAGCATGTACCTACATAATGTGCGTTTTGCTATTTCATAAAAAAAAATTATGGGCTTTATTTAAATTTATTAAAAACGATATTTTATAGTTTTTCCAGGTCACCTATACAAATATCTATGATACTTCACTTTAAATCCCTTGTTGAAGTGTGTCAAACGTCAAAAGATGAAAGCATCAATAGTGACAGCTGATGCCCAAATAACGGGCTATTCAAACAGACAAGTTACAAATGGGGAAAGTAAACTTCAGTTAAACCCTAAACTTGTGTTTTTCCTCGCATTAATTTCGGGTTGAAGGAACATAAGTTCCTATAACTATGTATAATCTTTTCATTGAAGAAAGCTTCGAAAGTCGAAAATGTGTAATCTTATTTGACCATCGGAATATGATAATGCACTTTAAAATCCATTTTTCATAACAAGAAGTCAATGGTTTGACTTTGACCTAAATCGGATAATTCTAAAATTTACAAAACCCACTCAAAGTTAACGTTCGGATCTATCCACAAGTAAAATGAAACCTCTTAAGCGAGTATATTCTGGATTTAAAAAAAAAAATGAATTCATAAATTTATCATTTGCAACGTTCCGCCCCCATACTATGTATTTGAATTTAAGAGCTCTCGTTTATAAGCCTGGCTGTGGTTGGCATACCATTACCCATGTAAATGTATGTCATAGTAGGAACAGTATCTTATTCTTCTAACCAAAAGTTCTGATTGTATTTTATTTTCAAGATACTTTTGTCTTACATTTTATTTGTTTAGTTTCTGGTTGTTTTTTGTTTTTTCATCTGTGTTTGCGCACTTATGTATATTTCATTTTTCTTTTTTGTTTTTGTTTCTTTGCTGTACATTTCATTCAGCTTTGAAATTGGTATTAATACCCGGCGACGCCGACGACGACGCCGCGAACGGCCAGAGCCTCGAAAGAGGGTTTGTTTCAGTTTAGTTAAGTTTTTTTTTTCATTTTTTTGGAGGGCGAAAGTGTGTGTATGGAGCGAAAACCTAAAAGATTTAAACGTAAAAATAAATAGAGCGAGTTCACTTAGCGTGGCATTTTAAACCGGTGCCTATGTATCTACATACATATGTTTATATTTATTGCATATTGTATATAAAATAAACCTATCTCTTTTTTATATACTTTTTTCGTTATCGTACTTTTTTATATTTTGTTTTTGTTTTTAAATTATGCAATTAGGTAGCGATTTTTGTTGTTGTTGTTGTTCGTCCATAATATGAGCATTTTGCAAAATATGTTGAACCGAATCGGCTTTGATCGCGTGGTAGTTTTGAGTTATTTATCAAGCTCAGGAAGAGAGCCATTAAAAAAAAAGTATCTTTTTTAGTATGTAAGGTTCATCATTGTATCTATACTTCACTTTATTCTGTATACTAGTTAGTATAAGAATGAAAAAGGTACTTGCTTATATTTTTATTTAAATAGAATACATACAAAATAAAAATAGAAAGGTTTACCTTCTAGGAAACTCAATTTAGTTTCAACAATCAGTGATTACTTTTTAATTAGAATGGAAAGTATCTTCCCAACAATAGAAACCTTTCACACGCATCATATTTATTATGGTAAATTTCTGTTTTTTATTTTTTATATAAGAACAAACAATAAACATTAAAAATAAGCTTAAACAATGAAGCGAAAAAAAAAGATAATTATTACCACTACCTACAATAATATATTCTTATCAGTAAAATGTATCTTTTAGCTCGTGATACTTAAACAAAAAAACTCAAAAGATTTATTTAAAATAGAGAGAGTTACTCCTTGATGATGTGATTAAAACTAGACTTAGTATAGATTGTCAGTGATTTGATAACGTTGCAATTTTTTTTTTCTAGATAAATGGGAATTTAAGAAACTTGTTCTCAACAATGCCACCAAAACCAATTTAAATGTGCTACACTTTCATAAAATCCGTGCCATTTCGGTAACACATATAGAAAAACAAGTTCAATTGTTTAGTTTTGAACTATAATTCTTTTTTTTTTGTGATGTAAGCAACATTTGTCTCTGTTAACAGTCAGTTTATATAAACTTTTGAACACTTTTGAAAAATCAAAGGAACAGATCCGAAACAACTAAAATGCGCAACATAAAAACATATACTTTTTAGTTACGATTTTGAGTAATTTTTATATTTATTTTATTTTTTCATTAAATCTTGTAAAATAAGAAATTGCAGTAAATATCAAAAATAGATTAGCGAATTAAAAAAAAAAAAAAAAAAACAATTTAAAAAAAAAAATGTATTCACTAACAAATTAAATATTTATTGCTAATGATAATTCTAAGTAATAAAAAATCACTAAAATCGTACCTAATTTACGGTTTATGTATATTAATCTTGAAATGTGTTTAAGAAACAAAACTGTTCTGTAGTATTACGTCATAGACCTAAACCTAAAACAATAAAAAACTAACACTTAAATGGGGTTCTGTTTTGCAAAAAAAAAAAATAATATAGCTAGATATTTTGGTACACACAATTAAATTCAAAAAGTGTGTTGTGTCACAGCTATTAAAATAATTCCATAAATCTCTTTTTTTATATCTTTTTGTAAAGAAGATTTTGCATTTTGAATTCCAAATTTATTTTTAAAACCATGTAAGGTAAGGTACCTTATATTATTTTCCATGTCCATTGTTATAAACAAAATTCTAAAATGCCAAGAATAAATAACTTGATTCGGGTTATTTAAATAAATTCGTGATTTGAATTAATTATGGCGGTAAAAAATGTTGTCTAAAGAATCAACAAAAAAAAAACTATCATAAATGACCAAGAAGAACTTTTGTCTAAATTTCATTCTGAACTATGCCAAATATATTCATTTTTCACGAGTTGACGAAAACAAATGCCTAAATTATTTTTAAAAATCTCAAACAACAACAAAAAATATTAATTAGATAACGGTGACAATTAAAACGAATTAATCGAAATGTTAAGCGTTAAAAGTTATATAATAACACTTAAATAACCATTAAAGAAGTCCGATGTGCAACCAGACATTAATTGAATAAACTTGAATGCAATTTTTAAGAATTCAAATTCAAAGAGAAGAACTTGATCAAAGCATATAAATTTGATCAACCATCTTTACTGCCAATTGACCTATCTCTTCGTCTAATCGGACGAAAAAATACCGAAAAAAAACAAAAACAAAACACAAAAACTGGTAACAAAATGAAACTATGTCACATTGTTGTTGCTGTTTTATTCATTTCCATTTTTTATCGAAGACAATTTAATTAACGTTGGTAACTTGGGTCGTGCCGTGCTTAGGCGAAGCAGCATATAATCTGGGATCTGGATTTCAAGTCGCCGCCGCCCCGCGCTGCTGCGCTCAACCAGTATCTATACTGCAGTATAGAATAAGTGTATCTGGCTAATACCTCGCAGAACTCAATTCCATTCTGATTAGGTCATGCTGATTTGAAAAAGCCCGACTTTTTTTTCTATGTTCGAATGTAGATATTCATTCACTCACATTTGTTTATAAAATAGAAATATTTTTCCTTTTTATTAAACGTTAACTTTTTTACGTCTTTTGACATTTTAACATGTTTTGTGTGAGTATTTCTGATTTTCTGTTTTGTTGTTTTTTATTTTGAGTTTTTTTTTTTTTTTATTTTATTGCTACCAAGTTAGACAGTGTGGTTAGAAGTGATCGGTGGTCGCTCGTTTTGACACTCTCAAGGTCGTTTTTGATTTCGATCTGAGTCGATATTTTTTCTTTTTCGTTATGGTTGAGGCGTTTTTGTTTGACTCGTGATTTTTTCACACGAATCGAATTCTTAATGACATAGCAAAACCAATTTGAGCTTATGCCGATTTTTGTTTTTTTTTTTTTTTTTTGTAACCGAAGTCAGTGTGGACATTTAATTTCTGACATTATTTGAGGTAATCATTAACTGGTTAACCAATATATTCGGTTACTTTATTCGTTTATTATATAATTTAAAAATATTCTATACAATCTGTTGACATAAATGTGGAAGTTTCAAAAAATATTGTCGTTTTTTAAGTTCACAAAACATCAGTTGATAGCTGCCATATCATTGGTGCTGAATATGTCAAATTTACTGTAATTTATTCAATCTGCTTAAATTATGACCATTAATTCTATATCAGTTGTTTATTAATGAAAACAGTTATCGTGCACACGGGCGTATACGTACTTTTTCTAGATGTAGAGAAATGAAAGTTACATAGCGCTTATTATCGCAGAAAGAGCACAACAGTTTGTCATAAATAAAATAGGAAACAAATTGAAACTCCAAAGGAATAATGAAAAATTTTGAATCAAAACGGTGGCCAAGTTAATTTCAATATCCATCTGCTTAACACAAACAGATGACAAATAGAAATATGAATTATATGTTCAAATTTTAATGAATTTGATAGAATTTTATTTCACTGTCATTTGAACTGTCTTTTAAGCAACCACTAATTTAAAATGCTATAAATTCTAGAAATTGTTGAGGTTGTATGAAATCACCTTATAATTAATTGCCACTTATTGTCAAGAAAAAGCCGAAGTATTTTTATTTTTTTGACACCCTTTTTTTAAAAACAAAATTCTACTTAAGAATCTATAAACTTAAGAACATCGCTAGTTCTTTGTTTATTGTCTTTTTTTGTTTTATCAAAGTTTAACCTAAAATTTAACAAAGTCAATTTTAACTGTAGACAAAAATACCTATCTAAGATCCTATGCAACTTTATTTGCTTTTCGCCAAATAGCATACCACCTTTCGAATAACCTTTCTAGATATGACATCATTCACCATTTTTTATAATTTTTTTTTTTCTACCTATTTTCTCTCATCATTTTGTTGTTGAATGGTAAATTAAGTATAGTAATTCACCTGTATAAATACCGTCATTTGTTTATTTTTTATTTTCTGTTATGTAGGTAGGTAAGTTAGGTATAGGTGAGTATGTTGTTGAATTTTATTTCATGCGAATTTTGATGAGATTTTGCGAATTTTATATTTCAAAAATTGTCGAAATTGTTACTAGGAGAATATAAATTGCAAGAGGTTGGAATTTGTTGTTAATAATTTTGTAAAACGAAAGAAATTCGGCACCGATCTTCAAATAACTACATACCTACATATGTATATATTAATGAATGGAAATATATGTATAACTAAACCGATGAGTAGTTGTCTATTTTATAATGAGTAATTCATTAAATACACATTTCTTAATGAGTTAGGGTCCGAGCAAGTGGTTTGCATTCGTTACGTCACCTTTGACTATGTCGTTTGATATTTAAAAGGAAATATCATTTAATGTGTCATAGTTTTTTTTTAAGATTATTACGAGAATTGTTAAGTTTTAATTTCTTTCGGTGATTAAGCTTCAAAAATTGAATAAGATATTTTTTGTCTAATATTTTTGGAAAGCCAGTAGATGATGCAGAAATAGATAAAATACATTTCAATCGTAACGTCACGTGCTTCTTATGTCAACTAAATGTAGTATTAAAAAATGATCAATCTAAAGTTATTTGTAAGGAAGTTCCACAAGGCCGAATAGAAATTTATATTCTTCAGTTTCATGGGGTCAAACTAGTTTTGTGTCAAAAGAATCAAAATCATATATAAACATTTATGTAAAACACGTATCAATTTGGAAGCGGTATTAAAAAGGACTTTAGTAAAATTCACACGGTGTTGTGTCATTATGACATTTACATTATAAAACGACTTTAATCCTAACCAGATTTCACTTACTCCGCCTCTATTCCTCGTGTATTTTTTTACAAATAAGGATTAGAGGCATTGTAAATTCGGAGTAACTTTACTTCCTAGTTTTATTAGTTTTTAAACTCATATTTTCGGACGTTTTTTCGTAGAAAATTTCACATTAATTTATCCAACATACATAATTATTATGTATTGCAATGATCTTTCGAATTGATCTGTAAGAGTTTGATGTTGCTTGTAATACAAACTTGTTCCTAATTTGTTATTGAATCCATTTGCACAAAAATCATAACCACAAGTCTCTGATCAATGAGTATAATAATGTTTTATGCGGTTTTAAGTTTTCCTATAAATTTGTTTACAATAATTGCCAACTAAATCACGGTAACTAACAGTATATTGTGAATGTTACTCTTCAATTATTGTGAAATCAAATCACAATCATGAAATTCACAGTTTGTCTGTGAACATCGAAGATTTTGAATGCTATTTTTAATTATATGATTCCAGATCAGAAGTTGTGATTTGTGTTTTAATTGCTCATTTCTAATCGTAGTAAATTAATCTGAAAAACAAGAAATTCTGTGTTCCAGTTTGAATTCATTTTTTATTCTTAAGGCTCACATTTGAAATTTAATATTATTCAAATATGATTTGTTGCCCGTATTAAAAATCAAACTCTCGAACTTACGATTTTTTTCTAAAACTGACTTCCTTTTGATTTGTTGCGACAGAAAAGAGGGATTTTAGAGTATCAAAGTGACATAAATGTCATATTTTTCAAATAATTTTCAAAAAGTCTAGACGGTACTTTAAATTAAACTGAAGGTAGGTAGGTATATTCATCAAATATGCAATTCTTTATGAAAATAACTAAAAATAGTATATGAAATGTAGGTGAGCACCATTTTTCATATTTTTCACCATCTCCATTGACCCATCAGAAAGTCACACACGGCCATGCAGCATTCATAAAATTGACGATGAATTACCTTTCCAAGGAATGCCCCAATAAATAAAAATAAAAAAAGAGGGAAAAAAACAGAAAAACAAAAACACGCTCAACCGGCTTATTCTGCGCGGCGACCTCTATCGCCCGCCGCGACCGCAACATCCGTGGGTTGCGCCTTGTGCGCACCAATGTTGAATCTTGGTGGCACAGCGTTTAGTAGTAACTCCAAAAAAAGCCAAAAAAAACCCTCCGCTGCCGCACAACGGCAAAAGACTTGTACAGAGCCGAGTTGTGTTTTGCTGATTATTATTTTTTTGTGGTGGAATACTTTGGGCCTTGTTTTTTTCGCGGCGGACGCGGAGCTAGCGTAGCATGTTATATGAGTTTCGCCGTGTCGGGTCGGTTGGGTCTTTCTTAAGTGCTACATCAGCAATATTTTTTTCCCAACCAATTTATGTTGAGCGCATTTTTTCTCTGATTGGCATTTCTACCACGTCGTCAATTAAATTAGCAAAAAAAAAAATCAGAAGATATTGAAAAAGAAACAATAATGTTCACAGTTTCCATTGTTTCAATTCGGATCGGCTGAGGCTGAGTGAGAGTGATCCTCAGGTTCACTTCATCTTCAACTAAAACTCAATTCATAGGGTATGCAACAGAATGTTTTTCTTTTCTGTTCGACTTACCTTTGACAGCTTCGTAATATCCTAAATCCAGTGTGATGGGTTATTTATGTCAGGTAATCCCAAGCAAGCAAAACAGATGCACTCAACAATATTGTAGCTGTTGCTGTTCTTGTCTTTTACTCGAAATATCGATCACCGCCGAGAACTAAACCGATAGATGAACCGATCTACGCCAGAGTAGAATCTAAGAAATTCTCTTGAATCAACAAATTGAAGATCAAAATCAAGAAACCAATTGGCAAATGTTTTCACCAGAAACTTAAATTCACCACACCACCGATCTTGCACGGGGGCACTTTGCCGTCGCTGTGTAATTATCTTTCTTTTCTTTTTTTTTTAATTTTCTGAACTCTTAAGATTTCCCGATTAAATCTTATTGTAATTCATAATCTGAATTGAATCCAAGTTTTCTTTTTTGATTAATTTTCCAATTCACGTTTAAGTAGGGAACAACACCAGTAAAGTAAGGAAAAGCCACGAAAAATTTCACCCAAGTCAGAGAAATTGTAAGGAACGAAACTGGTTTTTCGATGCAGAGAATAAAAATGTGTTCACTCTTTTTTCCTTTTGTTTTTTTTTTTATTCTTTTTTTTTTGGTTGAGAAAATTTATATTAACTTTGATGCGCGCGTTATAATTCAACACCACATGCACATTTGCACGGTTTGGAAAACAACTCAAAACTGAAACGTTACGAAAAGTTGGAAAGTGATTCAAGTCTAGAGCTAGACTAGACCAAAGACGGAGACTACGATTACTACTACGAACTACGAGACGAGCAGAGCACAAGCACTCAACACTCCAACTTGGATTGGGGTAATTTTTGTTGTTGTAATGAACTCATGGTCGGTTTAGCTACGCTTGACAGTTGAGTGGAATCAACTTGCTCACACGTAGACGTAGTCTGTATCTGTAGACGCTGTGTAGTGGAATTTCTGGAACGAAGCAACAGTTATAATGTTGGAATGTTTTGAAAAGTAGAGTGTGTTTTGTTGGACAAACAGCAAAGAAGAAATAACCGGTAAACAATTCACTTAAACGCCGCCGGAGGGATAGAGTCTAGAGAGACACTCACGACTCACCACACAGTTAACACTACAAACGAGACACGACACTTTTGAAAGGGGAATGCTGGATGATCGGCTTTTTCCAGTTGTTTCAATCTTGAGTGTTTCTTTCTGGCATTTGTGAAAATATTCCAGTTTGTCAGAAAAATAATCCATGCCATGGAACGTGGACAGTTGTTGAATCTTGAGTTTACAAGTAAACAGCACTGCCAGGCTTTGTTTTAAGCCTCTGTTTTTTTTCTTACAAATGTACATTGTGCAATGTTTTAGGTCTAGATTTCCAATTGTCATTTGAAGCCATAGTTTGACGAGTGGAAGCAAAGCATATACCTATGTCTATTCTATATTGTATTCGTTCAGATTACATAGGGGATCTCACACGGAGTGAACTGCTTGCAAGATTACACAATCACAATATGGCAACTAGTTTGTTTTCCAGATGTCATAATTTTCAAATTTCAGACGCTCAAGTACATTACCGTTAATTAAAGGAATATATGTATACCTACATAATGTAGCTTGTGTCAGAAAAGTAACAAAAGAATCCCTACCCAATTTTATTCAAGATTTTCTTGCAAAATATACAAAAGATGTGGATATCGTTGAAAGACAATATCACTTATTTTTTGATGTCATATTCTAAAGTAGTACACCGAAATTTTAACATCTTAATATATATAAATCTCGTGTCACAATGTTTGTCCTCAATGGACTCCTAAACCACTTAACCGATTATAATAAAATTCGCACACCATGTGCAGTTCGATCCAACTTGAGAGATAGGATACTTTAAATCTCAAATTATAGTCGCAATTTTAATTTATTGCTAATTATTTGTCTGTTATTATTTGAGAGTCACAATTATATGTTAGCTCCAAACGATTTTATCAGATAGCGACATCTGTGCACTGGATTGAGTAAGTTAAGAATTCAATAGATGGCGCTATGTCAAACGTTTAATAGATGACTCTATTTCAGAAATATAGTGTAAGTTCACAAACGTCAAATTTTGCTGCAGTGAATCGGCATTACTGCTGTTTTACGATGCTGATGCTAATGCAGCTGTTGCTGATGCGATGCCGACTAATCACGCTGTCGTAGTGATGCTTTTTTGTTTAGTTTTTGCGCATCAGTTTATGAAACTTTGCAATAATGAACAGTTGACGAGAAAAGTGAAGCCAGAATCTGGGTTTATGAACGTTTGACTTTGAACATTTGGGCATCATTACTGCAGTAATGCGTTTGTGAACTTACACATAGGTTAAATTTATTTTGTAGTGAAACGGAATACAGTCAATTTTAATTTTCCAATTTTTGGTGTTAGTGTTACGTATTATCAAATAGTTATATTGGAAATATAATATAGAATGAAATTTGGCACAGAGATAGATTATAGCCTTATAAAGCACGTAGACTAATTTTTACCCCGGTAAAATGTATTTTTTAGGATTAAACATTGACCACGTTGTACATAAAAATTGAAGTAATCTGCGGTTACAACGAAACCGATATTTTCAACAACTTTGGTTGTCCTGCCAATCGATCCATTAAACTTACGAAATTCACCGGGCCATTTGAAAAAAAAAAAAATTATGGGAAATCAGTTTCTGCATTTAATTGGGGCAAGACGAAGTTTGCCGGGCCCTCTAGTATTATATAGGTATTCAAAATCTTAAAGAATTTTTTTTTATATAGGTACTCTGATATTTTACATAGGTACATGTACATATATACATAATGTAGATCATTATGCAATCACTTTATAAGTTCAAAACTAGGCACCCAAATGAAAATTTCAATTTTTTAAAAAGGAGTTTCTTGACGTTATTGAAATGTAAACTCAAACTTTTTTAGTTACTTCACATACATACATATTAATAATTGAATTATACCAACTTTGAATTTTAACGGACGACTCCATAAAATAGCACAAAATTTAAATTCAAATCGCCCAAGCATATGCATCAAAAACGAAACAAAACCGACTGCGTTTTATAAATGAATGAGCAAATAGGGGTTCAGTTATAAAAATAATGATTGCATGTACTTTAGGAGCAAGTTTAGTCTAAAAGAAAACTTAGACATTATGTATATGGATGGTAAATTAGAGATTATGTATCTTATTTTAGCCAAAACAAAGTTCCAAAACTTAAATTTTAGCTGAGACTTAACATAACTAAATAAAAATACAAATTTCTAGAAGGACTGACTTGAATAGTTCTTAGATATAATTTGAATATAAAATGAATGAATATAATGAAACAAATAAATTACGTAAACAGTTCCTGGCTGATTCTGGTTCAGACAATTCAAAATTTTGACAACCTGAAGCTAAGAATAACTGTTGGACATTCATCTGTATTTAACCAATCGAATTCAATTACACAGATTGATCTTTCAATAAGTAATGCGTTCTTCTTCCTTTTTTAGTTTTAAAACTTTTTTTAGGTTTAGCTTAAGCTAGTAAAATTAAAGCTAAGTTTGAATTGAAATATCAAAATCTAACTGAAACGTCAAAATATATAATGTTCGTAAACATCTTCCTCGGGCCAAAAAGTTTCCAAAGAAAGAAATGTCAAGTAAGAAATTAGGACACGCAAGCTAATCGTAATTCAATACCTTTTGAAAAAAAATTAATAAATCATCAATATCTCAACAAAAAAAGAAGAAGGAAACAAAATTTTTAATAATTTAAAAACTATTTATCACAGTTCTTTATTTACAACTTAAAAATGGACTTTTCAGTTTCACATTTCACACATTTGTATGAATTTTTCACTGAGTTAAGGTTTTTCAATTAGCACATTTTAAATGTCCCATTTTTGGGAATTTCTCAATTTAAAACAATTTAAATAGCAATCATACCAATGGTAGATTCACCAACAAAGTAATCGGCAATTGGGTTGCGGATAAGAACTGTAAAAAAAAAAAAACAAGAAAGCCAAGTAAGTAAAATTGGTCAAAGTTGCCAAAGTAATTTCAATAACGCACCTGGGTTAGATTGACCAATGTAAGTGCGTGGAGGCAACGAAGCTGCCAACAATGTGGTCAAGGGTCCATTGTTTGGAGTCATGAGGGGTTGTCCAATTTGGTGGCCATACAAATCGATGATTGCTGGGTTCAAAGTTTCCACTGGCGAAGTACTGGCCTTAGCTCCTGCGGCTGATCCTTGGACAGCTGGGCTCATGCAGGCAGCGCAAACTAGGAAGACGGCGATTTTGAACATTTTTGATTGTTGTTTTTTTTGAAAAACTGATGACTGCACAAATGCACAAGGCTGACTATACTCTAGATTCTCGATGAAAATTTATTTATATAGGAAAATAATTGTGAATAAGAATTTACGTGACATTCTAGACCCAATACGAAAGTAGGCCCAATATGCACAGCCTTATCAACTTGGGCCGCAAAAATATTCTAATTGATAGATAATACTAAGAACATCTGTTCTTTTGGGCTTGGATGAGTGTTTTGTTTTGTGGATCGAACAAATTTAATATTACGAATCACATGCTCACTTATAATTCATATACTGTTGGCAAAATATTTGAATGCAACGAGTATGATCAAATTTCAAGTTTTACACTTTATATGTAGTCGATTGGATTAAGTTCATGCCATTTGATTCGTTTGACTTTTTTGTGATGCCTGCATTCCTGCAATTAGCTAAATTAATATCAGGTATTGCTTTGGATTTTTATTGTATTTTTTTTTTTGTGCTGATATGTGAATGAAAATTGGAGAACAATTATGACTGCCAACACTCTTGATAGGAAATATTATGAGTTATCAAAGGTATTCAAAAGTCATTGTGCATCATTATCATCTGAAAGCATAAGTTTCATGAATATTATGAAAAAATAAAAATAAAATTTAAATCTAAGCCCAGGGAATTTATATTTAATACGCTTTATTTCAATACTTCATTGAAATTTACAGATTTTTCAATAAAAACATTTGACATTCAAGACTTTGATTTGTAGCTTGTAGGTATACTCCAGAATTGAGTAGAAAAATTTTATTACAAAGTTCATGGGCAGATATTTTGTGGAATAAAAATGATTTCTTAGTATTCTGTTTATAGAACATACAAACCTTATAAAGCTTTAACAACAGCTTTGCTTTATAAATCCGAGAGAACCATCCACCTCGGTTAGCTGGAAATTCAATTTAAAAGTTTTATTATATGATTTCTTAGAAAAAATATTATTCATTGAATTTTCTCTGCTAAAGTCTTAGAAATCCCAATGAATTATGAAGGAATCAATTTATTAGAAGATATAAACATTTATTTAACATAAATACCTATGTTCAGATTTTAAACATGGAATTCTCCTACAAAGTAGTCTATGTAGTTAAAAAAAAAAAGTATTTTAAACAAACATACTAACACAAATAAGGCAACCATTTTATCACCAGCAAAACCAATAATTAAATTTTTGCCAATATTTTTTTAACTTCCCATAGGGAGTTATTTATATTTTTATATTTATCTGGAAAATACATTTTTGATTAAAAAGAAAAACCTTTTATTGGCAAACATATATTATCTAATATTATCTAAAACTACTTTTTTTAAGTTTTCCTAAAGAGCCTAACATTGTCAAAAATTGTGTTTTAAACATTTAAATGAACTAAAAAAAATATATATATAATTCTTATTTAATTGTATAAGCCCAGAAACGATTTAAAAATTTTACTGGCTTAAAGTATTCTTAAAATAACTTTAAATTGATGGAAAAAAAATTAAAATTGTATACTCTTTGCCAAGAATTTTTTTGAATGTCCAATCGTAGTAGTTTTTAAAACTCCACTTTAATTTTTCTTAATAAAATTTTAAAACTTATTCGAGATTCATAAAAGCTTAAACAAATCATACAATTCCTACTGTGTGTGATTTTTTCTGCAATCTTTGGAAGGTAAATTAAGTTTAAAACCGATTTTTGGAAATGTTTTAAAAACACAAATATTTTTTTTTTCAATTTTCGATGATTCTAACTTAGCTTTCAGTTATAGAAAATCAAATTTTTTTATTATCACTTATTTGACATTGAAAATAATTTTATAATTCATTTTCTTAATATATGACAATGGAATTGTTTAAAAAATTTAGTACGAAAAAAATATGAAATGCCACTTTGGTTTTTTTTCAGTATGATTGACTTGACTATGTTTATGGCTTAATACTTTTCAGAAACATTTTATGGTGAAAGGGGTATATTTTTTTAAATAAGTTTTTTTGGTCCAGTGTAGCATGTCAAAGTATAATTCTGGTAGACTTATTGAATTCAAAATCTACTATATTGAATTCCCTTAATATCAAATATACTCGTACTTTTTCATGAGAGTAGATACTTTCTAATCTTAATAATATACTGTAATTATTTCTATTTTGAAAAAATTGTGTTCTTTACATTTGTTACTTACAGGAGTAAAAAATTAAAAACACAAAAGAAATATTTGGATTCATAGAAGATTAAAACAAAATTAAACGTTAATCTGTAACGTCAGCATGTACGATATATCAAATACTGTGTTAACTTTTTTAAGATAGCAGACAAATACTAGTAATTTATCAGTCGTTTAAAACAGACATAAGAAAAATAATCAAATGAAAGAAGATACAAGTAGCTCATTTATATGGCTCCTAAATTAATAACTTTTACTGTACATTACTAATATTATGGTGCACTTGGGCGTATGCGCACTTTTCTTATATTTTAATTAATTTAATTAATTTTTTTACGAAATATCGTAAATTTTTTCGATCGTTAGTCGGATTATTATTGTTATTGGTAACTTCTACTAAAACAAAGACATCTAATATTTTTTAACCAAGTTCGACTACTAAACATCCAAACTGTTAGCAATTTCTTTATGTTGAGAGCCTCAGTTCAGTTACAAAACTCTTAACTGTGTAATTGGAAGTAATCAAACGAACAGTAAGTAACTGAAGTCAAATAAGTTGCATTTTTTGTTTTAAATAATCTAAAAAATTATGAACCATAAGCCTTCTTATGAAAAACATTAATTTCGAGAAGAAATTTCAGTTTTATTTCGTATATACATAAATAAAATTCACAAACAATAAATGAATAAACCATTCATCGAAAAAATATTAATAAAAGTCGTCCAAAATGTTGTTCGAATATTTTTTATTATCACTTTTCTTTTAGTTTTATTATGAAAAACCAGCATAGGTATTTAATGTCACAATCACAACGTTCAGCCATTGTGCTAACTCAGTTTGTATAAATTCAAACCAAGTGGCTGCATTTTTGCAAATGCAAACAAATACAGTTCTTTGATGGCGAAGTTTTTGACTTCCGCTTAATTGCTTTGTTAACCAACCACGTTCCGATTCATGACACACATGGCACGTTGAAAGCAGATTTGGGTATAACTATTAACTACTCTTGTTTCGACACAACGCGATAGCATCTATCGATTCCCGACCGAATCTTTGTTTTCAGCTAAAAGCCAAAATAGCAATCGATGTACATTATGTAGTTGTTTATGATATTATGACAATTGAAAGTAGAACAAAAGACAGTATTTTTGTATACTAACATAAGGTTTTTATTATCATTAATATCACCAATTTTTTAAGGATTTTCGTTTTCCGCTAATTACACTCACTGGGTAATTGCTTAGAAGGAGACAACGCCTACGAGGAAACAAATCCGTTAAAAATCTTCTTTGGATTGGAGATTTTTTTTCAGTTAGTAAATACCTTGACCGCATGGGCCGTAACCGATTGGGCCAACTGGGCCAATTGGGTATCCTTGTGGGACCCATGGAGCAGCCAATGGGCTAACATATCCATTTGGGGCGTATGGGCCAGCAATAATTGGGGCACCATAGGTTCCATAAGGTCCAACACCAAGAACTGGACCGCCAAAGTTCGATGAGATGACTCCGTTGTTGTGGGAAGCAGAGTTGGATGAGGTTGAGGCTTGAGCAGAAGCAGAAGCATCAGAGCCGGAAGCGGCACCTCCGTTTTGGTGGGAGTAGATGCCACCCATACCCAAGTTGTTGATTGGGTAGATCACTTGACCATGGGCCATGGTGGCGCAGAGAGCGAACAAAGCGAGGGCCTATATGGAAATAAGAATACGCCATTATTGAAATATTCAATTTTCAGGAACAAGGAGTCAGGATGCGAAACGGTTTTATGGTTTTTTTTGTTCGAATTAGAAATTAAACTTACAATGAACTTGTTCATGTTGTTGGATGGGTTGATATTGTTCAATTCAAAGAAATGAGACTAATGACTTTGCCAAACGAGATCTTCTTTATATACCATGAAGTAGGCTTTTCAAAACGTGATTATCACCAGAAATGCGTAAACGAAGTGCTAAAAAAATAATTCAATTTTATCTCACAAAGAATAAGAGAACTTTATCGGTTTTGATGTTAAGTATTCAAAACAGTAAGTATGGGTTCAATTGAAAATTATTCAGCCTATAAAATTATTCACTTAGGTACCAACGTTTCGGGAGGAGTGGGCATTTTTCAAACGTTTTCAATATCAAAGTTAAAGTTTTTCAAGTTCATTATTTGTTGTTTATTGTTTATATTTTATTCACACATGGAGTTGTTAATTTTGTTATTAGAAAAGTTTGATTTTTTTCGTGACCTTTTCCTTACAATTTAAAGTTTAAGAATTGAAAATATTACTGCTCACTCTTCATAGTTAAAAAGCTGAACTGATGTGTATCAAAACAAACACTAATTTAAAGTTTTAACGAAATTCGAAATTTTTCAAATGGAACATGCATTTCCTTCGTAGTAGGACAGATTCAGTTCTTTATTTTGCATTCTTAACTCCCCAATTGCATTTATGTTACATGATAGATGGAGTTCTCATACCTAATTAATATTGGTTAACTTTAAATCCATTTTCTGGTACTTCTATAACGCGGTTCTTTGTTAAGAGTTGTTATAGCCACAAATTCTACTTCTTTTGATTGATTGAATTCAACATTTTTCTGACAATCTTAGGAATAATTTCGGATATGTTTGACAACACGTCTCAAGTATGGCACGCATGGGATTTTTAATTTGTAAATTTTGATTTCAATAACAACAAGAAAAATTGATCTTTTCGTTGAGAATAGAACATGAATGATAAATTGATTTTATAGTCGTATAGGTTATCTTAATGTCTAAAAATTTATTTTTGCTTGACGCATTGTAACTTATTTCAAAATGCCTCTGTATTTAAATCAACATTATCCCCTTAATATTTTGACAAGAACTTTCACAACCGAGTTAAATTAAACTTAAAGCTTACCATATTCATTAAGCTGAAAGATTAAAACTGTTTATAAACGTAGACCTTAGAAACTTAAAATTAATCAAACTGATTTTGCGAAACTGAATTTTGACAGATTTGGGCCGTGTGCGAGTTTAGAGTTAAAATGTTGGTTAAATTTTCTTCCACGAAAAAATCCCATTTAACGCTACAGCTTAATAGTATCCTGTTTTTTAACCAATTTTATTAAAATTTCCTTTAAAAAAGTGCGAAAATGTAACAAATTCTTAATTTAACACTTTAACTCAGTTCGCAAATGCAAGCCTTAGTTTTAAAATAAATCGATCAATATCTTTTTGTACGTCATAAAAATAAATTTTGTATTTAATTGGTTTTTTTATAGGTACAAAATCAAAATTTTCTTTCGTGACCAATGAAATGTGGTCAAGATATTTATATTTCGTTTCACTGTATTGTTCTTACTTGATTCTTTCTCAGTGGAACTTCCTTTGATAAAGCTATTAAATTTTCTTTATATAAATCTGTTTTTACTTGATTTATCAGTGATGAATAACATGAGCCTTATGTACTAGCTTCAGCAAGTAAATTTAAAATTATTTGCGTATATGAAAAAAAAATTTGAACGCATTAAAATATTTTTAACACAATGAGAACAATATAGAATTCATTATCAGTCAAACTGATAGAAGGAACAAGTTTTGACATTAGTTCGAAGAGGATAAAATCGTATTTATAAACAAAATACTTTTTTCAAATTTAATTTTTTTTTAATCAATTCTTTTACATATTCTCAAAACCTAAAAAAATATATTCAGTAAAAGATTCAAATTAATGGAATTAAAATAAATCAATGAAGAGTCGCAAACAAAACAGATATTCGATGCAGGTAAAGTTTTCAAAATTATGATCATATGGTCGTTCATATTTATTTTTGTGATCCTGACAGCAAATCCCTTCTACTCATCAAAGTCTGAAGTCTTAAATCATTACCCAAAAAAAAAAAAACACTTTGCTAACTTTTCTAAAATAAATGGCAAAAGAAAAGTTCCAGCTCTTCAAATATTCCAACGACGAACTCTACTATTAATGCAAATAATGTTAGTACCCAAAATAAAATTATTTTTTTAACTGTTTAGCATTTAAAAAATATTGAGGAATTATTTTAAAAGATAAAAAACATGCTTCTTTTCTTTTTTAACTTTATTCCAAAGCTTTCGTTTGTATCTAGTTCCAGAAACCTGGACCTACGTTATTGTATCCAGAAAGTGGACCAACAAGCGGGCCAGCAATGTTGAATCCTAGTACAGAGCCTGGGTTACTTATTCCAAGAATCGAATCACCTATAGCAGGTGCTATAAAAAATTAAAATGCATAAGATCAAAACAAGTTCGAAAGGTTTTAAAATATTCTTTAAACTAACAGAGTCCTCCTTTGTTGTCCACATAGGTTGCTGCCTCAGATCCACCACCGCCATATATACCAGAAAGAACTGGCCAACGACCATAAGGTGCAAAAAGAACAGTTGGATTTGGTGCAGCTGTAGCCAAAACAATTACAGCGCTGACGGCAACTAGAGCAACCTAAATTTAAATAATAAATATTTAATATCCTTAATAAATTTTAAGGAAATAAATAATGTCAAACTTACAAAGAATTTCATTTTGAAAAGTGATCAAGTGTACTAACGTAACTCAATTCAATGTCCGTTGTTTTATACAAAATTATTAAATAATCGAATCCCAATTATTACGTGATCTTGTTCTAATAGGTTCGAAATTTACGTCATTTTATGTGATATATATTTAGTTAGTCATTTGTTGTTTCTAATCAATAAGGATTGTTTATTTACATTTTTTTGTATTTTTTGTTTACGTTTGCTTAGAGATAAGAAGTTAAAATTAAGTTAATAGGTAAAATTTTTGAAATTAATGTTCTCGTGTAGAAGATTGAATTCTAAACAATAATCAAATAATTGCTTGGGTTTGGCGAACTTATACACTAAAAGTCACAATAAAAGATACAATAGTTTTAACGCAAATTTCAGTTTAAAATTAGTTAAAGAGTAAACTTTTTTGACCTGACAAGATAAGGACTTAATACTCGTGTGCCTACAAATCAGGATAATTTTCACTTATGCTAGATATTTGGCATTAACGACAAACAGCATTTTAAAAAGCGTACAAAATATTTATTGAAGTTCTACATCGTTCTTAAGAACGTTTAATTTGTAAGACACAAACTACTCTTGGTATTAAACTTTTTATCTTGGCTTTTCTCGTAAATATCTTTCGCAATAAGTTTTCAACTAACTTGAAAATCAAGAAAATAATAACTACTTGACCATTTTCATGTACCCAAAGTGTTGTATAAATTTTATGTGTGTCAACAGGCGCCCGCCCGTTGCATACCGCAAGTCAAACGAAATTCCAATCAGAAAATATTTCGAACCCACAATCGAACTGCATTCATTAATATAACCTAATCAATTATTGTTCCAAAAGCACGTCTGTTTTCAATTAAAAATAAATTAATATATATTTCTGTAGAGAAAACATTTTACTTTTATTTTCAAACTTAAGTCAGTCTTGAAAGGCAGTCCAAATGGCAAAACAAACAGTGAGTGTGTTCGAAATAAAAAAATTAAATTATATCCGTTAAGAGTTTAGTATTTTTAAATATTTTAAATTGATTCTATTTAAAGGTATTCGCATTCCTTATCGTGGCGCTTGCACTAAGTACGGCTGTTATGGCCATCCCAATGGACAGTGGACTACGATCAGTTCGTAATTTGTTTGAAAGTTTACCATTAGTGAGTCTGCAACAAAACGGATGCGGTTGTGGGGGCCATTTAAGAATGTAGTCAAAACACAATTGCTATACAAAAAAAAAAGAAAAACAAGTGTGTCAGCATTATGAAGTGTGTGTGATGGAAAAATAAAAACAAGTGTAACATAATTCTTTTTCGTTTTAATTTTGCAAACATTGTATTTTATTCATTTAAATTTTCGCTCGTTTCCTATGGAAACTAAGTTATTGGGTCAAAAAGCGCAACAATGAATTTGTTATAAAAATAAAAGTTCACCTCTTTTTTTCGGTGACACCTGCGCTACTCTAGATAAAAGAAGACTAATTAATTAAATTACACGCTATGCGCGAACTTCTTTCGTTCATCATTATCATCATCAACTCTGTAACTTAAAACTACTCAATGATAAAATTATTAAAGCTAACAATATTAAGTCGTGAAAAAATAAACTAGACAAAAGAGAAACACTTCAGCCAATCAATTGATGTTTAACAAAAAATTGGCATATATTCATTTTGCGTGTTCTGATTCAATCTGGATCAGTTTGTTGGTTAGTTCCAGTAAATATGCTGCCAGAGCTCCGTTGGTATTATCAACGGGAGCCTTACTCTTCAATGTTTCCATATACATTTTCTTATAGCAATCTGCCAATTTCTTCGGATCTCTTCCGCTGATGTGCAATTTTATCAGAGTCTTCAGAGCATGCTGTAGACGGCTCTCGAAGAGATTCAAATGACGGAGAAAATCATCAGTAGATGTAGGATTGTCACCTAGGGAATTCATTGAATATTCAAATAGCGCTTTAGATTGAAGGCACAATTCGAGCCCGGCTTGCATGTGTTTAATTTTATGATTTGAATTGGTTGAAACTGTAAGGGAAAATGTTTAGTTTACTCAAAATTAGATGTGGAAAAAAAACTTACTCTCTGCGAGGAACTCTTGCAAAGAAATCCGTTCCAGTTGAACAATTAAGTAGTCACTTGCTTCTTTCAAGCCATCTAAGATCGTTGCTGCCTTTTCATAGTGAAACTTGCAGAGTTGCAGGGAGGTTTTTGGCAGTGATGTTACATCCACAACGTTTGAGCGCATCTGATTGTAGTAAAATGAAGCAATTCTAAAAGACCGAGATTAAAGTGGAAAAGAGAATTGACTCATGAATTGGAAATATTTAAAACATATGTATAACAAATGATTTAAAATGTTTATATGGTTTGCAGAAAAAGTCGCCTCATTTGATGTATACATTTATTTTATGTTACCTTTTGTGCAAAACCCCAGAACGGTAAGTATAAAGAATTTGTTTGGCTCCGGGTGTTTCTGTATCACAGAGTTTTAAAGACTTCTGCAGCAAATCGATTACTTCTTTCTCTAATTCGGGTGTTGTCTGCAATTAGTGATTTTATGATTTCATTTCATATTCGAAGTTTTAATAAGTAAAACTTACATTTGGGCTGTAATCTTGCAATTGTTTTGCAA
This sequence comes from Scaeva pyrastri, assembly GCA_905146935.1. Classification (NCBI taxonomy): domain Eukaryota; kingdom Metazoa; phylum Arthropoda; class Insecta; order Diptera; family Syrphidae; genus Scaeva; species Scaeva pyrastri. The sequence goes on from LR989929.1 coordinate 76,048,797, forward strand.
GTGTAAACATTGCTGTTGATAATTCCCAACTAACTAAATCCCACAAATCTGGATTACATTTTCGCGTTCCAAGAACGATTTTAGCCTTTTCATAATATTTAAATGCATCATGATATAATGATTTTCGTTTTTGTATATCATCAGACCTAGAATAAAGTAAAGATATTAAATTCAGTTAACAACTAATGTTTGAGTGTTTTAAACATACTGTCCGTCGTTTACAAACAGATGTGCCTTGAATCGCATATATCGTCCCATGTTGCAATATAAAAATGCTAAATTTACATTATCCTGAACCATGCTAAAAGACACAATTCCTCTGGATAAGCAATCAAATGATTTTGTTGCCAAAATCTCGTAATATGGACGTTCGGTTTTTGGTTTTGCATTCTGGTTATCATCTTCATTATTGGCCTGTTTTTTCGTCTCATCTTCGGTATCGGTTTTGGTTGTATTTAAATTGGCATTGGTTATTTCTTCTACGTGCTTTGCGAATTCCTCTTGAGCCCAATACATATATTTTAGTCCAAGTTCATTTCTAACATTTCCCAATCGCCTAAGCAATTCATTTTGAGCATTGATTTCATCGTATGAACTTACACATAGCAGAGCAGTCTCATAGCACTGACAACTGGCCAACATAAGCTCTTCAACATTTCTAGTTGGTTCAATGATGTCGTTTTCTATGAAAAAGAATAAAATGCGATTTAAGTAAAAGATAATAAAATAAGAGTTCATCTTTAATTATCGGATCGGAATGAAAAAAGATAGTTAAATAATAAAAAAAAAGATAATCTCTTACCAATATGATCAAGATCCTTTTCGATTTCTCCATAAATAACTGCATCGACTTCATTTTCCGACGAATATTCGTTTAGATATTTCTCTATTAAATCTCCACTCTTTGCTATTTGCAGGAAACAATCGCCAGCTCGTCCAAGGAGACAACTCTTTTGCGAGATCATCGTGGTCATGTATTTCACAACAACTTCCTGGCAACGAAAAGCCATGTAGATGTCTTTCAGACACAAACCAAATTTCTGCGACAGATAATTGTGCTCGGCCAGCGTAGCATAGGTCAGACAAGCCTTCTCCAAGAGAAGCAACTTCAAATGAACATTCCACGAACCGAAGAGTTGCGAATTGAAATTTGTTGCAATTTGCTTGCTGTTGCCATCACAAAGGGCTGTCGTAGAAGTACTGGCCGCTGGTGTTGGCTCGTCCTTGCTATCTTTGCTCTTATTCTTTCGAAGCTTCTTTTTTTTGGATTTTGTCGGTTTGTTTTCGGCGGCGACTGATACAACGGACTCGGCATCTAGAGTTTCTTCACGTGGACTAGAACACAGTGTCTCATAGGGTAGTGGAATCGGTTTGAAGGGTCGAGCCATGGTGGGATTTTGTTCTTCGTGCAAAATCCGTATTTTTTCTTCATCCTTAGCGCGCTCCTCGCTCTCCTTTATGAACTGTTCCTCATTACAGTTGAAAAACTGCAGACAAGATATGCCCTCTGAGATGTGCTGCAAGGAAGTCCGACATCGTTCTTCAACGGATGCTACCAGGGGAGACGGTGGACTTGAGTTTTTGGCATTGATGTCCAAATGGAACTCCTTTAAAGTATCGCATATGTTCTTTACCGCGACATCACTACTCCCATCCAACAATTCGTCGTCGAACGGATCATAGTCGAAGTTGTCATCTTCGTAGACCGACTGCGTATCCGAATCAAGATCAGAACTATCGAACTTGGGGCATTTGGGGTCGATACCCGAGGGGATGTGCAGATCAGACAGAATGTAATGCGAAGAGGTCACAATTTGGGGGTACTTCTCTTTGGGCAGCAACTTAATGCAGTTGTCTAGTAGTGCGCGTATAGAACCAGCCTTCTTAGCGGAAACCTTTGGCGACGTGTTCTTCATGTTCCTGGCCACAGTGTAGAGCAGCATTGCCACTGGTACTGTAAAGGGATTTTCAAGCTTTGGATCACAATTGGTTTCATTCTTGCACAGAGTGGTGAGGTCGTAAAGCTTCACCACATCATCGTTGCGTGCCTTGAAGAGCCAATAAGTGTGCCCAGCTTTTGTGGCCTTGGCTTTCAGGAAAGCCAAAATGTTTTGAGCCACATTTCGAACGACTTGCGGGGCGAATTGACAGTTTTCCAAGTATGGCAGATCCTCCGTCTTAATGAGCTCGTATTTTTGCACTATGCCGTCCAGGTGGTAGCACATAACAACCTCTGGGACATTGCACATCAGATTGTCAAGCCAGTAATCGATACCGGTAAGGACATTGATCGGCTTTGCCGTATCTCGGAGCCGCAAACTAATGCATGGCCGATTGGGGCCTCCGAAGATCGGCATATCAGTGCCAATGAGCATTCGGATGTCTTCGAACGTCCAGACAACGTTTCGGTTGAATTCATGCGACGAATTCGGATCTGGAACGTTTTCATCAATTTTGGGCTCTGGGAGCACTGGTCCTAGTATCGGCAATGGTTTCGAACTAACTTGGCCCAAGTTTTGAGCTTGTTTTTTTGTTGACTTGTTTCCGCCTGCACTGTGATACAGGAATTTCGATTGCAAGTTCTTGGTTTGGATTGCCTCACGGCTCTCGTCTTTCAAGCAGAAATTACTGTCACTTTCGCGCAGGGAGACGATGGTTTCGAGGATGAACGTCCTCAACCAGCGCCAGTCGTCATCGGCTTTGCGAAGCAGATACTTCTGGATGTCGAATTCGTCGATGAGCAAAGTGTTCCCGACTTTATGGACCATCATACTGATGGTGCTCTTACTCGAGTACGGAAGTTTAAGGAGCTTCTTGATGTTCTCTGCGTCCGACACAACATCAACCTCCCCAACGCAATCCGGAAACATGTGGGCCATGCGAAAACTGATAAGAGCATTCTTAGTGACAATGCTCTAGAAAAACTTAATTTGAAAAACTCTTACCTAGGAAATCCGGATGAGTGATATAAGGCTTTATGAAGGCCATAGCTGCTATCGGAAGTAGTCAACCAATTGGAAGGAGGCAAATTCAGATCGGTGTTGCATTTGAGACGATTGAATTTCACCGGAACATGGACGGAAGAGAATTTTACGACCGCCTTGGACTTAACCGAAGCGGCGACTTCGTGAGGTCCAACATTTGGGCAGATTTCGATCTAGAAAACATTCCAAAAAAAAAAAGCAGTCTGTTAAATGAAAGTCTCATAATTTCACGTTTATTTGGTTAACTTACTTCATCACTGGAGTCAGTCATCATTGTGAGTAAAATTGATCATATTTTAATAAGATAGTTCAAGGAATCAATAGATTTTTGGTGTTTTTTTATTTTCGCACATGGATATTGGATAATTTCTGTGTGTTTCAGAAAAAAAAATCCCCTTACAATTTTTTGTAAACACGATTACCGGAGGCTGAAAAGAGAAATGTCAGTTCTTGAAAGATTACAACTACAGGGTGTTTTGTTTTTATAAAGTAGCAGATTTCTTAGTTTGGTACGCTTTGGAAACAAGTGATGGTCCACAACAAAAGTCGTGTTTGGTAACCTGGAAAATGGATGTCAAAATTTATAGACAAGAACTGAATTTGTATACAATTTTAAATAAAGTTATATTTGTTGTAAAGTGCAAATAATTATTTTTTTTCTTTTTTTTGACACCCCAGTTAAAACTTTTCCAGTGTTTTACTATACGAGTACCTACTGAAATACATAATGTAAAATTTATTTTTAGCGTTGTTGGACAAAATCTATGAATTTCGCTAAGGTACGAAAAATTGAAAATATAAAAATAGAAACGTGCCATTTTTTATTAAAGTTACAAGTTATACAAGATGGCAGTTGTAAGAAATTCTTAATCTTAACTTTAGCTTACTCACTGAAATTGATGATAAACATCGAACTAAGACCACAAAAGTCATGTTTTGTGCCGTTTTGTGAAATAAATAACTTAACGATTTTCTTAAACCATTTTTTTAATTGGCCTCGATTCTTGAATAAAACCAGATAAAGTGTATGTCCTGCCTAATCGAATGAATGTAAGCACAACCTTAAAGAAAATTGGAAAACCTGTTGGATGTTGGAAGTATGCTTTGTTCTAATGTTTACCTTCCATTTTTTTACAGTTAACAAAATATAAAAATTAAAAATCAAATACAAAAAGTTTAAACAAAAGACCCTGGCTAGCCCCACCACACCACTCACGAAACCATATTTCAACCACAAACATGGAACCACTTCTAAGCGATGATTTAATCTTAGAAAAATCCAAAGTCTGGTCCGAAGCAATGAAGGTAAGCCTAAAAAACCTAACAATTACTAAAACGATTAATTAAAACCGCCTCTACACTTCTACAGGAATTTTGTGAAAAAGAAACCTTCAAGGAGATCGACTTCAACGATATAGAAACAGAGTCTGAGGATCACAGCGACGATGATGCTCCCGATGAAACCATCATCAACAACAACAATAAAACTGAGCCCGAACCATCGGGCGAGAACGAAAACAAATGCAGGGCTATGGTGAGAGTGAATAACTTCGAGGGAGACACAAGCAGCGACGACTTCGAAGAGTGCGCAAATCAGTCTTTGGCTTTAATGAAGGAGCACCGAGAGAGATGGGAGAAGTTCGGGATGATGAAGGTTCTGGAGACCTTCGATTGGGATCAGATATCCAAAGTGGTGGCGCCGTGGGTTGAACAGAACAAACTTGATAAGACTCAGCTCTCGACTTCTGTCGATGAGCACATAGTGCACATTGAAGAGCACCACCATCGTCAGGTGCATCTGTCGTCAGATGATGATTCTTTGCACTCGCTGGACACTGCCAACTACATCCGATCAAGTCGAAAGAAAAAGCACACCAGTTGCACAACGACCACCATCAAGAAGTTCAGCTACGTGAAGGGATCGAAGAGGCACCTGCAGAAGAAGTACGGCTTTGATTTGGACAAGGATCTGGATAAAATTTTCTGCCAAAAGTATCCGGAAAATGCGGAAGCAATCGCTAATCGAGGACTCAAGGCAATAGCTGAGGCTGGGCCTTTGTTAGGTCCAGGTTTAGAGAGGAAGAGGAAAAGCTTCAATTTTACACCTCCAATGAGGCAAAAAGCAATTGAATATCAACCAATGTCACTCCCGGTGAAGAGGAGGAAATGCCGACAAATGAAGAGGCGATCAGACGTCTCAAAGCGTTCGGTGTCAAGTAGTTCCTCATCATCTGGCTCCCCAATTCGACCTTTAAAGCCGAAATTCAAAAGATTATCAAAGGCAAAAAGTAAAGATGGTAGTGAAATGGAGGCAGTGCCACCACAAGCACACAAAGAATCGGAAAAAGGCAAGCTGACATTTCTTAACTGTCTAAAACAAGAGCCCGAATTCGAAATTGATCTCACCAAACTAGAAACATCCGACTCAAATTCCCCCAAGTCCACTGAGAAATCATTTAAAATAATTCCAAAGGAACAACCGGAGCTCCTCACAGCGTCCTCGTGTCAGGGCGCAACTTCCAGCAACGAAACCGGCTTCCTAGGAGCCAGCATAATAAACTCCACAGCAGTTTCCAGCAACATTCAACCATCGGTGCCAGTTCCAATGAGGAAATGCCAATTAACTCCGATTAAGAACAAACCAGAGCCACAAGTTCAGGCACAGCCATCAAAGAAACAAGTTAAAGTCAGATTAGCTCGAGGCAAAACGAAGCAAGTACCAGAAGTTGTAGTGCCCCCTGAACCGGAGAAGGCCCCGATTCCCGTAGACACCAGCAAAATTCTATTATTCTCTCCGACAGATCTCGAACCGCACCGAAAAAACCTGAGTGGCAAGCGCTTCTACTTGACCCAAGATTACTTTGTTGAAAAAGTCGGCAAAAAGAACTCTCGACGATTCATCAAATTAAATTCGAAGAAGTTTCCCTTCGTGTTCGATTGCTCGTCAAGAATTTCCTTCAAACTTCACCAGGAATCCGAAGGGAGCGCGTCCAGCGATGAGGATATCTTGTACATATTTGGGCGGGAAGGTAAACTTTTGGTGGAAACAGAGGAACAGAAAAATGATAACAAGAAAGAGTAGTTTTTACCTATAGATAGTTTATTAAAAATATTTGGCTTGTTTTTTTTTCCTTTCGCCTTCTGTCGATGTAGCAAGAGTTTGTTATTAATAAATAAATTAATTTTTTTTAAGTTGCAAGGTTTTGTTTTTTGAAACTTCGATTCGGTTAAGGGTAAGTACAAAATTCAACTGTATTGTAAGAAAGTCCAATTCTTGAAATTCCTTGCGTCAAAAGTAGATTACCTGTTGACTCCCTTGAGTGTTTATCACTCCATCATCTTATCCGCGTTCTAGAGAAGTCTTGTCAGGCCCCTAACTAAACCGATGTCATGGTCTGCTGGGGGAATCCTTGGGGCTATTCTTGAGCTACTTTGTTTAGTAAAAAAAGAAGGCTCATGATTACAAACTTGAACGTTTGATATATTCCATGGGGAAAATGTTTGATGCTGGTATTAACTTTCCCAAGTTTAAATAAAATACAGATTTCTCCTTTTTTGTTTTTTTTTATTGAAACACCTTAAATTAAAAAAAAAAAGTTAAAGCTTCTTACAGCTAAACCATCACTAATCTCACGTCTAACTAAACTATTCGACCTTCTTTCTCTTCGATAGCGAAGGTTTATCGAACACCTGCTTCATTCCCCCCGACTTCTCATTGTGGAATTTGATATTACTCGAGGATTCAGCATACCAAGGTGAATCGAATTTGGTTGTGTCTTGATCAACCAAATGGGTGTATTTTGTCCTGCCACAGCGTCCAAAGTTTTTAACTTGCATAACTTTGGGTAGAATGGTTTTATCGAAATGATCCTCGAGGGTGGCTTGAGCGAAGTCACGCTTGAAGACGTCGTTTTCTTCATCCAGATAGAATGCACCACGATGATAGTATTTCTGTAAGAATTTGTACTTGCCCTTGGCGGCCTTGTTGGTGATGAGTTTCGGATTCTGGCGCAGCTCTTGGCGACGTTCTTCTTCTGTCAGGTTGCGCATTCGGTCGATCTCCAGTTTTTCACGCTCCGCACTGCAAAAGAAGGCGATTAATTACACTCACAAACACCTTGCAGTTAGTTTGACTTACTTTTCTCTCTCCTCGCGATCTCGTTTGATCCTCTTGAGCTCTCGCAGCTTCCAGGCTTCATATTCGACCTCGTCGTTTTCGTCGTCGGTGCAAACATCATCAATGTGAGGTTCGACAGCGTCGGGTTTGATTTTGTCCAGGTCCTTCTTTATGCTGTCCTCGACGAGACGCAGTGTGTACCGTCTGCGTTCTTTGGCTGCCTTCTTCGCTTCGGCTTCGGCTTGCTTCTGTTTGATGGCTTCCCTTTCTTTTTCTATTACGGTTGCACGGTCACGTTTGCGGACGAAAAGTGGCTTAAGCCGAGGTTCGTTCTCCTCCTCGCTTTCACTTTCTTCTTCGTACTCCGAACTCTCCGACGCCGAAGACTCGGATTTGTTTTCATCTTCCTTAAGGAGGACCTAAGAGGAAACTCGTGTGTTTATAATAATCGCATCTCGCTTTTTTTCCAACTTACCTCTTCTTCCTTTTGCTGCTGTAACATTCGCTGCCTGAGCATCTGTCTCCTGGCCTCAATTTCGTTATCGCTCAGATCTCCATCAGATTCACTGTCCGAGGCCAGCGTGATCTTTTTCGAAGTAGCCTGGTTATCATTTTCTGTTCTCCTCTCTTGCGGTTCGTCTTCTGGCTCAGACTCCTCTGATTCGGATTCTACAATTTCTGGCTCATGGATGTGTCGATGGCGTTCTAAACGAATTTCAGTTGGTTCTTCATCTACAAAGCGTGATTTCAAACGTCTCAATCGTGGATCATCGACATTTTCGTCATCGTCAATGGCATTGCTCGCGAGGGCAGCTGTTGCAGCTTCTTGTTCAAGTGACGCCGCTGCGGCTGCTGCTTTCTTTCGATTATCGATGAAATCTTCCAAGTCACTTTCTTCATCGGAGGATTCTCCACGAGCATATTCGGGACGTTTGCCAGAGATGTAACGCTGGACCTTTACTTTTTGCATAGACAATTCACCTGAAATCGAAAAAAAAACAATATCCAGCCATTGATTGGAGCATTCGGGATATGCGCATTTATTTTCATAAATTTACCTTTTTCATTGCGTACTGGGACGGCACCCGCAGTACAGACAATGCTTAAACTCATCTTGGGTCAATTTAGGATACTCTGATCGAAATATTTTAAATTATATTTATTTTTTCTAAAAGTATTAAATGCAAATCTCTATTTTGTCAACTTTTCATCAGATGACGGATGGACTGGAAATGGAAATAACATGACATTTGGAAGCATGGAAGGTGTTTGGGAAAAATGTAATAGATTTGTCGGTAGAAGAAACTTAAGGGCCCAGTTGTACTTTAAGGAAGTTCGTGTTTAATTCATAGATCCGGGAATGCTTTTGTGGTTTGGCCATTGACTGACATTAATTTTATTTAATTCTAACAGACGAAATTCGAGTTTCAGATTTGTGGAAAAAGATTTCATTGATATTTTGTTGAATACAAGTTGTTGACTTCTTTAAAATATCTTACCTGAATATCGCAGCGCCCATTAGAAATTAGCGGCTTTGAGTTTTAGATAGTAAACACAGTAAGATTGCTATAATATTATAAAAATGCCCTTAAATTGACTACTTTTTTGCTTTAATTTATTTATTTAAGATATGAAAAAATAAAATTCTTCGGTATTTTTCCATTTTTATTTTGGATCTGTTGTATATTTGATTTGATTACAAAATCTGGTGAGAATACATTGCGGATAGAATTAAAATACATTTTCGCCATGTTCACAAACGATATAAACGTCAAAATTGTTGTTTGATCCCTATGCAACGAACTCACCACATTCCGTAAATTGATTAACATATAACATAACCTATATTTACAAAAAATACTTTACCTTACCCTGTTTCAAGTACATTCAAACCTTTCCTAACTCTAAACGTCTTAGATGCTTTTTCGCTTCAATGACAGTTGTTTTGTGAATATAATTATCGATGTACAAATATCAAATAAGCCCTTTTGCAATAAAGTGTAAGTTTATAAGCTCAATAAAACGCCAGCTATTTCAATGTCTTCCCATCTTACCGAACCCCCTTAATCTTCTGACGACAACACACGTGTCGTGTATCAACACAAGACTCAATAATATGGTTGTAACTAGATTTTTGCAGATATTACAGGTTTATTTGAAAATTGTGAATCAACTAAAGCTGCTTACTCAGACTTAAGTTAAAAACAAGCGTTAGCTTCATATAAGAATATGTACAAATGTATAACTGTATATGTATATTGTTACAGAAAGCAAATAAAGTTCTGGTTCTTATCCTCTTAACATATTTGACTTTTGTAATTAATTAATTAGCTAAGGGAATCATTATGGTGGGTGAAACTTCGGCGCAATAAACATTTTAATGTGATCGGGTAAGCGTGAGAGTTTTGACAGATTCGTTAGGAGCGTGTATTGGGTTCTTGAACATTTTAATACTGTTACATATTTTTGAGCTTAGGTACTTAATTTGAAATCAGTACAAGTAAAACACTTCGAAAACCAAGAAATATTTTCGAGATTTGTTTGAAGAGTTTTACAGAACTAGTCATCGTTCAAATGTCTCATAACTCAACGTAAAATTAAAAAAGGGAAAATTAATTCAAATGGATATTGATGCAATTGTCAAACTGCGATTTTTTCCAATAATATTGTGACACCTAACGGAAAAGTTAACGAAACTTTAAGCACTTGTACCAGTTTTGTATACCTGCAGTTAAGTAGATTCTGATTCATTTGTTTTTGTTATTATTTATCAATATAACATTCGAAACTGGACCAACTCATACGACTAATTTGATGACAGGTTTCATTCATTGAACTTTTGATGAGACAGTTTAATATACGAGTATACTATTAAATAATTTATAGAGTGAATAATAATACAGTCAGTTTTATTGTTTCTACGATTCCTATCAATTAAATTTTCAAGTTGGGCAAATATTGATCCAATTTATGGATATTTTGAAATGTCTATTCTCATCTCATTAATAAATTTGTTATTTTCAAAGTACTAGTACTCCTCGTACTTGAGAAATGTCAGGGATTTAATTGGATCTGCGTATTTTTTAATCGTTTCTTTGCCACCCTGCTAATTTATATTTGTTTACTGTTTTCAAGTCGAGGAATTAATTAACAAAGAAAGGATAATAAATTTATATTTTCTACTCAAATAATTCTAGGTAAACATGTAAACAAAGTGTGTCTTCCGTTTCTTTTTGTTTTTTATTTAGATTCATTTATTTGAAAATTTAAAAAAATATAAAAATTTCTTCTGTATTTTAAGAATTTTTAAAATAAAACACGCATAATAATATATAGGCTTCGATTTTGAAATAAGATTTTCGCTTTCTACAAAACAGTGTTGCCAATGAATTAAATACAATTCTTTTAGAAATATAATTTATTTTTTTTCCTTAAATTCACTTTATTTTCTTAGTTGCAGATTCAAAATGATATACGTCCTGCCTTGGTAGCCTTTAAAAGTGCTGGATCGCGCTAAAAATACAAAATAAAATAATTATTAATGTCAAATATTTAAATTATAAAAATATGTTATGATTTATGAATAAACAAAATAAAACATAAATAATAATAAATATAGTTTTAATATGGAATTGATGGTTAATGAAGCTGAAAAATTAAAAAGGAAATTGTTCATATTTTGTATGCAAGTTGTACCTAAAAATATGTTTTTTAAGCTAAAAGAAACTTAAGTATTTCTATAACTTCCAAAAATTGATTTGATTTTTCACAATAATTTTACTGCCCAATGTTACATTTGACATGTAAATTGTAAGCAAACTGAAGTATTGAAAAGTAAACGATATAAAAAAGTTTGTTCCTTTACTCTGGCTGTCTGTGTCCTGAACTTCACAGAGAGGCACAGAAATTCGGTAAAATGGAAAAGACCAAATAAAATAATTATTGTAAGTTAAAAAATTCTTAATTCTGTAATATACAATTTGAAGTAAATATGTAGCTTCAAAATTGTTGCGGTTATTTCAAACAAATCGATGTAAATATGAATATTTCGATCTGTTCGTTTTTTTTTTTCTTCTATGAACTCCCTTTTACTCTATGTAGAAACTGACAGATGAAAATTGTTTTTATTTTAGTTCCCTAAAAATGTGTGTTTGCAAATTTGATTAAACATAAAATATAAATCGATTTATTTTATCCAATAAAACGCAATAACGGAAGTTATTAGGCCCTCACACAGGTTTAAATTAAAAATATTTTTATTTTTTTTTTTCAAAAGAAAACCCAATGAACTGAAAGTGTCATAAACTTTAAATGGTTCCTCAAGAGACAGCCATTAACAAAATACTGAATGACATTTGATGAAAATAAGTCTAGGTGGAATAATTGTTGCAAACATCATTCAAGCATAATGTGTGTATTTTTCAACGTTAAAAATACATATTTGACAGCATCTGCTGTTGGTTCACAATTTGTTTGACTATATGAACATAGACGTCATTATAATAAATAAAAAAAAATTGAGTTATTCCAACCAGTTTTGTAAAAATCATTTTGGAATTTTAATGAAATATTTATATTTACGAATAAATAATCTAGTATTGTGTTAATTCAAATGAAAATGGATGAAAATTAAAAATTTTATTTACATATATCTACTGGCGTTTATATTTACATATTTAATTCTTATTAAATCTCAAATTTTGAATACATATGGTAGGTATTTACCAAAATGCATTTAGCACAATGTTCGTCCGCCCTTGAACTACAACTTTCACCTTTATCAAATATCACAGCTCAAAGAACGCTTATCGATAGTTAAACCAAAAACCTTAACCAAAACCTTTCTTCTTTTTATGGTTTTAAGATTGTGACTTGAATTTTATACCTGAAAATTTAGGCAGGTATACCCAGATAGGCTTACTAAAAGTAAAGTGAGTCCATTGCCTTACATCTGTCAGACCTAAGATTGCCTTGATTGTCACCACACATCTTGTTGTAGTTGTTGGTAAATAAAGATCAAACGGTTTTAAAGTTACGACCAGGGCTTTAAAACGTGATAGCCACGCGAATACCTGTCAAGAAGTGTGTCCACTTAAAGACCTCCTCACGTGCAATGACAGATCGGTGACTGCGGTGATAAGCCCAAAGATTTTAAATTCAAAAAGAAAAAAAAAAACAAAAAAAATTGTCTAGGGCTTAGAGGCAACATATACAACTAGTTTTTTTTTTTACATATTATCAAATTTGACTTTTCACGTCGTCATCGCTTCTCGAAAAGCCATAAGTTTCGTTTTTACTTGACAAATCGAGTTATTTACGCTACGGCGGCGATTAAAGTTTATGTTAATTATTCTTATGATTGTAATTTTGTTGAAAGTGAATTAAGTTTGCGCCTCTGACAAAACCGATTATAACTGCTTTAAATTGGTTAGACCTCTGAAGACTGGACTTGTAAGTAACTTTGATGATGATGGTGATGATGACGATTATAATGGTGCCCTAAAGGGGCTCTTTTCTATTGTTTTTTTTTTTTTTTTGATACACAATTTATTTGTTTGCATAGGTTAAGTTATTGGTAAAGTACCGCCAGGAGCAAAATTAAATGACGCACATTAGTTAAAAAAAAATCAAGTTTGGAAATATTCTGGTAGTGAAACAAGTTTTTTTTAGAGAGTTTGTTTTGATAGGTTACAAGTTTTTAATTGTTTTTTGATTTTAATTATGATTTTATTCTGCGTATTTATTTATATTATACAAAATAAAATTTACATTTGGTTTCTCACGATATATACTCGCTAATCGATGACACATTAAGTGGCTGCGAATTTTAGCCCAAAGTGGTCTTATTACCAATATTTGTTTGTTTTGTTAATGAAGCAAAAATTGGAAATTTTTATACATAAATCGAAAAAGGTGAGAATAAAAATTTATTTGTGCTAAAGAAAGATAAATAAGTAGTGTTGATTGAAAATGTATACAATGTTAATTAAGTTATAAATAACAAAGTAAATTTTATAAATTATTTTGTATGAATTTTCTTATTGGTATCACAATCAAAAGATGAATGCATTTGTCACATATTTGACACACACATAAAAAGATCCATTTTTGGAAACTCCATAAAATTTTGTAATTATTTTCATTAATCTATAATACATTATTCTCATTTCTGGAACTCTGGAAAGTAGAAGTTTCAAACCTTCAGAAACTTGTAAAATTCACAAAAAGGGTGCGTTCATTTTTTGAACTTTCAATCAAACCAAAAAAAGGATATACCTACTTTAATTAATTAATCGATTCAAGTTCTCAAAAGTTTGAGAGTTTTTATGTCAATTCGATATTTATTGTGCCAGATTAATGGATCTGCATAACACTGTTTGCTTTTGAAGATGCGATGATTAATTTTTTGGTTCCGAAAAGTGAATTTGTAAAATACACATTAAAAACAATCAAAACTGAAATGTGACAGCTAAACGTTATTTTTGAAAATTCGTATTTCTGACTTAACGGATTCGATATTTAATCTTTGTCGTATGTTTAGGGTATACCACAATCATTTCTAGAGTAGAAATCCAAACCCTTTATAACATAATGTAAGTGAACAAAATAAATTATTTATTATTTATTTATATCTACATAAACTCTTGACAACAACTTGTCTAATTAATAAAATCAACTATAAACTTCAAAGATGTACATGGTGTTCTCAAGTTTCGTAAAGATGCGTATGATAATAAAATTAATTAAAATTGTTCATACGCACAATAGTTTACCTCGTACACATCACTCGTAACTCCTGCTAATGAAAATGTATCTTTTATGAGAGTATAAAATTATGTCACAAAGCAATAAGAAAAATATCATGAGTTTGTACTTCAATCCGTATATCCACATAAAACTGGATATTTTTGACATTTTCAGTGCGATGTCGAAGTCTTATGAGGAGCTTGGGTATCTAACAAAAACAGATTGAACTAGAATAATCCGTTTAATGTTTATACTCATATGTGTATGGAGTCAGAATAAGGATGAGTCAATTATTTCAGTCTTTTAAAAGTCATTTATCCAAATCCTCGTCTAAGTTTGAATGTTATGTTTCAGGATCTTACTAATTATATCTGGAATCATTATGTGGGAAATGTATGTATATAGGTGGAACAGAAGTATTGGTCTTTGACAAGATGGTTTGATCAAAGTTCTAGACCATCACGATGCACTTTGTAGAAAACTCTTTGACAAGTTAGACTATACTTGAAGTGTACTCTCGAGTGGTTTAAAAATTAAATAATAGAACTTTAATGTGGAAATAGTTTAATTTGTTTGCAATTTTATTAAAACATAAAAAAAACAAAGAATTATAATCCTGGATTAAAAGTTGTTGCGTATATACAATGTAAGTTAAGTTTTAGCAATAGATGATAATTTAATAAAAAAAAGAATAAATTAAATCTTGTATTTATAGATAAGGATGAATCTTCCTTCATGTGCAGAGCATCCTACTTCTTCATTTCTTGAAGTTTTATTCAACTCAACTAATTGCCAAAAATGTGCTAGTTTTATTTAAATTTTAAGATAATATTTACTCATCAAACTCATGATTTGGCACATGATTCTAAAAAACCACAGACACAATATTTTTAGAAAATTCATTGCTTTAAAAATTAAGTAAATATTTTGCGTCACAATGTCAATTTATAAAATTCAAAGTTTTCAAATATTGAAGTGAATTACGAGTAAAAATGATTCGTATTTGTTTTGATTAAAATATTGTTTGTACCCAGAAATAATAATTATTATTAATTAAAAGTAAATAATAACATTAAACCAGTATGTTTGAGTTTGAAACATATCATCACAAATTAAGCAAATAATATGTATGTAAATTTTGCTCGAATTTTGAAAACTAGTGCAAGTGTAACTTTATTTGTATTGATTTCCTTATTTATATGGATTAGACAATTAAATAATTTGCAATATTATGTTCGAGAACATTAAAATGTTAATTTCTTGCATCCTAAAAGAAGAAACTTATGAAGTTCAAAAAGGTGCGTTACATATTACATTGATCATTGTTTTATTATTAATAAATAATACTTTTAAGGAATCAAATTGTTATATCAATATATACCTAAATGATATAAATGAAGTGAATTGAATAAAGTACTTAAGAAAAATTCTTAGAACTCGAACAAAATCATCAATTCATGAATTTCACATTTTGTTGATTCATACCGATATAGAAATTTGTTAAATCAATCTAACGGTAGAATGATTGTTTTTATTACATATATGAAGATTAGGAACCATCATTTAAATATTAAGTATCATATTCAACAAAAGCTCAATAAAAATAGATTTAAAGTTAATGATGCATAACCCAGGTTGCCAAACACAGTTAATCTACAAAAAAATTGCAAACTTTAAATTATTAAGCAAATTTGTTAAATCAAAAGAAGTTAAAAAAGTCAAGTAGAAAATTAAGAATTTTGAAAAAACAACAAAATAAAAGATGAATGCTACATACAAAATTCATAAAAAAAAACACTTTAAATAAGTTATTAAATAAAAAAAGCCTTTAAATCAAAAATTGATGAATTTTCAACAATTTTGCAAATAATATATTGAATTAATTATTAGCTTACAAAACCTCAAAAAAAGAAAATTTATTTTTGATCTTAAAAACCTTAATAACGTCTCAATAAATAAGTGCTTTTTAGAAAAAAATAAAACAATTTTGTTCTAATATTTTTAAGAACATGTAAATCAGAATAATATTGAAAATGTTATACAAAATTACTTAAACATACATATATAATAATTATAATAATAATTATATTATAATTGTCGATTTAATTTTTGGAATAAAATGTTTTTCTTTTTGCTTGTTTTAAAATAAGAACTAAGAAGGTTTTACATTTGAAAAACAAAAAATGTTTAAAGGTATTGAAATACATTTGTTCCGTAAAATTTAAAGCTGTCATTGAAAATATTAACAAAAAACTTTAAATTATTTTCTAATATATGTTTTTTGGTTTAAACAATTATGTTTTTTTAATTTAATATTTGTTCTTAACAATCAGATGTTTAAAAAATGGTTTTAAATATTTTGTCACTAAACTGCCAATATGGTAACTCTAACTACGAATGCAATTGTCATGAAGTTCCAATAAATATAAAATAATGTTACGAAAGTCCTAATTAAAAATGCCTTTGTAGTTGGTAATAATGACAATAATGAAGCTCCTAAAGAAAGATTCCAGGTCAATTTTTAATTTTAATTTTTCTCTTCCTCTCTATTAACCTTACATACATACAAATATACATACATACATATGTTATGTATAGATATAAAATAATAGACAAAAATAATTTCTTATATAAATCGATAAATTTTAATTGAACAAACATAAGAACATGTCGCAGATAAGTCATCAGATGATTTTTTACACCATCAACAACGTGATGTGATCGTGTAACAATAAATACATATATGTAGTCTATCTATCTCATTCAGAAAACCTATAAATTTCATAAACCCATCAAAGTTAGTTGTATCTTTAAATATTATATGTAATATCGAATAAGTATACAAAATGACAAGACATTATTTTCAAGTGCAAGGAATATACTTCATGATTTTGATCAATATATTTAATCATCTGCAAGCTGTACAAAAAAACTACACATCTAAAGATACAAAACCGAGAAATCTCTCTCACACAAACACACTCACAAGGCGGGCCGAGAAAATTGTAAACAAACAAACCTTATGTTGATACAATTTTGAATTTTGTATGTGATGCACATTTCAGAATCGGTCATTGATTGGACAAAATGTTGCGGCTTCATTAATTCCAACCTGTCACTCTAAGTCCCGCTTAGATACTTTCGTTCGTCGGCGTCGCCGTCGTTGGGACACTCATATTTTTTTAAAGATACAATTATTGTCTACCTACAAAGATGGATATGTATGAGTTACAACAAAAAAAAAAAAGTATCTAAGTATGAAAATAACAATAACAAAACATAGATACTCGCCGCCATGCTTGGCGATTTATATCGCTCTTGATGGGCTTTTGACGACACAGTCCGCGGCACAGCGGGGCCCGAGTCGATGTATCGTAGGTTTTTCTCAGCGCCCAAGCCTCGTTTATATATAAAAAGAAGGCCAATCGTTAAAAGATACTCATTCGTTAAAAGTTTTCTTAGCCGTTTGGGTTAATAATAGTTTTTTTTTGTTGTTTTTGTTTTAAATTTTGATTTACAATATTTCTCCAAAATTCATTCCTAAGATAAGAAGAGGAATTCAAGGATATTCCCTGTTTGAAAAAATAAGAATCTCTCTTAAAAGTGAAAAGTGAAATATTGTGACATTTTCAAAAAAAAAAAAAAAAAAATTAAGGGAACTAAAATCTCCTTATCCTCACTCTCTTCATGTCCCTGAGACATTTTAAATAAACTAGGATAATATTTTTCCAAAGTTAATGAAATACAAAAATAATCGCGGCACAATACTGCAAATACAATTTCGGACATTTTTATTGTTTAAAAAGGATACAAGCCGCGTGTCATTTTAATTGTAAAAAGTGAGTATATGAGTAAAATGAGCCCCGAAGGAAAATAACTGAAAGTGTTTTCAATTGATTTAAACAAAACACCTGTCAATATAATATATTCTGTTTAAACAAATTGAGATACTTAAATAAATAAATTTTTTTTAATTTAATTTATTAATTTGCATATTACGGATTGAGAAAATGCAAGTGATAGAATCTCACTTACTAATAAGTGAATATAAAAGTTTTAAGGCACAATTAACTGACAGTTAATTGATTGATTGGCTTAAAAGATGTTATGACATTTTGAATTGAATTTAAATTAAAAATGAACATAACAAATGTAATTAGTCCACGTCAAATCTGTCAGAAGGAATTGTGGGATCAATTTAATTGTTAAACAAAAATAATGGAGTCTTTTTATCAGTCTTATTTTCAATTGATGATTTTTTAAAATTTAAAATCGATGTTTTAAATGACTGACTTTGAATACAAAATTATGAACAATAATGCAGTATTGTACTTTGTTAGGTTTCAAAATAAAAATCAAATTTGTTAAACTTAAAAAAAGTACTAAACAATCAGCCACGGGAATATTAAACTCCTAAATGACGTAACTAAAAAAACAATGACAAAAGAAATATTTCAATTTTTCTTCTTAATTTGGTAATGCTGGGTTTAGAACCAAAAACATTCTTAACTTTTTGTACTTGTAATTTAGAAAGATGTCTCAAATAAATGCTCAAAATTGTAGAGTTTAAATTAAAAAATGGCATAAAGGATATAAAATTAAGTCAGAAGCAGTTGTAACCTTCAAAAACGAACTTTTCTGCACAAGTCTCTACCAAAAAAATCATTTAAAAATTATTTAAAGAAGTTTTTTTTTTAAACTTTATCTAAAAGCTCAATTTTCAAATTCGAAAATACAAGGCAAAATTTGAGCTATATTTAACATTAATTTTGGTGTTACAAATTATTTTTTTAGATAAATGTGTCATAATTTGAGCAATGTGATAATGAAAGACAAATAAAACAATATGTTGGACATTACACTAAAATTTTACACTAAAACATAGTTAATCTAATTTTGACAATCAAATCTTATGAAAAGTCAGAAAATATCGCTAATGTCAGAGACTTTTTGAATAGAAGAACTGTTAAAGGATTTGAAAGCATCTTTTTTTAGTTAGTAAAATTTGATATCGTAAAACGTAATTTCGAGAATATTTACCGCAATGACATTGAAGTTAGTAAAGTTTGTCTTTGTTTTCCTGCGTGACAATGACAAGCCATATGCAAATATTCGTCAATACGAGTACTTCTAAATTCGTTTAAAATAAAAACGGTTCTATTGAAATCTCTGCAAAAGTGGCTTTAATTTTTATTGCTTGAAGTGTTTAAGAAAAATTTTTAACGACTTCCGATAAATTCTTAGAACTTAAATTAAAAACCCTCTTTTTTAGCGTTTATATTTAAAAAGAAGATAAATTTGTTCCCATATCTCGATATAAGATCTATAGTTTGCGTATATCTATTTTAATCCTTGAACTCTTTTAGATAAAATAGGAAGAACAAATGTAACGGAAATGACCCGATGTAAAATCAAAATGTCCAATATAAAGTAGGAATGATTATTTTTGAAACATCTTGTTAGAATCTCTAACCTCATGAGTTAGTTGATTTGACTGCTCCGACACCCTATGTGATTATTTAAATAAAAATGTTAACATTGCTACTTTTTATATAATTTTTAATAATGTTTAATAATCAAAATAGTGAACTTCATGTTGTACCATAAAAACATACCCCATAGTAGAATACACTAAGGCGTATAAGTACTTTTTTAAAATTTGTTTCTTAATGAAAATTCCAGTCAACCATAACAAAGGTCCAAGAATGGACGAGAGTTCCAAAATAAAGAAATTAAGAAATGAGGTAATAATTATTATGCATCATTGATGTGAAAGTTTTTTTTCTTTTATTAATAAAAATATTGTTTTTCAATTTAAAAGTATAACATGAACAAATTAAATTACACGGTTTGTAGGTAAGAAAAAAAATTACGCAACTAATGAGTCGGAAAAATATGAATCTTTAAGACTATTTATATTTTCCATTTTTGTGATATCAATTTTTGGGCGGGTAAAACTGTAAAAGTGTCAAGAGTTCAAATTGCAAAACCAGACAATTATAATAAAATAATTAGTGTGACATTTTTTGCTAATGTTCGTCTGCGAAAATGGTCTTTTATTTTGATGACTTGTTTATTAAAGTTACTTCTGAAGAGTTCTATCAAACTTAACACCTTAAGAAATCAAAGCCATTTTATTCTGTAGGTTTTTGAAATTATTATAAAAAATGCAAAACTTTTCTACCCACATCAACGAGTAACATCTGTATAAAGAGTAAGTAAGACATTTCAAAACAAGAATTCGAGTTGCGCCTTTTTTCAAATCATATACAAATCAAACAAATAATAAAACTAATAACAATAATAATAATTGATATGGCAGCGTTGTTATACAACAACAGAATACAGAAACGACACGACGAGCGACGACGATCTTATGAATATTAAATGGCCAGGCAACCATCACGTTCAACCGGATCGCTCCGGTAAGTCTGCCAATATCTGAATCAAACCAGATAACTTCGATTGATCTGCTTGGATTCTCTGATGTAAAATTATTACAAAACTATTAAACTAGAATTTTGTCTTATTTATTATTCTCAAGACTTAAAAAGGAAAAAAAAAAACGAGATACTTACATCTAGACTTATGTCAAGTCATGGTATACATATTTATAAGAGAAAAACTATAAGTAGGTACTTAATATCATTTTCGAATGATGGGAGATCTTATGGAAGTATTTACCAGATTCCTTATTCAATATTCATATTCGAGTCGTATGACTTGGGATAATTTCTTAGGTCAAGACAATGCTCTTTCCTAATTAATAAAAAGTTATGCTGCTTCGACTCATTAAGAAAGTGTATCCAGTGGATATTGTTTTGTATATTTTTTTAAACAGTAAACAAATTGATTGAAACTTAAGGAAGGAATCGTTTCTGAGGGGTTATTTAGTTGGATTAACAAGATCAAAACCCATATGTTACTAATCGTGTGTCGTTTATTTGAAATGGCTTAAGAAAAATAGTGTTTGCGAAAATTTTATATTTAATTGATTGCAAAGTCATCATTTTATATAAAAAGCGTGGTGGAAGATAAAATTAATTAAATAATTACCGATTTTATTGATTAAACGTAGTATTTGTGATCTTGAAAAGGCGTTCGATTTATATCCAATGATTTGCGAAAGTTTTCATGATTAAAGTTGAATTTTATTTCTTTTCCGGTTCTTACGTACTACTTTTTTATTAACAAAATTTATGAAAATTAAATTTTATTAATATTTATTTCCTACAATTCTAGATTTTGCGAATGAAATAATTAAATTACAAAAGCAATCATTTTATCGATTAGTTAGGATGTGATAGAAATTGTTAAAGTGTTGAGCTGTTATTTCCAGAAGTTCCAATTTTTCCGGGGCTTCCCAGATTTTTTTTCAAATTTCGAATGCCATTGCAAGTTTTCATCTTTCATTCTCAATTTATCTCAAAAGAGCTATTTTACGCTATTAGTTTTTAGTTCTATAAATAAACTGCAAACGTTTAAAATATTGTCGACATAAAATATAAAACAAAAATAGATACCATTTGACTTTTATTTGCATTTCTATAGTTATTAAAATTATATTCACCAATAAAGGATTTTTTATTCAGATTTATTGATATAAACTTAATAGTAATTAATTGATATTGACTGATAGTGTAAATTACGAGTATTTAAGTGTAGACTTCAAGTTTCTAAATTTAAAGTTTATTGCATATTCACAGGAAAAAATATTGATGCAGTGTATTTGAATTTTCTTCAGAGTGATTTAAGATTATTTTTAATGAATGATGAATACAAAATTATGATCTTTTAAGTCCTTACCTTTAACTTATTCCATTATATGATAGAACAGGAAATCTGAGAATTCATGTGATCTCTTAACGTTACCTCCGGGTGCTGGCTTGAACCAGAAGGATTTTTGATTGCTAATATTACATCACTCCATTGTTAAATCCATTATAATTTTTTTTTGGGGAAACTGTTTGAATTTCTCAAACATCACTTTTGGATAATTGGCTTATGTAAGATATTCACATGTTATACCAATCTTTTAGGTCAATATTTTATCCAATTTCTGAATTTTAATTTAATTTTATGACATACGTCACTTATAGTCGTAATTTTGAAAACTTTGATGACAATTTTTGATTCAAGATCGTCCATTTTTTGTAAGGAGTTAACAGAATAAATTATTTGTTGATACTTAAGAAAATAATTTTTCACTTAAAAAAAAAAAAAAAAACAATTTTCACTTTGAATCTATGCCCGTTTATAATTGTTGTTGACTGTTCCACTTGTAGTTTCCAACTGAATTACCTTTTTAACCCGAATATGCCAAAACTCATTGCAGTCTTTCTAAAAGTATATAATATCTTATATTTCTATCTTGGATCCGCTCATTCAACAACTCTTAACACTTCACACTGATTATTCTGCGAAACGTCTTTTCTCCGAGTATCGATACTTCAACTCAACTCAAACACTAACGCACATTTATTAAAGCTCTTTTTCGCACAAAATATAAAAAGGCCAAAATTATTTAACAGCAACAAAACAAAAAAAAAAAAAAAACAAAAAAAAAAAACAAAAAAAAAAAAACAAAAAAAAAAGTTACCTGTAAAATTCGCAAAAAGCCGGCTCAAACCAACTCAATCTCACAAATCTTATAAACTTAACTTATATACTGGTGTACTGGGGCTGGCTTGGTGTTGAATGTTGAAGCCACAAGAAATGTTAGTTAAGTCTACAACACCTCTGATGGGTGTATGGTCATATGGAGACGATTTCATCTAGACTTGGAACTGGGGGCAGCAATGAAGCTAAATCTGGAAATAGTTGGTTACTATAGGAACGGAAGTAGATACAATAATAGAAACTAACTTTAACAGCAAATGAGAATGGTCAAGTTAATTTTTATTTATGACCAATTTCAAAAATGTTAACCAAGAGAAAGGGTGTTTAACATTACTAAAAGTTTTTGATTAAATTCTAAGCTTATATGAAAAATTGATCTTGAAGAAATGCATCATGAGGTGCCTTCTAAATGCGAAGCCATCAAAATCCAGATCGTTAGTTCCATTTTATAGCCATTTCTGCAAAAAAGTTAGCTGTAGGGTTGCCACATATGATTTCACATTGGAAGGTTAGTCCCCTGTGAGCCTCGAATTATTTTTATGATCTTCTTTGAATTCTTTTTTAGGGGTCGAAATTCTAGGCCGAATTCAAACAATGCTAAAACATCACCCTAAGTTGAACCTCTTAAAAATTTGAATGAATTGATTGTCAAACATTCTGACAAGTTCTAAATTTTCGGTTGAACCCCATTTTTTAATAATATTCTCGTTTTGTCCTTATTTAAATTGCTTTTAAGTGTCTCATTGGCGAAAACAGCTATTAGAATCGTCATTTTTTATTTCGTAGCCAAACTTAAACAACTTTTTAAAACCTTCTTAGTTCACATGAATTCCTTTTTTTTAAATGACATGAAACTAAACTTTATTCATCTTTCTTTTTTCAGGTTTTCTTTCTTAACAATAATATTTTGCTTTAAATAACTTGTGAATTGTGATAATCCCGGAAATGTAAATAACTCGCCCCAAATAAAAACTTTTGACCAAAATTATATTTCCACAAAAGAAAAAGAATTTATTTTTAGACTAAAAGTCTCGTGAAACTACATAACCAACAAAATATAAATAACTAACTTAAGTCACAAAAGTATTGACAAACAAACAAAAAACTACAAATCAAAATGTCACCGCCCACCAGAATATTACACTACATCGCCATTATTGCCATACTTTCAATATTCCAAACCCTCAATGTGGGTTCAGTTCCAGTTCAAAACGAATTCGATCAGCTGACACAAAAATTTGAGGAGTCCATTATTTCCAATACCGAAAACTACAATGTGATATCTACATCAACCGAAACCAAAGAAACTAGTTTTCTAAGTGAATTTCTTTTTCCTGAAGACAATATTAATTTCGGCAAAGAACAATGCAACCATCCGAAACATAAGCCGGGTTTTTCGGCTTATGATTATGCCGTACTATTGACAATGCTTGCCATATCTTTAGGAATTGGTAAGTTCATACTCGTAGAAAACGGATTCAAATGAAATTTTATAAAATATTTATAAATTTTAGGAGCATTTTATGGATTCTTCAAAAAATCCGGTTCGTCTTCGAGTGAGTTCTTACTCGGATCGGAGATGTCAATATTTCCAGTAACTTTAAGTTTGACAACGAGCTTCATAACAGCTATTGAACTATTGGGAAATCCCTCTGAAATGTACTTTCAAGGAACGCAATTTGTTTTGATTGGTGAGTTTTCATTTTTTAAAAGACTTAAGTTCTGTGGCACAATATTTAACTCGTGGTTCAGCAATTTTAATCCGTTAATTTCGGTGGATTAAGTCAGGTTCAACCAGAGGTGAAATCGGCGAGTTGAGTGTAATATATTGAACTAGGAGCAAAATATTGAACCACGAGTTAAACATTGAACCAGGAGTAGAATATTGAACCACGAGTTAAATATTGAACCTCGAGTGAGCTTAGTTTTATATTCTTCTAAAATTTTTAACAGTTATTCCAATGGTTCTTGTGATCCCGGTGGCTGTGAAGATCTTTTATCCAATTTACTTTAAAATGGAATTAACTAGTTGCTACGAGTACCTGGGCATTCGTTTCGGCAAGGAAATCAGAGTCCTTGGGGCATTGCTGTATGTGATCCAGGTAATTTTTTTTTTCTTCTTTTTAATTTCAAAGACTCTGAATTTTTCTATTCGATTTCAGATGTGTTTCTATACCGCTGTAGCAGTTCTGGCTCCAGCAATAGCTCTTTCCAAGGCCACTGGATTGAATACACGAATTGCTGTTATACTGATCTACCTTGTTTGTGTGTTTTACTCCTCCCAAGGAGGAATGAAGGCTGTGGTTATTGCAGATACATTCCAAGCAGCAGTTCTGGCATTTTCCTTGGTTCTAATTATTATTTTGGGATGTTTTTACTCAGGAAGTTCGGAGTTGATCTTCAATACTGCAGCTGAGGGAAATCGTTTGGAGTTTTTCAAGTACGTTTCCCAGCGATTCAACTTCAAAGTATACTTTTAGTTCATGAAAGTTTTGTTAATTTTTCACAGCTTTTCACCAAATCCCACTGATCGTCATACAGTTTTCTCAGTTGTGATTGGAGGATTCTTTTATTGGACCTCATTGTTTTGCACCAATCAGGCATCTGTGCAAAAATGCATGTCTCTGAAATCCCCAAAATTGGCCAATCTTGCTTTGGGATTTTCAATTCTCGGTAAGATGATTCATGATTCCAATACTTATGTATGTTCCGTATCTAAAATTTGTCTTACAAAAAGGTCTAGTTGTGGTGTTCTTGATGAATTTCTACACTGGTCTTATGGTCTACACACACTACTCAGGATGTGACCCCTTGACATCGGGAAAAATATCCGCCACCGATCAATTGTTGCCATACTATATTATGCATGTCTACGAACATATTTATTCGGTTGCTGGAATTTTTGTGGCTGGGATTTTCGCAGCAAGTTTGGGAACTGTTGCGTCGGCCTTAAATTCACTCGCAGCTGTAACCTGTGAGGATCTTCTCATAAATGGACTTAGTGTTAAAATTTCACCCGAAAAGGGAGCTTTATACGCCAAATGGATGTCATTAGGGTGAGTTTAAATCGAGTTCGTGAGGAATTTCGTCAAGTGAAAAGTCTTTAATGTCAAAACTTTATTTTTTTTTTTACAGATATGGTGCTGTTTCGTTTGTGTTGGTGTTTATTGTTGAACGGTTGGGAGGCGTGTTGCAGGCTACACTCACTTTGAACGGGCTCATTGGGGGCGTAACCTTGGGATTGTTCCTCTTGGGAATCTTCTTCAAACAAGCCAATACTAAGGTGAGGAAATCTTCTTGAATCAATTTTTTGGACAGTGAATATCTTCTATGTTTTTCACCAACAGGGTGCATTTTATGGTGGGATTATTTCACTCCTCATTGTTGTCTTCATTGGAGTGGTTGCACAAATTGCTGATATTGAAGAATCTCAACTCCCTCTCTCAACTGAAGCTTGTGGCTGTTTTGTGAATACTACATCGTCAGAACCGCCAATTATTCACACTGAAAACAATAGTTTCACGTTAGTAGCAGACTTTTTTTTCTAATTCTTGCCAATTGCTTATTTAACCCGATTTTCAACTTCTATTTCAGGTCATTTCCACTCTTTCGAATGAGCTATATGTGGTATTCTCTGCTAGGAGCTCTTTCCACCATCATCTTGGGTCTGCTCATTTCAGTCATCATAAATGCAATCCAAGAAAACCGGGTCATGAATATCACCCAAAAACGACCGAGGGAAAGAGCCAGTTCAATCAGCAAGAAGAATCCCAAAAGTAGTTTTCCTTTAAGTCCTTCAATAGTGACCTCACAAAAGCTGGCTTTTGAAAATCCTACATTGAGAATTGATGATGAATAATAAGTTTTCACGAAACCCCAAAAAAAAAACATCACACAAACCAACAAATCGTTACCTATTAGATATTTATTTTTAGATTTAGACAAAGACATTTAAAGTCCTATAACAGACAAACAACAAAAACAATTCAAATTTATTCACCTACAAAATATATCTACTTAATGTTAAATTTAAAAAATAAGAATAAAATTAAAAATAATAAAATTTATAAATTATAATATGAATTTTGTGTGTAATGGCAAATGTACATATAGTAGCTAATGCTTAAAAGTTTAAAGAATTTTATTCTTGAAAATGCGCATGCAAAATAAAATATTGTAATAAAGTAATAATTTTGATGAGACTATTATCAGTATAACAGAATTAAAGCATTATTTTTTAGATTTAATTTATACTTGGTTCAAAACATATCAAAACACTTACTTCGTTTTTAGGCAACTACACGTCCAAAACATCTATAACTACACTCTCCTTGTGTGATATTATAAAAAAGTAACCAATCTAAATCTCTAGTTATTTAAAAGAACGCAAACAAAGCCCATCTGCTGCCCACAATTATTCATTCGTCTTCATCTATAAATGAAACATAAAAATAAAAGGAAACATTTTGAAAACATTGATGACTTAGAGGCATTCTACTTCTTGTATAGTTAAAGCATTTCAGAAGTTGAATTCACTTATGTCAATCATTAATAAATAGCTGTAATTTTCACACAATGTTATGTCAAAATGACATTAAGATTTTAAAATAACTGCACGCAGCGCCGCCGCCGGCTTTTTCCTTTAGGTTTAGTTTACTTTGCTTTTCTTAGACGTTATTTATTTTCATACATAAGCTTTTCAGAATTAGAGGTGTTGAAGTGTCGGAGTTGATTTACTTAAATTTAACAAAATAGGATTTGCTTATTTGGAAAAGAGTTGCAGGATTCTTAAATCATAAAAATTACAAGTTATTGGTTATTCAAATATTCAAAAGGTTTGTTATCTAAAAGACCATCAAGCCACAGCTTTAATCAGATCGATTGACGGATCAATATTCAAATTTGAATTTAACGTTCGTTGGGAGAAAACAATTTATCGGTGTGAATCTTTAGTTACAGTTTTTATTTCGTTGTATCAAGTGCACAAACCTTGTATCTTTGACGAAAGTGTCAATGCTAATTCATCAATTTTGTTCTTTAAATTTCAAATCTTTTTGAATGACATTTCCGAAATATTGTCGATAAAGTGTTTCAGAATTGACAAGTCACCACATTTAAGACAAAATGTAAAAAAAAATGTTTAAAATTTCACGGTGCATAAAAAACATTATTTTTAATGTGTAATACACTTAAATTTATTTATATTTTTATATTTTAAATTCATGTCTGTTAATAAATATTACAATATGTAGCTTATGTTCTATTCTAATGAAAATAAATTACAAGGAATAAAAAAAACAAATTACATTCGCTGTATATTAATTTTCAAAATAAAATAAATAAATTAAAATCAAAAAACAAAAACACTGCTTTTTTATTTTGTTTGAAAAGTTCGCTGAGTGAACTTTGTGTCGTTTTGTATTCAATTCAATTAATTCAGTTATTTTTCTTTTCTTGATTTCTTAACCTAAAATTTTATTTACAAAGTGATGCAGCATTTTGACATTATTCAATTCCGTCACGTCACACTGATTTCCTCGTCACTGTCCGAATTTGAATCGTAGTCATCGTAGTACATTTTCA
The DNA here is from genome assembly GCA_905146935.1 of Scaeva pyrastri. Lineage (NCBI taxonomy): Eukaryota > Metazoa > Arthropoda > Insecta > Diptera > Syrphidae > Scaeva > Scaeva pyrastri. Next base: position 76,076,847 of record LR989929.1, read on the forward strand.
TAAATTCCGTATTTTGAAAATGCTGATTCAGACCCAATGCATTGTTTCGGTTAGCTGCTGCAGCAGCGGCAGCGGCCGCTCCTTCATAAAGACCGCTAATCATTCTTTGCCTCTGTTGTTGTTGTTGCTGTTGTTGATGTTGCTGCTGCTGGTGCTGCTGTTGTTGTTGTTGCTGTTGCTGCTGGACATCGGAGGGTTCAAATTTAAATTTGCGATCCATTGAAAGATGTTTCTGCATTTCCGCATTGAATTTTGCTTGAAAATCACAAACTGCTACTGCAGCAACTGCAGCAGACGCAACGGTGACTGGTGATTGATCATGATTCATTGCCGATTGAACCTTCGATAAGGGCGGAGGAGAAAGTTGTAGGTTTTGGGGGAACTTCCCGACAACACCACTGTTCAGAGGGGGTGGTGACGGAATCGCCTCGGTCGAGCCGGCATTTGAATGCGGTCGCTGTTGAGTGATGCCAGGTGAAAGATTTTCCGGCGACATCGGAGGTGGTGAGGCCGACGATGCTCGATCACATTTGGCATCTGACAAATCGGGATTCGGGTTGTTTTTGTTCGGGAGAGTTTGATCGCGCGATCCACCGTTGGCGAGGAGTTCACGTTCCTTGGAGTTCCTCCACTTCATGCGGCGGTTTTGAAACCATATTTTGACCTGAAATAAACAAGACAAAAAAACTTAAAAATGTTGTAAATTTGAGTAAAAAAGTTTAATGATTATAAATTCAAAATCTCGAAAGTTCGCTTCAACCACATAGACGAGTCACCCTCCTTTAAAACACTAAAAGTTCTTGCAACATTTATTGCTCCATATATTGAACACAATTCAGCCCAAAACTCCTTCCTTCCTCTCGACCTTTATATAAATTTCCTAATCTCACTCAAATAATTAATTTCAATCAAAAACAGACGTAATTTTGCCTCATAATCATTAATCTTATCGCCGCCTCCACATCGCCACCGAAATAAACAGAATCAATGACCGGAATTAATACTCGTATCCTGTTGTTAGCCGAAATGAATGGCGGCACGTGACCCTGTGCGGTTAATTCGTTCAAAAAAGATTGTAAAATGCATTTTCAATGCCTTATATTAGTACTTGAAGTTCGATATACAGTATACCCCTACCAATACCAAGTAAATAATCGCAGGATGATGTTTATGTTCCTTAAGGACCAAAACATCAGCAAGGATTTGATTATTGCGTATTCTTCACACTCAAATCACATGCATTGGAACAACAAGAATTACAATCCACTTAAAATCTGAAATTTAATCCACCCCACCGCCAGCCGTTCGTCGTCGTCGGTCGTCGTCGTTGCTCACCGCCACCCGCCGCCAACCATCACAACCAGGAGGAATATTATATACCCTCGAGTTGTTTAAGGATAAACTCGGCAAGAGCCAGCAGTTTTTGGGGTAGGTACTCCGGTAGTCGTATATGAAAGTTATAATTTTCCAAACTTTTCCAGCTCTAGGACATGGCTGTGGCGGCCGAACTCGGCGGCGGGCGGGCGGCATGCAGTGGGAGGTCCATGATGGCTCGGTCCGTGTACTGCGAATTATCCTGTATACAGTATAACACCCAGTAATAATTCACAAACAGCTTTGGGAACAATTCCCGCCTTTTCTCGTATCTGTCAGCAGCAGATTCAAAAGTCCACGGGACCGAAGGATAATTTAACGAAAAACGATTACGAAAATACACAACGCAGCATCCTCTATACATATTTCGACCATGATGCTGTTGAAAATGATGAGAAGCTACATATACGAGAGCAGGGGATTCGAAGAACAAATGGACGCGCGGACCAACAGAGGGCGAGCCCCCCCAAAAAGTTTTCCATCCTCGCAATGAGTGGAACACACTTGCAAATTTCTATTGTCCTGTAATTATATTGTGTTGCTAAATTTTGAGTCAAGTCGAGTTGAGTGTGGGAGTGGGTGATGATGGGTAGTTTAGTTTGCGAAGAGGACGAAGGACGATACCGCACCAAATCAAGCCAGACGAACCGAACCGAACCGAGCCCGAGCTATCGTCCTGTATAATTTTCGTATCAGGATATCCGTCCGACAAAGTTTTTTTGCAGAACATTTTGTTTTCTATATTATGTACGCACGCATTTCGGCCTAAGGCTTGTTTTGGGTATGATTTGGATTGAAAATTTTTACTTCTATTTTATCTGCTGGTGAGTTGTGTTTCAGCAGGAGGGCAAAAAGGGATATAAATTTATAAGTAGGTATATACATAAACGTTAGTGAGAAAAATTATGGGGTAAAATAATTTTAAATTTTATTTATTGTGTACACAGACTTTTGACTGCAAAAGATTCTTATTCTTAAAAACATTTTAACTCTTTTAAGTGATTATAAAATTTTTGCAGCTGGCAACCAAAAGACATTTAAATTTTCTGGTTAACTCGACAGTTACTTAGTGGAAAATGATTTTGCTAATGATTCCAGGATAATGTTGCTTAATTTGAATATTTACATTTCAAAACATTGTTTTATTTCAAGAACAACAGACGTCTTTCAATTCAAAATGTTTTGAATTAAAACTAGATTTGATAATTTGAAATATAGTAAATCGACAGAAAATTGCTAAGTTTCAATATTTTCTACTTTTTATTGATCGCGAAATTCGAAAATGAAGATGTTTTTAGCGACGATACTTAGTAGCAACCTGAACTGAAAAAGATATGAACTTTGAGTAAACATTGAAGAAAAATAAATGATGTTAGGTCTTTCGCTGGGGAAATTTGAAAAGTCAAGAAATTAAAGTAACGCCTCTTTGGAGTTCATCGAAAAATGATTTTTCTTGACGACAATACAAACTCTTTTCCAGGAAAAATTAACGTGTTTTTTAAACGAAAACTTAAGTGTTTTTATAACACCTTAATATTGATTCGTAAATTTGTTTGACATTGGAAACAAAATATAGTTTGAGGATAGCTACGAATTCGTTGTACATATGTATAACAATTCCCTAAAAATCAGGATTTTTGAATTTCTTTCATTTGTTTGGTTCAGGAAATAGCGATTTTAAAACAAAAAAATTAGGTCATTGTTTGAAAACTGTAGACTTGAGACTCAAAAAATTTGAAGTTCACGAGAAATATGTCGAGAATGTTGCCGGTAACCACATTGGTATGTGATACAATATTTAATTTAAAATTAACATAAAAAGAAATGGCCCTAAATGACTTCCTTTAGGAACTCCAAGTTTGTCAAAGAAATTCATTGAGACATAGACTTTTTAATGATGAATTTGATTTCTAAAAGCTGATTGATTGAAAATATTCACAATTTTTATGTAAATATAAATACATATATTTTTCGGTTTGAAATCTCTGACCATATCAAGGATATTCCTAAGTATGTTCGTATTTCAGAATCATCGACAAACTCAACTAAACAATAACTGATCCTAGTCTTGTACAAATGCAGCTATTTTCTGGCTGATGGATCTTTTCCATCAAAAATAAGTTCCACACCTCTAGAATAATAATTAACATTTTGATCGATTGATACATTTTTTTGAATGAATTCATTCCATTGCATTCGTGCGACGTGCGTGACCAATGTGGTAACCGTTTCCTTTTCTTCTTCTCTTTAACTTTTATAAATGTCCATCACCTCATCATCCTCGTCACGCCACAATAACAAAAAATAAAAAGAAACCTTTGACAATTGATCAAAAACTCATATCATCATCACCAATTGCGACAAATTGAATCAGAATTCTTTGCTAATGATGATGATTTCAGGATGATCGATCGAATTTTGACATAATTCTGTGCAGACAAAATTAGTTACGCAAATTTATTACAACCGAATGATTTTATATTATCAATGAATGATTTGAAAAAGGACAATGAATTCAGTCTGGTGGAATATTGAATTGAATTCGTTGAACGGACCGTTCATATCGAGGAGGAGAAGACAACAAGCCAAAGGGATGTCCTTGATAGATATCCTTTTTCGGATCAAATTATGTGTCTGTGTGTGTGTGTGTGCTAATTGAATTATGTATGTGTATTGTATATATGTAATATGTATATATTTCAACTTTCCATTGTTCTTATGATTATTCAATTTATATTTTGTCTCGCAGACATTTTGCTTGATGTGAATTACAATGGAAAGCATTTTATATTAAAACAATTTTCACTTCCTCCTTTTTTCGGTTTTTTTGGTGTTGTTTGTTGTTTTTGTTCCTCCGACTTGTATTTTCTGTTAAGTGGGAAAAGTTAAAATGGAAAATGGTTGATAATTGAAAAAGTTATCCACTCTCATACTTCGCAGAGGTATAAATGCGAGTATGATATAAAAAAAGATGTATTGTTGTCGAAGTATTCTTGCATTAATATTATAAAGAAGAGTCTGATTGTTTTTTCCCCTTTTTTGTAATTCCTTTTTTGACGCAATGCATATTTTGATAAAACTTTTAAGGAAAGAGATATTCTTCTTTTTTTTTTTGGTTGTGAATTGAGAATTTTATTAAAAAAGTTAGATTGGTTAGTGGAAGTTTTGTTAAGGTGTATTTCTGCTTTTTTAATTAATCTCGGGGATTTGAAAAAAATATCATGAATTTATGCATGGATACTATTGGAAGTTTTGAAAAATGATAAAAAAAACTTTATGAATATCTTAGTGAATATTTTTCGATAAAATTGGGTCATATAGACATTGATATATGTATCTACTATATTCCAAGATGTTGTGAAGATCTGAGAGGGTCAAAATTTCGAGGTGATTTGTGAGAAATGACCATCAAAATTGATCAGTTCGGTCTGTTGAAGGCGATAATCCAAAAATAAAAAGCCAAATAGCTGCATCGCAACAAAATTTAATAGTCACTTTCCATCAAATATGACGTTTTTGACGAAATATTAATGGTGTTTCCAAAAGCTTACAAAACCACTCGGTTTTCATTTTTTTGGTTCAAACAGACTTTCTTGTTCAAATGAACTGAATTGCCATGGATCAAATGAATCAATGTGACATGAATCAAATGTGACAGTCACTTATCATCTTAGTCGATTTCAGCACTGATTTTCAAAATTCTGCTTTAAAAAAATTCTACGTTTCAGAATTCACTAAGCGAGAGTTTTTTTTTTATAGATAATTGAGGTAATTCGGTATTTTCATAAAAAACAAATCTTCTAAATCCCTTTTTTTTAAGCCCAATAACCCTAACCTATATGTTTACGTAGAAGACATTCAACCTTTGAATTCCAATGTATTTCAAAATATTGACTGTTTTATGTGTTTTTCGAGCTGGCAAAGGAGGCTTCATCGGGCCATATTTTTTTTAGACCGATGAAGACTAAAGTTATTAGTAAGCCGGTGGAGTTTCAAATTCAAATTCAAAAAACAGACTTTTATTTACGGCTGAAGACATTGATCAAACTATTTAGGGGAAATTTGATATGAATTCTGCCCAATCCACTGTCCAAAAATCAAGACTATCTACAAAAAATCTTTAGGGATGAGATGAGCAAATTCAAACCCAATGCAATGCATATGTACCTTTTAAAGCCCAAATGATTGTAAAACAATTCCTGAAGTGAAGTCCTTGAGATGACAAAACTTCAACAGGTTTTCAACAACTCAATTCCAATAACGTTTATTTTTTCAGTTCTGCTCTTATGCAGTCTCCAAAAAGCCATCATCTCATGAGATTTACTTGTAAAAATGATGAATCACCTGAATTGCACCGTTTATCAAAACGAATTGCCCTCAAACAACATGGTAATAACTGCAATACTGACCGCAATGCAGCATATATTCCATCGGGCAGCAGTAGCCAGCAGCAACAAACGGCACTTCAACTCCATCCCCATCGAAGGATGAACGATGATGGTCCAAAGCCCCTCTTTATATAGATGCGGACGACCGACGCGACGACGCCGCTTTTATTTATTATGCATACTATACGAATATATGGGACCTTATCTATGTGTGAGGATATAGAGGTGCATTGCAAGGATGATGTCCTTTGCCAATCGGGTCCTCCTGGTCCTGTTCGTGATGTTGATGCTCAACTCATATGCAACATCACAGCAGCTCCATACAACAGAAGTGCTCCAAAATGTTCGCCATTATGGGATGCGAAATGGCAATTCACTGCGTGTTTCTCTGCTGTGTCCTCTTTCCCCAGACCCATCATCAGACTCCAAGCGAGATGTGGAACGGCGGCGACGACGATGTCCCCTCGTTATATGCACATTTTATTTGCGGCTTTTGTTATGCCCACAGGACATTTTCCCAGGACAACACCAAAGGGCTCATATGTATATACGAGTACACGAGGATGATGCTTGGGGGTAAAGTGTTAAGTGTCTGGCAGCCGGCTGCTGGCCGGTCAGTGGCGCTTGCATTCCACTTGGAAAAAAGTGTCGGGACGTGTTATTCAATTCAGTTCCGATATTCAACGAAAAATGTTCAAAAAAAAAAAGGATGGCTGGTGGTGAAAACTGAAAATGTTCCTCTAAAGAGAAACCGAGAGATAAATATTATTGGAGTGTTCCTTTTTTGCTGATGGGCTGTATGAAGTCTCCTGGATTCCTTTTGGTTTTACATTTTTGATGCTCTGCCTGGCACTGCAGTTTTTTGGTGGAAATTTCTCGCTAAAATCAGATTGACAACCGCGAATGCATATGACAAATCATTTTCAGAGAAGTCTCATTTCATTTGAAAATGAAAATGTCCTTCCAGCTGGATTTAGTGTCATTGCACAATAAGACCATATCATCAGTGATGTGATGATGATCTTGTCTGGGAATCGATTTTTTTTATTTTTGTCCTTCTCTTGATGACAATAACTTGGAATGGTGACATCGCAATCTATTGTACTTTTGATGATATGAAAGGCTCAAAATTCAAAAAACAAAAACTAGAAAGAAAGGACGATAAAGTGTTCGGTTCGGTCTAAAAAAAGAAGAATGTGCAACGAGGTGATGATATGTGCGATTTCATGGATGAATTATTGCACTTCAGGAAGCTGGAAATGATGATTCATTGTTATGCATTTTGTAGTCATCATCATTATGGTCGTGTTTTTGGCGAAGAAAAGAGAAGATTTTTCAAGGGCTTTTGTTTATGGGTTTTGAAGGGTTTTATTTGCAATTCAGTTTTAAACTTATGATGCACAAAAAACAAAAAGAAAAAAAAAGAAATATGTTCAAGAATTTGGCGTCCTGGCACCACACCGTTGACGATGATGACCTGGCCAAGGCCGTTCTGAGAAAAATATGAACCAAAAAAGACAGCACAAAAAAATCCACCTTTTTTTTTTCAGTAGATTGAGCGCCCTTTGATCTGGATTCATATCGTTCCAAATTTTTTACTCGTTGATGAATTCAATTGTACAGATAATGGTCCAATTAACGACGAAAAACTAATTTTCAGTCTGAAAAACAAAAAAGCCATCATACCATTGTGAGCCCCGCAAAATCTACTACAATTTATGTATTTTGCATTTTTACAGAGAACTGCTATGTCTTCGGTACAATTTTTGAGCCTAAGTAGACCAAAATGGATTACTTCGACCAAACGGAGTATACACAGAACGTTCCCCAGAACATTTATTGTAATAGAACAATTTTAACGTTTGCACTAATTTTTTTAAAAGATAGCTCAATAAAGTTATAAAACAATTGTAACCCAAAATCGGTGTCGGTAAAGTAGCCCAGATAGAAGCATTTGGTAGCTTGCAAATTTTGTTGTTGAGCCATATATTTTTCTGTGGTAATAATTTTGAAGAAATAGACTGAATTTATGACAGCTAATTTGACATCTGTAACTTAAGCAATATGGCCGCTTGTAAGTGTCAAAGTTAAGAAGTTTCTATTGGTAGAACAATTAGTATCTAATTTTAAAACAATTTTATTGTAATAGATTAACAAATGGATAATAGTCTTTCGCTGAATTTTAGAAACCATATTTTTGAAAAATCAACTTACGAGCTGGTATTTAAAAAAAAAATAGATAAAAATCAGTTTTATTGTTTTTAATTCGAATTCAATGTTGATTATGTGAATATTACGAATCAGAAACAAAAACAACAATCAAAGAAATTATAAAATTCAAATTTCTCCCTCAATTCACCATCCTCGTCGTCTCAAACCATACTCAAATCCCGAAGCAATTACATCTCAATACTATATTATTCACAAATAAAAATTCCTCCAGGCACAAATCTTCTATCTTATTGAATTGAATTGAAAGCAGCGCGTTCCTATTTAAACGAGCATCAACTAAACTCGTATAAGCTCCTTGTAAAATCCAACATCAAGACCGAGAGCAATATAATTCAGCTAAACCTAATTTAAATAATCCCATCTTGCGGAAATGCCATCGTTTAAAACGATTTCCTTTCCTCCCCCATCTCTTGAAAGGAAAATCACCAGCCAGCAATTCGATTTTTCTATCCCGATGAACAATCTTTACCCGAATGGGGTTTAATACTCCAGATACACCAGGACCGCACATTCTCGTAGAAAATATCAGCGACTTCAATCGAAAAACCCAAAGTCTTAAAATATGTCGAAAACACTTTTGTCTGTTTTTGATTTGCCAAAAATGAAAAAGCAAAAAAAAAAACACGACACTAGGAATACATCCACCGTCCTATTTATATATAAAAGATTCGTCCTGGTGGCATGTGGGCGGATGGTTGATGTTGTTGAAGCTGTGTGAGGGGATGAATATGGCGACGGCTGCTGCTGCTGCTGTTTCTTTTGTTGCTGGGGCTGCTAAATCACTTAACACCCTCATTCGGAGAGTATTTTTTGCTGCCCTCGTTTGTTTTCGTCGCCTTTTTATTCATTTTAAAAGTATTTGTTGACTGCAAGTGATTTATTCTTTGATATTCGACTTAACATGGCTAAGCCATTGGTATAAACCCTTAAATAATTTGGATTTTCGTCCTTGTCCTTCGACCGGAGAGGGTCGACTTTTATGTAAACGAATACGAATTCGAGAGTGGACTGGTTTTGGTAAAATCAATTCAATCTCAATGTTGTTGATGTGTTTGTGGTATAAAAACTCGTATGGGTACACTTTGTGAGCAAATAATTGTGTAAATAGTCCTCCTGGGAATGGGGGTGCCGTAGCCGTAGCCGTCCTTGAATTCTGATGATCAATATTTGATGTGTCATCAATTTGTGGTTATGGCCTCAATTTGCATTGTGTTTGTATTCGTTTTCGTTTTATTTGCACACTCATCGTCATCACTCAATATATGTTTACGTACTAAAAGATACAATTAGTATCTAAAGTCATTCATTCACATACGAGTATCTGATTTCTCTCCATCATCGCATCCCTATCGGATTTCAGTGGGGGTGGAGAGTATCGAAACTCCATTCCATCGTTCCACATCAGGGAGAGAATAAAAGCATGCAAAAGACATCTCATTAGGAAACATATGTCTTCACTCTCTCTGTCTAAATGGGGGAAAGGAAAAAAAAAAGTCACTTTTCCAAGGACCACTCGTTTCATTCGGAGGACGAGTGAAAAAAGAAATCATTCGTTTTGTAAGGAAGGGAAAAACGTCAGAAAAATGTGTTACACATTAATCGTTATTTGGTTTACACAAGCTGTCCTGAAGGATCATATAGAATTGCAGTATATTAGAAGGAAAGGAGGACAACTTTTCCTTTAATTTAGCTTGACTTGTTTTCTTTTTTGGGATTCTTTTTTTATTGGATGACGATGATGAAGTATTTAAACGGATTTATTACTTAAGCACTGGTTCGACTTATATAAAGAGGGTAGTGATTTAGCAAGCACTTAAATTGTTTTTATTAAGTTTTATTTAGTTTTGTTATTAAATCACAGCAAGTAGCTTCTTTTGGTCAATTTACCAAAAATGATGGTGAAGAAGTGAGAAAAATGAGATTTTGACATATCATCCGTCGGTCTGTTCGCCCTCGCTTCCAATGTCCATATGTTCAGTGATATTAAATCTAGGACTTAATGACTCATTCAATTTGGTACAGGACTTTTTTTGGAAAAATACTCGTAATTAATTTGTATTTTATATACGAAAGTATTTTTCATAAACGAATTTTACAACTTTGGTTTAACACTTTTTAGCTGATATTTCCAAGAAATAGACTTTTTCCGATACCTACGATCGAGGTTATATTTTCAAATATACATAGGTATTAGAATTATGAATTTTAACTAGATTTTAATTTATAATAGTGGCCAAGAAAGTAGACAGACTGATACGTCACCACTGCTCATATTGCTTAAGCAATTTGTATTTTACTTGAATAGCAACAATACATTTTTGGGAATTGTAAGAACTATTACAATACTCCGAGACCTGGGTTCTTAGTAGAAGACACTCCGAACTCTTAGGCGTGTTCTAGAGGAAAGTCTTAAGAATAATTTTCGGCACCGTATGAACTGTACGCAATCTACCTCGAAGCAGATATTGTGGAAAAAAATAAACTCGGTAGACTCCGGCGGACTGGTCACCTAGGTCACATTAGCTAAGAGGAACTAGCTCCGAAAGTTATTTTTTGTTCATTTTATGGTGTAGACCAGGACGCTCGAAGACTTGAGGTCCTTAAGTGGATGGAATCGGCTCGCGATTGGGATAAATAAAAATAAATAAATTGTTAAATGAGGCCAGGACCGGATCTCGGTTCTCGAACCGATGATGATGATGAAGAACGATACAGGAATGTTTTCAATGTTTTTCAACAAATATGTGACTATACCTTGCATAAACTTAGTTGGTCTAGTTTGACTATCGTTTATCGAAAATCATGTAAGCCGATTGTAGATTTCATCTCTGGACTTTTTATAAGTTTGCTTAAATTTAAACCTTGGTAAAAAAACCGTTTTAGACTTGCAAAACAACTTCAGCAATGTTTGTACTGGCAACACTGCCATTTTTGAAATTCAAATATGTTCTTATAAATTGTCTTGCATTATAGATTTTTGACATTTGACAGTCGATAGCAAAAAAAGCAAAAAAAAGTTATATCTGTCAAATTGTCATGGACAGATGTCACATTGATCAACATGTGATTAACCAACATCTGTAAGTTGGAGAAAGGTGAATTTGCCAAGAACATCACCGACCGTTATCAATGAGAGTAAAAAAAAGAATCCGAGGTCCGAAGCACTTGAAAGATCTCGCCAGGTCACAATCTGTCAAATTTTGCGTTATCATTTGAGCCTGTACCTTACTTAGACTTAAATGACTCAGGAGCTGAAGGTAACCTTCGACGACCCCCGAACATGTATTAGAGCAAAAAAGAACTGAACTGATCGAACCCATGCCGTTCGTTAACCTAATTTAGTCTACTTAACAATATCGTAGTTAATATAAATAAGTGCCATGTTAACTTAAATTTAAATTTCAATTATTTAGAAAGAAATTCGGCCTTTGTTTGGCACTTGAACTAGGTCTTGATTCATTAAACTCTTCTTTCTTTCAACCAAGCACACATTTAATACGTCACACAGGAATAAGTATATAATTTAATAGTAATGAGTAACATTATCAAGCTCCTGGTTAATTTAACCTGATTTTTAAAATTATGATATTCTTTAATTATTATTTAAATTCATTGGGCCAGAAATTATTTTCAGTTTTCACTTGAAATTTAAAATGCATTCTCCCTCACTTTCCCTGTAAATTAAGAGGACCTATACTCAGTACGTAACGTATACCCAGGTTCAAGTTTTCCATTTTCACTTCATTAAAACGGTTCCTTGATTTCTGTTTGTGTATTCAATTTATTAATCGTTTTATGTGTTGCCATTTATATCGGGTCATGCACATAGAGTAGGTATACAACATCTCAATTTAACTCAGTTGCACTTTTGATCTAGATCCCCACCGAAACCAGAATTCATCCTCACTTCAAGTCCACTACAAGCAAAAACAATAAAATTTCCTTCAAATTGATTTTTCCATTGTTTTTCGTTTAAAAATTCATTTGTTAAAGAATTTCACAAAGAAAGCGACTGCGCATCTAAGAATAGGGATGGTCCTTGAACAATTCCAACAACAACAACAATTACCGAGAAGCAAAAACAAACAAAAATGAAAGAAAACCGACCCCAGAACCCAGAACCCAGATCCTTGAACCTTCTTCTTCAGGGAATAAGCTTTACCCTGTCACAGGGATGTAGGTAGTTGTAGACGAGAGAAAAAGTAAGAAATTTTTCAGAACCACATGGAATATGGAATCGCAGAGCCAAAAATGAACTTCTGTCGGTATACTCGCGGGGCGGAGTTTTATTTCCAAGGATATCAAGGATATTCTGCGCAACCTCTTGCCTAAGAGAGCGACTCTATTGTTTGTCCATATCCATACAAAGGGGAATGGCTTCGTGCCCCATACACACAGTGCCGCGGAATCAAAAAGGACTACACGAAAGGATAAAGAAAAAAAAAAAAAACAATGTATACTCGTACTTGTACTCGTACTTTGAGACTTTTATGGTGTGTCGCCATTAAAATGCGGCGGCGAATTCTACGATCCGTCAATGGACTTGCTAACTTCGTGATGTGGTTGCCAACATAAGGGACTTTTCGTGGCCTTTTAACGGAGTAGGTTACAAGCATTAAGGACATACCTGTGAGTCTTTGAGTCCCAGTCTTTCGGCGAGTTTTTTCCTATCGGGCTTGCTGATGTACTTCTGTTGTTGGAACCGCTTTTCCAGGCCTTTGCGTTGGGAATCTGTGTTGGGGATAATACAAATTTTAATTACATCAATCGTCCTTTGCATGAGCCGTAGTCGTCGTCGTTGACGCACTTACCTGAAAACACAGCACGCCTCATCATACCACGCCTCGGCTTGCCCCGTGTCGAATGTGCCCACGGGAAGCCTTGTCCTGGTGGCAGGGGGAAGACCTGGGCTCCAACTGCAAAAGAGGACATGTAAAATGTGTTAATTATACGGATTAGTCGTTAGTCCTTCCGTTTGGATCTAGGAATCCCCGCCACGTTCCGTCGTGTCGGTCGGTTATAACATCACACTTACCATTCATGTAGGGATTTCTGCAATGCGCCAGCAGGGAATGCAAATGCGGATGGTTGAGGCCATGTGGCAGGAATGGTGTCGGCCTACTTGGCATGGGTTTCGCTATCACTTGTTTCTCCGTAGTGGCGCCCTGATGTCTTCGGTTGTCCTCGCCACCACCTCCTCCGCCGCTTCCACCACCGCCACCACCATAACACCCTCCATTCTGATTGCTGTCATTGTGCAGATGACTGCTGCCGTTGGAATTGTTGTTGTTGTTGTTACTGTTTGGATGATTGTCGCTATCACTAATTGTGCTGCCAGGTGACGATGTGGTTTGCGGCTGACAACTATTGCTATTGGTAAGGAACGCGGGATGGGGAAATTGTGTGTGTTGTATAAAGTTTTGTTGTATATAAGGCCAGATATGTTGGGGTTGTATAAATTCTAGAAGTGAAAAAATTAAAAGATGAAAAAAATTACTTAATAAAAATTACCTACTACATAACATAGACAATAAAGTGGGTGTGAATTTTAATTTTAAGAAGTGATAAATTTAAATACTTGGTTAATTAGGTTTTACCAACTTGCCACTTTAAACTTAACTTAAAAAAGATTGTCAAAAAATTGATGTTTTTATAAAATTTTATGATTGCGGAATACCTACAAAGAAATCAGATTTTTTAAAATTATATCAGTTACTTTTTAGCAATAGGAAAACATTTATTTCTTCAAAAAAATTACGAGTTCATCAGCTTCTAATTTCTTATGAGTCTTTTTAAAACTGATTTCATTTTCTGATATTTTTATATTTCAAAATTTTCTTTATTTTAAGAATATCTTTCAATTAAGGATTTCGGAAGAAACTATGTCAATATTTAAAAATATTATTCAGTAACTCACAAACACTTTTGAAACATCTGTGATTATTAAATTTGTCCGAATTTTTAAATTTAATCATTAATATTTAGAAGAAAAGTAAGAAAGACTATTAAAACATACATAACAAAAACGTCAAGAACTAAATAAAAATTGTTTTTTAAAAATGGAGAATATACAACGAAATATAAGGTTCCTTTTCAAATACTATTTTCTTGCTTAATTTAGATATTTTTCAGAATTCCGGTAACTTTTACGTTTATTAGAACAATTTTATCATAAAATTTAGGCAATACACTCTTCAAACTTAACTTTAAATACTGTAAGACACAATTAGTCTAGTTTTTTGGGTGCTTTCGATCTTCCTTCGAATAGCTATTCTGCCTAAATGTGTGAAAAGGGGTTCTGCCTACGTTTGGTAACGCCATCAAAAAGATGACCTTAAAATTTCATTAATTAGGAAAGATTATTTTTTTGATACATTTGTCAAAAGTGTTTATATTTTTCAATAAATTCAATCTTATTGAAAAAACACGAAAAATAGTTAAAGAAAAATCAAAAAATCATTTTTACAAAATTTTTAATCAGTGAGTGTTGTTTCAATTCTTTCTTTATTTGTAAAGCGCTTATAAGTCAAACTTTTGAATATGAATAAGAAATTAATTAAAAAATTGCAGGAAGCTTAGAACTTGTCGAATTTAAAATCAATTGTTTAGTTTTTTTCTGTCTGAAAAGAAGACACTTGAATCTTTAATGTGCTTTTTGAATTCTCTTTATAAAAATATCGTTTCACAAATGTAAAACTCGTCAGAAAATACAAGAATCTAAAATTGTATTCTTTCATTAATAGTTGTGTTTTATCCACTGCTCTATAGTTCAAACACATTATCAACAGCACAGCTGTCATTTTTTCTGTCTGTCTTCTTTTTCCCTTTACCAAGGGAAATTTTGCTGCGATAGCTACTCAGCAATGAATAACACACAAAGAAAAAATTTGTTTTCTTTTTGTGACAACACAAAATCTGGTGGTCTGATGAAATTTACTTTTTAATCGATTTCAATAAAATTTACTTCAAGAGCTTCCTTAACATAACATTTTTGTATTAAAGGAGTTTCTTTGCTTTTGTTGTTCATACTCCAAAATTATTCCACAAATTACTTTATACATACATATGTAGATAAAAATGCTTAGGTATACAAACATTTCAAAAACGATAAGTAGTAATTAATTTTCGAACACAATCCCCTTTATAATAACTCGATTACTCTTCTTGGCTTAAACAATTTCCCTTTTGGGTGAACCATCATCATCTCTTTGTAACCATTTTATCATACCACATAAAAGCAACAAATAATTGTAATCGTTTGTGTGTATAGACAAATTAATTATAATTTTCCAGAGATCCTTTTGGTGTACGGGTGTCAGGCATTTAAATCACAAGGCGAAGGCAACAACAGTAATTTCCGGATCTAAGCACTTGGGGGCTCTAAAGCAGTCATATGGTATAGGTATGGTTTGGGGGGAGAGGAGTCTTTGCCTGACATAATGTGCCACATGCGAGAAAAGGGGTTTTATACACACCATCACTACACACAAACACAAGCGAGTTGGTGTTTACCCATTTGCTGTTAATTTGTCTGATGTTCGTAGAAAGGCTTTGTACGTACATAGCGCGTTATATTCCTGATTCCTGGTTCCTGGTTACGGGATAATATGTGAAAGTCCTTGAATTAAATGAACATTGTGTGCGTGTAAAAATGAGGGAAAATAGAGTTTTTGTACAAATATATGTAAGGATCCAATGCCGTTCACATACCTTCTTTCATAAACGGGTGTTGGATTTTGAATTTATGGAAAATTCATTTAAAGCTGCCTCACACAAAAGCTCCTTTTGTCCTTTGTAGTGTCAAGTATAAAACAACAATTATTTTGATTATATTCGAAAAGCTGGCGCAAAGTAGTCCTTCGGGCATAAACACCTATCTAGAGAGCAGACAGTGTTTTGTGTTTTGTGTGTAGGTAAATTATTGTACACACATCATCACCCACACACCTTCATATCCATATAATTATGGCTCCACTGATTTTGATGACAGACGCCGACGACGAAGACGCCTAAGGAGCAATCAAATTGTTCAAAGGATCTGAAAACAGGCTCAGGCTCCACCACCACCACCAGGTTGCCTGGGAATTTGAAGACTTATCATCCCCTATAATAATATGGAGCGGAACGGAGGGAGGATTTTAATTCGATTAGACAGAAAACAATTAACGAATTAACGCGTCCTTTGAAAAGTTTAAGTTGAATAATGCCTGAAAGGTAAAACTGTGGAGGGGAAGGACGATCGAGAGTGTGTGTGTGTGGTAGTTTTATAATGCAATTGGTGGTTTTTCATCGAATGTGCGGAAGCCGATTAATTATTGGTGGTGAGCGTTGTGGGTTAAATATGCACGGGTGGTTTTTGGTTTATCGGTTGACAGGTAATTTAAAATTAAGTGGCAGTAGTTTGGAGATGTAAAGTGGCTTTTTATTTAGCGAATGAAATTAAATGATGCAAGGTAATTTAATAACTTAAACAAAAAAAAAAATCGACAATTCCATATGATATAAAAATAAAATGTTCCGATAGAACGGTAATTATAACGCTTGTTTCGTTTTACATGCGTAAGATATTAAAAGTTGCTACTTTCTAGTCATAGTCATTAATAAAATTGGATACGAATAGGTATGTTTTTTTTTTCAAATGAGAGATTTCAACAAGTTTTAAATTCCATGTATTTTTTTGCATTATGGTGACTGTCAATAAAAAATAATATAATGTATACGCCCAAGTGCACCACTTATTTACTGTGGTTGGAAAAATGGTATGATACTTATTGGATAATGATGTGGTTCCACAAAATAGGAAAGTAAAAATGAACTACAAACATATGTGTACCATGAAGTAAACCAAAACAGCACTTACGTAGTTAAAGCTTGGTCTACTAAATTGAAGTTCTAAGTCTTAGAATTACAACATGATGTCACTTTACAATTGTAAAAGCCATTTAAGATTTCCCCCAAACTTTTTGAGTATTTTTCTAGTTAAAGTTCTTGCTAGTTAACAACTTTTAATTCTTCAAAATTCTTCAAAAAAGCCAAAAGAATGAATAATAAAAAAATGAGATTAGGGCCTCTTTATCCTCGTAAAAGGCAGGGGAACAGTATTCTATTTTAAAAGGAGTAGATAATTGGTTGGTAGACATTATAAAAACTTACTATTTTTTTAATTAAATCCTGATTTTTTCGAAAACAAAAAATATTCGAATAATTTAGTTACTTTGTGTGAATTTGTATTTTGAAAACCTTAAGGTCTACACAGACGCAGTCTAAGGCATCATTTGTTACTTATTCAATAAAGTTTAAAACGTATAGAGCACAATTTTTGTATTAATAATTTTTCAGCGTTCAGTGAAAAGTATTGGAAATTTTGCGGTTTTCTGTTTTTTTTTTCATATATTGGGTTTTACAATCGTACTCAAAAACACCGATTATTATGTACAAATAGCCGAGTATTTAAAATGCCTCATCAAAATATCAGAAAACAAAAAATTAAGGTCAATGTCTATTTCTATTTTTGTCAATTACCTGCTAAGTTAAAATTTGGTTAATTTTGTCAGTTTTTTTAGGAGTAAAATTCTCTTTAAGTAAATTTGGGTTTTTTAGTTCATGTCTTGAAAAAACCAAAATCTCTACTTAAATCAAATATAGTCTTAAATTTAACATTTTTATAATCATAAATTCTTAAAATATAACTACATAACATTACAGGTTGTTGTGTCTAGTTTTTGACAAGCACAAATGACAAATTACTATTTTTGCCATTTTTGGTAAAATGGCCATTGAACTTAAAATTAAATTTAATATTTTTAAGCAATTGAAGAAATCTGATAAAAAAAATAACAAAATAGGATAGGTTTTCACGTAATCTCATAAATTGTAAAGGTCATATAATTGTATGCAACAATATTCTCCGTTTATATCATCAAACAAATGTTTACGAGGTTCTCACACTTCTTCTTCTAACATTTCGACATTATAATGTCAAACACATTACAATATATTCGACCTTCCCAAGAAAAAAGAAGGTTAATTTAATAGTGGTGAATTATTGTCTGTTATTAAAATCCCCTTTGATAGATTTCGATGATAACTATCAGATGATACAACAGCAAGATATCCCACGCATGTTTCATCAAAGTGTCATTTTATGAGTTTTATTTTATTGCAAAAAACAGTCAATAAAAAACACGAGTCACACACTTTTTCTTTATTTTTTCCTTTTTTTTTTAATAGAAAAACACACTCAAAATAAGAAAAAATAAATAACAATGAATTAAATGATAATAACAGAAATAAAAATAAAGAATCAATTGATCCTTTCGTCCAGCCCACAGCCACAAGGATAAAATGTACAATACAAAACCAAGACACACGGCAGCAAGGATTTGATTAGATACGCCCATTTTTCCCTCATAAAAAAATACCCCGAAAAAAAACGGAACTTCTTCCCTTATCTATAACTTATAAAAAAAAACATAAACGAGAATAGACAACGCAAAAACCAGTTGAAGGATTTTTCCCGGTCAGGGATTCAAATAAAAATGCGAGTCCTTTTATAATCACCCAGGCAACCTCATCAAGGAACGAAAACGAACATCCATCCAAACATGATTAGGAATATGATGTTTTTACAGCCTCCCCTCCGTGAGATGCGAATAAAAAACCTACAAACCTTTTTTTGAGCTGGCGGAAATCTGCTTGGCATATAACATACGTTAGATTTAGGGCAATCGGTTTTTGATTATTATCCCTGTTCCCTTGCAAAGGACTATTGAATCCTTGTGGAAAAGAAAGGAAATTGTATGTAATACAAATTTGATTGTGCGTCATTTTAAGTCGTTACACTGGCAACTACATAATGAAAACACAAGCGGATAAGTTTATATTTTGAGGCTTGTTTAATGTTTATCTAAGGTGTTAAGGACTGCTTTGTATTTTGATGGAAGATCCTTTTCCTTTTTTCTTTTTTTTATTGAATGTTATTGTTTTGGATTTAATATGAATTTTCTGTTTCAGAAAACAATTGAATGTAACATCAATTGGTTCGTTGTGTTTTTCTTACATCCAATCAAAACAATAACATTTGTTGGTTTTCTTTTAGGAAGGATGAATTAATTATTTGTATGAATATGTTTTTTAATTGGAAAAGATTTTGAATTCATATTTTATTTTTTTAATTGGGCAATGACCTCTTTGAACCTAATATGTTCTTCATTTTACGGTGAGCTATTGCTCTACATCTACTACGACTAATGCAATCACACGACACCTTTAAATGGTGGACAACTAACTCTGGTGTTTTAGGTTAAACCCATCGTTTACAAATAATGATGCATCTGAATAATTATGTCTCATGGGTGTCCAACTGTGTTTTTGACCAACTTGACATTTTCTTGTGTCAGTCTTTGACGAATTCAATAATGGAGTTGTAAGTAATTGAGCAGCACGTAAAAATTGTTAAAGCGTTATATCAAAATGGACGTGTCGGTAACAAGATTTTTTTGGTCAGCAAAATCTACAAAAATGTTTCCAAAATCAGAAGCCGAGAGGAAGGAGATTTTTAAACACTCGCTAATTCTTTCTGCGGAAAATATTGCAATTATTCTTATTGCAGTTTAGCAGAAATCCTGTCAACTTCAACGCCCGCCGCCGCATCGCTCCACCCGGCATGTCGTGCTCAACAATTGAACATCTCGTTTAAATCACAATTGTCCAACTGGCTCAAGAGCTGAAGCCTAATTAATTTCAAGCGTTCTCTCTTTAATAGTTGGTTAGTAAGTAAATTAGTAACTTTGTGAAGAGACTCGTAAAAAAGCAAATTTTCCGAAATGAAAATGAGAATCCAGAAACCAGGAATGATTGCTTTTAAGTTGATGCATCCAAAAAGAGTTTGGTTTGGACTGTTGGAATTATCAAGCTGTACTTCTTCGATAATAAAGTCGGTATTTTGCTATTACAAAATTAAAACGGACAAAAAGTGTCCGTTTTGTTAAACAGAAGACTAAAAAAAAGAAAACATCTAAACTGTTTTCTCACAATTCCTAATATGAAACTTCTTAAAACAATTGTCGACTTTTAACCAAAATTAACGCTTCTTATCTTAAAACGGGGAATCCCGAAAGATGGGTCAAGTCACATCCTTACGTTGGTTTGACGAGCTTCTCGTGCTTCTTTAGAAACAAAGTCAAATAGTTTTTTTTTTCAACTAGAGGACCTGGTGAACTTTGTCCTGACCCATTTAAGTTCTAATAGCTCGCTTGACTGCTACCTTGGTCGATATGTCACCAACCATTCAAAGTCTATCTATAAATTAATTATTTGAATGATTGAGTTGAAGTTTGTCTTTTCGTTGGCATTTTAAGACCAGTAAATCTCAGGCACTGACAAAGTGACGATAAAAGATTTTAATTAATTTTTATTGGTCACAGAATGACAGGTAATTTTATAACTTTTCATTAACATTGGACATACATATATACAAATTTTACAACCAACTGACATTCAAAAATATTTATTTTTGTAGATACAACAAATTGTATGGGGAATTGAAGTTGTTTTTTTTTTTAACTGTCTTCCTCGCAATTTGTCCATATTTTCTCATTTTTAAACTTTCCCTGGACTGAGACAAACATTTCAAAACTAAAATAAGCCAAATCGGCCAAGTCGTTCTCGAGTTTTAGCGAGACAAATAAACTGAAACCTTTCGAAAAAACTTGAATGAAACAGTTTAAATAATTTGGGTATATTTGTTTGTATTATATTTAATGAAAGTATTATGACAAATTTGTCAAAGGAAATGATAAATTGAACAAAATTCTTACGCAACCTGAATTATTGCTTTGTTGGAATAAAATTCGACAATATATCTACATATGAAGTTTAATAAATCATTGGTCGTCGTTTTTGGGAACAGAAAACAAAAATTAAAGTTCGCATCAAATAAATAAGTTTTGCTCCAAATTTGAAGTCGATATAATAGATTGATTAAGGATCCAGCACAATCGACACATCAGGCTCTGGATAAATCCTTTTTTTCCGAATTTAACGGGACTTGAGTCAAAAAAGGTATAGAATAGTCGCATTGACTGTGCTAAGTTAGTTTTAAAAATATCCATCTTTTTTTTAAAGCAATAATTGATAGAAAAGATCAGGGAATACTTAGTGCCACAAAATCGTAACATCGTCTACCGATTAATGAAAATTACCATTTCTAACTCGAACACCTTCTCTGGTATCTCCCAATATAGCGGATACGCTAAATTTCAGAATCGGCTTCGTACTACTATCCTTCAGAATGGTCTCCTTTGTGTCGTCCTCGTTGGAAATTCGTATATCGTTCAAACCCCGACCACAACACTTATCACATTTGAATTCGTTTTCGCGCCTAAGCAATTCATTATTTGACATATTTTTCGTATCCACAATCACTTGATTGAAGTTTCCACAAATATTACAACACATTTCGATGCGATCGCCGATGCCGCCGCCGCCACCGACACCGCAGTCCTCTTCACTGTGCACCGACGACGACGCCACACGAATCATTTCGTACGAATTGCGTGCCGCAACGAAACTGTGATCGTCCGGCGAGGACATATTCATAAAATTATCCTCGTGCGATGAAACCGACGAATTCCTACTTAAAATCTCATTATGCGGCGAATCGCAGATCGAATCCTTTAAATCCGAATTGCTTTCACTTTCACTGTCATCCGATAGGATGGCTTCTACATTTGTTGAATCCTTGTCGTTCAGGATATTGTCAACCATGAATGCCGTTGACATTGTTGGCTTTGTAATTTTTAATTTGTAATTAATCAACACACACACCGGATTGTATCTATTTTTTTTTTTTTTTAATTTATTTAATCGTTCAGGTATTATTATTTATAGGCAAGGTTATAATGTTTCAATCAATTCAAGGACGAGGCAAAGCACACGTGTGCATCCAGCGCAAACAAAGATCTTAACTGGACTAAACTAAATTGACAACCGTAATGGGTTGAACAACTAACGGCATTGACGACAAACGGCAAACGGCAAGTCCCGTTCGAATCACAATGGTGGTTGGCAGGATTCGTGAGAGTGCCTGTAGTTTCCAATCAGGGGATGATATTCTCGTCTCGTGTAAGTATACATCACAACACAGTGAGTACAGTACGGAATGAAAATGTGTGTTTTGGTTGTGTGTGTGGTGGATTGGTTGCGAATTCCCCTCACAGGATAAGAACTTGTGTTTTTGGTTGGGTTCTTCTTAGTGTGCGTTGGTGTGTGTGTGTTGTGAGAAATAAAAGGGAGCGCTAACGACGTCCCTCTTTTTTGACACAAACAATAAAAACACACAAAAAGATTTCCCATTCCTCGATCTCGGTTCCGGTCTGGCTCTGGCCGGTGGTGCTGCACTCACACTTAAGGGAAGGAGGAATGAGAGCAAAAGAGGGCTATCCTTTGGATGCGATGCGACAGTAAAATGGAGTTTCACTTCAGATTGACTGCAAAGACGAACAGTTGTGTACGAAAAATATGTGACGGTTATGGACAAAATTACTGTATTCAATGTTTAGGTACCCGTATATTTGTGTTCAAAGTAAGCTTATAGTTATAAAGTATGAGAAATAAAAATTATGGAATGTATAAAATTATCTGTTTTAAATTTAGATTAAGTGAAGTCTAATCCTTAACGAGGTTGATCTCTAAAATTGTAGTATTATAAGCTTACTTAACGACCCACTATTATTTTATTAGTCTTTTGTTGAAATAGTAATTTAAGGTGTAAAAGTGTCTAGCTAAGACTAAACTAACAAATAGGTTTGTCTCTGCATCCATTTTAATTTTAACCAATGGAAAACATTAAATGGAACTTTTTGTTGGTAGCTTCAATGTTAAATCCTTAGAAAAATGTGTCCTCCATTTAACAGAAAATCATTCTTCAAGTAAATGGAATCAAAGTGGTTAATTTTACAATAAATAAGCCGTTTATTTCAATGAAAACAAGAACAATACAAGTGTGGTCACTTAGGCGTATACGTACTATTTTTTTTTTTTTTTAGTTAGGTATTTATGAAATCATAGAAGTAAAATGTAATATAGACATAGTTTCTTATTTGTCATTTTGTCATCTGGTAATAATTCGACAACCACTTCACTGTCTTTGTTAAAAATTATTATAAGCCAAGTATTGAGCCTTTTTTGTTTTATAGCAAAAAAGTCAAAAATATATTTTTCTAATAGCCAACAAAATTAGTCTTGATATTTCGTAACAACACCACGATTTCTTAGTTTAGCCGTAAAATTCACTTCTAAAGGGTATTTGTCAGTGATTACCCCAAAGCTTGATATTTCTTACCTTACCTTACCTTGTTAACTATTACACCACAGGCTATTACATCTTTAAGTTTAACTTTCTTGAATAATCTATAAATATACACGAAAGTATCCCTTATAATTATGTCGGTACTTTCCTCCTTAGCCATTATTAAAACTATTATGTATTTCATTTTCTAACAGAACCTTTATGGGGCAATGACTTACCATTTCCTTATTGCTTCTCTATTACATAATGTTTAATTCCCTTTTTATCATCCCTAACCACAGAAACTATTTACTTACATATATACTTAGTCTATCGAAATGCGAAGAAGACAACGACGACGACGACGAACGTTTTGACTTGACATGTGAGACAGTTAAGCTCACCTGTCCTGATGTGTTTCCCATTATACAGAACTTAAGCACCTATTCCAGACCTCCTTAAAGACTGACTGCAAAAAAGCCAACTCCATAAAATCCCAATATGAAAATGTGCATCAAATAAGAAAAGGAAGAATTAACTTGTTAATCCTCCATTATCCCAAAGTCTTTATTATCCTTGGAATGTCGTTATACGAGTATAGTGAGTGTGTGTTTGTTTGTGTGTATGTGTTGGTATGAATGTGTATTACCCAACCACCCCTTTTCTTGAGCCATTTTCATTTTGTGAATTGTTTGGTGAAATAAAAGAGGCGTGGTCTCAGCATATATTCGTACCACTATAATCCTATCCTGTTTTGAAGAGTTCCTTTTTTTTTTTTCTTCTACCCTAGTTTTTTTTCTTTTTCTTTTTTTTCTCTCGACATCCCCTTTCCTTACGAAAGGAACTATGAATATTTTATTCCTTAGATACATATACATACATGTGTGAGTACCGATTTAATAGTGTTTAGGAATGGCTAAGCGTTAGGGGTTGGATATGGATTTGAATGGAGTTCTGTTTTTTTTTTTTTGATGTTTGCTTTATAGTACACCCTATTCTGAAGTGTCTTAAATAAAGTGATAATATCTATTTAACTTTCTGGCATTTATGTGTATAAAAAAAATCTTAAATTTATTTAGAATCCGAGTGGAAAAAAAATGAAAAACAAATAATGTCAAACTTATACATGTATTGTATCTGTATGCAAGTAGCAATGGTAGGCTTCATGAATGTGAATTTCTAGCTTATGACTAGGAAGGAAATCGAAATGGACAAAGAAAAATATGACAAAGTTTATTTAGTTAAAATAAATAGGTAACTAGTTAAAATAAAAATGTATTCAATTAAAATCTGTTATGAATTAAAATGTTAGATTTACGGTCTTACATTTTATATCTTTAGATTTTCGTAGGATGAATACCTACCTATGTACCTACATTTACCAATTATAAGACTGTTTAAGAATGACAAGTCGCCTAAAAATTCCAATTAACATTGGTGCAAATCTGGAAAAATGTGGTAACTCAAAAATTTTTTAAATCTACATATTTTGGATATCTAAGACAAATTTCTGAAAAACATCAAAATTCTGCAGGAAAAATTAAGTTTTATGTACCTAAGTTTCGAAAATTGTAAAAACCACAGTGAAAGTTTTTTAAAAACAATTGTCAAGACTCCAATCTTATTCTGAGTTGGAATAGCAGACTGATAAAAGGACATTCAGGTTAGAGTTACCTATTCAAAACCTTTAATAACTCACTTTACTGTGTTTAAGTTTACAACATTTAGAAAGTCCCTCTGTAATACAAATAATATAATTGAAACTGGCATTTGAATTCGTAAAAAACGTACAAATATCAATTTGAAAATTTGAAATTCCGTTTACTAGTGCCTATTTAACATTTTGATGGTATTGGTATAGTTTAAATACTCTCTCGAAATACTTTTGTAAAACCAAAAATTCTGGAAGCAGAAACAGTTCTTGCTGATTTAAATGCCAATGTACCTAGCACTTTTTTTTATATTGAAAAGACTTCTAAATTTTAAAAAAATAGGTACTTATTCCATTCAAATATGTGATTCTAAAAAAGAACGTTAGTACCCGTGGAGTGATGGTTAGTGCGTTGGACTGTCATGCCAAAGCCCAAAGGTCTAGGGTTCGATCCCTTCTTGTGCCAACTGGAAGTTTTAACGTTTAGGTACTGTCTTTTGCGAGGAATTGACAAATCCTCCACTCCAAGAGTAGTAGTTCCTTGCCATTAAAAGTGCTTTCTCAAAAATTTTGGCGTTCTGATTCGGCATAAAACTGTAAGTCCTCTTCATCCCTGCCATTACTCGCACACAGGAATGGTTGAGAGTTGTCACTCGGCTCTGGCTCTAACGAGCTATAGGGCCACAAAATATAAAAATGTAAATGTTAAAAATACGTTAAATGTTTGTAGAACTAACCGTCAAAACTTTTAAAAGTTGAACATAGCATGTTAACAATTTAAAGGTACGACAAAATGGTATAGAAATACTATTACAATTTTCATAGTTAAAATATTGTCCTTAACAGTTGAAAATCAAAACATAAAACTTTTTTAAGTATGAAAATAGAAAGATTTACATATGTATGTGAAAAACTTGTGTTTGTTTTTTTAAAAGTCCATCACTTTTTTCAGACAAAAATGGGGAACATTTACTTCAAGATGCTGATATATGTATGTACAAGTATCCAAAGGCACACAACTAGACTTTTGCTAGATTAGTCATTCCCATCTATCAAGTCTAGTTTCGGAACACCTGGGTCCAAAATATACAGTCTCGTTTCAGGCTATTCTTAAATACTTTTAATTTAAAATTTGTTATGTCCATAGTCTTGGCTTCACTTTCCGAGACCGATACGAGACCGAGAAATTTATCGCTTCATGGCTTTGAGTTTTCAGTCATAGGTCATTTTGCGAAGACTAGAATTTGGGACCTTAAAAAAAAAAAAAAACTTATTTAGAAAACCTTGAATGTCAAATCAGTTCATGACAGATACTAAGATGTTTGTGACTTCCAGTGCATTTTTATCGTTATTGTCTCATGTATGAACCTTTAAGATCTTAGGAAAAGACAGACATAACATTTTTGTAGCATGTAGATTTTCATTAATTCATCAACATTTACAAACATTTTTGCTTCAAAGCTTTGTAATAACTCAATCTGTTCAATTAAATTTTCAGATTGTAATTTATAGTTAGAAAAGTAATTATCTAATATTTCAACATCAATAAAACAAGCAATTTTATTTATTGCTCCATCTTTCATTTATACAAAAATCCAATGATATCAACATCCTATCAAAAATGTTTTAGATGCTGTTTCCAAAATATAGGTAGGTATAATCAACAACTCGCTCTATAAATTTTTAAGTTCCAAAAATAAAAAATATCGCTTTGATTGCAATATAAAATATATCACCAAATAAACGTGAACTTTTCAATTCAATACTTATTCTCGGTACTCCCACTCTCTCTCCTCTTGAAACCTGAATCAAATTCAATATAAATTTTGTGCGGCACCGTGCGCAATGGATGACGGGCGCAGTGTCGATTGCGGTGGGGGATGGGGTATCACATCTTTTTGTCATAAATATAATAAAATCCACTCACAGCCATTAACACTGGATATTATCCTTCCACAAATCATGCTGCAATAAAAAGTTTCGCAACAAATCTGGGCTCACTAAAGTGTGAAAGCAATTTCATCCCAAAAACGAGGACAAAAATTTTGATCGAGTTTCTCTGCCACCGTCCTGATGGAGGGCGGTTGGTCGTGGAAGTGGAAGACGAAGGTACAATGGATAAAGAGTGTATAGTATATACTTTTTCCTAGAAGCTCATACCGATACCCAGCCACCACCGCACCGCACCACTGCTCTTCCCACCCTCAAAACCAATCTGCGTCAGGGTAAATAATCGTTTTGTTCTCGCATGAGGAGAGCATAGAGCATAAAACAATCTTTCAGTAATAAAGATGAAAATTTTATTAAAAGATGTCTGAAACAGATGTCGCCACGTATAATCTTTTATCGTATTCTTTCCACATCGTGACACAAAGTGTATTTATATGAGTATGTGTGCCCAGCGGGGTTTGTGATGGTATATACGATGACGATGACGGCGCGGCGGGCGGTGGTGGTGATGGTACGCTCTGGTTCAGGGACAAGCCATAAGGAGCAGCAGGAGCAGTAGCAGTAGTGAGCGCCCGCCGCCACTGCCTGGCAGCAAATGTTCCACGATTATATGAAAATCGATATGTTAGTCAATTTGGGTGCAATTTACTTGCCAACCTCACTCTCCCGCGCCCACAAATCGGATCATTATTTGGCATTACAGTTCAGTGCCAGGATCCTTGGAGGAATCCCAATCCTTATAGACATGTTACAAAGTCAAATTGTGATGTGTGGAATAAAATACGTGTTTGTTATGTAGTTTATTCAAGGACGATGTACACCTTTCCCATACGAATTGAACCCATAGAGCTTGTCAACATTGAGAGAGGGCTTATAGATACAAATTTGGCATGTCTTGATTTTAGTATGTGTGTACCCATCCACATTATCCTGCTGGGCGCCCGCCCGTCTTTAGCACTTGTGCGTGTCAGACAGTGCTAAAATGTCATTTATTAAGGAAGATTTTAAGAGGCATCAGAAACGTCAACCGTCAAGGATATCATATACATCAGCCATATACTGATACTGAATGCGATGCGCGAACATTATAGGTAGGTATAAGGTATCCAGGACTCTACCCCAGGTATAGGAATGATTATTATGTTTATATATGTATGTAGTACAAAGGATCATGTTGTATGAAAATGACAACAAGACTATGAGGACGAAATGTATCTATGGTGCAATAAATTGCCTTGCTTTTGTATTTCCTTTTTATTAAAATGACAAACTGTGTGTGTTTTGTGTCTCGAGTACGTATACAGAGGAAAGGAAGTCGGGAAATAAAATATCACACACACACACACTGGCACAGCAAGGAATTTCTATTTGTGCAATTTTCAAACAAACAATTTAACCTCTAATGGGACTCTTGTGGGGTCGTAAATTCCATACTTTACTTTTCTTCTCGCACACAATTTTCAAAAATATGGCAAATGAAAAGAAAAACCCTTTTTTGAATTGTTTTGAATTGCTGGTGTGTGAAATTTGCGAACGAAACGACACGGTGGCTCGGCGGCGGTGAGTGTGATTTTGCTCGGGGGTTATTGAAGTCAATTTGCAATTGTGTAAAATATATTCAAGTATAGGTATAAGGTATAGGAAGGACACAAAAAGGAGGTGACACACTCATAAGTCATAATGGAGAGGTGCAAATTTAATGAATGTTGTGTTTGATATCTTTTTGTGAATTGTCAAATATTGCAAACACATTTCTTTTTTTGTTTTTGAGAAATCATATAAATGTTTTGGGAGTGAATGATACGTAACCCTTTTGGAATTATACCTAATTGACGATGTGATATGTTTCCATTGTAACTGGAATTGAAAAATTTCCTTGAGTATAAAAAAATTAAAAGAAGTGGCCCTAGAAAGCTGCCCTGAGGAACCTCTGTACGAATTAATAGATAATGATAGCCCAAACTGGTTATGAATTGGAGAAAAGGCTTACCTAAATAGGTACAAAAAATTGGATTTGGATCAATTGTTGACAGAAAGAGTTCGAAAACGCGAACTGGATATTCTTCTGAATGATATTCTTTTTGAACACATCATTGCTGTGTCATCGGCTGTTTAAAAATTCCAGAAAATATTATTTTTTTTTTTGTTTAGTTCTGCTCATCTGTCAAAATACCAAGTACTTACATATACATAGCTGTTCCATGTGTCAATTGTAAATATAAATTATTGTTCTGTATCTCACTTGGTACTTCTTTGGAAAATCATTCGTACGAAACCATATTTTTAACACGAAGCTATCAACTACGACATAATCTATCTTTCTATGATTCCAAAAGTCTTTTGAAACGTCCTTTTTCAAAAAGACTTTATATAAGAACAGTTCTTCAGTTCAATAGAATTTTATAATTTTGTTTTCAAAAACAATTTCCATCTATTCAAAAGGATTAAAGTTGAAACAAGCATACTCGATACATATGCCAAAATTTTTCAATGCATAACTAATAACTAAAAATAACATGACAAACTTGAATACCCTATAAAACAATAGTTAACTCCCACTATCTACTAGAAAAAAAAAAGAAATATAAAAATAAACAATAATGAAAACATAATTTCTGATGTGAAATCAAATGAAATAGAAATTAATTTGTACAATTCAAAATAAAAATATTATTTGAAAGATAAATTTGATGTGCTCAGTGATTTTTGTAAAACCGCTCATCAATTTTAAAAAACTAATATAAAAAGCCATCCTTAAAAAAAAATATAATAAAACAAAAAAATAAATGTATAAAAATTATTTCAAACAATGGAATCAAAAAAAAAAAAAATAAAAATCCCATCAAAGAATAACTTTTCACATACAATGAAATCAAAAATATTATTTGTATATATTTATGTATGTATGTGTGTAGTACGTCCACATAGACAAATAGATATGACTTTTCATTCACAGATAAATTTAAAAAAAGCTATATTTTGGCTATAACTAGTTGGTTACCACCTGTGTTTGAATTTAGAAAAGATTTTTGTTGGACTTGTCCTTTAGTGTCATTTTGAGTGTCATTTTTTTTTCTTTGACAAAAATTAATGGTATGATTTTCGAAAAAAAGACATTTGGAATATTAAAGATCGAAGCAAGACTCACTTATAAGAGCCTGACACAAAGATCGATGTAGTCGAATTTTCTGATTTTGAGAACACTACAATTTTGAATTTTAGGGTCATATTTTTTCTGTCAAAAATGTGTCCATTAAACACTGCCAAAAAGTCTTAGTATTAAATTATACTTTAATTCCAAATCGTAGAAAAAAGTGAATTCTATTTTGACGTTTGTGAAGTACCTTAACTCATTTCAAGTAAGTATACGCCAACTGAACACAATGTACAGTACATAGGTTGTAACTAAACTTTAAAGAAATGTCATATTTGAATTTTCGACACACTTTATTCACCATCGGTGATTGAAGTTTGAAAATATTGCGCAACTTATGGTTTAACGTCATAAATCATTCATATGAGCTGTCAAATTCTTCGTCTATGACGCAAATTTCAAATTCATATGACAGACAAAATTTAATGGGATTAGATCTGTTTGTTTACTTCGAAAAAATCCCAATTTCTTACAATTCTAGTTCGATGTTTTAGATTTTGGGAAGTAAAAAGATTTAAAAGGAACTAATGTTCGAATTCCTGGATTCTTATTTTTAAGGCTGTTGTTGCAAGTTCCTGTTTGCCGAAGTCATCTCAAAATCAGCTTAAATTATGACCCAAAAACTGTTTGAAAATTAAAGTATCACTCAGTATCATTTCGACTTTAATATTTTAATCTTCTACCAACAATAACTTCTTAGAAACTCATTAATGTTTGGAATTTATGTTTCTTACTTACATAAATAAATTGTAAGGGAATTAAATTTTTGTATTTTTATATGATTTTCAGAATTATGGAAATATGTACATATGTACATATTTGAGTTTTTGAAAACAAAAAAATTAATAACAACTCGATACGCTTAAGCCACTTTGTGCATAAAACAACAAAATTTTAACTTAAAAAATAAATAAAAATATTTTTCATTTGCTTCTAAGAAATTTGGTTGGCCACCTTGCATATGTATAGAATATGTATGTATGTGTTTGTTTGTTGGTATATTTACATATATATAGAAAGATTGATGTCATTGCATTTTATTTGTTGTTTCAATACAAATTTGCATTAATTTTATGCATCCAATGGATTGTGCTAAAATTGTTCAGTATTTTAAAATTTTGTGTCGATGTGATATTTTTTTGTTATCCTTATTTTTTTTCTGGATGATGATGAGATATACCAAGCAGTTATATATACATTTGTAGAATTTGTATTTCGGTAGATAGACCTCTATACAACTTTATCTATATACATATACATAGAAGATAGTTGGTGTATTTTTATTATTTTAACCAGAATCGTAGGTTTTTTTTTGTTTTGCTCGTCCCTGATGATATTTTGTTTTTGCCAACATCATTTTTTCTGCATTCAAACATCCTGGCATTGATTTATGCATGATAGAGCATATCAAGCGATGTGTAAAATGGGATATTTTTCCTGCTTTATATTCGTTTATTCTGGTTATGACCATCGCGGTGAGCATATATACATATACCTACCGAATCCCGATATGTATACATACATACGACGACAACGAAACGAACGACGACGATGGATCCTTTATTATCTGAACCAGGACTCCCCCATATATGTAGGTACTCGTACACGTACAGCATCGTGCATCAAATGCAACCCTTTTATATCATCAGAGAGAGGTTCCCGGGTTCCGTTTTTTTTTCTCGGTTTGCGTGTTGGGAGGGGGTGGGGGCGGATCAGAACAAAGACAGGAATATAAAAATGGAGTAAATAAAAATCAACATGTCTGTAGCATATAATCGCGGAACATCTACAAAGGGGTGATCCCACCATATCCCGCACCAAACTGTGATGCAAAGATGAAAAAAATAAACGGGACAAACGAAAAACGAAATTGTGGAAAAAATTAAAAATGAGTTAACACAAACACTGCGCGATTTATTTGCCCATGTGCTACCAGCAGCAGGCCAACCAGCCAACAGTCAACAGCAAAAGCAAGGACTTGGGAAAGTTCCTTGCTTCTGATGATTGCACCCGGACTCGAGATTTACATCATATTGTAGAGCAAGTACACAACTCTTCAACTTCAACTCCATGGAACACAATTTATCAGGAGATTTTTGTGTAATTTCTTCTTCTTTTTTTTTTGAGCCGTGTTTATTGAATTTCGTCGTCCTTAAATGATGTGATGTTGTGTTCGTGTAAAGGCATAGGATACCTACCTAGACATAGA
This sequence comes from Scaeva pyrastri, assembly GCA_905146935.1. Classification (NCBI taxonomy): domain Eukaryota; kingdom Metazoa; phylum Arthropoda; class Insecta; order Diptera; family Syrphidae; genus Scaeva; species Scaeva pyrastri. The sequence continues at coordinate 76,109,094 of LR989929.1, forward strand.
CCAACTCGTATCTAATATACTCTTGACTTTGACAGGTATACATACATGTTACAAAAATGTCCTTCGACCCTTGAATTGATTTTGTTGGTCTTGTTATGACAATCAGTTTTTTTTTTTTTTGAAAATGTGATTAATAAAGGTGACAACAAATTTTCTCTTTTTCATTCAAAAAAAAAATGGGAAGGGGTGAGTTACCTATTTTGTGAACGTGTGAAAGGATACGACTTTTTCAAAGCATATTTCGGTTCGAAGCCCATCAGCGACCAACCCTTTCTATATTTTGAAGTCAATTTGAAAACACAAATTAATTTTAATTTGAAACATGTTTAGTGTATGTATGTACATTTTGTATAGATATTTATTAGGACCGATGTGAAGTGAATGAAACAAACGAGTACGTACATATTTTGAAAACATCTCATGTGTAATGAATGCGAAAATTTATGGGCTAGCTATATAATTCTAAAATGTCAACTGTTTGAAGTAATTAGTCATTTGGATTCTGTGTTGGATTGGATAAATTAGTCAAATTAACTCGTGATTTATGGTTTTTTATTTCTGTTTAATGTTTTTCTTATAGTGTGTGCTGGATTGAAAAAAAAATCTTTAATAGATTATTTTGTTCAAGTTTTGAATGACTAACAAGTCAGGCTTGATTCAAAAGTACATATTTTGCCTTGACTTCAGTTTCTTGGAAATTCAGAAATCACTGTCATTTTATGTTTCACAATTGTTTAAAAGTTTAACCAAACGAGATACGAGTACATATAAGTACTAATTATTTATTTTTTGTAAGAAGGTAATGGGATCTTGAATTGTCTATTTCTACGACTAAGGAAAAATTCGTTGGGTGGTTTATTTTCCTTAACACATAAAAAGGGAATGGAGTTAAAAATTCTACATTTGTAAATTACCATAAAATAAAAATATACTGAGCTATTAACACAACAAAGATCCACCTCACTTACTTTAAAATTGCTCAAAAATGTGAGTTCAAAAACGAGTGGTAGTAAAAACTTAGCAATTTATTGAAACAAGAGTTTAAATTCTACAATAGAATATTATGCACCCCTGCAGTTCACAAATTCCCAAAGTTTTTCTTCCTGGAATATTATTAAAATGGATTTAAAAAATTGTTAATACACTACTGCAAAAAATTAAGTGACAAAAAAAAAATTCCACGATTTTACAAACGTTGTTCAGGAGTAAGTCTATTCATTATAAGATGTGTTTTTTTGGCAATGCTATCCGTAGTGAAGTAAGATTTTACACGTATTACAAATACAAAACCCTCACTGCCAACAAAAGTTGAAGTAGGATCCCACTGCGGATAGAATTTTGACGTTTGCTCGAGTCTCGAATATAAATGTTGGTAGTTTGCTACAATTGATAACTCTTGTGTATCTCGAAGGCTTGTTAGTAGAATACCTACGATAAGTGGTTTTTGTTTGACATTTGTCACTGAGTGTTTACACTCTTACTCTTTGCTGTACTTTTTGAGGTTTCATGTTTTATATGCAACCAAATAAGGTGAAAAGAAAACGCGACAAAATTTAAAACGCTGTCGATCGATTGTCCGTAAACTAACCCGACAAAATAACCTTGTTTTTCATGTAAATTGGTGCAGTTTTTCGTTGAACTTGTGTTTGAAATCTTATAAACTTCAGGGGAACTGACTTGTAAAACTTTTTTTTTACTATACCTAAACTATTGCAAAGGCAGCGACGTTTTTACGTTTTTTGATTATTGTTGCTACCCAAAGTGGTGGGTTTCTTATATTCATAATATAGCGCGTTGGATCCTTTTAATGTGGGTACCGTCGCGTCGTCTCAAAGAAAAATCACTTACCACTGCGGATAAACGTTTTTTTTTGGAAAGTCCCACTTTACTACGGAAAGAATTACCAAAAAATCACATTGAGCATAATTCAAGTAAAAAATGTCAAAAAGATCAACTTGAATAACAGTTTTTCCAATTTGAAAAGCACATGTCAAAAAAACACTAGCTATTTAGATCATTCGTTAAATAAAGGAAGTTAGTTTCAAATACATGTACTTTTATGTATGTAGGTCCTTATAATTTATGTTTTTTTAACGTTTTTTACAACTTTGATGGATCATCGAACAATAGTTAGAAAGATTCCTTTTTAATAAAAAAAACACTCTAGCAATTGCCTACATATTTCTCTTTCATGTTCCGATAAACCTGAAAACAAACTCCCATAAAAAAACTGAAATTCTCATTTGACTAGAGTCAACTGAAAAACAGCAAAATGTCAAACAGTAACTATAATTTTAAAGTGTTTTTAGAATGATTCTTAAGGAGGCAAATTTAAAAATTATTAAACCATTTTTCTGACATTTGATTTAAGGCTGTATTAATCATTTTTAGTACAGTATTCTTACACCATAGGGGAAAAAAATTAAACTTTTGAAACCAACACCTATTATTTAATAGCTAGTGAAAAACAATTTTGTATTTAAAATACTTTTAATTTGATTTGTTTATGTTCTCATATTCATATCATATTAATTCCATCATAATGAATAAATTATATCAGTAAAAAAAGAAGACCTCTTACCAATTATAAATAATATCTAAATCATTTCAAAGTCTATAACTATAAATGTAGATTTAAGATCTTGAACTCGTTCACAAATTGGCACTTAATTTTTATTTTATCAGCCTTATAATTACCGATAATTCTTTTTTTTTAAATATTTGTAGATAATTTTTATTTTATTCAAATCAAAACTACAATGCGACAAACTTGTGTGCACTCTGCATATGATTAGAATTATCATTTATATTATTATTAAGTTAAACAACGATGAATGCCTATCTATAATTACAATTGCATTTGACACTATCATTTCAGAAAAAAAAATACAATAATACGCACGACCATGAACAATTTATTCACTATAGATTTGTGTTAATTTTTTAATCTGTATAGCCTCTTGACTTAGTTCTTAATCTTTTTATATTCATATATTTATAAGATTGAAATTTTTTCACATAACAAAAAAAAAAAAAAAAAAATTCACTCGCGAATGGAGATATGCCTCAAGCGTCGTTTTATTGTCTATTTAATAACTTGATATAAATAATTGGCTTGTAAATTATTGTGACCATTATATTGCATTGTTAAGTTACCTGGGCTAAACACAATTTCTGTTGGGTAGGTGTTGCATTGTAGTATAGGTCCGGATATAGAACTGACAAAGCCGAAAGGTTGTAAGTAAGTTACACTAATTGTGTACAAAGGGTAAAGTTTTTTGTTTGATTTATTTAAACATTTTATCTAAACTACATCTAGATATCTACATAACTTAAACAGTGAATTTTGATTTTTCATAGTATGCGTTTAATGAGTAGATCATTTCAAACCCAATGGACAACAAGAAGGAAAAAAGGTCCCAACATTGAACCCTGTGGGACACCAGCAATTTTACAGAAATTATCTCCGATACCATTCCATCTGTTTTGTAAGATAAAAAACTGAAGACGTGTACAATATTACTGACATTTGTAACATAAGAAAGAGTGGTCAACCATATCAAGGACCTTTTAAAATTTTAGTAAGACAATTAAAACAACACTTGAACATCATCAAGAAGAGACCAGATTTCCAAGGGGACAGTAGACAATTTCTAGAAAGATGGTGTTTGACTTGACTTAAAAAATAAATTTGGTCAAGTCCCTGCACCTCAGATTTTATAGTTTTATTTATTTCCAAGCCCCTAGAATAAATCAATTCAGAGCAAAAGATAGTTCTGGAGGAAATGTTATTAGTTGTCATCAAAGCGAGACTTAAAGATTTACCAATGGCCCAATGTTACGCCTAATCTGTCACAAGACTTTACCACCGAGGAACTCATTTGTTTACTCTTGTATTTCAGCAGCTCGTGTCTCATAAAATGGAACAATAGATTTGTCTGTGTGTCTTCAAACGATAGTGCTTCCAACACTATTCAAAGGATTGAATATATCTTTCCCTAATTACAACTTTAAATTGGAGTCAACCCTTAAACATGCACCCTGTCAATCATTTGCATCAGTCAACTGTCAAATGATTGTCATATTTTTTTGTTGTTCTTTATTTGTTTGAGGTTTAACTCTTTTACAAATTTTTTTTATTTTTTTTTTATTTCCTTAAATGCAAATATGTATTCATATTTTTTTTTGTTTACTTTGAATAAAATAGAATTTATGCAAAATTTGCCTAACTTGTCGTTGAATAAAATTTGAATGGCATAATTTTGTACTCAATATTATAAGTTGAAATTGATGCAATCTGTGTCAATATTTGTTTACATTTTATTATTTGTTTATAAGTATTTGAATTGAAGTCTATTTATACCTTCCAATAATTTGGGATTAATAGTTTTAAAGAATCAAAAAAGCACGTCCCTTACTTTGGAATCTTACGGTATAAAACAAAATCCAATGAGAAGCAAAATGGGCCCCAAGATGGATTCCTGCGGAACACCAATCATTACAGCAAAAAAAAACAACACTCCAATAGACTTGTAGGTCCTACAGTTTTTGTTAAATTTAATTTTCTAAATACTCTAAAATTAATTGTAAAAATAAGTTTGAATTTTCCTAAAATAATAATTTTTTTTCCCAGAGTGTGAAGAAAGTTTTTTTTGAGAAGGTTTTTTCATTATTAAAACTTCAAAAATTAAAAAATAAAATTAGTAATAATCTCGAACTACAGAAACCAATTTTCTGGAAGCTCACTTTTGATCATACTTTTCGAAAAAATATTTGAATATCTCAAAAGTAAAACGAACCCCAAAATTTTGTTTTTGGTAACAAAATGAACATAAATTCTTGGGACATAAAAGTGTCAGATTCCGTCACAAAAAGATCAGCAAAGTCAAAAATGTCCTAAAAACATTTTAGCTATAAAAAAGCTCTGAAATAGAATTCAAATATTTTGTATTTATGAACTTTCTTTTTCTAAATTCTAAATGTTCAATTAAATGAAACTAAAAATAGAACGAAAGACAACTCGTTCAACAAAAAAATATTAACCCTATGCCCATAGGGTAAACATTTTATAAATTTTACCTTCATTGCAATTTGATTGATTGACTGCCCTTCACCCGCACAATTATGCGAAAAACTTTTCTTTCTGCTAAAATTTAATTAACTTTATAACAACTGTAAACGATGACCGAGACTTATACCTACTGTTAGTATTTTTTTTTTTTTATTCACAAAATTTCTGGCATGCCTATTAAAATGAACTTTTGGGATTTTATTCATAAAATCGCTTTTCATGCCTACCGGCCATTTTCTGATGGATTGACCGATCCAACTCGACCCAATCATCATATCAGGGGGAGCTTATATAGTATATTGTATGTACCTGCATCCTGGCAGAAGGCTGCATGTCAGAATTTTTTAATTAAAAATGTTTGTTTCTGTAACGTCTTTTTACGGATTGAATTTAAATTCTACTTTCTGGATGATATGGATGTGCGGAGATACAAGGATTATTAACTGCAATTGACATGACTCATGATTTGAGTTTAAAATTTCCAAAAAAAGGATGTATGTATATTGGGAACGGGGGAGATAGAAGGGATTTTTCTTCGTCAAAAGTGAATTCATTTCTACTCAGTCTAAAATCTAAATTTATTTATATCTTTTTCTACATATATGTTTGTATCTCTTTATAAATTATTATTTATTAAAGATTGTGTCTGATGGCAGCAGATGCTTTCTTTCATAATTTTTTTGTTCTTCTTATTTGTATGCTATCAATTCAATTTTACCATAATTCCTAATCTCATTTTCTATAAAAATGATAGCTGACACGTGACCAGAACTGATTTGTTTTTATTGAAAGTTTTCATTCCGAGAATTAGCCATACCTACGAATAAAACTCGCTAACTACCTTCACAGATTTATCCTTATGATGTAGATAGATGGAAATGGAATCAAATCAACCCCTTTGATTTTATATCAAAAATACACATCCTTGCTGATTTTGATGTTGTTGTTGTTGTTGCATCATTTATATAGCATCAGAAAAGTTATGTATCTAATATCTGAAACAAATGATGATAGAATGGTAACTAACCCCATGAGTGTAACTAATGCACTGCACAGAGCACACCCTTATATATATTCGAGTCCTTTGAATCATAACAAAGCATAAAATTAGGGCAATTTTGAATGACTTTATACGAGTATTTTATCCAAGTGGTGCTAAGCAGCTAAAGATCGAACAGAAACACAGTGCTGTTAACTTCTTTATTTTGATATCATTGGTTCCAGGGCAAACAAACTTCCATTTTGCAGATGCTAAGACTTAGTGCGGTCGGAAACTATTTTGATACAAAAATGGTTTTGAATCTCATTTTCCTGAAATTTTTGTATTCCACTGGAACCATATATTTCATCGGGATATAAAAAGTAACTTATTCCACATTATCTATCTCTGTGCCAAATTTCATCCAAATCCGTTCTGCCGTTCTATTGTTATTGACCTTCAAACATCCATGCATCCAAACTTTCACATTTATAATATTAATAGAATACAAACCTACTAAAAGTATTAAATCTGACAGCACTGGAAAAGGACTCCTGAAAATTATAATAAGCTAGACCACCACCACGTGCACCGGCCAGCAGCAGTAGCAGCGGGCGCAGCGAGGACGATCTAAGACCAACGAGCGACGACGAGGATGAGATGACACATATCTCGTTATGAATTGGAAAATATGTTGTTTTGTTATTTTATTTAATTTTGTATGAAGTTAGCGGCTGCCCGTGACACATTGAGCCTAATTGGGTCCAAAATCAGTTATTTTATTAAGCAATATAAAACACCGTAAGTCTGAGCATATAAAGCGTAAACGTAAGTGAACCTTGCACAATAACATTTTCGATATGGGAAAACAACCGATGGTGATGTGCAGCACACTGTCCGTATATAGTGTAGAGTGTAGACTGTAGAGTCAGAGTGTAGAATGTAAATTTTTAGTAAATTTATGGGTGGGTGCAGTAAAAATATGAATTTGCATTATACGCATCGTACTAACATGTAAATTTATATATATTGCGGGGGTTAGGAAAAAGCTTAGGGATAAATGCAAACATTTATTTTACGAAAAAAGGACGACAGTGGGTTGATTATTATTTTTTTTGTTATAATTGTTCAAACTTTAAACTGTTTTTAAGGTTTTCAAATATTGACTAATTAATGAATTATTATGGGCTTCAAGGGGTTAACTCCACGGATGACGGGAAATTTGAAGATTATTTTTGACATTTGTATAATGAATGTCAAACTATAACAAGTGCCCACTGTCCAGTGGCAGATCTGAAAATTCTCTTTCGTTAAATTAACTTAAAATGAGTATTTGGGTTTGCATATCAACGTTATTTTTTCTTCTTTTTAATGTAAATTTATAAAATTATTAAATATGTAAGTCCAAAATTTTACATACATAATTATGCATACAAATTTTAAAGGATTTTCTAAAAGGTGTTTTAACACTTTTGTACTAGTATCACCCAAATTAAAGTGTAAAAAATGTTATTTGTTATCGCCACTAGGGGTAAATAGAGAGCTAGTGTCTATTGCATCCGTTGGTGAATATTTTAAGTGCAAATATTGTATTGCATTAATTGCTCAATTAAATAAAGAGCGTTTTTTTAGACATGTGGTTTGCAAAAAGAAATAAAACGCATACAAATTAATGCTATGGTCAAGAATTTAGATTTATTATAACAATAAGTGTTTGCCATTATGTTTTTAAAATAATATCGGACAAGTTACCGCAGTGGCTGTATCGAATATATTCCAGCCGAGGGGCCCAATTTTCGATCACTTTTTGCTGCAATTAGGGCCTTTTAAGACGTCGCGTCAGTCGTCTCGGGCTTATCTGCTTAGACAAACGACTTCACTTAACCCCACAAAAAATAGTCCAACGGTGTTAAATAACACAATCTTGAAGGCCACATCACAGGTCCACTACGCGAGATAATGAGCTCACCAAAAGTTTCCTTAAATAGATAAATTAATTTTGGAAAATCTTTTGGAATTTTTTTAAATTCAACCTACACTTTTTTTTAGCATATAGGAAGTTTTTGCACTTTAACCATCGACATCTATAATAATTAAATATAAAAGATCAGTCTTAATCTTAGATATTTTTCACAGTATCCGGTGAAGAACCTGATACTTTTGCCGCCCCAGGCAAATTCAATTTTGGAGCGCTAAACTTAAAAAAAAAAACGAAAATCGTACAAATTAATATTTAAAAGTTTGTCTTTTTTAATGGTAATTGTTGGCAAGGCTTTGAATCGCTCTTCAGTCATAGTTAAGCGTAAATACGATTTTACTATGCTAATTTTTTAAAAACTACCTTCACATATTAAATTTGGATACAATTCAAGCAAATGGTTTGAAGCTTAATAATTAAGAATTGATAGCAGTTTGAGATCAGAAAGATTTGACGTTTGATTGAATATAAATTAATTCACTCAAGAGGACCCTAGCTATTACATAACTTTGAACTTCGTAGTCAATTCTTGCTGTTAAAACTGCTTCAAGTTTCTTGCAACCCTTAAAGTCCACATTCTTTGAAATATCCCAGTGAAAACCGAAGTTTTTATTCAGATATTGATACTGTCAAAAACGCTTCTCGAGAGATAAAGATAATGTCACATCGATTACGTGGTAGAAGAAATCAACTTTAAATTTAAATTTTGGATCAATTGATTAAGATTGTTCAGACTGATATGGCGACGAATGAACAAAATACAGTGCAGTAGTTGCTGATATTGTTTTAGATTTGAGGAGACGCATTTGTGTTACCCTTTTTTCAGTTTAAAATTTACTGCACCAATTTTCCCGCCTTAGCTGAAGGCGCCCCATGCAACTGCCTGTTTGCCTTAAGGCAGGTTCGACACCGACAGTATCTATAAAACGCAATTATTGTTCTAGTTCAATGTTTTCAAAATCGGAGAATTTTACTTTTTTACAAATTGAAGTTTTTCAAACTAAAAATCAAAACTAAAAATTTTATTATTTTTGTAGATTTCCAGGGGTAGTTTTTATTTCAATTTTATGTTTTAAAACAGATTTTTCTGTTGTTCAAAAATGTCAAAATTCAAATTTTAGGTCTGCGCAAAAATCAACCTTCTAAGATTAAAATTTCTTGATTCCTTTACAAAATGTCCACCAAAGTAAGGAACGTTATTTTCAAACTTATGACACAAACTAAAAATCTCTTCATTTCAATTCCCAGGTTCCAAAGTTAAAGTTCTTCATTTACGAATATTTACCTTTCTAAGTATCAGTATCGCGGATAGGTACTCAAGTATCCATGAATGAGACTTGATGAGTACATCTCTTAACGTATATTCTAACCTCCCATATATTTTTATGCTATCCCATCAGAAATAAATTCCATCTTGAGCAACACCACTAACAGCAATAAAGTATTTATAAGTAAGTATCTATGTACTTGATTAATATCAAACATACAAACATTCATACACATATGTACATATGTATCTACTCGTTTGCATAGCGAATAAAACGAAAGAACAAAATTCACTTTCCATATAATGTCCCCCAACATTGAACTGAAAGATCGCACCCGAGATCAATTGGTCAAAACTAAATTAATTGTAATAAAATGTTTGATTCGAGTTTTTGACTCAATCTCTATCTTTGATATTGTATCACTTTTTGTATCTCAAGACTCAAGTATGCTCGTTCACACACCAATATTTATGATGAGGCGTCTTCGGTCATGTCGGTGTCGGCGGCGGCGGGCGTCGCATCAGTCTACAAGAGTGTGATTGGACTCACGCATTGTATACATACGAGTATATCAGTCGCTACTCCTTAGTGCGTTATCTATCAGAATAGAATCATTATTTGATACTGCAATAAACAATAATCAAATGTTGCAAAACCGATCAAAGTTGTCTTAATTGATTGATGCATCGCATCGCAGTGTGATTTTTGTGTTTCTAACTTAAAAAACTTAATCTTAAATATTCACCTAGTTATGGTGTTAATGGGTTTTCGTTTGATTTAATAATTTATTAATTAATAATATGAATGTTTTCTTAAAACTACGGTAATTTCCGACACGTGTCCGTGTTCCGTGTGTGTGATTCGAGTGTATCCGTTTTATTTTTTTACATATTGATGGTTTCATGTCAAAATCAAGAATATGACATATGCAAAACGAATTGGTTATTAAAAATTCAAATCAAAATTGTATGTAGGTAAGTGAATTGCATTTTTTTTTTTAAGCACGCGTGTACCTTTTTACCTACATCGAGCCGCCACCACCGCTCGCCGCCACTGTTTTACTGTTTTTGTTACACTTTCGACGCACTTAGGGTTTTCCCGATTGAGTTGCAATTAAAAAACAATCACAATTAAGATAAATGCTGAATTCAAAAGTGAAGTATCTTTATGACGTCGGTTATATCGTTTTGAAATTGTGTATTTAATTATTATGGGTACTGGTACAAGCGTATACATATGTACATTTGAACCCCTGCAATGTAAACATACTATATTTAGTTAATAAAAAAATTAAGAGACTTAAACTTTTTTATTTTGTTTTGAAACAGCCAGTTCCTTGATGTTTTGTTTACATTTTTTTTTTAAATACAAATTTGTTTAGCTTATAAAATGTTGAACAAAAACAAAACAATTTTGTAAATTTTTTTAATGCTTATTTACAAAATTGTGCTTGCTCTAATAGTTCAAATTGCTAATAATTAAATTTGTTTACAAAAACAAAGACTTTTTTAAAGGAAATTATTAAAAAAATAAACATTTAACTCTGTAAAATTATTATCAAAAAATTTGATTTCTCAAGAAAACATTTTTTTAACTTTGTAGATAAATTTTTTATGTCTCAAAAATTTAATAATTTATTGAAAAAAATTACCAACCCGTTTTCAATGCATTTGATCTTCAAAAAAATTATAAATACATTTAAAATTTTATTTTATTTTAAAATTATAATTAAAAAACGGTTTTATGCTACATATTTTATCGTGATTTGGATAATTTCAGTGAAAACACACTCCAACTCCTTTTACCTTTTTTCTATTGTCATTATTAATTTGTTAGCAACTTAGTTTATTTTTATTTGGTGACTTTTATTTTGTGTTTTTAAAAATATGAAAGTTCAAATGAAAAAAGTTGCAATTTTTATGGGAATTAATTTGGTGGGAATGTATTCTTAAAAAAAAAAGTTCAAAAAAGACTAAAGACACACTCTATCTTAAGATTGTTATTTTTGAAGCTAAGAAACATTTTATAATAATTCTAATTAATTAAAGTTTTACATTTCTTGCGGGATGAAAACTAATGTCCAGTTTGTCAATGCGTCAGTTTTACTTCTTCGGTGTAATCATCTATTTATCTTAATTAAATAATAACCATTTTAAAAAGTATCTACATCACAAATTAAAATTTATTATTTTGGTCTAGTGTTTTTGATATTTTTGAAGGTTTCTATTACAACTGATAATTTGACGTTTCATCATTTCATTCATCTTATAATTTATTTTACTTTCATAATAAAATTAGTTCTAATTGTTTCATTATCATGATTTTATACTGAAAATGATACGTTCTATAACTAAACCAATAACTATCCAAGTTAATTCTTAATTTCATTATAAGCTGTGTTTTATCCACTGCTGCAAAAAATAACAATTTGATTGCTGGCGACGAAGAAGCCGGCAAAAAAAATTGCATCTGTGCTGGTGATATATGTATAAGGGATGTGTTTGATCGTTTTATTCACTTGAATGTTGCACTAGCTATGCAGCAGTAAATAAAACACAATTATAGGTAGTTAACTCAATTTCATTTATTTCTCTGTAATAATTGAGCTTAGGTTCAGACTAAAATAAAAGCAATCAGATTACTTTTTATTTTAAAGTGATTGTCTCTGTGTAAGAGTCTCTTAAATTTAAAAAAAAAACTTTTTTCAACCTGATTCACCGAAAATCATATTATTCATTTTTCATTATTTATTTTCATTATTTCTTAACATATTTATAAATTTCAATATCAAAATTAGCATGGCAATGCCGTCTGCCAGGTTAACAAGGTAAAATTAATATGTATAATAGAAAGCTCATTGGTTTTACGGTTATATTAAAAAAAAAATTATTAAACAAAAAACACAAATATCTATATAGTATGTATATATGTATACTCGTATTTTACAACTAAGATAAATATTTAACTTCGATGTGTTCTTAGAAGCTTTCGCTGAGTATTCTGTCTCGATATGATTTTGCCACTTTGCAATACGTAAAAAGTTTTTCCACCGCCATCTCGTTTAAAAGACTTATCATTTCCTCTTCCGTAAGGTAATTAAATCCGAGGAAGACTCTCCTACTTTCTACAAGTACCGGGCATTTTCCTAAGAAGTGGAAAATATCTTCTCTCTCATCTTATATTATTATGTTCATGTCATGTTCTATATTTTCATAAATAAATTGTAAAAATGTTGTTCTTTGAACTTTAATCAAAAACATTTCGTTTCTACTCAGTTATCTTAAAATTGCACCCAGTTCAGTTGTTTGAATTAAAATAGATTTCAATTTCAACTTCATTATGATGACCAAATGTATCTACAAAAGTTGAATTTCCATTTGAGACTTTTGTTAACCAATTTATTATTCATGTTTGTATTTCCCGTTTTATTCTACGAGTTCTTACTATTTTATTGTATTTTTCAGCTGTAACAATTACTTAATGACACTAAACGTGCAATACAATTACTGTCCCTATTTATAGGTATAGATCTAAGTCACTAAAATCTAAACTTATGATATTCACTTAAGAGTTTTTATTTAGGAACTCATTTCAATTTGTGATGTATTTTAAGTACATTTGACAAATCAAAATTTAAAAATAGTATGAATTTAGAGTTAAACCTTTTTGAAGACCAATTTCATGATGTCAGTAAATGTTATAGACTGGAATTTATGTTTTGATTGTATCAGCATAATTAATAAAAATATGATTGCATAAATTAGGTGTGTTTTTTTGGGACAAATATCCGCAGTGAAGTAGGATTTCCCCCAAAAAAAAGTATCAGCAGTTGTGCGTTTTGTTTTGTTGTTTTGTGTATTCCTTTTTGACAGATATCAAAATAAAAATCATAGGGTCTGTTGTACCAACATTTATATTCGAGACTCGAGCAAACGTCAAAATTCTATCCGCAGTTGAATTCTAATTCTATCTTTTGTGGGCAGTGAGGGTTTTGTATTTGTAATACGTGTAAAATCTTACTTCACTAAGGATGTTTTTCTCAAAAAAAAAACATTAGCGTTGTAGGGAATGAATAATTGCGAAATGATTGAAGAGAAATTTTAGCGAGTTGAAATTTTATTGTGTAATATTTTTCAGATCACTGTCTGGAGGGAGTGTGATCAGTTCGTCTTCAGTCATGTTTCTCGCATGAAAATATTGACGCGAATGGCTTGTCAATCGTATTGCTAAATATTAGGTCTGTTCCAAGTGTGTGAAATTCGCTGAAAATCACCGAAAAACTGTGAAAAGCTGTTCCAAGTTATACATTTTTCGTAGTTTTTCACAGAAGAGAGAGCTCTTGAGAGAGCAAAAAATTTCCCAATCCTGCGAATTTCAGTCACAAAATTTTTTGTGTACAGAAAATTGAAGACTGTCAGACTAAAAAAAAACATTTGATATTTCAGTTTTGCCGTTAAAATAAACGATTTTTTTTAAATTTAATTTGAAATTCTAATTTTCATTATGGAAAACACCAGTATTGAGTTCCAAATCGAGTCGTCAGACTCTCTTGATCACTCTTTTAGTAACAATTTTAACAAATCCATTTTTTAATTAATTTCAAACAATTAGAAACTTTTCACGTGCTTTCGAATCAAATTTGTTGAAATTATTTTTTGTTGACATTTTTTGACGTTTCGTTTTGATTTTCAGTGAAATGTCGTTCCACTTCGTTGTGCACAGTTTCTCTCTCGCTGAGAGAATTTTATCCCCACTCCTTAAAAAAAAAGTGTGCTGTGATGAATTTCTGTGCACAAAACACTTGGAACAGACCTATTTTGAACGTTTAAATTCAAAGGGAGATGGAAATCAGACCCATGTGAAAGATAAAAGAACGTATGTATTTTTTTGACAACTAAAAACATCCATAAATAAAATGTGTGTCCTCTTTAGCATAAACTTACTTTTTACAGGGTTATATTTAATTATTATCTTCTTCATCGTTAAAGACAATTCAATTCCTCTATAATTTAATGAACTTTGATTAAATAGATAATATTATTATTATTATTATTACATCTACTTAATAAACTTTTCCTGGCAAACAAATCATTAAAATTGTATTTTAAAATAAGTTTTGTTTAACTAGAAAATAGAATAAAATTATTATTACTATCCACATACAAGTAGATATAAAAATCAAATATAATCAAACAGAACATTATCATTAATAAATAAACCTGTAAGTTCTCCCTCTTTGCCCCCTCCCCCCCCCTCAACAAGATCAACAATCAACTTGGATTTCAACAAGGTTGACAGGTAGTAAACAATTAAACTGGGCACCTTTATACCAGTTACGAGTGACGAGAGTGTGTTGTGTTTACATATTAAACACCTAGTTTAGAAAACTAGCCTTTATGATAGGTCAACAATGAAATGTCATATCACAGCAATTTTGAGTGACACCCATCGTACCTGAATAGATTTACATTTAAATGATAATTAAGGGAACTTCGGGCTTAATAACTCTCGTCTCAGATCAGATTACAAATTATTACCTTAGTTACGCATGTAATTAGTTTTTTTTTCTTTTAATTATTATTTATCTAATTGTGCCACCTTGATAGTGTATGGAATTAAAATTCGCATTTCAACTTTGTGAACTTTGTTGAACTCATATTGATTGACAGCAACCAGAAAAAAAGAATCAAATTCCAACAAACCAATCATCGAACAATTTACCCTAAGAAACATTGTTTCCATCGAACATTTGAAAATTGCAGATGGTTGCCTGAAAGTAGGCAACATTTCCTGTTGCGATCGAACCGACCGTTGGAAATTCAAATTTGAATCTTTCGGATTGAGAGTGAAATATTTTCTTATACTTTTGTTTTTGTTTAATTAATTTATTTAAAATGTCTTCTTGAGTGAGATATGATGCACGGTAACTTATGAACTCAGTGATTTTACAACAGGTGCAAGGTGACGACGAGGGTATAATAATACATATAATTATTGTGCCTGGAATTGGATTGTAGAACATCATGTTGTCATTTCAATGAAAAACAAAAATATTTATTACAAACAATTAAAGGTATTAATATCCATTAAACAATTATACATTGGATTTGTGTTTTTTTTTTTTATTCGGAGTGAATTACATACTCGTCATATTGTATATGAACATACAACTGTAGTCATATATTATATTGAGAAGAGTTGTTTTTTTTATGAGAAATTTGCATCAACAATTAATGATTTTATTACAAGTACTTGACAATTCGCTGAACCATATGTAAATTATCATACATCTTGTTGATGTAATTTAATATAAATTTATAGTAATGAACTTGTACATATAATGTACTACGTGTGTGCATATAAATATTGTATTTATGATTGATGATACAAGCTACTTGAATTTTTGTAACGTTTGTTAAAATTTTTTAAGTTATAATTTCGCTTGTAAATATTTGTTGGAATTTTATTAAAAAATATGTAATTTGATAAGAAAATAAGGGCCACACCTATTTTTAATTTCTTTATAGAATAAATTGTTACTAAAGAATTTGTATGTGTACTTTTTTTATGTAACCCATCTTCAAAAAATATATATCACACTTTCGGTTTGATCAAATCGGCAGATTGAAGTTCTTTTTTTAATGCTCACTTCTGGGTTTGACTTGTTAACATTAAATTATTTCCTTATATAGTTATTTTTTTGTGCGTGTTAATTTTTGACTAAGTACCTTCAATTTTGTATTTACTTTTTCTATCAGTAGTTTTTTTTTTGCGAACAATAGGCTCAAGTCGGAAATTCCTCTTTATAGTATAAGGTTTTTCTTAAATTTATTAAATAAAACTAATATTTGAATAGTTTTTTTTTGCCTTTTATTATTAATTCTTTGAAAGATAGTTGTTGTTGATTTTTGTTGTTGTTGATTATAGAGAAAAAAATGCCAAATCAAACACAATCACTATCATTACGTTTTTAAGCTACTTATGTACAGAGTGTCCCAAAAATTACTTACTTAAGATGATTTTTCAATTAAATTCAGGATCGTTTTCATGCATTTCAAGGACTTAATCAGCAAAGAAAAAATTCGTTGTTGAAGCGTGTATCGTTCCATTTTAATTAATGGCGTAGTTTCAACTTGTCAAATGTCAAATCATTACAGCTTCAAAAGTGACATCTACCGAAATAGCGGGCTATTCAAAATAACACCTCATATTGGAAAAAAGTTTTTCTAATACTTTCGTTTTTCCCTGAACAGTCGGCTCGTGACTTGTGACTCATGCTTTTTCTGATGTCAATATTTCAGGACTTTTACCGATTAAAAATATATGTATTTTCTTCACTCACTGATGTCATGCGAACAACATTGAAGTTTACCCTTCAGCATTTCAAAAACTATCCGATTCCTAGAAATCACACTGAATCACAGAAGAAGGTAAGATTAGTAATTTTGTAAGAAACTCTATTGATTTTAAAAAGAGTCCGAGAACTTATTTCATTATAATTTTATTGATTAACCGAAAAACGAATTCAATTGAAAAATTAAATTACCGTTAAATTCCAAAGTGCAAGGACAACAGGAATTTGAACTCAAACTGTCAATTTCTTGTTTATTTCTAATATACCTGCTTCAAACGATAACATACCGACACCAGTTCCATTTAATGTCCAAATTTAGAGTGATTCACTCCTAATCACATCACAAACGGCCTCCGTACAGTTTAAATTCCCGCCAAAGTGATTTCCGCAGTTTTGCGCCGTTCGTCGTCGGTCGGTCATAACCTTTTTCACGTGTGCATCAA
Source organism: Scaeva pyrastri (assembly GCA_905146935.1). Classification (NCBI taxonomy): domain Eukaryota; kingdom Metazoa; phylum Arthropoda; class Insecta; order Diptera; family Syrphidae; genus Scaeva; species Scaeva pyrastri. The sequence continues at coordinate 76,126,187 of LR989929.1, forward strand.
ATTTTATTCTCAAACAAACAAAATCATATAAATTCAAATAAATCAAAGTGATAATGAAAAAAGATTACCATCAAATTTCTATCCAAAAGTGCAAACATTAAATTGTCATTTGAAAATAAATGTCGCCATTTACGAATGGAATAAGCATCATTCGGCTTATCTTCATAGGATTTTTCGAAATTCCCGCATTTAAACAATTAAAAACAACGTAGTTATAGAATATTATTGTCTATCATCAAATTCAATATTTAAATATTAATTAATTTGTAGGAATATTCGTTTACGCTCGTGGACATATAAAGTGCAGGGTCCAGAATAAAAATAAAAAAAAAAAAAATTTGAAGGTTTCAACTCGAGAGCCAAGACAGTCTAATCACAGTTGTACTTAAGTGTCTCAATAAGATTGAAGCTTATATTGTTAGAGTCAAGTTCAGGTTATCAAATTCGAGAGAAGACCAAAAAAAAAGAAACTTAGGCGCCTTAAAATAGCTTCAGAGATGATAGCTCGTTTTTTTTTCTGACCAGAGCAATAACATCTTGAATTATAAATACCAATTTGAATTAGAAAAAAATTAGTGAAATGACAAGCGTCACAAAAGGTGTTTCTTAAAAGGTTTGAAGGTATGTATGTATGTATATCGTTTTACCAAGCAGGCCTTGTTGCCGATTGTTGTGGGTCGTTTAGAGGCAAAATACGCGCGTACTTGAGGCACATTATAAGCGTACGTACCGCTTCTGGCTGGCGCTGCTGTCATAACAAGCATATAATGGATATATTGCGGTTGAAGTATGTACTCGTACAAATCGGTCCCTTCGTCGGTCGTCGGTCGATTGTGGTTGGCGGTTAGCGGTGTGGTGCGACAACCACAGAAGCTAAGTGCTGTCACACTATAAAGTGCGAGTATAGGCTTTTGTTGCACTTGTCATAAATATTTGGTCATGTTTTGATTTAATTGTACAGATTACTGAATCTAAATGAATTTTGATGAATGGGTTTGTGTTTATATGCTCTTTGACAGTTACATACAGTTTAAGTTAAATAGGTTTTTCATACTTTAACGGTTTTGAAATGTTTGACTTTAATTTCATAGAAATTTCCTTTGTTTACACAAAGCAACAGTTCAGGGAGAAATTCAACTTGATTCATTTAAAAACAGTATTAAATTCCAAACCAATTAATCCAATATGTTTTGTCTCTATTAAATTTAATGACATGTGTGATTTATATCCCGATTAATTAAAACCTGTATCCACTCATGTTGAGACATATTTTTGGCTAATGGCTTAAGAATTACATTCAATTCATTACGAATCAAAAAACGTATGCCTTACCTTCCAACTCTCAGATAAGGGAGTGCTTAGATTTTCTGACATTTGACTATTAATATGACTATGACGTTTTTTAAAAATACTTTTAGTATTTTAATTTAGTTTTCTTCCTACCTTCAAAATAAAATTCAACAGTGAGAGTATTTTGATTCAAAGAGAAAATGTAAGGGGTCCCACAAGGGTCAATTCTTGGACCTTTACTTTTCATCGACTATATTTCAGTTCTTCGTAGGTCAACATGCACTCGTAGTACAGTTTTCTGAACACTTTTAATAGTTCCATAGAGTTTTCAATGAAAAATGTTGAACTTCTTTTCCAAATAAATTTCTATGATTGAACTCAAAAACATTAAAATATTGTAGAAAATTGTTTAAGAGTGTCTCGTATATTTTTAACTATATAATTTAACAATTAAATGTAAAATTCTATATATACATCATTGTTACATTGTAGCCAGAAGTTGAATCATAAAATATTGAAGTTTTCAACATTGATGTTTTGAATAGTTAATTAAAATAATTTTAATTAGTGTAACAACAATTTAATTTGCAGTATAAATGTAAAAAAAAAAAACACAATGAACATAAGACTTTCAAAGATGTATGTATATTAAAAGTGTTGTTTTATTATTATTATTTTTTTTTTAATCTAATGAAATTCTAAGGTAATTTATGTTAAACCATAAAATTATAAGACACTGGTTATAGAGACAACAACACAACACACATTACATTTTTTCTTTTTTTTAATTGAAGGTACTTTAATTGTTTTAATTTTTGTTTTTAATATTTAAAAATATGGCCTTCCTACATAAACATATGTGTATGTGTATGTGTTGTATAAAACTTAAGTTTTGTCCCTGTCAAATTTATAACTTATTACTTGACTAATTATTGCAAAGAAGATAATCATAAAAATTACACTTGAATTTGTAGACCTCTCTTTTAGTTTTTACCTAAACGTTATCTGTAATTAAAATAAAGGTTTAAAGAGGTTTATAAATCTTCGGGGTTAATGTTTTCTTATATGGAAATGAAATCTTATTAGGAAATATCTTAAATGTAGAGCAAGTAGAAGTTGGTTTATGAATTGCGTTGAAAGTTCAGATTAAAAATATGAAATATATTCAACAAGATGAGAAGGTTAAATTTGGGTTTGACTAAAAAAAAAAAAAAATTTATAAGGTTTAATGAGGTCGATAACTTTTGTAAAACCTCATCTTACAGCCTTGTTTTTGGAACATCATTTGATTTCTTTTGTTTTCTAAACAAAGACATCAATTTTTGATCTTGTTAGCTTCATCTTCATTCATAGAAAGTGTAGAACTAGTAGTGGACCAATGTGACAACTTGGAGGTACACCGCTGAATTTTTTTTATTTTGTTAAGAGGTACTTCATTTGAAAGATCTTTTACTTTTTTTTGAGTAGAGGGTTTTTAAAATAACGGAAATTTATTTCAAAATATTGAGTTTAAAGAGTAATGGATCAATGAGGCTTCCTTGAGGTACACCATCAGAGTTATCGTTTATTAAAAAAATTTTGCATCTGAAAGAACTTTGGGTCAACAATAATTGATATCTTCTTTAAATACGAATTAACACAAAAATTGAAAGCCAAAAAGTTAACCATTGTTTTTTTTTTACTGAATTCTTAAATTTTTATTAAATATTTTCTATTTTTTGTCTTATCGTTTAATTTTTTTCTGAATGATTTTATTGTTGTACCAAACAACTGCAGTTGAAAATGATTTATATAAAAATTAAAAATTAAGGCCAAGTTCATCCATAAATCTTATGCAGCTTTATCACTTAAAAATTATTATTATTTTAAACAGCGTGTATGGTTTTAAATTAATTTATTATTCTCATTATCATCCATTAAGCTTTCTAATGAACCATTAAGTCTGAGTTAAAAGCAATTAAACACCCAAAAAACTATGGTTAAAAGTATAGATGTATTTACTTTAATTGACCATAAGTTACAGATTATACTTAAAACATCTAAAGTAGGTGAACTTACTCCCATTTCCATTCAAAGGAAAAACATAACCTTGAAAGTCTTATCATCGTTTTCTATTTAATTCGTAAAATTTCTAATTCCAAGTTGACACTTTTGACATTGACATTGTCCATAATCTGATGGGGAGTAACTTGAACCTGTGAAGTGACAATATTATGCTCGTGTGATGTTTTATCTACGAGATTTTGTTTATTTTAAAATAACAACAATTAAGTCCATCCTAGTTGAGGGGGAAGTCATGTCTATATCTAACGTTAAATGTAAACTTAACCAAAAAAGACTAAAATATTTTATGTAAAGTTTGTGATTTTGTTTTGACAACGGATTGTTATATCCGTTCTTAGAGATACTCGTGTGTTTGTGTTTAAAATTTAATTTTATTTGTTTTTGTGGTTTCCGCTATTGAGAACATTTTACCTACCTGACCTGACCAAACCTACCTTAAAAAAAAAACTTTCCGAGGAAGCTGTGACAAAAATGATGACAAATCTGATAAATAAACGTGACAATCCACTATCACTCTGCTTTGATCTCTCAAGATTTTTTTATAATAATAAAAATATAAAAAAAAATTGTATAATGTATCTTGTCAAAATAGACAAGTGGTGTCATTGTACGATACACCTCAAAATATATCTACAAGTATGGACGTACATAAGTGCTATCCATTAAATGTTTGAAGATGCAAAAGAATTTAAGTTGTTATTGCAGAATTGAATTATTATTATAGTTCAAAGGTTATGTAAGCTTTAAGAATAATTTAATTTTGTTTTGCTGCATTCGAAGAACGTCATCTTATAAAAACACTTTAAGGGAAAATACCTGTTATGTATCTCAATTTAGCTTCTTTTTTTTTTTTCTTTTATGTATCTTTAATTTCTATAAATGAAAGTTCAAGAAATTGTTTTAATTTTTATACCTGCTTTACAAAGTTGCTCTTAGATAAACCTACACTTGAGGAATTTTTTTTTCTTTGAAATATTTTAAGACTTAAGTTCTTAATAATTTGTCTGTGTTCTAAGTCTAAGATGTTCTAAATGAAATTTAAATTGGTAAAAAGGATTCAAAAATTAAGTCTTCTTTGTTCTGTGAAAATAAAAATCAGAAAAGAAATTGCCATTCTACAATTACAAATTTCAAAACAGGTAAATAATGTAAATGTTTTATGTTACCCAAACTTTTAAAATAGTTTGTAGGGTGATTTTTTAAGAGGTTTAGAACTTAAAAAAAAAAAAAACACAAAAAATTCGAAAAAATGAATGAAATATTTATTTGAATCGATAGTTTGAACCTTGCAATTTAATGTTTAAAGATAATTTCATGCAAATGTTGACCGCGGCTGCGTCTCAGGTAGCCCATCCGCTGAGTCCAATTTTGGCATACTCTTTCACACATATCGGCCGGTATCTCACGAATGAATGCATGGATGTTGGCTTCCAGTGCGTCAATCGAAGCGGGCTTGTCCCTATAGACATTAGCCTTGACATACCCCCAAAAAAATAGTCTAATGGTGTCAAATCGCACGATCTAGGCGGCCAATTGACCGGCCCGAAACGTGAAATTAACTGTTCACCAAACTCGCCTCGCAATTGCGCCATTGTTTCGCGTGCTGTGTGGCATGTGGCACCGTCTTGTTGAAACCACATATCATGCAAGTCAAGAACTTCCATTTCGGACAAAAAAAAGTTTGTTATCATCGCTCGGTAGCGTTCACCATTGACAGTAACGCTGCGATTCGCATCATCTTTGAGGAAATATGGCCCAATAATGCCGCCGGCCCAGAAACCGCACCAAACAGTGGCTTTTTCGGGATGCATTGGTAGCTGTTGCAATGCTTCTGGCTGATCTTCACTCCAAATGCGGCAATTTTGCTTATTTACGTACCCATTCAACCAAAAATGAGCCTCATCGCTGAACACAATTTTTCGATAAGGAGCGCGCGATGAACATTTCGAACCGAGCACGAATTTTGATAGTAAAATTCAATAATTTGCAAGCGTTGTTCATTTGTGAGACGACCCATGGTTAAATTGCAAACCAAACTGAAGCTGTTTGACAGTAACACAAGGTACTAAACACACGTCAGCTGTCAAAACCAGTGTTGCTAAAACCAAACCAGCTAAAAAATCACCCGTTAGCTTTTTAGGATTTGAGGTGTGTTCCGTAAAATGTGAAAATTTTCCTAAAGTTTGTTATTTTTTTTTCGTTTTTCTTATAAATTTTGAACTTAATTTTTAAACATGTCTTTTGGTACAACTTAAGAATGAATGAAGATGTAATTATATTTCGTTGATTTTCTGGAAAAAAAAAATTCAACACAAAACTTTACTTCGCAGACGATAGCAGTTGCTTACATTGTTATTGTTATATTCTTACAAGCCTTAAGAAGGGCTATGAATTCGTAGGTCAGGGGATAGAAAAAAAATTACTTAATAAAACTAAGTACCTTGTTAAAATAATCATCATAAATTATTGATTTAATATGACTAATAAAGGGTGTTCCAAGTTTGCAGATTGTAATAATGATAGTTAGGAACCCTAAGAAAACAGTTTAGGGTTAGAAAATCAAAACTAACGAAGGTGAGTTTTGAGCAGGTATTTTAATTTATTCATAACATACGGCTCAAAAATCAGTATCAGTTTTTGGTGGTCGAAAAAAATTTGAACAAAAATTTCCAAAACAATATTATTTGACATTATTTTCTGTAATTTTGTTTGTTAAACTGTTCACTAGACGGTAAAATTCTTGACATCATTCTTAATGAGCACCTTAGAATTTTTACTGAAAACTCAAAATTTTATGGACTAAGGTAATAATTTCACTCTTTGACATTTGAACCAAAATAAAGATTTCAAAATATTCATATTGAATGTCATAAAATGTCAGATTACTTTTAAGATATTATTCGACTCCGATTTCGTGACAGTAAAAATAATTCTTCTCGAGACAAACTGATATCGAGAAAGGACGTTATTTGGCTGCGACGAGACTTCCAACAGCATTGTTATGTCTTGTTCATGGCAAATCCTTTTACCTTTTTGTAACACAAAACACAGACAAAAAACAATCTAAAGAACTCAAGTTTTTGGCTTGCTTTTTATGCCACCCTTTATTGTAAATTATAAATAAACTACATTATTATAACAAATTACTTGAAATAAACTTTAACAAATTAATTGATTTAAAGTGCGAAAAAAGCTTCCTTTCTCACAACCTTGTTGGTTCAAAGTTTGTAATTAAATTAAGCATTTAAATGCCGGTATTTGAAAAAACAAAATCATTGAATTCAAACACCGATATCAGATCTTCTTTTTTGTTCTTAACTTTGTCAACTAGTTTACTACTCTTCTAATTTATTCTATTTTTATGAGGTCTTGCAACAATGATAAGAACTTGTAATAATTTTATTAGGTAGTTCACAATATTTTGGTCACGAGGCTCGTTGCTAAATTAAACAAACATAATTAAATTTTAATCTTCGATTATGTTTTTATTTAAGGAAATTCTTTTAATCTAGTGAGCTGTTAGTTCTAGGTAGTTCTAAACTAATCACTTCATACTAAAATATGGTGAAAACAATAACCAATTACCAAAAACATTAACTCTGTGCAACATTTATTACGATGGTACACTATGGCGTATACGTACTTTATTTAAAGTAACATCTTTAGTTTGAAAATTCACTTGTTTCTAAAAAGATAATAATCTATATTATATTCTGGGTTATGATTTAACTGTCTTAGTAGAATACTATCAAATTTTAACATTCATAAACCGCATCCGACGATCTACAATCATTACCAACATAAAAAAATATGCAAATCAAAATTCGCTCGAATCATTGATTTCGTATGTTTTTTTTTTCCGTTTGCATAAATTACAGTAATATACTTTCTTATATCTATTTTTGTGACGGCTTTCTAACAATTTGTAAACATATTGCCTCTGAATCATTGACATGAAGAACCCGTCTAAATACGTCACAAATTTAGCATAACTCGAATAATTAAGTTTGTTTTTATAATTCTTAATTTTAAACAAAATAAATAAACAAAGGTTTGCCCAAACCAAACATAAAAGACTAAAAAAAAAAACGGAAACCAATTATTTCTAAAAACTTAAAAAAATCATTTTAATTGGACAGTTTTCTGAGAGATTCTAGACGAATATAAGATAATTCTTGTCATTCTTATTCTGCCTTGTAAATATCATATTTTAAAGTTACAAGGACTCTTCTTTCCCAAAGCAATTGTATTTAATTAGTTGAGGTTTTTTGTTGTTGTTGTTGTTCCTCAAAAAACCACAATCTTCTTCGGTATATCTACTACCAAAAAACAAAAAACCCAGTCATCCAACTCTTAAGGCCACATACTCGTAGTAATAACCATTTATGTCTCTTCTCAGATTCTCTAGTTGGTTGTTGGTAGTTGTCGAACGTTTTGCGTCACTTGTATCCACGCATAAGAAGAACAATGGAATTTTTTCTCCTGAATCACACTCCTGATGATGTTAAGCGAGTTGGGACTTTCCACAAGTCGTCGTCATTTAGCGTCAGCATCCGAATCCGATTCTGAATCTCTGATGAATCCGAATCCGAATATACGAATACGAACCAGAATCCATGCACATCACATCGCCTCCTGGTGAATAATTATCTTCCAGATTTAATTCGACATAAAGTAATCAAGTCAGCATCATATACCGGTTCGACTCCGAGGTAAATCAGACGAACTGAAGAACTGTTTTTTTTTTTTTGTTTTTTTAATGACCCTTTATCCAAGAAATCAATTTGACGTCCTTGAAAGTTCATCAGTTCAGTGTTGTGTAGAAGGTATGTTTCCATTCCATTCCATTGTGAGTGCGTTTTTGTTTTGACGGTTTTGCGTAAATACCAATTATTATAAAGCAGAATAATTTAATTCCTTATTTTATATGTATCTCCATTAACTTTCAAGCGGACGTACTCGAGTGTACTTTCCAACTTTGCGCTATTATTATATTATTTCAAGAACAACAATTGCAGGTAAATGTAAATATATGGTTTTAAATTAAAAGTTCAAAAGGTTAAAACAACAAAAAGATAACCGGCCTAAATCTCCTCCCCTATATTTGTGTACGTCATTGCTCTAAGGTAGTTTTCAAATGACGTCTCTTTAAGTGTCAATATAAAATAAAAAGTACCTGCTTGTCAATGACAACAAAGCGTCATAATGATAAGGAAAATTTTGAATTCTTTTAATAATAATAATAAAATCATTTAAGGTGACAATAATAACAGGGCCGGATTTGTAATGGATGTAGGGCGATATTCTCCAGGGGCTATGTGCTGATTAAAAATTTCTTCTTTAAAATTAGTTATCAATCGTTGAATTAATTATTATTTTTAATTTATAAATCAACGACATTTCTGTTAAAAAATTACATGTCTGATGTCAGAATCATATTCGAGTTCTTAGGCCCATACTTATGATAAAATCTGGAATTAAAATAAGTTCAACGGAAAAATGGAGTCGATTTCAAATCGGCTTGGTTGATTTGTCAATTTTGACACAAAAATCATTCACCCAAATTGCTTGTCTAAAAGTTTACACTTGGTATAAAATGACAAAGTAAATATCAGTCTTTTCAAGGGCTAAAGTATGCGCTTCACAAAAATTGAATTTTTGTTTCCGAACTATCTCAGTGCTAATATTGCTTCAATTTTATGTTAAAGGCTAAAGCATTAAAATTTTAAATATAAGCTTTATACCAGGAATGAAGGGCAGCTCGTGATAACAAGAACTTTCGTTATTTTTACAACACTCTTTTGCAGTGATTTAAAATCGTGTTTTAAAGTAAAGATTAAAATAAAAGGCCCCAGATGTCAGCCTTGTGGGACACCATATTTTGCAAAGAAACATTTTTAAATTGAAAAAGAGATTAGATCCGATTGTTTGGGTCTATATGATATGATTCCATCCATGAGGAATTTTATAATGCGTCTTGTAAAAATTAATGGCTACAATACTTTTTTGACTAAATTAAGAGTGGAATGGTTTTACTGTTTTGTAAAAAATAATAGGGACGAAACCAATATTTATCAAGAGCTTTGAAATGTATAATAATTCGACAACTGACCATAATAGGTTAAGATATCTATTTATGTTAACAGGGATGATAAATGATTTCTTCTCTATTAGTGGAAAAGTTCCGTTAGAAAAAGGTAAGGGCAGGATGTATGACAAGCTGGCTAAACACTTCTTTAAAAAAAAACGTCGAAAAATGATTGTCGACTTTTTCGAAAAGTAAAAAAATTCTTTACATTTTCAACGTTAATCGTGAATTAAAGCTCAGAAGAATTCAATGTTACGTAGCACATTTTTTTAAACACGGAATTTCCAGTCAAAATCAGTATTTTGTAAATATTTTTTCTTTACTTATATAATTCCAATTGTTTTTACTTGAATGACAAGCTTCTAACAAATTTTGAAAAGGCTGACATTCTATGATATGTTGTTTGTTGAGGGCCCTTAAAAGTTTTCAAGTCCCATTCGACTTCTTATACTACCCAATCCGCCACTGATAAATCAACACTTTCATTCAAAGGAAACGACAAAGAACAACACCGTTTAAAGTGCTTAACAGATTCTCAAGAAAAACATCAAAAGCTTAAGAAAATCCCTTCCTTAAAAAAAAAAAACTAGCATACTAGAAGATACTCACATTGACAAATAAAAAAACAAACTCCACAATTTTTTTATGTATAAGAGAATGTCTGTATAATTGCAAATATCAACCTTAAACAACCGATCGAATCGAAATCGTTCAACAGGAATAAACGACATCAAAACAAAAACTTCAAAAAAAGCAACAAAAATTGTATCTCATGAAGAAAAACCTGCAAAAGATACACGACAAACAGCAGCGGCGCGGCTCGACTCGGCGGCGCGGCGGCGAACAGAGTGTCACACACAAGAAGCATGCTGCAGCCGCCACTGCTGCCACCACCGCCGCCACACCACCGCTTATCAGCAATTCGCAGAGTTTCGTTTTCGTCTATATGGAAAATGCGCAAAGAAAAATAAAATAAAACAAAACAATAAACAGAAAAACGAAGAAGAAAAAGCAGACAAAAAACAACAACCATCAAGTCGGGCTTGATGACTTAAAACTACTTAAGGTGGTGGAGCGATCCGCACTGCGGTCTTAGTGGTAGTAAAGTTAAGTTAAAAGCATCTAGCGAGATACATAGTATGTAGATGCGGGTCCATTCGCACGAGAGCTTTTCACATTACACTGCGATAACTTTAGATCAACAGACATACTTCGCGCTCTGCACATGCGCGCCGCGCTCCTTTTTGAGTTTTTATTTTTTTTTTCAATTTTCGAATTTGAATTCGAATTTTTGAAATACGGAAATTCGTCGTCATCCGTCGCTGCTAAAAGCAGTTCCTGTCAAAAAATCATTTTTAAGGATTCCAAGGATAATACATGATTCGTGTCTTTCAGTGTGATTTTTTGATTTTTTCAAATTTCAATATTTCGATCTTCTAAATCGCTCGTGTAAATGTTATCCTGTTTTGGGAAGTTTCGAATTCGAAGTGAAAAATTGTGCAATTCAAATGAAAAAAAGAAAGATAATTAAAAATTTTAAATAAATATAAAAATAAGTGAATGTGAAAATAATAAATAAATAAATGTTGCTGACCACTATGACAATTAAATAAATAAACAAGCATTTTTTTACAAAACCAAAGGATATCATCTATAATTTATCTACTACTTCAGGAATTCGTCAAGTTTAGAGAAAAGAAAAGGAATGCCTGTTGAGAACACAAGAATACAAATTATTCATCTACAAAAACAGTTTTGATGTGAGTTATTTTATTTCAATTAAGATATGTATTTTAATTAACTACTTTATTTTGAATTATATTATTTCGTCCTTAATTTTTTTAAATTTAGTTTTTATGAAGTTCCTAAAAAAATATTTGAAGTCCTTATTCGAGGAGATTTTATTTTTGAGAATCTGTATTTTTTTTATTTTCTCATTTAACAAAAATTCATATTAATTAAATAGCCCTACTTTGTAGTCAAAAAAACGTTTTCTTTTTGATTATGGACAAAAAAAAGGATGCACTGTATTTTGCATAATATTCTTTCATGTTTTTAAAGGACGATTTATATAAGTTTTTAAAATGTACAATTCTTTGAATGAATACAGTTTTGTTTTTATCTTCGATTGTAAGTTATTTTATTCGGACTGATTTGTCGAATTTTTAAATGGCCAATTACACAAAAATCTTGATATTTCAAAGTCATTAGAAACAAGATTCAGATTTCTAGCGAGATTTCAGGGTGTGTCTGGTCTCAAATAACTCACAAATAAATAAGAAAAAAATACAAACAATTATTTTATTAGCTTCAGAATAATTTTTTACTTCCAAAAGTGACTGTTTTTATATTTAGTAAAATTTTTATATTTTTTTGAATTAATTTAACTTTAGAAAAAAATAATAGAAATTATAAAAAAAATGCTCTTCAACTCAAATAACTTAAGAACAAGTAAATTAATTATTTACAAAATATTATTTTTAGTAATTTGTAAAATTGGGATAGATTACACTTTTAAAAAAATTGACAATAAACTCAAATTCTTCTTTAAAAAAAAAATTGTTTTGATTGACTTGCGATTATTTTGTTGTACACATTAAAAAATGTTTATAGTAATTGGTAAAATCAAAAATAAACAAAATGCGGTTTTTTTTTTACAAAAAATTAAGAACTTAAAAAAAAATTAATAATTTGTTGTTTTTTTTTTTAAATTAAACTTGAACATTTGATGCAATTTTTTGGAATGATTTTTTTATTCTAAAAATTAGTCGAACAACCCTCAATTTTTTATTAATACTGCAACATCCTACCACCTTTTTAAATTATCTTTGATTAAAATATTTTTTTTTTATTTTGGAATAACTTGAAAAAAAAATCAACATTGTTTGTGGTAAGATTTCCATTTTATAAATAAAGATTGAAACTTTCTGTCGGGGTTTTGGGAATTTTATAAAAAAAATGTTTTTCAAATATTTAAAATATTCTCCTGAATTAATAGACCAATGGAAGATTTAACGAGAACTATTTTTAAACGTATGTATCCTTTTTCCAAAAGCATCTTAAGCAAATAAGTAACGTTTACTTTAATTTTTCATAAATTATTTTATTTTTTTTTGTCTGCATCTTTTCAATATTCCATCCTCCAAAATTGTATCTTTTTTTTTGTTTTATTGTTTATCTGTCAGCTGTCATCTTCTACGCCTAATTTAATAAATTTATAATCATTATCATAAAGTTCAAATTTCGATTGATAGAGAGATGAACAAAATTATGCAATATAAATACTAAAAGAAGATACCATACATACATACACACAAATGTATATGAAGCGTCAATAATTAAAAAATTGATTTGCATAAAATTTGCACAAATTTTAAGTTATTTTTTTTTTCTGTATAGCTTTTCATTGACATTGACACCGTCAAAAGAGTGAAACTAAATTTGAGTCAAAATTCTTGCAATATTGTAAAGCGATGTATATGTATCTAGCTAAATTGTATAAATTAATAAATAAATAAATATATTTGTTTGTATATTAATTGTGGCAGTTCGGTCATTCGCTCTTGTGAAACTCCAAAAATGACTATTTTTGTAAAATATTTATTGAAGGTTAATCGATCATTCGACGACGCGACAACGATGATGATGATAATGATAATGATGATGATGCGAAGCGATACAATTATTTTGGAATTATTTGTTTATTTTTAGCAAAAATAACTGTGATTGTAGTATACGATGTTGTTTTTCTTTTTTTTTTGTTTCCGGCAACGACAACGATCTTTTGTAATGATCCGAATTGATCTCGATCTTGTTTTAACTTGAAGGATAAAAGTGGAGTTAATTTTTTCTTCTCGTATTTTGTGGTTATTTTTATCCTGGAAATTGTTAATTCGAATAACAAGAAAACAAAGCAGATTCAGCTAAAACAATATTTTTAATTTATTCTATCTGTTGAGGATCTAGCAGATGATCGAATTTATCATTCGAATCTTTCTAATCCGTATAATTTTTATTTTATTTAAATTAATGATTCATTTTGTGCGAATTCTGTTTTGTTTTATTAGTTCTTTTTTGTTGTTGTCTATATGAATGTTTATTTCAAACAATTCGGAATCTTAATAAATAAATAAAATATGTCAGCTTGACTTTAAATTGAGTCATAACACACTCGTATATACGCGTGGGTATAATGACCTTGTCCTCAATACTATCAACAGCTGGGTTTTGATTTGATATAGGGAAAAAACAAATTTAATCAAAACCAGATTAGGTGATTGATCGATATGAGAAAGCGAGATTTTGCATGAATAAGTTATGAATTTTATATTTATAGTAAATATTCATTGAACAATATTGATTATATTTTTGTTTTGAGGCTGGAAGACGGGTTGGAAATTGTATTTTCTCAAGGATCCCCAAAATAGGGTTTTTTTTCAAATGGATTACAAGTTACATATTGCTGATCCAGATCTTTTAAAAGTTGCCTATAGACGAAATTGTTTAAAAATAGGTACTTGCTTAGTACTTTGTCTATTTTATGCATTTTCTGATAAAAAAAATGTTAAAAAATTAATTAGACTGTAATTTTAAGAGAAAGACTTCAAAAATATTAAAAACCAATAAAAAACATAAATGAATTTGTTCTAAGGTACTTCAAAGAAAATATCACATTTGAATCTTAATTTACCACACTTTGTTAAGTTAAAGAACAAATAACATACCTTCTTAAGTCCACCATTTTACATAAATATCATTTTTAAATATTTGTTTTGACAAAAACATAATAATTCAACTATACACACAAACCTAAGTGTATATTTTTTTATTTGATATCAAAACATTCAACAAGAATTTGATTCTTGTATTTGGCAACGACGAGCAGAATTGATGTCAAATGAACCATTTGTGCCAGTCAACTATACAAAAACTGGTTTATATCATAAAATATTATATTAAACTTCTTATAAAACATTCACTGCACGAATCTTCATGATACGACTTTATTTGAATTCTAATTCTATAAGATTCAGAATCAATGATGTCTATTGGGGGACTTTTCCATTAAAAACTTCTTCAGCAAAAAAAAAAAAAACAATTTGATGTGAAAGATTAAACAATCAAATCAGACTTAAAATTACCATCTTCGTAAATTGTATAATCTCAAAACTTCATGAAGGTATGTTATAACTGTGTTCAAGAATCTATAAGTTACTGCTAAGTGATGGTTGTGCAGAAAATAAATTGCATGGTTGTGCTAAAAATGTCAACAATTTCTTATCTCGAATTCTTAAAACTGATAATAATCTCAAAAAATATTCCATGATTCAACTAATTGTTGAATCAATTATAAAATCAACGGAGTAATCCTTTTTACCACGCTGAATTCCCAACTACAATATTAAACCAGTTTCATTGAACATTCAATATTTTTCCATTCATTCTTAATCTATATCTCGCAACTTAATTGTTTCTCATTTCTTTTTTTTTCCATATTACCATTTAAAAGTTATTGTCTATAAGAAATGGTTGACTTTTTTTGACTGCTTCTAGGTAAATCCCAAAAATATGATCTTATGAAATGTGATTTGTATTGGCCATCAAAGTCACACCAACTTTGTATGTCTTAATAAAATTTTCCATATAGACAACATTTCACAACATCAGCAACAAACCCAACCCCAAATAAAATGAAACAAAGGACCTATTTATAATTCCACATGACATAAAACTTACAACCAAAATATAAATACAAAATGACGTTCCGCAACATTTATGCTTCCCATAAAATGTAACAAACGAACACAACCAACCTAAATAACGTGTGCAGGCATCATGAACAAAAGAGCAATTTGTAAGATATTTTATTTCGACACCTTAACACCAAATTGTCTCAATAATGCGGACAAACAGAATGAATATAATTACCATCCAAATGACTGCCGCTGCAATATGCCAAACAGCTGAAACATAAAATTAAATAAAAAAAGATCGTCCGTTGATCAGCTCAGCTCAGCTCAGCTCAGCCAGCGAGAGATTGAGTTATTAAAATGAATGTTCTATTGAACATTGATTCATTGAAATCGAGATTCCATTGCATCTACAGCAAAACGAGACAAAAGCGCAATTATTTAACAAAAGATAACAAAGTTATAACAATAAATTACAAAATTGTTACTTTGGAAAAAGCATTGGCCTCTGTGCAATGTAAGTAATGCTCCTTAATTAACAACCGTCTGCACGAGGTTTTCCATTCAATAACAAAAAAAAAAAAAATAAAGAAAACATTATGATTAACACTCGGAATGAAAGACCTTGCGAAAATCTTTGGCTTTTCACGCAAATATGCAATTTACAAAAATATCGAGACGGTCACATTGCATCGCATCAGCGAGTGACGGCGGTGTTGATCGAATTGTTGGGATGCAGGTTCAAAATACAATTATTGGAGCGGCGGCATTTCTTATATAATAAAAAAAAATGAAAATGCAAGTTAGAAATAGCAAATAATCAAAGCTGCATGAAAACTTTTCTTCACTTTATAGATATTGGTAATTTTGTGTGTTGGAAAAATCAAAGAGTCGACTTCAAAGCAGTACAGCACCACCACCGTGCTAACATAGAGAGCTATACTCGTAAATGGATGAATGCACGCGCATCGTTAAGTGCACGTAAGTGGAAAAATACTTATTGTCAAAATGTAGGCAGAGCATACAAGAGAGTAAAGAAATTGCAATCGAAAGAAATTGCATCATTTGACACAGTTAGGCAGTTACAATTAAATATAAAAATCTCGAACAACAATATTTCCGTCTTAGCAACAGAGAAGAAAACGAAAAAAAAAAAATAAGTTCGTACCTCAGCTCTTTTGTTTGATGCGATGCGATGACAAATTTTTCCGAGTGGATAATCTGATAAAATTATGTCTACAAATTGGTCTGACAAGTTTCGTTTGCTTAATATATAAATGGTAAATGTGTACGTCTTTATCAGGGCTAGTAATCTCTTTGGCCTAAAATTTTATGGAAACAAAAACAAAAATAATTATAGAATATTAAGCCATGAAGACAAACAAGTTCAACGTGTATGTTGGAGTAATATAATTACCCTTTCGCACTTTAAATATTTAAAAAAACAAACAAACAACTTGCAATCTTTAAACTTTTATAATATTCTCTACTTACGGAAGAAGAGATAAAAATTATTAACAATTTTGTAATTACATATTTAATAATATTTTTTTTTTCCTTATTCAAATTAAACTGAATGAAAGATATGTATGATAATTTATACTTCGAATTTAAGATAATTTTAGATTTACATATAAATTGATTTAATCATAGATATTTGTTGGAAATTAATAAGTCTCAATGACAGGTATCCATTTAAAGTGTTACAAATTGATTGTGGTTTATAATGAAACAATATTGATCCAATTAGGTATAAGTATGCTACTGTAGGATAAGATCTACATATCTCTGTATAATTATTATTTTTATATCAAAGTTCAAAACAGTAAACGAACAAACAAAACAAATTATTATTTGTCACAATGAAACCGTAAAATATTTATAGGCACTCGTCGTGTCGTCGTAGACAATGAATTAAACTGAGAAAGTATTTTTATAACAATTAAACTTTAACCCAAGTAGTGGGTGACATTGAATATGCCTGCAGACAGATGTCGTGTCGGGGAAAAAATAAAAACTTTCGATTTCATTGTCAAGCATCGAGGTGTAGAAATTCCATAAACATAAACAAAGACGGTCTTTTTTAGACAAAAAGATATCGATGGTAAATATTGCCTCAGGCTTTACGATCTTATATGAGATTTAGAGGTGCTCCAATCAAGAAGTAGAAACTTGAAAAGGTTTGAAAAACAAACTTAAAAACTTTAATTGATTATGAATTTTGTTTTAAAAAGCGCTTATGATTTTAAAAAGTCATTTGAAAGTAAGACTCATCAAAAAAGTTCCTCCAAAGTGGCAAAACTTTATTAGTAATTCGCAAATTTGCAAATTCGCAAACTTAAAACTAAGATGATTATGTCTTGAATAAAATATTATGATTTTAATCCCGATTAAGACCACTAACCGATTTTTTGAGAAATAATAATAATTATTAAATTGAAAACATATCTTAATTAAATAAATAAGCTTTACATTTATTTTATTTTATTATTTTATTTTATTTTTCCAAGGGAGCCATGAACTCTGATCATTTTTATTTTTTAATTTTTTGCTAATTCAATTATTTATTTAAATATGACATGAAAGTCTATTTTTTTTGTACTACAAACAAAGAAAAAGTTAAACAGTTTTAATCCATCTTTAATCTGGCTATAAACTTAGGATTAATAAATTAACAGTGAGATTCTTAATTCTATTTACTTTAACATTTCTACCACGGCGGCGTAGTTACTTTCATCGGATATAATTTTAAAAATTGTCAATTTATATGCCAGACTTTTATAACGTTATTATTTTGATTATTTTATTTGAAACGCAGATTAGTACTTTAAACACTAATTGGCATGTGTTTTTTTGTTTTGTTCTAGACCATAATTAAAACATTAGAAATGGTAATTTTTAAAGTATTAGTTGCCGTAAAATATTATACTAAGAGTCAAATTAAAGAAGCTTAAGCGAAATAACAAACGGAAACAATAAAAACATTAATTTTAATGTTTTTGTTTTTAAAAACATAAAACTTCTTCAAAACATATTTTAATAATCATGATGACTTTCAGTTTGAAAAAGAAAATCGGATTTCTTCGCAGGATAAATAAATAAAATTGTTTGTCTTTCAAATTTTTTTCAAAAGTCATAACTGTGACAAATATATCAGGTAGAATTTGAAATGAGTTTTATTTTCTGTAAACAACGTTTTCAAACAAATGGGATATAATGATACCACCAGTCCAAAGGCATCAGAAAACAACGACTTTTTCGGAATTTTTTGGACGCTCTTGGATCTTATCTCGGTTGGTATCGTCTCAATTTCAAATCATAGTTGAAGATGATTTTTGATTTTTCACGGAGAAGTTTTCCTGAACAGAACAATCACTTAGATGTATAACTGCATCCATCTTTGATTCGTTAAAATAGATGACAGCTAATTTGACAGATGAAGCTAAAAAGATATAGCCACTATCAACTGTCAAAGTATAAAGGTCCCTTCTGAAGACTCATCAGACTTTCATTATTTTGCCTCGACAAAAATTTTGTTGTTCAATTTTCAACATCTTAATTTTTTGGATTTAATTTCATTAGTTTTTTGATCAGTTGATCAACGTTCTTCGATCTAATTTTCTCGAAGTTTTAACGTGACATATTTGAAGACTATATCGATTTAGTTTAATGTGTATTTAATTGTTTTTACAATACAATATATCGTGTCATGAACCAGGAATTATTTACCTTGAAGTTAAGTGCTTTACCCTACGTAGTACGTACTTAGCCGTTTAAAAAACAAACAACTTTCTTTGAAATGAATATTAAATTTACTTTGGAATATAATCCCAATTAAAATATTATTTGTTGAATATAATTTGCGGAACAATAACAAGGAAGTTAGGAAAGATTAATCTTAGCAGTTCAAGATACCTAAACCCATATGCAGTTAGTTACAATGATATTCCAAAAAAAAAAAAAAACAACAACTAATTAAAAAAATCGATAATTTATAGCTTTTGCATTCAAATACCAACTGACAATTATTGCAACCTCGTTCATAAACATTTAATACCAGATTCTTATGCAGACAAATCAAATTGGTTATAATTATTATTGTTGGGTTAAATAAAACCCCCATAAATTTGGTAAGTAAAATTACATAATTTTTCGAATGTGATGAATAATAATTTAAATATCAATTCGGATTTTTTTTTTGCAAATTAAACATCTTCACGAAAATGTCTCCTCTCTGACTACCTGCATCGATAAGTAGGAATAACAGCTGACCTTCGATTTTATCTCAAGCCATTCATCCTCTACATTAGCCAGTCGAATGCATCCATCAAAACTCTTTGAAATGCACACCCGAGTTTGGTTGGTTGGTTGCTGTTGCTCCATTAAAATCTCCCGTCTGGTGTTTATTTCTCCTGAACTGGTATTCAAACAAAACACATCCCAAGTCGCCATCGCCAGTGGGTAAGGTACGAGTATCTTTATCTTTGAATATACAGGTGCACATATCTACATAACTAACCTAACCCAACCAAACCAAGTCGATATATATATATATAGAAACACTTCAAAAATTGTTCACCTACCAACCTACTTATCGTGACCGACTCTGGCTCGGTCTTGCCTTTCCTGATCTCAAGACATACACACAGAAACTCGTAGTGATGAATATTACTCCGTCTGCATCGAAAAAGTTGTAACAATTATCGTGCAGCGTGGTATAAATAAATCCACAAAAAAGATATAAATATCCCAGCCGTCAAACAGTCAAAACCAAGTATTTGAAATTAAATTAATTTTTTTGGCGACCCGACGAAATTATACTCTGTACATATTTGTAGAAAAAAAAACAGAAATTTGAGCTAAAACTGAAGCGACATGACACGAAACGTCACTTTCAAGTTTAAAATTGACATTTGGAAGAAAATATTTGGAATTTTGGATTACAAATTAAGCTTTCCCTTATTTACGTCAAAAATTATTAGATCCAAACCACCACGACTCCAAGTTACACGAGACCAAGATTGATACCGTTACTAGACTGACATTTTATGATTTTGTTTGAACTGAGAGGTGTTAAATATGTCAAATTTAACAGGAGGAAATGTATACATATGTAAATTAGTTCCAGCAATGGAATTTTTTCTAGAACTGTTTTTAGTTTCTGCTACATTTCCCGGAGTCAAAGTTAAAATTACCGAAAATCTTCCAATGTTGGAAGTCCCATTTGCAAATTCCAAATACTAGGTTTGCACTGTTTTGAAGACGAAGAAAACTCGCTTACCCAGAGACGTTAATGCGGCGACTAACTACTCCGGGCCAATGGTCTCTTGGTGAAATGGAGATAAAAAGAAAGCAAATCTCATGGATTTCGAGACACACTCGTCTCGTCCATACGTCACGGGTATAAACTGGGTGGCAAGAGGGTATTCCCGCCGCCGCCACCGTGCCACCACCTTAGTAACATCTGGCCACATGGAACGATGGAACAGTCCGAGTTTGAATTATTACAAATCTTTTTCTCTCACATTTTTATTCGTTCGTATATAAAAGTATCTGCTCGTAAATGTGAATGTACCTATCGGATAGCTGGTAAATATTTTTGACTTGCATTTTCGAATCGAATTGCATAATAGCGGGAGAGTATACGACAAACGTGTTTAATAAGCTTTTTAGAGGGGCTGCAATGCCGATGTACGAGTATGTACAAAATGTGCATCCATTCAGCCGCACTAATGTTTTTTGCAGTAGATTATTATTATTAAATAATATTTAGTTATTAATATTTATGATTAAACTCGCACTTATATATCACTGTACAACATTTCTGAAGTCTGAAAAAACGCAATACTTTTAATTTTTGTATTATAGATTAGAGCAGGTGATAAATTTGATAGTGGTTAGGTCGAAGAATGTTGTGATTAATGATGACCCGTGTTTTTGTAGAGCGGGGATTTTTCTGTTAAGTTTTGAATTTGAATGAAATTTGATCGTTGTCTTGATTGCATTTTGTCAAAGGTGAGCTAAGAGATAAAAAGTGCAGGTGTGAGCGGAAAAAATAGGAAAATATTATAAATTCATTACATATGGACCTGTATCTTAAGGATTTATATAGAATAACTAGTATCTGTTTCTTGTTATTCGTATAAATGTAATTGATAAACTATGCCACAATGATTTATGGCTGGTAGTTTAAACTAAAATGGCGGGAGAGAAGTTTTTTGGCGACAAATTTTGTGTCCAATCGAGTATTGAAATATTATAAAAATAAAAACCCCCGTTTGATCTACGGTGAGATAAATTGTTGCATAAGTGGAATAAAATATACTCGCTCAAGTATTTGAAAATAAAATTGAATGTTATAATAAAGTGGAAATGTTTTTAGATCTACCTCAATTTCATAGCAAACGCGCAGAAAAAACTTGAATTTTAGAATAAATGACACTTATAAGTTGACCTAGATAATATATTCTTAAAATGATTAATGAAACATAAACTTTTAAAGAAAATTAGAATTTGATAAAGTTGAAAAAATTAAACGCTTTTTGATCGAAATAAGAGAAATTTTATAGATTCTGAGTGAAATTCGGAACGGCAGATTTAAAAACGTTTCAAAAAAACAAATCATTTTTAACTTTCCATAAGGAGTTATTTTAAATTTCCTTTGGCTCCAGAAACGAACGAATTTAGAGTTTTAATTTGATATTTAGGAAAAAATTAAAACGAGCATACAATTTAGACGCAAGGGAGAAATAATTATTGGAAGTACTTTCAAAATATGACATAAAATTAGTCCATTGTTTTGTCGTTAAGAAATTTGTCGAAATAAGTATGTTTTCATGAGTTTAAAATCATGTGTTGTTAAGGATTTTTTAAAATTAAAAATTTTACAAAATTGTTTCAATAAAATCCACACATAGCCACTTCAAATCATTTTTTTTTTAATGTAAGGGTTTACTAAAAGTTGTTCATTCGGTCACTTTCAAGTCGATATTTAAGAATAAATTGGTTGAACCGATTTTGTTAAGGGATCAACCTGTAAAAGAAAAATAACGTTCTTGGAAAATGTACTAAGGAAAAGCTTATCAATTAAAACTGACTTTTAACATTAATTTTTAAATTCATGAATTTTTTTTAATTTTCAAAAAGTCTTTAGAAATTTCGACTTTTCAACTTCCTGTGCTTGTAAGGGTTTATTGCTTCTTTATTAACTTCATTTAACATAATATTGCTTCTGCAGACTTACATTATATTACCTATTTGAGTACCCTTAAACTAATCTTGCTAAATTTAGAACACGATTCGGAATAGCAAATTAAAAATCCTTTTTTATTCTTCTATTTTCATAAAAATAATAAAATCATTTTATTTGAATGAAATTGATACCAGACACCCCACCGGTCATGTACACGAGTGTGATTATTCTATGCAAATCATCAATTTATCCACTTTTTTTGTTTTATTTTTATATATACTTAAATGTAAATACATATATTTCAAAGCGCACACCCGATTTAGTACTTAAATTAAATGATAAAATCGTTTAATCGTTTCTTTTATTCATTTTATATTTAAATCACGATTTTTCGAAACAAAATTATAAATTTGTTGAAGAGTGACGATTTATGGAAATTTAAACAAATAAAATGAAAGACAAAATTATCTGCCAGACGACAATACTTCAATTATTTTATTTACGTTGAATTCAATATCTAAAATCAATGAATTTTTGAGGTGGCAGTGTTATTGTATAAAATAATTTCTAAATTTCCAATTAACTGACTTAAAAAAGATTTCTTATCCCTGACAAAACCCAAATGCATTGATATTGCTCAAAAATGAAAAAAAAAAAAAAAAAGAAACCCACCATTAACTTAGTTCAAGAATAGCAATTTAATTGAAGAAGCAACAGAGCATAGTCAATTTAATTACCTCTAAGCACATGGTAGTTGTTTATACAAATATGGTGTTGTAAGAATGTAACATTAAAGTTGTTCCATAATATCTACCAAGTTATAAATAATCCGATTTCTAATTTCAAGTTCATTATTGTTACAAAAGACTTGACTTCAGAACCCTATTAGCCAATGAACCATCTGTTACTGGAAACTTCTTTAGTAAAATTAAAAAAAAAAACAAAAAGTAATTCCTTTTTAATTAATTATTACTTTGTTTTAATTAATTCCGCGAATCAATATTTAAAGTTCCAAAAATATGACAGTAACAGAAATCATCTACTGAAAAAATCTACATTAATGGCTGAAAGCACTCTGCTTTTATTATTAAAAGTGTTTTTAAGTCTTATCAGTTGAAAACAGAAAAACTTATTAAAATTACATGTGTAATAATAATTGGCAATATCAATAAATATTAAATTCACATTTATTCAATATTTTCTTTCGATAATTATATTATTATGAATCATTCGGATTCATTAACAACACTGTGAGTACTTGCCTCGTACTCTTATTTACTTAACTTAAAATTCTTTCGCCATCGAATTCTTTTCGTCAGAACGCACTTTGCTCCTACCTTGGAGGCCTCGTCTCACCGCCCGCCGCTCCGCACCGCCTCCCACCAACTTTATTGATGGGCTGGAGATCGTGGATTCGCGTGGCGGGTTGTTCGTTGCTTGTGGGCTTATTGCAATCACCAACATGCCATGACTACGTTGAGGAAGTGAATTTCAAAATTAAGCGTTCCAATGACTTGATTTTTTCCGAAACTGATTTTAACAAATTGATAAGAATTAATTTTAAGTGAAAATAAAGTGTATGATGGGTTGGGTATCATCCTGCATTAACCTTGGGAACCTTGAACGAAAATTACGAATACTCACTTAAGTTATCAGCATATGATGAAGTAATGATTCCACAATTTGATTATGGAACTTTGCAGGAGCTTCCTTGAACTTTTGGGGATGAAACATCAAAAAACATCAAAATTAAAAAAAAACATTGCTTTTAGTGAGTGTGTATAAGTAGTTAAACTTAAAATTAAAATCTCTCTCAAGATTAACCTTCAATTATTTTCAAAATCATCAGTAGAAACAAAACAAGTTAATCGGATGCAACCATTTTGAGAACTGTAACAAACAGAAAGAATATCAATTTACTCGTAATTAAATGACAAAATGAGCGATTTAACGAGTAAATTGTTTTACTTCCGTTGGAATCATCTATCTGGTGACTTAAATTAAATTACTCGTACCTTTGTTTTCGTAGATATAATTTAAGTTCCTGGTTTTGTTAGATTTTTCATAATTATATGTTTACAAGTTCAATTTTAATAAACTATTGAAAGTTGATTTGATTGAAAGATCGTATTAAGCTTCATTTTTAAAAACCGTAAAAATAACTGCTGTAAGTTACAGCGGTGACCTTCTTTAGTTTGCCTGAACAAAGCCAATTCATTGTGAAGTTGGCTACATTTTCTAAAATGACTGATGATGTTTGAATGCTTTCAATAGTGAAACAAATCTCTGTCTCTGTCTCTGTCTCTGTTTCTTTTTCTTATGCTATTGTGTTCCCTTTTTTAAATAAACTAATGGGAATCTGAAAATCTGATGAAATTAAATTTGTTTATTAACATCGTCCAGAGAAAGAAATTAGCAATAGACCTGGATAAATATTTGATAAAAAACGCAAACAATGTAACGCTATTTTACTTCTTTAGAAAAACAACAAAAAGAATTATTTCTGAAAATGATAGCAACACACAGCCTGCAGGAGAATCTTACTATTTATAACTCAAGAACGGCTGAACCGATTTGGCTGAAATTTGGCACAGAGACATTTGATAGTCTGGAGTAGTCTTTAGGCTAATTTTTATCCCGGTTAAGTGTATTTTATAAGAATTAAACATTGACCATGTTTTACCCAAAAACTGAAGCAATCTGTGGTTATTGTTTTAGATTTAGGACAACGAAATAGATGGTTCAACAACTAGGACATGATCTTCGGTTATCCTGCCACTCTAACTTACGAAGTACATTGGGCCATCTTTAAACTATGAACAAATTGTATGGAAAATTGAATTAGCAACAAAAATACCTTCCATTTTTATTTTAATGAGAACTATGCTTATATTTTTATTGGCAACATGTGAATCGGTTTTCCCTACCTTATAATCCAAACGAAATTTCAATTATAATTTGTGTTAATGAGAAAAATAAGCTTTTAATACATTGTCTCCCCAATAGAAGAATATCAACTTGAATCTTTATAGGGTTAAAATTAAACATAAATAAAACATGATTGCTTAACTAATGACTTTTTAATCTAAGACTAACAAGTTAACATAGGTGTGAACAATTTTAAGTGAATATCTAAATAACTTTCCATTAAATAAAAGCCCTTGGAAATTTTTATTTAAATACTAAATTGCAAAAAATGTATTTATCTTTAAAAGTTCCACCATTAAAAATATATAAAAGAGTTTTTTTTATCTTTAAAGATAAGGTATTTGTTCTATTTTTGATTTTGATTTTTCTCAAAATAGAACTAAGACGATAGCAATTAAAATCTTGTTTATAGTAAATCAATCAACATTACAATAATGACAAAATAATTATCACTCATTAAATTCAATTTATTGATTCTCTTATTCTGCCAGACAATCTGTCACTTGTACCAGAATAAAAAGTGTCAAATTGACTTAACAATGGAGAAAACTAATTATTGTCAACTAAACTAAATCATCCTTGAAAAACTATTTACTATATTGACTTTCTTTAGGATTTTCCACGAATAAATTATATATCGACTAAAATAACTCTTGTAATGACTTCACAGATAAGTGCAATATTATTTTATGCATTCTTTTTTTTTTTTTGTTGTTGTATTTTGGTCAGAACATCAAGTTAAACGACGATACTCACACCCAATGAGACCTCGCTCGTCAGAATTCAAAATGGGAATTCCCAAGCCACACCGATGTTGGATAAATTTTTTTTAAAAAAAATCTAAAAACAAACAATTTAAGGAAGAAAAACGTGCTAAGATTAAATATCCCGCATGATCATCAAGTAAGGAATAAAAAAAAAATTGTTATAAAAGCGAGATGAGAACGTGAGAGATTTGATGTAAGTGCAGCGGAGGGATCTTACATGAATAGAGTGACCATATGCAAATAATTAATATTTTTTGAAAGTATGTATTTTTAAAAAGCAAATGGAGAATTTGTGTACAAAAATCTGAATTTAAATAAAAGCACTGATTCTTATAAAATTATAAAGATCATGAATAAATGTATATTAAATTTTCGACGAAACAAACATTTAATTATAATAAAACACGATCAGTAGATCAGGTTCACATTTAAGGGGGTGTCCAACTACCCCGACAACTGTCTGTGAGCAGTATCTATTAAAATATCTTATGTTGTTCTGAAAGCAATACTTCTTCAATTTGAATGACAGCTGTCAGGTTGAATAACTAGATTTTTCGTTAAGTTACGTTTATTTGATACCATATTTTGAAAGCACATTTTTTCTTAAAGTTTAAACACAATGAATACATTGTTTCGTAATAATTTGGAATTTGTTGAGTTTTTGTCAAAGCCCGGAAAAAATTGGTCCTTTGAAATGCGTTGAACTCTGTGTTGAAAATCATTGGTCTTTTGATCAAACCAGAACGAGTCTCTATGGACTCTTTTTTGTTTAATTATAAGTCTTGTGAATTTTGACAATTTTCTTACATCAACTTTGACAGACACAAAGCTGTCGATAAAAGTGTTTTGTCAAGTTACGTTGGTCACCTTATAAATCATGATGCACAATTTGTGTACCATCTCGAATGATGCGGTGACCATGTGAAACTGTGTTTACGTATTTATTATTAGTTGTCAAGTGTTGTTGCAACCTACTTACTGAAGATATATAAGAGTTATGTCATCCTGTATTCGGATGGATGACTCGACTTCGGCTGGAAAGACCAGTTCTGCATCTTAAAAGCAAAATATAAAAACAAAATCGAAATAAAAGTGAATGTAATATGTATTTTTCCTTCGAAAGGAGATAATACCAATTTAAAATGAGAATGCAGTCAATAATAAATATACGAGTATAAAGTATCTTGACCTTCAAATTATACTCAGTTGATAGGCGCTTATCCTTTTTTAATGAAAGTGGATGAATCTTTGTCTTTTCAAGGTTGTTTGAATTCTGAATTTTTTAAGTAGATATTTCTTAATGCTTTAAGACCGACGGAAGATTATTTTGTAGAAAGCTTGAAATATGATATTTAGCGTCATATTATGTTCTTTTTCATTTTCAATTATTATTTCCTTTAGTTTTAATTATGGAAAATACTCCTAAGGTGTACGAGACATGAAGTCGACAATATGCCAAAACATTTATTTATTTAGTGTCAATTTATTACAAAATTCCAATAACATTGAAATCTATTGTAAATAAATAAATTAAGAACATTATCTGCGATTTTATATTACAACTATGTAATGTTTAATGGGCTTATTTTACTTTAACTCATGTATAATCATATAAACATACTAATTAAATTAGTAGAATTCCTTGACCATAGTTGGGATTGGTGTGTACTAAACATGTCCATTTCTAACAAGGCCCAAAACTTAACTTTAATAAAATTTTACTTAATAATTATGACAAACTCAAGACAGAACAATATGTATGTATGTACCTATATATATCGATGATAGAACCTGACCATCAAATATTTATGTTTACCTTAAAGCTAGTGCTTAAACTAGTAATTATATTGACATAGAAATACGAGTATTTGCCCGAACCATTTGAACTGTCATGTTTTAAAGTCGCACTTAAACAAATCAAAAATAAAACCTACCTATCAATTGAAAACGATCTTGATTGCTATCAACCTTACCTACATACATTCTGTGGATACGTTATTATAACCGTTAAAATATACATACAACATCTGTGCCTTTGCCCTCAAGATCAATTAAATTGTTTACTATTTAGATTTTCACCTATTAAAATATTTTTTTATTTTTTTTTTAGACATAAAATATGGGATTACAGAAACACTACCTGAGATATGGACGAAGTGCGAGGGACCATATATTCGGGTTGGGTGGAGGTGGAGGTAGTGGAGGAGGTACTGCAAACATGAGAAGCAGACCAACGCCCCTGTCGATGCTTATATCACAAGGAGCCAAAATCAATAATAGTAAGTTAGATTAAAATTTCTTAAAATCGATTGTGATTAAAATGTGCAAAAAATATTAAATGACAGTTGAGTATAAAAATTAAACTTTAAGTTTGACAACAACTGTCAGTTAGTTGGAATTTAAAATGTATCGTTAGATTGCTCATCAAAATGTCATTCTTTATTCAACAACTAAGCTATTATTCTCGGAGACATCATACATCATTTGATCCATTTGACCAGCCCCAAACTGTCAGCTGTCAAATAGATTTTTTTTTAAGTTGTCAAGATTTTACTTGGTTTTTTAAATATAGAAAAATTTCAGAACCGTCTCGTTATGGGTCTCTTTGAAACTCAGCCAATTTTGGTTCCAATATAAACCAAAAAATGACGTACATGTCAAAACATTGTCATTTTTTTTCAATTGTCCCTTAATTTTTTTCGAATAGTTTAGAATTCTAAGAAGATTGTTTGAGATACAAAATAATTCAACCTGAATTCGATCTTAACGGTACAAGTGATCAATGCATGGGCACTAATTAGATAGCCGATAGCCCACAGACAACTTGGTACACAAGCCAACCACGGCGCGCCCGGTCCGGTCGCTCGGTTGGACAGACGGACGGATGGACGTTTGTGCCAAAAACTGTAGCATATTGTCGCGCCACCACCACCGCCATCCATGGAAGTGTTGTAATGGACAATTCAGACGAAGCGGAGTTCAGTCATTCGCTCGCTATGAAGAGTCCGGTTTTTACCTCAGCTCTTTGATTTTGTCTCAAATATAGAAGTGCAACAGCATCTGGCAGCAGAAAATGCTGGCTACTTGGCGTTTTTTTCTTTTTTGTGTTTGGTCTATCGATCTTGATGATGATGGTGGTGCGGTGGTGGTAGCCGACGACGGCTGTATAGTGGCTCAGGCTATGTACATATTTATATTCACGTGGTTTGAAATCAGTTTGTTTTGATATTTTGCAATGGAACACCATTGAAGCGATATTTGCCGATGTTTACTTGCTGAATTCTGGTGGCTCGATGGATTCCGATGGTAATGGTTTCGGTTTGACTAGCCATGGCATGAAATAAAGTAGCATTTTACTTTAGTCAATGGTTAATCACAGAGTTTTAGTAGAATATCTGTATCTGTAGTATCTAAGTGTCTACATACATATGTACATACTTACATCTATGTACATAGTTAAGGTATGTTAGTATATTTGGCTTCATGGCCATAGAGTGGTGGCTCATTTGTTCAGCTGTGCAAAGCCGTTGTGGGGTGCTGATTTCTTAAATCGAATTCCGATTCGAAGTTGTTTTGGCGGTATGGAAGTTTTTTTGTTGTTGTTGTTGGTTTTTTGATTAACTATTCAAATACTCAATATGCGGGGAATGTCGAAGTAAAATCGATGTGTTTTACAAAGTGACATTTTCTGTCAGAAAATGATTGAGAATTGAGGAATGTTTTAAATCAACTTCCCAACATTTCAAAATGAAGATAGAATTCAGCCGATACTATTTTGTTCTTAGTGTTGTCAATATCAAATTAAAAAAGTTCGACACGTGTTGGCATTTCTTGGGACATCCAAAAATTAATTTCTTTAAGGTGAACAAATTTTCTAAATAAAATAGCATCATTTATTCTTAAAGTGTCTTATAATTAAATCATTTTAATAATTGCCATAAGAGAAAAAAAATCAAGTAATCATTTAATTCACTTGCACTTGCCCATCATCTACTGATCACTTAACCTCATGTTTAACTCAGAGACGATTAAGAGTTAATCGTTTTAGTTCACGTCTGAGGTGAATAATTTAGTTTTTTTCCCCTAATTTAATTTGAATTTATAATTTTAAGAAAATCTTAAGTTCATTAACATTTTAGGAGACTTTTTTTGTTGATAATTTTAGATGCTCTGGCTTTAAAGTTTGAAATCCCTTAAACCTTGTTTAATTAGCAGTTGCAATCACAATTAGCAAAATTTATGTCAAATATGTTATTCAATACTCTTTGTGCCAAGCAGTTTCTTCGAACTTTAAGATTTCTGTCAAATGCAAGGCTAAGACATGACAGTTGTCAATCAGTGACCACGGATGAATACCTGATGGAAGAGTCTTTACACTTCAGATCACATTTTGTCACTAATCCAAAGTTCTTTGAAACTTGAACAACTCTGCACGTTTCCAGTTTTGTAAGGTTTCCAAAAAGGAATATCATAATTGGAGATCATTATAATCACTTAAACTTATTTTCATTCCTGCGGACACCTATTAAGGCATAGTCAGAATTTAAGAAAATAATAACTATCTACTTCTCGGTTTGATATTCAAGAATTTTAATTGGACAGATAGACGTCACTTTTTCCACTGCTGAACCTTCATTCATTGGACATTGATTATGCTCAGCACCACATTTGACTGACAAAAAAAAAATACAAACTACCAAAGCTAATGAGTTTTTCAAGCTGTGATCATATCAAGTTTTTTTTTTATTTTGATTGCAACCTGATCTTAGGTAAATGACAGATTTAAAAACCACCTATCAAGCCACCGCGAAGTGGTGTAACCATTTTCTGTTCAAATTGACAAGAATGATTATTTTATTTGACTTGGTGTTGGCTTTTAAGATTGAGACGAAGAAGCAGAAGATACTTAAGCATCAAACCCTAATGGGAGTCAAGATTGTAATCAAGTGAAGTGAAGATCGTTTTTGCTTCTTTTTTTCCCTAATTAATTTGAGTCTGCGTTTGGTCGAGGTAGAGTGACAACCAAAGCCAAGGCTGACAGTAAATAGTCAAGAGTGTTCCCGGACTTCCTCTTTTGATTTGACAAATAAATAGACACTTAATTACTTACCTCTTCCAATAAAATCGAATAAAAAAGTAAAATTCTTTGGATGCTAGTCATGTGCATCTTTTGAGTAACTCATTGAACATTGATATTGTTAGTTGTCAATATCTTATGCATTATATTACATCTGTCAAAGAAGATGTTTTTGTATTTATGTATTTAAATATGAGACCTTCCAAAGATAAACATTTGTCTATACCGGAATACAATAGCGCAATGTTTCGGATGCGCTGCGCGTCTTGACTGCACACAATGCTAAATGAAATGTGAGAAGTTGATGCATTTAATATGTGCATCACTGCATCACTCTGCAATGCAGCGAGTTATAAATCAATATTCATTTCTTATACCAGATCAAAGTTCAAAGAAGATTTTACACTATAGAGATATCATTTGTCAAAGTATAGAATAAATTAATTTATTTATAATTGCAGATAAACTAGAAGATCAAGCTTTTTATTGATATGTAATGAGAAATTGTTAAATGGTTTCTGGTTAAAGAGCGTGGAAAATTTTATCGAAATTAGTGATGCAGTTTGGTTTTTGTTTTTATCAATAAAACTCTCTCATAAGTCATAATGTATCCGTCAATATTAACATTCGTAAATAAAAATGAATGAACAGTTTCTCAAGCTGTGGTTGATTCTTTTTACAAGACGATAAAAGTCACAATATTGTCTCGGAATCATCTTGGTTACGTCAAGGTCTTATTTCGTGATTCCGGTAAGAGTGATTTTTGAGCTTTGACATGAGATTTGAAAAGGTATGAATGAATGTCATGAAGGATAGCTATTGATTTCAATCTTACCACACTGCAGGTCCTTCAGAAATAACCACTCACATGTCAATGATAAAACAGAGCTTGGGACAGTTGACAAATGTCCAAGGCAGCTGTCAAATTCAAACTGTCACCTGTCAAATAGACTATCTTAGGGTTGGCAACACTTGACTTCACAAATAATGGTAAAAATCCAAATCTTGCGTAAATCAAATGTTAGCCTATAAGTCCCACCCATTTCAATCTGTCACACAGCCCCTCTACCATCCCAATATCAATGTTACATCTTTTTGTACATTATGTACTTCAATTACCATTTTACATTATTTAGACAAATTTTACATTGCATGTGATTTTAACTGATACAATTTATTTAATTATAGTATGACTCCATGTTGTTGTCATGGCGTGGTA
The DNA here is from genome assembly GCA_905146935.1 of Scaeva pyrastri. Lineage (NCBI taxonomy): Eukaryota > Metazoa > Arthropoda > Insecta > Diptera > Syrphidae > Scaeva > Scaeva pyrastri. The sequence continues at coordinate 76,158,502 of LR989929.1, forward strand.
AGCATTTAGGACATGAAGACAGCAAAATCATCTGCGGTCACACAAAAGCCATTGCTGACTTGAAATATAAAAAATACAAAACAAAGCTACTTATGCTTAAAGCTTTAGTCATTGTATCTGATGTAGAATTTACAAAACCATTACAACTAACAAACAATAATAACAAAATAATGAAGAAACCAAAACAACTATATAATATTTAAAATAAAATTATGTAAGAACGACATCTTTTCATGGCTGAACTGGGAAATTGCGAGCTTAAGCTAAAGCTGATTGATCTTTGGCCTAGTCTTTGGTCTTTGTGTAAATTCACTGGAAACTGAACTTTATGGTAGTTAAGTGTATCTTATTCGTCGTACTACTTAACACAATTATAGATATTTATATCTTCTTTTTTTCATTTTGTGTGTGTTGATTTTTGCAGAACGCATGAAGATGCAATTCGAATTGGCAAAGATTTGGTTTTAAGGGTAGGGTATACGAGGCGAATACGCAATGACGGCGACGTGCAAACGAGAATTACAAAGCCAGCTTAACAAGCTCTGTCCCGAACCAAAAAAAATAAAAATTAAAAATACAGATGCTAAATGAAAAGTAAATCCTCGTAGTGCAATCGACGGTGTCGGGTCGGGGTAAGCCCCTCTCTTGTAGAGCTTATGTAATTCTTCTCTAGCATATTTTATTGCCTCGATGACGATCATGATGATAGAGCCGGGTGGACAAAGTGTGGTTCTGTCTTACATTTATATACACACATATGTATGTACATACAATATATCTCAACACACTTATACGTAGCTCACATATAAGGGGTTAGGACTTTGGATCTGGCAGATTTATCATGGCTTAGTGGTTTGGCATCCGAAACGGCTTATAGCCAAATTGATTCCAAACGAACAAGATTTCTTGATGTGCTTAGGAGGGGTTTTTTATATTTGTTTTGTTGTTGTTGTTTTTTTTTAAGGCTGCAATTTTGGCAAAAATTTATGTTTAAATGAGGCTGTGTATAAAATTTAAGACCGACATTTAAGTAGTTGCAGGCTAAAAGAAGTCAAAGACTAAGACTGAGCTGATATGCATGAAATTCAAAGAGAAGGTATTCAAATTGTATTGATATTGAATTGAATACACTTTCAATTAAATTGAAAACCGTTTTAAAGTGTTCAGGTTTCAATGTGAACAGGATTTAATGTTGTTGTTGTTGTTTTAGTATAATGAACGACTTCACAAATTGCATGCGACTTTTCGGTTCAAATTATTTTGTAAGCTTTGTTATTGGTTTTCTGAGTCAATGGTTAGAATTATCGGCTCAATTTAACCAACAGAACGTAAATCTAGGGGTTAATCTTGGGTTTGATCAGGAAACATGTTTAAATCTTGAAATTGGGCAATACAACAAAATAAATTAAAATTTAGGCCAACAGATTATAATTTAAGTATTAAATGTTTCTTAAGTTGTCTTGTCTATGTCTATTACGGAATCTGAATCAAATAGTCTTTGGGGCCTTCTTTTATTTAATTTCCAACTGTATAGTTCACTCGAACAGTATTTTTCCAGACTTATTTCAGAAACGACTTGTTTGATTTTAATAAAATATTATTTTTCTCACTTGTCTGAGGTCATTTCTAGAAAAATACATATTTTCAGAAGTAAAAGTAAAAACAAGAAAATAGGTACATATTTATGTAAGTTGATAAAAATTGACACTGATCTATGAATTTTTTTTTTTGACACATTCTTCGAAAAAAATAACTTCGAATTCGAACGTCAGTTAGTAAACATTAACCGATAAATTTGTATGTACATATGTGGATCAAGTGATAGGTCGGAATAAGAATTGATATTGAAATATAATTTTTTAATTTAATTCAAATGAAATCAATTCGACAGTGTTGCTCTTATTGTGAATGCATCAAAAAGAAATTAAATACGAAACCAAAAATGCACGTCAAAGTGTCTTAAAATGAAACATGCAATTAAAAACTCAATTTGAAAAAACGAAGAACGGAATTCCATGGTAGTTAAGTATTGATTTTTTGTGCATTTAAATTCGTTGGAAATTCTCAAAAGTCAGAATAAAATTTTCCTTTTCAATCCTAGCGCTCTTCATTTTTTGTTTACCTTATCTTGCATTGAAAAAAAAAACTTAGATCCATCGAATTAATTTTTTTGTAATTTAAAAAAAAAACGAAATATGAAACCAAAACAAATTCTCAATTTCCCATAAATGCAATACCTATACACACTTTGTTCGAATATGCGGACGTTTCGTTAATATTTCATTATTATGCTGTCTCAATTATTTTACTCGACTTGAACGTTGTTGAACTTCAATTACAACAACAAAAACAAAAGAATATAAAAAAAAATTAAATAATAATAAAAACTCCGCAATTCTTTAGCGCTTTTTTTCCAATTCAATTTAAAATGATTTTTTCCTTTGCCTATATTTGACAGGTTTCTTAATGCATTTTTTGCACATTCATTCAGTTCAACTCATTTCTATTCGATTAATGACGCGATAAGTCATATTACGAGTATTATGTACTAGAACCAATTATTTTATAGGTAGTCGGACATTTAAGACAATCGAATAACTTTATTTGTTGTACCGTTGTTATAATTTCTTTACAATACGCGCTCACGTACACAAGACTATCTCAAGGATTAATAAATTCTAATAAAGTTATCTATTATTGTGAATTCAAAACAACAACAACAACAACAACAACAACATCAGTGATATGGTGTCCTTAAGTTTTTGTAATTAATCGCATTTCCTGACGCATTATTATAATGAGAATGACTTTAACAATTAAAGAGGAAATAGCTCGGCGGCATTCGTATCTGCGTCGGTTTGCAGTGCCGCGGAAACACAATGTGCAACAAAAACCCTGCGGATGCAAAGTGCATCATTGCCGTTATTGTGAATACATTGAGATGTTTTCGATTGTCCGAAGTTTGGATAATGCAGGTGGGTTGTTATATTTTTATATAGATATCAGCATGTGAAAGTTTTCCAAAAACCCAACAACCGGTCAATTGACCTAGACCGCGATTGTCTTAAAATCAAAATTTAATTAAAAATAAGTCAAAATTCAATCAATTCGGGCACGTGTCATGTCAATGAACATAAAATAAATCAGATGAATGAGTAATCCCCCTTAAAAACGCATGATCATGGTGTCACATAAAAAGAAATGACATTCAAGCATTCAGTGTGTGTGGCCCGTAAGAAGGCTTAAAGTTGCTGCAACTTAATTAATCTACTCGGTGTGTGGTTGTCATTTCCACTAATTTAATTAAATAAAACCAACCAAAAAGTTCATGTTTCCAAGTGTCAAATGAAAATACATAATTTTAAATCGAATGTAAGCCATAATATAGCAACTTGAGTAATGAGCAATGATAAAAATTAAACCTTATGACATTAACTTGACAAGTGATATTTTAAATGGATATACATATAGGATGATGCAGTTCAAGGTTGTGACAGTTGAGAGTTTTTAAATTCAAGTCTTTAGGGAATTGTGACAAGGAGAAATTTGAGGTGTCTCATATATGTATACGAGTATGTACATAAATGCAAACGTGTTAAACTTGAAGGTCTTGACGTAGAAGTGAATTTTTTAAGGATAGTCGATATGTTTACATCTTAATATGTATGATATCATTGGGAAGATGTTTAAATTAAATCATAAATAATAATTATGTTCAGTTTTATTTTTATGAAGGCTTTAATTTTTTTATTATATTTTTTTTTTTATAATGAATATACAAAAAGTAAAAAATAAATCCGTCATAATTATTGTCCAATGAAGTGTGTGTTTTTTATTCTTTATTTTAATTTCTACCTATTTTTGTCATCTTTTGACGATATCAGCAAAAATAATTAAAACACAATTCGATTTAAGGGGGATATTGTTTTTTTTTTGTGATTTTTGTTTGTGTTTACTTTACTTTATAGTTTAAGTTATTTTGCTGCCGTGAAAAAAAAAATAATACAACTTTTTTTCGAAATCGTATTCTGGAAGTTTTTGTTCTTGTGAAATCGTTTTAGACTATAACGCCACTATAAAAAAATTGAAATCTTTAAATCTGAAAATTAACACCATAATTTTGAATTTCAAAATTCTAATTTTTAAAAAATCTGCAAATGATTTTTTATGTAAATTTATTATTCTGTCAAAAAAAATTTTTCATATCATTTATTTTTAATGTCAGATTTATTTTTGACGATTTATCACCGAACTTTCTTGGGAAAAGGAACATTATTGTAAATCATTTTAAGATCTAATCTGGTAACAAGTGTTGGTTTTCAATCATTCTTAGCTTTTCAAATTTTTAACAAATTGTTTACTATTTAATTTCAAAAATGTTTACTTTATTTAATTTATTATATTTTTATTTACAGATAGACTTGCTGTGATAATTATTGGAATAGTTACATTAATATTAGGTATAGTTTTATCAACAATACCATGGTTAGATTATTTTATATTAAAGGTAAGTTTTAATTTATAATTTCTTTAGTCTCTTATTCTTATTTTGATATTCTTAAATTGTTTTTGTTTATTTATTTTTGTTATTTTCCTTTTTTTCAGAATTTACGATTATGGAATGATACATTAAGTTTTCATTACTGGCAACGGCCGGGCGTAGTGCGATTAACAAGAGTTTACATTTATAATGTAACAAATCCAAATGGCTTTTTAAATGGTGAAAAGCCAAGACTTCAAGAAGTCGGACCATTTGTTTACAGGTATGTACAAGTAAATGTTTAATGTCCCCGAAATGTCATCCAAAATTTTAAACATACCGAATATAAAACGAGTGGAACGCGCCAATGAAAAAAAAAAATTGAATAAACGACAGCAAATTTGACAGACGAAACCTAAAAAATACTTCTGTCAAAGTTCAACAGTCCCTTAAAAAGTCTTCCTTTACATAAAATTGTAAGACACAAAAATTCATAAAAAATTATTTTTAAATTGAACTACCTTTAAGACGGACATTATATTTACCTTGAAATCTTCATACCCTGTAATTTCCGACCATTATTGTTTTGCTCAAGTCTTAAGTTTCCTTGGCCATTTTAATTGGTCTCTTAAAACTTAATACATTTTAAACGTTCTTAAGTTTTCAAATTATACCAGTTCTTAATATTTTACATTAAGTATTGGTTCCTTATCCGCTCTCCTTCCCCCCTTACCAAATACAACGCACACAAAAACTATCAATTCTGTTTCTGTCGGTCTAATGTCTAAATCTAACAAATGTCTCCCATTAGTTGACACTTAAATTACCAAAAAAAAACTAGCCCCATAAACACTAAGGAAGCAATTAAATTAAACGCTCCCTCCGTCAAATTTCGTAACATTACGCTTGTATAGCTGACAGCCATTTAGGCGTAGCTTATAAGACTCAACTGAACTAAAAGGTCAAAATCCGATGCTTCGCCTTAATGTACGAGTGTCGCGCATGTGACTATAAACTTCAATGGCTGCGCTGAGGCTGACAGTTGTGCGATGTAAACTTGGGTGCGCATGCGCCTGTGCGAGTCTCTCTTACCTATAAAAATATGACACTTGCTATGTGATCTTCTATACTTAAATCTCTTCATAAAAAAAATGTTAATTAGTTATTTATGTTTTGGCACAAAATGTCTCATACCTGCAACAAAACAACCAAAGGGAAAACATTTATAAGTATATTCATCATTTTTTTATAGTATTCATTTGATCTTGACATTCAACATGCACTCTTGGAGGTTTATGACATATTTGTGAACATAAAATTTAAATTATGTGTCAAATAAAGGCGGTGAAGAAAATATACGCTTTGGAATGCAATGAAACAGCCACATACTGGGCCAGGTTAAAAGTTCAAGTTTTTTTGGTTTATTTTAAAATTATACTTACTTAATTGCAAGGTGATCTTAAGCATTTATGAATTTTGACATTTCTATACACGTATAAAGATCACTTATCAGATTGACGCATGACGTATAGATTTTGATATACAAATCTTAGGTTGACGCCTTAAGTGTTAAGGTTGTTAATCAATTTAAGATATTAACATTTTTTTTTCTTCTCATTTGTATAATCATCAGGGAAGACATGGAAAAGGTTAATGTCAACTTTTATGACAACTTTACAGTGTCATACCAGCATAAGAAAATTTTACAATTTGTTCCTGAACTGAGTATTGATAAAAATACAAGAATTATCACACCAAACATTCCTCTATTGGTAAGTTTTTTCTTTTTATAAACTTATATGTATTTGTTGTTTGTTTTTGACATCTTGATAAATGACAGATGTGTCATCTACAAGTAATTGCATGAATTTTAAATGTTATAATAATTTTTTATTTCAAATAGACGCTTACAAGTTTGAGTCCAAAACTTGGATATTTTCTTTCAAAAACTATTTCGATGGTACTTACAGCTGCTAAGTTTGAACCGTTCATAAGTGTGACAGCTGATCAACTTGTTTTTGGATATGATGATGCGTTAGTTAGTTTGGCGCATAGATTTTATCCGCGACATATGCGTCCAATGGCAAGAATGGGACTTCTCATTGGAGTAAGTTGATATTATTTTTATTTAATGTATGTTAAATTGCGTTAATTAATATGACATTTTGTTACGTAACGTTGCTTGAACTACGCAATCTGAGTAAGTTTTAAATAGTTTAACGTGACGTTACGTAATGTAAAGTTATTAAGGTAAACTTATGTGGCGTCAATTAAGGAAAGTAACGCAATATCAATTGATTGACTATGTCAATAAACACGGTTAATTTTACGTTACGTTACTTGAACTGTATTATCTTTTTCGTTTCGTTTGCGTATGTGTTGTCAAAGCTAACAATTGATTTTATTTGATTTCAGCGCAACGGAACATTAGAAGAAATCTCAACAATCAAAACGGGCCACACAGGAATGGATCAATTTGGATATATTTCTCGCCTCAATGGTCTCGATCATTTACCAACATGGCGGGAAAAGCCTTGCGTAAGCATAGAAGGTTCCGAGGGATCATTTTTTCCACCAAGAGACATAACCAAAGCCGATACCGTTTATATTTATGACAAAGACTTGTGCAGAGTGATTCCTTTGAAATACAGTGAAGGTGTTGAAAAAGATGGTAAGTTTCAAAGAAACCCCAAACCACATTTTTGAAAATCATAACGAGATGATCTTTTTTGAATATAGGAATAAATGCAGACTTATATCGATTGCCAGAAAATGCATACGGAGATTCTGAGAAAAATCCTGAAAATACATGTTTTGATGATGCCGACTATGAACCAGAAAAGGGATTGCAAAATATCAGTCCATGTCAATATGGTGCACCTGTTTACATCTCAAATCCACATTTCTATCAAGCTCATCCAGATTTTCTGGAATCGGTGGAAGGATTGAAACCAAATAAAAGTGAACACGAAACGTACTTTAAAATTCAACCCGTAAGTTTCAGTTTTAGAAGCAGAAACTTTCAGTCACTTTTCCACTTTAAGCTTGTGGATTTTTGACTCTCAAGTTTTGAATTAAATAATTTTTGTAATAATTCGTTGGTTTTTGCAGAAACTCGGTGTGCCGCTTGAAGGTAAAGTACGAATTCAGTTGAACTTGAAGGTGACACGAGCTCCAAACATCCATCCAGTAAGAAACTTCCGAGATTTCATGTTCCCTGTTATGTGGTTGGAAGAGGTGAGTAAAATATTAATAAAAAAAAATTAAAACACATTGTTAAACAAAATTTATTTTATTTTTGAACAGGGAATCTCTGAGTTAACTCCCTCAATCCGACGCTGGATTTATCTGGCCACAGTTTTTGCACCATTCATGATTCCAGTTGCAGCTTATTTCATGATTGTCTCAGGATCACTTGCCATTATATTCATCTTCGTTCGTGCCTATCAGAATTTCGTCTTTGCCCGTGATCCAACATTGGAAATTCTCGAAATGGGCCGTCGTTCGATTCGACGCGGCAGCAGTTTTATATCACAACATCAGCACAAATTAATGCAAACGCATCATCAACGTGATAATTATTCACTACTAAAACAATCACCCAGTGTGGTTGATGAGGAGAAGGAGAAATTACCGTCATAATGATGGTGACAAAGTTACAAAATTAAAAAATAAAATCGATTTTATTTTTAAATAGCTTAATACATAAATATTAAATATATAATTTAAGCTAAAAGAAATAATCAATAATAATGATAAAATGTGATTTAGGCAATGATAATTTATCTTAACAAATTCTGACCATCAATTTTAATTACATAGATAGGTAGACAATAAATTAAAATAAAAATAGAAAAGAAAAATTTAAATTATTTTTCTTAAACTTAAGCCAAAATATTTGTTTTAAGATCGATAACATTCATCCATTAAAATTAACACACACACACAGATAAATACACTCACACGAACACAAACACTCATGGCGCTATTATTATTTTTCCATTCAACAACAACTATAACAACGACAACTTCTACTATTTTTTGTTTAATTTCATTTCATCTTAGTCCGTAAATTGTATTATATTTAATTCATAGTTTTTTATATTTTACTATTTAATTATATTCACTAGTCATCAATGTTAGAGGACGCCCCATTTAAAATAAAATAAAATTTAAAATTAAAAAAAAAAACAATACAAATTTTGCATTTTCCAAAAAGTGCACAAACTGTAGTCGAAGTCATTTTTTGTTGCAGGTTTCATAGGTTGTAAGTTTTTAAATATTAATTAAAATATTTCATCATAAAAAAAATTAATTAAAAATTATCACAACGAATCGATGTGTGTTAAGGTTGTAAGAAATGTTTCTAATTTTTTTATTTTTTTAATAATTTTATATTCTTGACTGTATGATTTGAATCTTTGAACAAACAAAAAAAAATGAAGATAATAATAATTAATTAAAATCTCATTGAAGAGATTTTATTTTTAAGATATTTTTAATAGGAATTATTATGTAATTTTATAAGAATGGAATGAATGAAATGTTTTTATGTGAATAAAAATTAAAAGTTGTGGGAAAATATTTTGAATTTTTTGATTATAAATGAAAGACCAACAGAAATAAGTTGTTTGAAAACTTGATAGGAAAATAGGAAATTTTAGTTTAAACAATTTATGTATCGGTAAAATGACAGTCTTCATACTCTTAATAGTTTCATGCTTCTTTAATCTTTGTCTACAATTTTCAGGCGCTCTTTGAAAGGTTGATCCTGGAATTTTAAGGACATGTTAACTGGAATTTTTATTTTGAAAGCTATACAAAATGTCAGGAGTTCTGAGATGAACTCAGATTCACCCAATTTTCTTCTCATCCAAAAAAAGTCAGAAAACAACTGTGCTGTAGTTAAGGGGCGTGGTATTTTTCCATTTTCTAATTAAATTCGTATCAATTAAAATAAGAACTTCAAATCCATTTTAAAAATCAAAGGAAACCCTAAAAACTTAAGATTCTTTGCTTGTCTTTAAAAATGTAAAACCTTAGGTCATTGTTTCCTTAAACAAACCTTCATTTCCTTCCTAACTCTAAATACCAACGGAAACCCTTTTGTAAATAGAAACACAAAAAAAAAATTTTAAAATCAAAACAACATGCACCTTGTGGTTCTAGGACCGTTTATCTTCCTTCCTTCTTTCTTCAGATGGATACATTAGCAAAATACAATCAAATTCATCCTAAGATACTTTTATTAAACGAATGTAATAAGCCTCTGATTACACATCAAAATTGTATAACGATGAACTTATGGCTAAATAGCCCATCCAACCACCCACTAAAAATACATTAAATTAAATTTACTATACACCTCCTACGAATATACCACTGTATACAGTAGAAATAGGGTATATACAATATTGTTGAAGCAATTAATTAAAACCACATTATTTCAATATTATATTCCGATAAACCTCTCGCACAGCAGCAAGCAACGCCTCGTAAATTAGTTACGTATAAAATATAAATCTCTTTTAACCCCCCCTTTCGAAAATATTTCAATATGCGGGTGGGTGTGCCATCACAACGTCATCATTATAATTATGGTGACCATATACTTAAGACCAGGTATGTTCTTTAAAAAAAGAAGTATTTTATTTAAAAATTTTAAAACTACATTATTGTAACAGTTTTTAGGACTCCTGCGTCGCTACCATTTTGTATTAGAGTATCAATTACATTCATTGGAGTTCCTCAGGGCAGTCACCTAGGGCCTCTTCTTTTGTGTTTGTAAGGAAAGCATTTTGTTCAACTAAATTTTATTTCAAATATCCAAGAAACTGATTTTAAAGCTTTTTCCAAAGTTGACAATGAGACTAAAGGAGGAGTATTGACTGTCAAAATGGAATTTTTTTTTTATTTCTCGGATGGAAAAGTATTATATTATTAATAGGAAATCTTCTAAAAAAAAGAAATTCTACCCGAAAAAATAACTTCTCCCCAGACGAGACAAGAAAACGAGAGCTAGACGAGATTCGGCTATATAACATACATATATAAAAAGACCGGGACCGAAATCCATAAGGACCAACAAGAAACTATAGCAAGAATCTCGTCTCGACTAGTAGCTAGTTATAAATTGGAATGAAGCACTAGGAGGGTCGACTTTAAGTAGACCTAAAGTGTCATACTTCTTTCAAGCTCAGTTGTTCCGTCGCTGGCGTTTTAAAAAATGGTCACCCTATCGCTCCTTCCTAACCTCGTATTTGTTAGCCAAACACTTGTGTAATTTATATTATTTTCATGGGACGACTACGACGATGAAAACAACACCAGCCTCCCTCCCGCTCCTGTCTGAAAAGAACAGAGAAGGTAATACTCAAAGCTAAATGCGTAAAGCTTATGGCTTGTCAAGGATATTATCCGAATGATGATGATGATGACGACGATGTTAGTGGTGTGTGTGTGTGAGTATTCCGAATGATGGTGGTAGTAAATTTTGTCCTTGCAAAGAAAAGTAAACGATGATGGCGCATTCACGATGAACAGCAACGACGACCGACGACGACGACGATGAAAGGCAACGGTACTACGGCACTATGGCAAAAGAGGTCCTTTAAGAGCATTAAATCAGCCGGAAAATCGCAATAAAAAAGTATATATTGGGCGGCATCTGGATGTGACGTATTTTAATCATAAGAAAGAAATAATGATTTTGTGCCCTTTGGCCAAGCCATGCGGATGCGGAGTGTTCCTTTTCCGAATATAATAGTCGTCCTTCATATATAACTACCGAGGATTTTTCTTTACCATTCTTCATTTTTTTTCGTCATATTTCTTTTTTTCTTATTTTTTTTTTCTTCTATTTTTCATTCATGTTCTGTATGGGGTGGTATAAAGGGGACAGGGGGTATAGGTGGGTTATATGACTTTTTGAAATCCTATTCAAATCCACAATGGAACACAACGCCAACAAATTCTTAGGACATTTTAGGCTGCTGACACACCAGGCTATATGAGTTGAGTGCCTCGTATAATATTTTGTTCTTTGTTCCATGTAAATGGGAACGCCTCAAAGGATATATGTACATTTGTACGGCTCAAATTTGTTGAACGAAAAAAAAGAATGATTTACGGCAAATCTACAACTTTGCTGAGACCGTCAAGTGAGATTTACAGGCTTCCTTTGGAGAAGAAGAAGAAGAAAAAATGATTTAAACCAATATTATAAGCAAAATAAAAAAAAATACATACAAAAATATCACAGTGCCAAAATCCTGCTCCGAAATAAAAAGAAGGAAATTAAGGGAAACAAAATGGCTGAACTTCCAACTGTTTTTTTTTTTATTTTATTTTAATTTGTAATAAAATAAATTACCAAATGAGCGAATAAGGATGCATTATCATTCGGTTCAATGGAATTCAGATTCATAGGAAAAAGGATGAAGATGAGTACAAAAAAATTAAGTAAAAAATAATAAAATAAAAATAAAATGGAAGCAAATTGAGATTCAAATTCAATTTCAATTTCTGCTCCTGACATTTAGTTAAATTGAAACCTTTTAAAGCAGTCAGCAATATGGTGGTGTGGTACATAAGTAGGTATTGTATATATATTTTATATAGCAACGCTTGTTCTTTTTTTTACGAAGGAAAACATCTACTTTCGTCGGAGAGATATGAATAATTTATTCCATCCCAAGTGTTTTTCTTTTTCCCGTCGTTTTTTCCTTGGCGAACGTTAGAAAGAAAAGTGCCTGCTGGTTTCTGAGAAAGTATACAATTTTATATAGGTTCCTATAGACTGACTTAAATATTTCTAAGAAATTATTTAGTTAATTTTTAAAACCAAAATTTCCATAGAAATACATAGTTTTAAAATAAGTTCAGTGGATTTTTTTAATGCTATGAAATAGTTATGAAGGTTTCAAAGAATCATTTTAAAAAATATGATAAATATTGTTAAAAAAAAAACTTAGATAGGCATGAACAACTTTGAGCCACTTTTTTTTCAGACAAATAAAATATTAAAGTTCAGAAACAGAAATTTTGAAAAATCACATCAAACCAAAAAAAAAATACAACTTAAAAATTTATAAAACAAAAAGATGCTAGTAATTTGGATGATAAGTCCTTTTTTAATTTGAGTCTAAAAAATAGTTCCTAAATTTTGCAAAGAAATAAATTAAAACAATTGAGAAATTGATAGAACAAACCCACAAATGTCTTTTGATAGTTTTAAAAGTTTAAAGCTCTAAAGTTACACTGGGCGTATACGTAATGTTTTTACTAAATCGAGGCACATTTAATTTTTTCGATTTAAATCGAACATTATAATGGAAGACTACTTTGTTTGATTTTATATATGTAATTGATGGCTGAGTGCACTTAACATTTCACTTATCAAACAGCAACAAAACGATTTCAGTAGAAAATGAACTCAACTAACGAACTTTTTACTTATCCTTGCTAGAATAAGGGAATAGTCATTGACATCTTCACGGAATCAACTGCATATGATTAAATGATGTAATGTCACAAATTACAAATAACTGACACCTTATTATGCTTTCAGAATCATAGCCTGGAACTGCTATAGACATTTACTTTCCTCATTAGAATTATCAAGGCTTCCGATTTTTGTGCTTAGTGTTTGGCTAACTTTTACAACCCAAACTTAAACCCACTTAAACGTATACTTAAAAATAAATAACTCTCGCCTTCGTAACTGGAAAACCTTTTAACGTCTTCAGATGTGAAGTTCATGACCACTCCTTAGTCTTTTTCCCACCTAATTTTGAAGCATTTTTTTTTTCAAACGTCAATTAAGCTTTAATACAAATCGTCAACTATATCGTTGAATTGAACCTCGGTTAAATAATTGCAAACATTTAACATCCCTTTGGCAATAATTAAATAAATCAATCTATCCACATCAAAAAGCCTCCACACCATCACACTCCTTTTCCCCTTCCTTCATAAAACAAATCCAATAAAACCTGTCCATCAAAATTATACTTCGTTTCCATCTACAAATTTAAATTATAAACAGCCATTTTATTAATATTAATCTTAAAATGACATTATGCTAAAATAATACGAATTTAATTCCCCTTTAATTCAACCATCATCATCAGCAGTATATACTCGTTCGTTGGTAGGTATGTAGGTACTTCTTTTCAATTACAGTCCAAATCAATTCAATCTGCTTCGCAATCGCGCAAGATGACGTCTAACTTTTCTTATAATTATTTTATACAGAGGCTTATTCTGATATCCTTTACATTGAATATACCTCCATCAAATTCGGGGGGGGCAGGGTGTATTGGAAACCAATTCAAATTATATTCCAACGCAATACTCTGTATTTGAAAGGCTATAATAACCGTTATTGACGCATTATTATTGCATATTTCTACCTACACAAACGCACAAAAAATAATCCAAAATGCCGTTTTATTCGTATAAGAAAACAAAATCAATCCCCCTCCTTCTTCCTTCGAGAAGAAAAAAAAAAATACAATCATCTCATTCCTTGCACGTAAAACTCCGTTTATGGAATCATAAAAATAAATAATATTGTATCCTAAGCAATTTGCCACCACATTTGGAAATACGAAATATTATACGAATATAACCCACCAATAACGCTTTTCAAAAACATTTACTTTCCCTCCTCTCTCTCTATATCTTGGGTCTTGGGCGCGCCAATTGACGGTATTTACACCCTCGTCATTTCCATTATATACACGTCTAATAGAGCAGCAAGCTGTTTTGTTACATTACATCGCTTTGCCATCGCATCGGTCGTCCTTGTCCATGTCCCCCTCGTCATCGGCAGTGAGTCGATTCGACTCAACTCAACTTGACTCTCGATTCGACCCAAAATACAATAATCTTCCCCTAAATGTTGGTGTTTGAACAAGTGTACACTTATCATTGCAAAAGGTAGCGCAAAATTAATCACCCTATCGGAAAGTGTATTGAATTTTGCAAATGGCGTCGTTACGTCAATCTAAACTGACAGTTGTGAATTAGATAATGTGTACTCCATGGAATCATGGAATAATTATTGTGTCAATATTTTTGACAAGTACCAAAATGAGAGACCTCAAGACGGATCGTTCGGCCGGGAATATGGTGGTTTCAACCACAGATGTCGCTGAGAACAGAAAACTGAATGAGCACAGTTTTTACAAGAAATCTTGCGAGAAGTAAAGGAAATGGAATAAATAACGTACAAATGCGAAGGGAAAAAAAATTCCAAATAAAAATTTTGTTTTTTAATATAGTAAAAAAAAATTATAATGATTCAAAAACAACATTGGATGAATAAATTTGGGCCGCCTTGTACCTCGTATTGACTTGTACAAATATTCTATTCCATTTTAGTTATTCGGCACACAATATGTCTCCCTATATTCACCCGCTCTGAAGAAGTCAAAAACTTATTGTTCCATGGACAAGGACATGGTTTAAATATGCCAGGAGGAAAAATAAACCCAGAGGTATGAAAAAAAAAACAACCAAAGACTAATAACAGCAACAACAACAACAAAGAAAGACGCAAAAATAATCCCATCAAGTAAATAAATAACCTGTGAAGAGGAAGTAAAAGAAAGTTTCTTTCTTTTCTCCCTTGGAATGCAAAAGAAGAAGACGAAAAAAAAAACCACCCAAGATGGAGGCGGCCTTAGGGTGGTATAGAAGGTGGTTGAAGTTGGTGGATCTACGAATATAATCCAATAAAGGGCGTCAGCTTGTTGCCCACTTAGGATATTTTAACGCATTCTGTTTCCGTTGATGGCATAACTTATGAATTATTATTTTATCCTCTTTATATGAAAACATATCTATTAGTATATATGAAGCTCGATGTAGAAAGAAAAACAAATAACTTTCTTTTCATTGCGAAATGTTGATGGATGAAGATGTCATGGGGATGCAAAGAGCAGAAAAAAAAACCGTTATCTACAGATTCTAATAAATTTTGTTGGAAGTTAATTATATAAATCCGAAGAATTTGCTTTTGAGCCTAAATGAGTCAATTTTATAAATTTTATACAGATACATTTTTTATTGATGATTATAATCACTTTAAATGTCAAAAATAACACTTCAAACATGTCTATTATTTTCTGACGTTTGTTTACGTTTGTATTAGCAACAATTGACATTTCAATTTTTCGATTGTTAAAGTCACTCGAGACAATTAATCTAATTCATTTCTTATATTTACAGTTAAGAGTAGAAGAAAACTTCACAAAACTTCTAAACAACCAGTCAAAGACACCATAAGGTCATATTATATTTTATGCAAGTTGTCAAAATTGTTGTAAGAGTAAATTGAAAGTACATACTAATTGCAAAATGGCTACTCAATTGACCGTTGGACTCAATTCTGAATATGGATTAAAACATGACAAGTGAAAATGCTAAAATATGGATTTATGTCCAAATTAAAAACTGTAAAATGTCATTAGAGCATGGCTGTTTAATTCCACAAATAACATACCTACTTACAATATTTCGGATATTATTCTTGATCTCCTCAGCGCTTACCAATAAAACACAAAACCATATTTTTTACATATAAAATATTGGTATAATTTAAAATAAGTCCACTTTAACAAAATACGTTGTTTTTTCTTTCCGTACCTAAAAATAATAGATATAAATACAATTTTTTTTTAAATTACTGTACAAAAATATAATAGTAAAAATATTAATAATACATTCAGTTTTATCATTTTAAGAGTAATAAATTTAATATATAGTATTGCAAAATAAAAAAAAAAATAATAATGAAATAAAAACGTTGGAAGGATTTAAATTCAAAAATGAATTCACACGCAACAACGCCTAACTATCATTGTGAGCGTTTTTGTTTTTTTTTTTAAATAATAATTTATTTTATTAATTTTCTTATGCGAGATTCAAACCAGTACGAGAGAAAAATATTGAGGGGTATTGTTTGGTCATAGATGACAGTGCCATCTATCAGAATTGATGCATCGAATTGTGATAATCCGGTCGATTGTAGCGATGGTGGTTTGGAGTTCGGCTAGAGAATTGAGAAATGGAGTCGTCGCCATTGTTCATGTGGTGTGGTGGAGCAACTAAGAGAATCGGTTGAAGATTCAGAGACTTCCGCGAACCGGCTAAGCTAACCGCATCGGTTATGTAGGCATTGTTGATTTCGCCTTAAAGTTTTAAATTTAAATTAATTAAATTCGGTTGAATTTGCAAGTAAAGTAACGGAAAGTAATAATTTTACCTTTGTAGAGTGAATTTTGATAAAGTGGATCCGGTTGAAGTCGAACGTGACGAGTTGCAAGAATAAACGCTAACGTAGATAGAACAAGGCCATCAATACAACCTGCAAATTAAAATTTAAACCATTAAAAAAAATATGCTTTTATTTATTTTTTGAATTTTAACCAATTATTGCTAACGGATAAGCCCATCGAATTCCGCAGAGTCCCAATTCGAAGCGATTCGCCTCGGGTCCACAGATTTTTCTGAACTCATCTGAGTTCCAACCAAATGGGAAAGCTACACAGCCAACAATCATGCAAATAGCTGTAAATAAAAAACAAAAAAAAAAATGAATCGATCAGAAATAGTATCTATAATAATTAAAAAAAGTTTAAACTTAATCTTGACATTTATTTTTTTACTTGATTTCAACTTTATCAAAATAATCGCACTGTATTACCAGCATTTAGGATTTGTTCATTGACATGATGAAGATGTACATTTCTTTAATTATTTCTGAGCTATCAACTTCACGTAATTTTAGTATTTTGACATTGACAGTTCCGTCTTTGTTTTAAGGGTTTGTATACAGTGAAAATTCAAAGATGTCAAGAATTTTAATACTTTGTAAACAGATAAACCATGATTATATTTATTTATTTTATTAGTAAAAAAAAGTAATAAATTGCAAATGGACAAAAAAAACTGAATTAAATATATGTATTTCATCAATAATATAAGTCCAAAACTTAAAAAAATATTAAATATGAGGTTGTGTTTGAGAACCTAACTATTTGGTAGCTATTCTTAAAGGTTTTCTCTGGGGGTCTTATATATTTTTTGACATTGAAAGCGGTCATATTTTTGAAACTACACCAGATAAATTGTCATTTATTAAGTCCGTTATGTCACATCACCATCATTGATAGATTGAGCGTTCAAAAAGTACAAACGACTAAAAAACTGTCAACAAAACAAATCTACGAGTCAAATAATGCGCCCAGAGTCATGGACAATTTGACATTAAGGATGAGAGCCACTTTAAGAACCTGCTCTAGACATTTGAATGGTATTCAATTTTACCAAACTATTTTCATACCATTTCGACCTTAATTCTCACCTGAAAGTATCTGCATCCATCCGCAAATATGAAATACTCGCGTTGACTTCATAAATATCATAAAAACTAGGAAGCAAATTGTCAATAGTGCTGTCACAACTGACACACCCATAAATATTGTTGCCAACTAAACGAAAAAGAAAAACCAAAATAAATCTTCAAAAATCCAAATTATGTAATCCCTCTTGACTTACTTGAAAAGAAAATGCCGGAACTGCAATTATATCCTCCCATCGTCTCTGGCAATTATTAAATATTTCTTCTCTTTGACAAACCTGCCATAATCCTAATCGTCCAGCACTTTCATTGTCTGGGTCACCAACCCATTCTATTTAAAAAAAAACACACAAAAACAAAATAAATTCAAGATTAAGGTTAATTCATTAATAATAATAATAATTGAAGTGTTCAATTATTTCAACACGTCCGGTTTTGGTATAATAATAAATTTTCAAATATACTCACCAGGTGTTACAAATGCCACAATACCAATAATTGCATAACAAATCGTAAAAATCGCCCACAATACCGCTATTGCCTTAGAATTTCTAATGTACTTTGTGGCGTATAACTGCGACGTGTCAACGTATTCGATCTTGGTTCCCATGTTTGCATTAAGTTTCTGTAATTTTAATAAAATATAGATAAATATTGTTACTTATTAATAAATATGAGGTTTGTTTTTATAAAGTTTACACACAAAAGCCGGGCATAGTAATTAATCTTTGAATCGGAAAAAAAACTGTTAACAAGAATTCTGTCTGCCAAATGCTTTTTGAAAACGTCATGATGCTCGAGTGAGGTGTAATAGTTTTTGCTCATTTGTATTGGTGTTGGTGTATCATAATTATTTAATCATCAAGTTATTCGTGTACCTACATATGAAACTATTAAGCCACTAAACAAATCAAGACGACCTTAATCGCGAGGAAAGGGGGACAAAGGCAACTCCAAACATGGTTAAGAGAATGTTCGCAGACAACTTGCAGCAGCGGTACATTGACCGGGCGTAAATGTTGTGAGGTTATGGTTGTTTGCACCAATTGCGAGAGATTCGACCTTATAAAGTATAAAAAACAAATCGTTGCTGTCGAAATCGTATTTATGGCAAAGTGACTTAAGTTGTTTTGCTAAGGACACGTAGCGCAATTGTGAAAAATTCGTGTAAGAAAGTGTAAGTCTCAGCAAATGAAGGCATTTTGAGGTGATAACTTAAGAACGATCGGGGTTGAAATATATTTAATTATTAATAATTGGGTTTTCTGCAACCTTGAATAAATTTAAATTTTCTCAAAATAACGAGAATAGATCCAACCGCAAAATAAACGGAGTTGCTTTTCTAAATATGTACATTTAACCAAACTTCACTTAATTATATTCATTGTTAAAACTGAGGCGTTTTGCTGTCGGTTAACTGGGCGTATACTTATTTTTCATATTTTAATGAATTTGAAACATATTTTCAAGGGACATGTTTTAAAGCAGCACAACGATTGACGGGGCAGCTAGTACTTAAACAAAATATTATTTTATTACAAATTAACTTTAAATATAGGGAAAGTTGCGAATTAGAACTCATCGTTTATAACTTTTGGTGATGTGTTTCCCACGCATTTATTACCTATTGTTCTATTTGAAAGTTTTGTGCCATTTAAGATTTTATTTTTTCACATTTCTGATTACTCTCATAATTTGCTTCGACATAAATACAAGCTCATTAGTCTTTTTAGCACAAATTTAAAAATATGATTTTTATTAATTGAAAATGTCTCATTCAGCAAACTTTGGAATTTTCCATAGAAGGCTTTACACCTGAACCCAGTGGAAAAAAAACTGTGTACCTTGCTGAAAAATTGTGCGTAAGACATGTTTTGAATACTCACATGCAAATTAAATAAAAGTCATTCGCATTGGTGTTGGAACAACTGCATGTATGTTTCTTATATTGATTTAAATAATTATGAACTCGAAGAAAAAATAAACTACATGATCATAACTTAGACAAGGTCGTGACAATTGATCGTGATACCATAATAAAAAGTGCGGCCTATACCGATCGCGTTTTTTACTTTACGCCCGACTCAATGTCATTCAAGTTCGGTGTACGTATAGACAACACACAAACCGAAATGTGACGGACTGAGCTGCAAAACTTCGCCGCCGTGTCGGTCGTCGGAATGACATTCACCGCAGCGCTGGGCTTGGTAAGCATATTTCTGCATTTTGCATGGGTGCAACTTGTTTGCATTCCCTTCTATAAAAGCGGTCTTAAATAATATTCCGTAAGCACTGATGGTATCTGTATATCTATAACTTGTATCTATGTTCCCTGGTATCTATTGAGAAGACTTCAACACTGGAGTTGGCGAGGTGCAGATAGATAGTCTTCCTTATACGAATAATAGAGTTCTGCATTCATCAGACCGATTCGCGATCGACACCATGACGACTTTATGTGTATATAACGCCTTTGGCTTATGTATTTGCGTAGCTTGATATCAGGCTAGACGTCAGCATTAACGACGATATCTTTGTATTGAATTGTGACTCATAAAAAGTAGCAACATTTTTTAATTTTGTATCAAGATGTTGTTTTCCTTCATTGTCAAAGCTGTGACCGGATTTATAAGTTGCCATTGGTTTATTCTTAAATTTAATTTCGGACAAGTTTTTTTTTCACCAGCCATCATGATCACTGTTAACGGCAAACTTGTTTGCACTTTAGGAGATTTTTAGTTGCTATGAATGAGTTCCTTTTTTAGAAAAAATTAAACAACTCTAACAAAAAAAAAAAAAAAAAAAAAACAGAATCTGAGAATTAAAATTTCTCAAGATTAACGCTGATACTGGTGGTGATTATATTGTAATTATTGTTAAATGTTGATGCAGCGATAAACAAACAAAAAACAGTTGTTCAGAAAAGAAACAAAAACAAAAAAATAATATAACTGATGAAGGTGAGAAAGTGAAAAGAAAGCAAAATAAACATCAGCAACATTCATCTTTTCAAAATAAAAAAATAAAATTGATGAGTTGTGCGCAGAAGTTAAGACAATATACATAAGACCTCATCAGGGCTTGAAAAAAAAGACAATGGAGAAGAAAAAAAAAAAAAACTTATTCGCTTCTGAAAACATTAATGGGAGAAAAAAAAATTAATCATAGAAAATCCATTGGCAAAGGTTAAAACGTACACAATACGCGCCGTACTCTGCCGACGCCGCTCCCCCTTAGCCGGTGACTGATTTCTATAAAATAATGATATAAAAACAAATGAAACTTGTTGCTGATGAATCGAAGTTCATCATAGTTAAAGTTAGAAGAAAGTCTGCCCTCTGGGGCGTATGCGTTATTTTTTTCCTTTCTATAATTTATTCATGTTAATTCATCATAATATAATAAAACACGTTAAAGCTTCTTGTGTTTTTGATCGAGTTTAACTTAATTATAATTTTCTTTTGATTTTGTATAACAGTTTGTTAATTTTTCTCAAAGAATACTACAAGTAAATGAAAGCATTCAGTTCAAGTTCAAGAGTTCAATTGTCAAAATGAATGACAGATTAAGCTTATAATTTATATTTCAAGCTTAATTAAATTCAGAGAAAGTGTAACTATAAATTGGCTATTGATTATGTTTGTCTTTTGACATTATTGTGCCAAAATTTGAGGCAACTTATTTTGAATTTTTAAATGAGATGAAATATATGTGAAACGTCAAAGTGTTTTGCATAAAAAGAGTATAATGTGAACACCGTCTAAAGTCAACTACTTTGACAAAGAACAGAAATATTGTGAATTTTTTGTTTTGAATTTAATTTTTCGTTTTTCTCATTTTTTGAAACAATTTATAATTTCAAAATTATTATTTGTTACTTGTGCAGAAAAATCTACGCACACATGTACTGTTATGTATATCATAATGTTATGACCTTCTTCGAATAACCTTAAAACTTATTAAATGAAATTTATATTAAGCAACTTTAAACTGAAGCAGAAGTATTTTAAAGTTAAAAAAAAAAACTAAAAATGTATTTACCTAGGTATAACATCAATATTAATTTAATCTTTTCTTTGATCTCAAATTCGTGACTTTTGATACATTTCTGGTAGTTTTTATTTTCTTTAATCTTTCTTACGATCGTGTCATAATCGAAGTAAAACTAAATACAAAATTTTAAATAGTTTTAAAATAGTTTCAGATTACAATAACAGTTTTATCTATAAAACAATAACTGAAATGAGGAAATAAGAAAGATTTAATAGTGTTGGTTTTTCTTGTTATATGTATTTTTGATTTATGTATAGGTGTAAATATTTGCACATTTGTCAAGAGGTCAAGCGGAAAGAAAACAATGCCTAAGACGATATTAAAACTGATGTAAGCTTGAACCCCCTGTTTGAATAACAATTTGAATTTCAACAAAAGAAAAAAAAAACAAAAGAAATTAAGTTTGCTTTTATTTTAAAGTTGCATACATTTACGTTAAGATAATAAGAAAACATTTTTTTTAAACAATGTGAATAATAAAAGCTAATATGTTTTAACCAAGGAAATGAAATATCAGGGATCACAGCAATACCAATGATCAATTTCCCGTTTTATGTTAACATATTTAGTTTTAATTTTCCGTTAAATGCACAATTGTTAGAAAAACATTCATAATAGGAAAATACTTTCATTCCTTTCCATTGACTACTCGCAAAAAGAAAAGGGGCAACTGCATTGTAAGTCACGCGGGTCTGTTTAATAACTAGGCATAGTTCGGCTCAGCTACATGTACATGAGTATTTTTATTTTTGTAGGGTAAAGTAGTAAAGGGTTTTTCAATAATAGCGCTACAAAAGATTTTCGGTAGTAAATTTTAATAATTTCGATTCGTTGTTGGCTCGTATATCTTTTCATCATGAAATGGCAAATCTTACTGAAGAGAAATGTCAAAAGAATGGCAAGAACTATGTCGTCGTTTGCTGTCCCTGTCGCTCTACTTTTGGAGCGTCCCTGTTGAAAAACCCGATATATTGATATTTAATACTTAATATTTTTGATTAGTTTTTTATCTGTCATATTTCATTCTGACGTTTAACTCACTTTGACGTTTTGTACTTTTTAAGATACTTTTAGAAGTAGTATAAAATGATGAGATGTCAAAATGAGAAGCATCAACAGAGTACAAGGCGAAAAACGTGTTGAATAGCTTGATATTAAATCAGCCATTTTAAATTTTAGGCACTTTCTATGTTGACAACATTTGAAACGTTATTTTTAAAATGGATTAATTTTTAAGCTGTAATTATGAATTATTGCTATTTTTGTTATATAATCATGGCTTGCTGTATTATTCCTATTTTAAATGTTACCAAAATTGGTCTGATTAATTTATTTCTTTAATTTTTTAATTAATAAAAAATATTAATTAAAATGTCATGTAACACCAACTTAAATTTTTCTTCAACAAAACCCTTTGTAAAGTGTGAAAAAGTGAATAAAGGTTTATTTTGATTTTAAATTATAATTTTTCATTGAATATGAGTTCTTTAACTACTTTCTTTGCAGTTTAAAACAATTATTTTATTTTAAATTTTTCGAGTTGAAATATATCCAACTATGTTTCAAAATAGAGAAAAAAATGTGATTTTTCGCAAAATTCGTTGTGCATTAAAAAACGTGACATGATAATAAATGAAATTTGAGATAATTAAGCAAACACAAAAATTTGTGTTTTAATTGGCGTTCAGATGCAAGTTTTTGTACGAAATTTATAAAATTATAACTTCGACTAGTAACTTTCTCATATTCAAATATTTTTTTAAAAATTTCATAAGTTAGGTATAGCGTATAGGTATACAATGTACAAGATAGCTGCTATGTTCTCCTTGGTTGATTATTTTATGACCTTGAAGGTTTAACATGGAGAATAAAATAATAGAATTGAGATTGATATCTTAATTATTTGCCGCTTAAACTTTTGATTTCCATTTAAACATACCTAAATTTCCATAACTTTACGCAGAAATATGGGCTTATCTTCCCACTAGACTCTGACAGATTGTTCAAAAATTTGCATAATGTACCTACATAAAAAAAAACTTTTAAAAACATATTCCTTTCTCTTTTTTCTTGGTCTTTATCATACTTTTCTTAAATTTCATACCAAATTCAATCAATTAACAAAAATCTCCTAATTATAAAACAAACATTCGTATGTATGATTCAAAAAAAAAAACAAGAACTCTGACAAATAAAATAACAACAAAAAAACGAACTGCCTCACCTTTCCCCAAACTGTCTAGCTAAAAGCGGTTTTAATAGACAACAGTACCGGTACCTAGAACTAACACAATAAAACGTTTTTCATAGCCAAACTTGTATTGTATTATGAGACAATACCACAATAAGGCTCATAAAGGCAACTTCGTCAGAAAAAGTTAACATTACGAGTTATTGCACAATAATAATTTATTCCTCTTAACGGATATAACATAATTATAGTCGTGCATCTGAGTGGCTCATCGAGTTTTGCAATACCAAAAAAAAAACTGCTTGATGGAAAACCTTGATGCACCATCATCACTATCGATGTATCCACAAGATAAATACTTTTAGGATATCCATGAGGAATGTAACTGTCTTTGATTTCAGTTAATTCACTTAATGAAAACCACTTAAAAACTATTAACACCTTAATGTTAATGCTTTCGAAGAATTCAGTGATCTTCTCCAAGTCCGAGTGACAGTTGGACTGCCTTTCCCGTACCTGTCACTGATCATATTTCTTCGTATTTTAATGCAATTCGGACTACGAGTATCTGCAAAATGTATCTTTATAATTTCTCCATGCATAAACTAAACATTTTAGATATGCGAAAGCTAATACCATCAGAAGCTGGAAATTGTGCTTAAGATGCAAAGTTATGACGACCAAAATGACGAAGACGATGATGCGTTGATGGTCCAAATATAGAAGTATGTCGACGTCGAGTTACAGACATTCATATTTATTGCATCCGTCTCAGACTCGGATAGATGCTGATCACCATCACCATCATCACTGCCGATCACCTTCATATCGGTCGATGGCGTGTGTCTGTGTATCTTTGCGTCGCTCTTCGTCGAGTCGGTCGTTCCACTGATCTTTCCCTGATGCGAGAGTGGTTATAATAAAATTGGTAAAGAGAAATTCCCTTTCAGCTAAAAATGTCCATTCGAAAGTAAGCCGTCCGTCAATCCGCCTACCTGAGGAATGTTTTTTATCATTTTCATTTATATTCAATTTTTTTTTTTTATGAAAGGAACCAATATCTCCATTTCCAGGTGGTGTACTGGTGTGGCAGGTAAGTGCATTTTAAAGACATGAAAAACGATCCTCGGAAGTATGTCATGCAAATGCAAATAAAAACCTCAGCAGCACCCAGAGAGCCTGCAGTGTAGGGCATGCGTGAGTTGGGTACAAAAGAAGGAAACACACACACTATACCTAGGTACTGGGATAACTCGTATTATTGTACGGCTTCCCAAGGGACAAACACAAGGTATCTACACATTCTAGTTATGCATGCAATAGATATAAGTAGAGATAGGTATATGTATGAATTTTGCATCGCTGCAAGTTGATACTTATTCATTCGAACGTGATTTCAACTTCAACTTCAACTTTGCACAATCTCTCGGAGAATGTGTAGGTACACTTTTTTGTTTGGCTCGAATACAAAAACAAAAAATAAATAAAAAGAAAAAGAAAAACGAGGAAAACAAAACCGTTTTTGTAACAATAAAATTTCATTCTGCTTCCGCCCTAAAAATAAAACGTTTCTTCAACCGCTTACCTTTAATATTTTTGTATTCCGAGAATAAGTACCGCGGTGTTTTTGAAGAGGAAACCCAAATTAAATCTAAACACAAAAAAAAAAAAAAACAGCTCAAATTTATTGTTTGTCAACAAATTTTCACAAAGGAAAAACTATAATCTCCTTTTCACAAGCTACGACCTACGAGTAATCTAGTTATGTCGAGAATTTATAAACATCTTTAATTTCTTCTTTTTTTTTTTGTATTTGTTTCTTATGAAATTGCGGTCATATAGTAAGCCGAGCAGTGTAACACTTTGGCATTTTGTTTTTCTTCTTTTTTATTTAGTTCACTTCACTTTAATGGATCACGACTTCCATGTTGCGCATGCGAATTTTGAAGTAACCGAGCGATCGTAGCGCGATCGAGATCGAAAAAGGTGGTGGGTATGGGTACAAAAATTGAATTCAATATTATTGAAAAAAAAAAAATTGAGAAAAGATAAATCTCGGTGGTAGCCTCACTGGGATGAACTTTACTTAAGATGTGGGAGCAAGTGGCATTTACCTATGTTTCGCGTCTATAGCTTGACGGTGATGATGACGCTAACGCTGACGATCGGAAACGAAAGTGCAAAAACTGAGCAATCTTTTTGGTATGTAGATCTACCTGGAGTCGGTATAGTGTATAGGTTTCTCGTATACTATGCGAATGAGATGAAAAGGTTTTTTTGTTTTTGTCTTTTCTATTCACTGTGTTCTAAATGTCAGTGAAGCTGTTTGCCACCTCATTCGGATAGGCGTTCGACTTAGACACGTCCGTTATATTGAAAGACTTCGAAGATACTGAGTGAGGTCTGAGCTGATGTAGTGAGGTATCAGGTATCCAACATAGTTGAATGGTAAGATCACCTGGCTGATGGCTTAACGAAAAACGAATACAAGATACAACCGAGAGAGGCATAGTATTTTCGAATTCAGTCACTGGAAGAAAGAGTAAGACGAGTGTATTTTAACCTTAGTTTGAGAAGAATTATTTATGCAATTTATATTTTGTTTCTTGTGTTTTTGCGATCATCAGTTTTGTTATTGAGTGGTGAATACAAAATATATCCACCACAGATATTATTTGGTAAAATGAATCATTGATTCCAAAAAAATTACAACTTGGAATATTATATACAATGCAAATATACTTTTAAAATATTTCCCGGAACAAATATTGTCTTAATGTTTTACCAAGCAATAAGTATAACATAATTTTCTTTCCTTAATTAATTAATTTTTCCAGAAATGTTTAAAGCAATATTTTCATAGGTTGCCAAAAAAAAAAAAAATAATAATACTCCGAGGAATAAAATGTTTTCACTTCTGAAGAAAAAACAGGCCTCAAATTTTTAATCATTGATAAACAAGCAAGTATTTACCAGAATACTTCAATTTCAAAATGAAAACAATATTATTTGTTGTTATGTAAAATTTGACAATCCTAATCTCTAAAACTTCAATTTTTTCTTAGATTTAAAAAATGTTGCTTTATCTGTGTACAAGGTTTTTTTTTAAAGAATACTTTAAAAAAAAAGTTTCGAAACTTTTTGAACTTTCAAGTTACCAAACATAAAATTTTTGTAATTTTTCTTTATTAATAAAAAAATGTACAGATGGAATATTCGTGTTTTTTTAATAGGCCTGTTATAATTTTCCTACCACACTCAAATCAGGCATTCAGTTGTGTTCTTAGTTTAAGGAGTAGTTTTTCTGAACGCAGCCAAACGTCTAAAATGAATTCCTTACAAATGAATTCTTGTTGACAGTACTACAATTTTGACAGCAATGCACCAAACAAAACAGTTCATTCTCAATTTATTCCAAGAAAACACTTCTAGGAACTAGGAATAAGTTTTTACATATTTTTAAATTTTTTTGTAAGTTTTTGTATAAATACTTGTCCTCATAAAAATACCCTCCGAAATCTTGTAAATAATTAATTAACAATGAATGCCGACCAAAAATTAGAAGTAATCAAAAAGCACATTGGTGTATTTCCTGATTTTCCCAAGAAGGGAATAATCTTTCGGTAAGTCGTAAAAATGCATAAGTGATTAAGTGCAATTAAACTTATGAATCATATCAAAACAACTTCATACATTCTTTTTCTTCAAGTGATATTTTCGCTGCACTAACAAATCCAGAAGTATGCATTTATCTGAGGGACTTACTTGTGGAGCACATCAAACTAAACTATCCCGATGTGGATCTAATTGTTGGTCTGGAATCTAGAGGTTTCTTGTTTAATGTTATGATTGCATCCGAACTGGGTGTTGGATGTGCTCCCATAAGGAAGAAAGGCAAACTGCCTGGCGAGTGTATATCGGTAGAGTATACTCTCGAGTATGGAACTGTAAGTCTCGCAAAACAATAATTACTCTTTAATTCAATAATATAATTTATGTTTCTAGGATATCTTTGAGATGCAAAAAACTGCCGTCAAACCAGGACAGAAAGTAGTTATCGTCGATGACCTCCTTGCCACTGGTGGTTCCTTGGAGGCAGCAATTAAATTGCTAAGAAAGGCAGGTGCTATTGTTCAAGAAGGTCTGGTAGTGTTGGAGCTAGCCGATCTGGGAGGTCGTAAACGCTTGGACTGCAACGTACATTCCTTGATTAAATTCGATTAAGTTGAAGTGGAGAGTTATTTTGTTGTTGTTGTTTTTATATTTTTCGTGTATTGTAAAAAGTGAATCTGTTAAGTATCTGATATTTTCGCACAAATGCCTGTAGCAGCTAATGTTTACCAAAATAAAATATGAAAAAATTTATTAAATTTTTAAAAAAACTGGCTTCAGTTTGGAAAAAAACAATCGAAGTTTTAAAATTCGCTGCATAAGTGTCCATTTTATTATTAAAACTGCTAACTATTTGCGTGTTTAAAGGAAAGAAAAACTAGTGTAGGTACTAGATTTTGATAGCTGATAAAGAGTTGTAAAACCATTTTGAGTGATCTTTTGAACTTCAGAAAAGGGAAATTTTGATAACGTTTCGCTTTCAGAGTTATAAAACAAAAAAAGGCTATACTGAAAGTTAATTTTGTAATTTGTTATATGTTTTGCGAATTGGAAAAAAACGTAGGCAAAAGTGTACTGGGTCCGATGGTAAAAGCATGAGGAAGATGAATGGAGTTTTGAAAAAAATAAAGTTTTTTTTTTTTTTTGATTATGAACAAATTCCAATCAATCATGTTTCACTTTATATTTAAATGCATCAAATTACTTATTAATTATTAACATTTTCTAAAATATTGCAATTTAATACACAACTTTATTCAAAGAATTAGTTTGCTTAAGGATTTATTTTATTTCCAACCAAAAGACACTCTGGATTATAAATAATTTTTCTCCGTGTACCAATGACACATTAACGTTAACAAATTACCTAAGTATCAAAGTGCGATAAAATATTTTATTAGTCATAAAAATAACGGCTACTTTGCCACATATGTTAGATTTTTTCAAATAAAAACACATCATCTGATATAATGGAATTACCACAGATTAAACGTACAAACATTTTCTACCAATGTTCAATAAAAAATAAAACACAAAGTACCTAATAAAATTATCTTAATCCTCCGCCATTAAAAACGAATAAAATCTGAAAAAAAAGAGAAACACAACAAACAACCTTGCTTGCACTTTTAAATTAAATCAAAGCATTGAAAAAAAGCAGCTGACTGTGTACCATAGTAAACCGTCATAAAACATAAACATGACCGCCAACAGCCCCCACAGAAGTATAATAACCCCGAGCCCCATCCAATCGATATTTTAACTTTAGATTCGCTGACCTAAACATACAATCCACATCTATTAGAATCCTAAACAAAACAAACTAAATTTTATCTTCACCTCGGCCAACCAACCGTCAGAGGAAGCAGCGACCCCTATAGAGCTCATGTTAAAGTGATAGGCAGGTATACCTATGTACATTCATATGTGTATACATATAAAATGTATATGTACTTCTGGCCACAAGAGGCTTCCGTAAGCATCCGGCAACAGCGTTGTTGTGAAATTGAAATGGGAATCCAATGACGACCACGAGCGACGGCTGCTACGGTGGTGGTGGTGGAAAGAAGGCGAAGACGACCATGACAAAGACCAATGGTAAGGGCGAAATAATTAAATTAAATTATAAAACAAGGCAGCTACACGCATATCCAGTATCACTGTTGTCTTAAGTGCCTTCAAGCCGAAAAAAGGTGGCAAAGTTCAAAAATTCACGTCTTTTATAATTAAACAATTTTCCAAGCCAAAATCACTCCCTTTTACCTCTGCAGATCCTTGAACACGACAAAGTGAAATAAGCTTCCTTTCATTTCTTGAATTTATCTTCATTCGTGCTCAAACGTAGATTAATGCTGTTCCCGTACCCGGTACGTGGGTTTTGGCCTCTGGGATACTGGGTGCCATCTACCATTATTGCTTACATCTTTCGAGAGGAATTTATAAGCCTCCTACACACTTTGTAGGAAACATAATACACGTTCCTGACAGGCACATAGGGCACAATGGAAAGGAATCCCTCGCATCATCATCCACATGCGCTTTGTTTGTTTTGTTTGGTTTTATTTTAAATCTTTTTTCTGCACGTTGCACAAATCAACCACCTCAAGAGCTTTCTTCTCGGAATCCAATTCAGTCTCTTTGCTGCGCACCCCCTCTCGTCTTTTGCTTCGTTTTTGTTTTCCTTTATTCCTTTCCGTTTTCTCTGACTTCTGCGCCGAGGCTTCCGCAATCGACCACGTTTTGAGAAATTTTCAAATTACCTTTGCCACTTCCGAGTTGAATTGGAGTTCAGATTTCAGAAACAAGTGCACTTGAAAATTTGCAGACAAGAGAATAATGCTGCATTGCTGGAAGCTCTCTAAATATTGTCAGTGCTGTCAAATGTTAGTGACGAGTAATATTAAAGACATTAATCAAAGGGACATAATGTTATCAAGCTTTTGCAAATTTTTCAATTAAACTTAACATTTCCTTTTCTCTCTTTGTCTTTCTAACTATATGACACGGATGAGAGATCAAATGATGATAAATTTCAGTGTGACGCCTCAAAAAAGTCTTTTGAAAATATCAGAATCTAAGGTACGTTAAACTTAATCGATCTTGAGTGATGATAACTCTGAATGATGTCAGTCAGAGTTTTACAATCAAAAAAAAAATCAGGTGAGCTTATTTGACAAATCAGAATTTATATTGTAAAAGCTTCTTTTATCAGTCACTAGTCAGTTCTGTCAGTCATGATTGACAAAGATCTTATAATAACAAAATTATTTTTTCCAATCTTCCAGCATTCTTCAATTTTCTACTTTTCTTTTGATAATTTTAATGTACACTTTTCTTTATGATACAAATGTAGCAAAAGATTTACTTGCCATGACCACTGTCCATAGCTCTCTCAAATTTTGTAGCCTCTCTCTCTCTCACTCAGTCTCTCTCTCTATTGCGTTTTCTCTCTCTCAAACAATCACAATAATATTGGCATTTGGCAACCACACATTACACCTAAATCCAAAGCCAAACTCACGCAAAAGCTTTCGCATTTCGCTACCTCTCATTTGGTGTGCTATTATTGCCACTGCCACCGAGCAGCAGGCAAAACATATGAGAAACCAAAATAAACTTCCCACCAGCCGCAGCAGTCCCACAGTCCCACAGCACCTCGTCTCGTATCTACTCGCTACTCACTTCGAGCTACTAGTAGCTGAATCTTCAAAGCATTCTGACTCCTCCGCTGTCCGGTACTTGCTCAGTTTAAATTCATCGCGATTCCTGAAACGTCTTACGTCTCGCCAACACACCGCACTCACTCGGCCTGGGATAGCTCCTGTCTTCGTTTTAAATTTCGATCCATCCATTCTGCTTTTTAACCCAAAGAGGCTTTTTATTGATTTAAGTTTCACGATAAAACAACGAAACATCGAGCAAAAATAAAACAAAAAGAAAAATAAGATACAAGTGCGAAAAAGGGACTTCTGTTATGATATAATATCTACTAAAATCTCAAGGCGAGTGCAGTTCCTCGAAAAACATAAAACATAAAATATAAAATAAATAAAAACAATAGTCTCTCTAGTGAAGAGTGAAAATTCAATAATTTAAAAGTCCTATATTGTGTTGTTTTTTTTTTGGGGGAGAACTTCGAGTGGGAATGTTCGGGGATAACCGCACTTTTTTGTATCCCTGCAGATAGATGCACTTAATGCGGTAATGTCAGTGGGCCAAAGTACGCCACCCCATTGCCAGTCCATAGCAATAGCACAGAACGCGGCGATGATGCAGCATTGTGTGTTGTGATTTTTGTTGTTTTAAAAATCAATAAAAAGAAATTAATCCGAGACCCTCTGTTCTCTGTTACCACATCAAAGGGAGAGAGAAAGGAAACGGGTCAACATTTTATTTATAAGACAACAATTACCTGAGTTGAATAATAATTGATAAGCGAACAACTTGTCCAATTGAACTTAATAAGAGATTGTTTTTTTTTTTTTAATTAGAAAAACCAAACATAGTGCTACAAAAAATTCAATCACGACCCGGGTGTTACGAAATCGGATCGGTCTTCCAAAGACGGTTTAAAGTTTTAACTTTTCTGTCGCAGTTTTGTGTTGTTGTTTTAGATTTTTGTACTTTTCGCATTTGTAGTTTCGACAGCGGAGCAAAGCGATTCGAATTGTATGAATATTCATTTGTCACCACAGAGAACACTCATACGCCGTGTGTGTCTATTTTTAATGGCCTCAAAGTAAAAATTGTTAATTACACATTTTGACTTCATTTGTTCCTCGTCATCATCATCGTTGTTACTCTGGTAATAGATACGATTACGCTATTTTGTCTCTTGGGCAATTTGCAATTAAAAAAAGCGTGTGTTTTTTTTCGTTCTGTTGGTTGTTCAAAGTGCGTTGTCTTCGCGTCGTTTGTCGACGACCAAAAGTGCTGTGGTCGCTCTGAACTAGCGACCGACCATCGCCGCCGCCGCTGCAGTACGTTAACCACCGACCGATAAAGCGATAAAGAGGTGCGGGCTGAGCAATGAAATTGCTGTGCTCCCATGAATTTTTACAAATTAAATGAGATCAAGCAAGACATATTGGCGCGCCATCAGGCGGTATTTTTTGTTCTTCACGGCTATTGCATTGTTACCGTTAGCGTTGGTGTACTTGGTTACCAATGACCAGATCTATAAGATTAAGGGATTTGAGGTGAGTTTGTGGTTTTCTTTTTTTTATATGATCGCATAAAGTTTTTACTTAAATTCTTATTGTATGCAAAGCAATATTTATTCTCCTTCTTCACAGTGCAGCATATTTTTCTTAGCTATTTTGATATCATTCACCAAACAATTTGATTATTAATTCGATTCAGGACATTCATTATACAACACACATTTACTATATTGCCTTAAGAAAGGGAGCAATCGGGAACTTTTTTGTTTTTGTTTTAATTTTTTGTTGAGACAGAAAAGTTTGTAGGAAAAAATTGCTTAATTTTATATTTTGAATCATATTTGTTAATGTTCTTACTCTATACATATATTGTTAAAGTAGGTGATTACAAAATACGCCAGCAGGCAAAATTTCCCTTAAAATTATTTTTCTATATTAAAAAAAAAAAAAGTGCTGAAATAAACAACATTTAGGTCTTTTGAATATTACTCTTTTCCGACACAATTTTAATTATATACATATATCTACCTACTTACAATAATTAGGTTGGCCAATTCAATTTAGTCTTAATTTCTTTTCTATATTTTTTTGGGATTACGTTGTAATAGGTATGCATAGGCAATCCAGGTTACCGTAAGTTCTACATGTACAACTTGTATTTTTGTGATTTTTGTAGAATCACTGAATGCAATATTGCAATTTTATTGGAAAAAAAGAATCTCTAAATATGACACTGGGGCGTATACGCACTTTTATACATATTTATTATGTGCAATTAATTAGCGTTACATTTTGGCAAAAATTGCCGGTATTTCTGTTTCAGCAACTTATCTTGTATTAGCTTTTTGTAAAGAAAAGTAAATTTTCTTATAATATGCTAAAAGGTAATTTGAAACACAATCTATCGAAAAAAAAGTCTAAGCAATGTCTACCGGTGATCTAGTTTTTAAAAATACAGTTAATTGATTTGAATGGTACTAAAACGTATCGGTATGAAAATTATAACAAAACAATATTTTAGAAAACAGTGTGAGTAATATATGTACATATATATTTTCTATTTTTATAAGCCAAACACTCAAATCATTAATATGTACTTCTAATCTTCAATGGTATAGTTTAATAAATTAATACCTTTGACCCAAAAACACAAAGATAATGTTTGTACCTTTTTTTTTTTAATTTTATCAGCAAATTTATTACTCGTGCAAAAAACAAAACAAAACAAGAAAAGCGTATTTGACTCAAAAACCATTAATTTCAAATTGAAATAAAAAATAATAATTGAAATTTTGTTCTCCTTTCTATTGAAAGAAATATTTTCTGGCATTTCTTGGAAACACACTCTCTTCGACTTTAGTTTGTTTTTCATATAAAAAAAAAATCATAGGAAATACGATGAATTTTAAGATGTTGCTTCAATTTTACTGACAGCTTGCATAATTGGTGGGCACGTAAATTTTAAGCATCCTGTTCAATCATATAAAATATTATAAAGTAAAAGGTTCAGACTTGTTTTTATTTAACATTTTTGAGTTAAATGCGAATTGACAGTTTAAACTTAAATTGCTGCCATGAGTATTTTTAGGTGTATGTAGGTAGACAGGTATAAAGTCCTTAAACAGGATACCATTTTTTCCCATTCAAATATTGTGTATATGTATGTACATACTCGTAGCTAGATGTCGTGATGTATTTTTGTAAATGAAAACAATGGTTGAGGTATGTAGGTACCTACGAGTACTCTACCTTATGTTTTTTTTTGTCGTTTATAAAAAAAACTCAAGGACTTTGCACTTGATCTAACCTAGATTTCACATCTGCGAGGGGGTTTATGTATGCACATTTACATACATACAAACAAATGTATATGTAAAAAAGTTTCTAAAAATTAAGATACAAAAAAGGGGATTTATACCTAACGTTGAGGTGGATAAAAAATTAAAGAATTTTAGTACACGGGTACTTCAACCACATTTTTAATACTCCTACCTTATTCCGCTCTCTTAAAGGCTTTGCGAGTTTGATGACTTACAAATATAAAAGACATACTATATAGTATGTTTGTGTGTAGGGTCAAGGAAAGGGAAACCAGTAGGCAGTAGGAAATTATACATACATACATAGATATAAAATATTTAGGGTGCAGCAAATGCAATTTCATAGGATGTGTTTTCTTTTGGAGATATTTTTATAATTTAGAGGGTGAAAACGAGGACATCATCCAATTTAGATCGAATTAAAAATCAAAGAAAATTGATTAAAATAAAATAAACACTAAATGTGTATCGGGAACGGATTCTAACAGTTGCTATACAGAGATACAGATGTGCAGGAGAATGAGCCAAAAAAGGAAATTTAAAGTGTCAATAAAATTTACACATCTTTAGAAAAGAAATAAGAAGGATAAATACAAGTGATATGAAAAGTACTTTTACCCATTAAAAAAGTATCGAATAAAAATTCATATTGTATTGTAATAAATGCACATGCCAAATATTATCAAAATCGGTTTATTGGTTTTTGAGATAATTCAGCTTGAAGTTGGCTTACAAAATATTAAAAATCAAATTCATAGGTTTCGCGAGCTGTCAAAAAATATGATTTCGTAATCAACTTTGAACTCAAATATATCAAGAACCCTTGAACCGATTTTAAAAGTATTTGACAAGTGTATTAAGTTTAATTTACAGCTTTAATTTTTTCTCAATCATAGTCATTCTCTTTAAAAATTCTTTTGAACTTTGATCCTCCAACTCGAATTCTCCAAAGAATTTTCCTTAAAGCAAATTTTTATGTTTTTCTAATTTTGTTTCCTCTTCCATAAATTGAAATTATGATTGAAAATTACGCAATTTAAAGAACCAATTGATGAGATAAATATAAAAATATATTAAGTAAATTGAATGCCTCCTGAAATTCCACCACCACCAGCATAAATATATGATTTATGCAAACCCATTCACTAATATGTCACATTTGTGTCCATCGGTGAAATAAAAAAATATAAAAATAAATATTTTATTTTATTTGAATATTACGGTCTGATCTTCTACGTCTAACGTTATCCATTTGGTCTAAATGCATTAGCAGTTTATATCATCTTGGCCTTTAACCCTTACGATTTTATATCTTTATAAAAATACACACATATATTTGTGCATAGGTATGTATACGAAATTCGTTTTTATGACATCAAGGCAATAAAAATGTATGTCTGAGGTTGGTAGCAGAGAAGGGGTATGAGGCGATTTGGAACATAGCAGCTTGTAATATGTATTTCATCCTGAAAAGGATCAAGTGAAGAACAAACTATCAACAATGAACACAAACAAGCAAACATATCTAAAAATATACAACCAGGACCGACATACTCGTCCGTACAAAGTTTACCTCGTTTCATGCCGTCAATAATGTCAAACACTCCATCACTCTAAAATGGCAATAAACCACCTCTTTCTGGTAACACACACATCGACAACAAACATCGACATAGACATCACATATAGCTCTGGAAAAACAATGTCGAATGCAATAAAGTTCTTTGAGACTTAAGACGAGAGTAGTTGTGTTCTTATTTGATGTTTACTTGTGCATCCGTTCGTTTTCAAAACGACGATGACGACGACGACTTATTTTTACTGAATCTGGATAAAAAGGAAAAATCTTTACAAAAGGGTATATCGTCTGCATGAAACCGTTATCGTCCTCGTCGCGTTTTCATTCGAAATTAGCATTTTGTAAACAAATATTTTGAGTTTACCCAATTTCGCTTCTTAAGTGTGTTTTATTGAAATGAGTAGCTAGGTATATAGCTAGCTAAAGATTTTATATTGCGTTTTAAAGACATAATGTACGAGAAGATAAGAACTTTTTTTATGGAGCTTATTGTGACACTTTTTAAATGTTTGTTTTTTTGTTTTTAATTTCATTTTTGTGGATTTTAGTATTCATAATAAAGAATAAGCTTGATTTTGTCAAATTTTGAAGGATACGTTTTAGCGCAATTAAGTGCTGCGAACAATAATTACTTAAAAGAGGTTAAATCATTTAGGCTAAAGGTCACTTTTTTGTATGGTACACCTTAACCTTGATCATTAAAACTTTTGGTTTCTTTTTGCAATTCCTTCTTCAGTCATGAAATGTTCGATGTCAGTCTAACTGGAAGGAAGGCGTTTTGTAACGAGAATTGTCAGTTTCTATAGTTCTTTGCTCGAAGAACTAGATTAGCTACTGCATCACAGAACTAAGGGCTCATTTTTCATTTAAGTACTGAACAGACACAAAGAAATGTCAAAATTTAGTCTCGGATTGATTTTGAGTATTATGACCAAGAAAAGTGCGTATACGCCCAAGTGTACTATTTTCATTGTCATTATTATTAGAACTAGAACGATGATCTAATTTATTTTTTAAAATAATTATTGACTGAAATTTCTAGACAGCCACCCAGAGGGACAAGGAGACATTTATCACTTTTTATCTAGATTTAAATGGCTATTAAAAAATTTTAAGGAGTCTTAGAATTCTTTTTTCTTTATAGTAGTTTTCACTCGCCTCAAAAATTTCAGTTGGAGCCTATCAAATTTTTTGAATTCCACTTTATAATATCAAGGCTGCTGCATTTTTCTATTCTTAATACTGCCCCCGTTAACTGGGACAAACACATTTCTTGATGATATATTTTTCATCAACAAATTTCTAGGTGCTTAAATTTGTCTCAAAAATAATATTTTCACTGTCCAGACAATACGGGAAATATAAATAAAAGAAATCTAAAAAAACATACATACATATGTACATATGTATGTACTCATTTTAATACAGACCACATTTTTCTATGTTGACTTAATTTTATTCACGCAATGAAATCATTTTTATTGTTTATTAAAAGAACTTAAAAACGTTAATTTATTAAATCATATAAGTATCATCAGGTCTCTATGATTGAAATAAATCTCAATATTCAACATTCTCTGTGGCCATACATTGAAATTCTCCTTGAAGGTCAATGTCTTAATTCTGTGAATGAAAAAATATTAAAAAATTATTCGATCATAAATTATAAGGAAAGAAAAAAAACACGTACGTTAACCTGCCACTTCTGTAGGTTCCTAAAATTCTAATCATTTTCAATAAAAAAAAAACTTTTATTAACAATTAATTTGTGTTCTTTTTTTTTTCTTCAGTGCAAGAACATTCATTCGCCAAAAATAAAAAAAAGTACAAAATTAAATTGAAAAATGTCTAGCACTTTGAATGATTGGTTCCTCGCGAGAGGTGAACGAGTATTTATTTTTGTAAATTAAGGAAAACTATTTTGAGTTCATTTTTTTGTTTTCATTTGAGAACTTGATTGCTTAATTGTATTGCCTTAAAATTAATGGAGCATTAAACTGAAGGAAAATATACAAATAGTTTTCTAAAAGAAGACTCTTCTCTTTTACTTACCACTTTCATTATAGATGTTCTTCCAAAAATAATAAACAAATTATTTAAATAGATTCCTCAAAAAGTATCTTCGTATTTTCTACCAAATTAAATTCAAATTCTCGCATGAACATTAAAGAGAATTTCCCCAAATAATTGAAATCATAAAATAATCACATTATTTAAGTTAGATACTCATATGTATGTATGTACATATGTACATATATTGTA
Organism: Scaeva pyrastri; assembly: GCA_905146935.1. Lineage (NCBI taxonomy): Eukaryota > Metazoa > Arthropoda > Insecta > Diptera > Syrphidae > Scaeva > Scaeva pyrastri. The sequence continues at coordinate 76,197,030 of LR989929.1, forward strand.
ATTGTATGTAAATATGTTTTGAAGCCAAATTAAATTTTCCAATTCAAATGTTTTCCATTCACAAAAATGTATTTACATAAGGTAAAGGTCTTATTTTTCGTTTAAGGGACAGTCTATGGTACATATAGGAAAATATTAAGAAACAGACAAAGATATTTAGTAAAAGATAAAAAGGGTAAAAGTAAGCTGTTTTGAATGGGCATATAAAAGCTGAATTGTAAAAAACTAAACTTTATGTACGAGTATGTATTTGTTAAGTGGTGAGCTCCCCTGATGATTGTCACTGTAAATATATATTTGAATTCTATTTTAAAACATCGAGTCAACAGATTTTAGTCACTTGATAGTGACTACATTAAAATAAAATACACATGACCATAGCCCCCATGAAATTCCACTTGTGGTTTCAGGCTATAATTTGTCTGGACCAAACTGTTACAGAAATTAATCAATTCAAACTGTAGATGAATCAATTCAAATGGAATGAAATATTAATAATTTCCATTGAAACGAAATGCTTGAAAAAGATGTCGCTAAACTAAAGTGAAGCGCAACCAACTTCACATTTAGCTAGAACCGTCAAACATCTTTGCATAAAGTTAATAAATAGAGAACAACTATCAAGCATTTACAGACTTGAATAGATTCACCAATAACTTTAGAGTACGTTCAAAATATTTTAAAATTATGTAAAACTTTTGGTTTTCTAAGGAAAGTGAAACTTGACTAAAATTTGTTTGTTGACAAGTTTTTCCATTGACAGATAAACAAAAACAAACTTTAAACAGTCAACAAACGTCAACTTTAAGAGAAAATTGAAAATTCTTAACACAAAACTAGACCTTAAGGGTTTGATAGAGCTACGCTGTCGTTCGAAATTCGGTATATTTGACATTAATAGAATGTGACATATGATGCCATTTTAAGTTAGTATCACAACTACTATTAAAATAAGCTTAAATCGTAAATCTATCATGTGTTAGATTTTCTTAGACCACTATTACAAATGTTTCTAGCTTGTTATTGACTCAATAGTTAGGCAACCCATTATTTAAAAAATCATCTTAACGTACATTCACACCTTGACTTTTTGGTCGCGTTCAATAAAATTAGATTTCTAGAGAACTGTTTGCTTTTTGTCCATTGAACACGCCCAATTTAGGATTTTGAACATGTTGTTCACTGACTTATTCGTCTTTCAAATATACATAAATAAAAATCTAACAGCTAATTGATGACAATTTAAAAACTACTATGAATATAATTGTTCCCCTCTTATTGTACTCCTCCCACTTTTCTATTAATTCCACCTTAAACCGTTTCATGAATAATTTCTAATATCTTTTAGACTTAAGGTTGTGACTTTGATTTGTTTGGTTTATGAAAATAATTGATTCATTGATTCATTCAAGAACTCCTTTATCTTTCATTATATCTTTTTTTTTTCTGAATTATTTTACCAAAAACGACAACGGAAGCAACATCTTACATAGATAATAAGTAGTTATTTATTCAGAATAACATGATACAAACAACAACCACCAAGCATATAAGTCATAATCAAAATCAATACAAAAAAAAAAGAAACGTTTTATTTATGAATAAAAATGAACTTCAGTACCTAAGGGTAATTTATCGTATGAGAATGGAACATGAAATCGGGATTTTTTCCAAAGAAAAATGACAACAAAAATCCACAACCATAAAAATCGAGTATTCCAGGGAGGGTAATGTTTAGTGCGTGATACCTAAAGGACGAAACTGATTTTTATTCTTCAAGGGAATATAATGTATTAATCCATCTCACATTACTTGTTCCAGTTTGACATTAAATTGTACCCTCAGTTTTCTTCTGTCAAAAAATGCTTACAAGAATTGATGATGGGCTTAGTTTCACTTTGTTTTCTCAATGCTTTTAAAAAAATTAAGTCTTGGAAAAATACAATTTACTCAAATTATAAAAACTTTTATGTAAAGCGTAAGTGAACGTAAGACATTCGAAAAGAAAAATTGGAAGAAAAAAAAATGTGAGAACAAATCCTTGCGACTTATTCGTCTCAAATTATGACTTTTTTTCCTGTAATCACTTCTGACATGATTTCTTTTAGTTTAGTTTTTTTTTTTGTATAGAGGCATAATGCTAATGCGTAATCGATAGATTTGTTGATCCAAATGGGTTAATGTTAATAATAACCTAGTCATTACAGCTGATGAAATTCTTTGATCATTAGGGCGGAAAAAAATAATTTGCAAAAAAAAACAACTGAAAGTAAGAAACGCCTCTATATGAACGCAATTAACTGGAACTAGCTGACTTTGCTGACGTGAGAAACCAACCAAAGGCAAAGGTCAAATGGGGAATTATTCTTTGACGAAATCAATCAATCGACCATATTTTATTTCCACGCCCCCTCTCCCCCTCCCTATGCAATTAAATGCACCCCCATTACATCGACTCGGAACATTATCAGATAATAATCAATATAGTCATAATTTGTCTGATGGTATGTTTGCTCTTAAAGAGTCCTTTTCCTTAATGAATAATGCATCGTCGTCGTCGTCGTCTATGTATGTTGTTGATTGTTTATTTGTTTGGCTAAGGACAAACTTGCAATTTGCGTGGGATGTCGTCTGTCTGAAGTGTGGGTGTATGGAGGGTAGTATAATGCTGAGGAGGCGGTTAGTAGAGCACGAGCCTGATAGCACCAGTACCCGGTTCCCCTTCCCAGCCCAAACAGTAGGTACCGCACCACACACCGCACAACAAAATGACAAATGTGGGACGCGAACGTGACTGATAAATTCCTGTGATTAATGTTACATTTGTGGCCTGGAAGTCGATATTGTGTATATAAGAGGATTCTTTTGTGTGGAAGGTGTTTTCGGTGCTTTTGTACGAACTTAGAATGTTTGCTAAGTGTAATGATTTCTTGACATGATTCCTCTTCCTGAATCAGCAAAGTTTTTCTTTAATTATACAAACCCAAGTATTTATACACACACATGCATATACGTAGATAAAAGGAAAAAGCACTTTATATGTATTTATGTATGTGATTTGATATTTGGCCTTAAAGGAAATAATTAAGAAAAGTGCCAACTATTTTTAATGAAACGCCGCCGCCGCCGCCAGTCGTCACCAGCTTTCGTCGCCGTAGTCGTCGTCGTCACCATCACCACCGCGTTAGAAATTGAACATGAAAAACACGTGTTAGAAGCATATAAGCTAATTTATAATGTAATAATTATAATTTATTATGTTTGTGACGACATTTTCGTGATGTGGAGTAATTATACCCTACTGACAGAGATTACAGCTTATTTTAACTGTGATCGTCAGAAAGATTTCCAACACTCGAGTGATACTTGTAAGAAATTTCAAAAATATTCAACTAAACACAAGACATTTTTCAAGAATAAATTTCGCACTTCGTTACTTACTTTTGAATCCTTCGTCAACTTTCAAGTGTTCAAATTCCTAGAAAATAAAATAACGACAGAATTTCTATTCTGAGGCGTAGGTATTCACCAGATAAAAGCTATTGGATGAGACATTAAAATCCATTTAGCATTAGCACAATTGGTTAAAATAAGTCTAATTTTAAAAATATTTTCCAGAAAGAATATTCTGATTTTCCGGTGGATTAAATTTAGCAGTATTTAGTTTCCAATACCGTCAAATTTCATCCTCCGGAAAATCAGAATCGGTGAACTGTCCGCTAGTCTGTCAATTACGGTTTATCCGGTGCCTTATCTCAGAAACAACTGGTTATATTAAGTTGATATTTATTGAGAATCATTTCCTGGAGCTTAGTATTGCAAAATTTATAGTTTCTAATTTTATTTGAAGTTAGATTGTGCCCAAAATCGGCCGAGTTTTATTTTTGTAAGAAGATGGAACACCCATTCATAAATTACCAAACAGACTTCACAAACCTGAGTGCAGGTGAACTTAAAAATGTCGAAAGCTCTCTAATGCCAATCCCACATCGACTGGAGATTTATTTACACTTTTTAAGATCTATGAAAAAAGTCATTTTGCAAGTCACGTGGAACAATAAAAAACACAAACAAAAACTAATTAACTTCGATTTTAATTATTTATTTACTTGGCGGTGAGTGTTCTGTACCTAAATCGTAATTTTATTGGCTTTTCACAAAACTGACTAACTACGGGTATCAATAGACCGAACCACTTTCCACCGTTACGTATAAGTTCAAATGCGACGTATTATCCCGCCACAGATGAATAATTGTGTATATCAAAACTAAATCATTCTATCGCGTAAAATATCTTCATAATGAAATCAATCCCAAGTTTATTTATCCACCGCGCCCACCGATTGCTTACAAATTAGGATTCACTTTTTTAAATCAATAAAATGTGAGTACTTTGTGTACGAGTATACACCTCTCAGCACTCGATTACAGATTACAGAGGAAAATGCACATATCCAATGTACGAGTACAAGTATGTGAAATGAATATAACAATAAATACCTTTGGTGTGTTTTACAATCTCGACTGAAATTGTTCATTGATCGTTGTACGAAGTAGCGTCTTTGTTGAATTGCGCATTTGTATTCAAATGGATGTAATCAAATGCACAATCAAAAATTCAAAGCCATTGTCTGGCTCTGGCGTTGATATGTACCTATGTATGTGCTGTACTTATTCTGGAACTGGAACTGGAGACGATGCTTTGGAATACACTCGTAGACAATTGTAGACAATGCACGGAGCGTATTTGCCATACATAAATTGCATCACCTTCAACCGGGTCTTTTAATTTAAATTAAGAGCGTAGATAAGTTTAAATAAAGTGAATTCAATCTGAGGGGGTGGTGGGTGAACTTTAAGGAAAATTATAATAAAATTGAAAATTGGAATAACAAACTTTTTGTGTAGTTGTATCGCATCATCATCGTTATTTTTTCTTCTGAAATTTTCAAAGCTCTTTAAATTTTTAAATATTCTTCAACTGAAATTGATGTAAGATTTTTATTGCTTCTATATCTCCATCGATCAATCATGTAATATCTTTTTTGATTGCCTCAAAAATTGTAAAATAAACTTTTTACTTTTCATTTTCATTTCTCTCCTTCATAATTCTTTCTTTCCTTCTCCTCTCCCCCCACCGCCGCCGCCGCCAAGTGAAATTGCTTTAAACAATAGTATACGTACATATCTAATATTTTCTGCTCCAAGAATATTTTTGTCTGTATTTAGAAATTGCATATTAAATTCAAAATTTTCACATTTTCTATTACAAAGCTTTTCTCAAATATACATACATACATATTTCTAACTATGTTCATATAAAAATAAGATTTTATATTAAATATTTTTTGTTGCGAAATGCACATTAAAAATAATTAAATTTGTCTACTTTTAAAAACCTTACACCTACAATTTAAAATATGCCATTTTTAGGGATATAAAAAGAAACCCTTCTCAGACAATTCATTTCGATATCCTTTAATGCTGGTTGGACCATCCAAGCAGCTGCGAGAGATAACAGTTGGAAGTTCTAGGAGAAAGTTTCCAAAGAAAAAAGACGTAAATATTCATTATTTATTTAAAAAATAAAAACAAAAATAACCACTTACATAAGTTCACTGTACATACATAATAAAAAAATATAAGAAATTAGAAATACGATTTTTTTTTTTTAAGTTTGCTTAGATATAGAAATGAGTTTTCCATTAAAAGTTGGGAAATTATATAAAATGTTTGGCTTTTTTGTTTGTTTGGTTGATTTTTGAAATGGTTTGGTTGAACTTTGGTAGCTTGATCGATTTTTTGATTTTGAATTTTTAGTGTGAGTGAATATTTTTATATAAACTGGAAAAATTGTGAAATGTTGGTCATTGGATAAATGAATTTGTATGTAGTATTTAAAAGTTTACCCAAATGACAAGAAAAAAGTACCTATACGCCATGGTGGTCGTCTTTGAATGGACAATTTTGTCTCCATTATAAAAACATTAAAGTGAGTAAGTTGGGAATGAAATAACCATCAGATACATTTTCAAAATCAAGTAAAATTATTTTCCTTCAGGACAAGGTTCTGACAATTTTCTATTCGTAATGCTAATGCTAATTTTTTACTTCCTTTTTAGCCAATTTACACTTCTAAGGTTTTCGTAATTGGGGAGTTAAAAATAAACAAAAAATTTCACCTAAAAAGTCATTCAATTCAGAGAATTTCGTTCTCAGGATTTTGACAGCAAAATGAGAAATTCCAAAGAGAAATTTTGTTTATACTTCTGAGAATATACAGAAAGGAAGAAATTCTTGGGCCATTTTTTTTTTTTTGTAAATATTTTTTGATGAGTTCCTGTTATATTTTAAAGTTTAATTTAAGTTTGCATCTCCGTTTTTCTTTGAAGTTCCGTCTCGTTACAAATTTTATGTCTGACTGATTTACATTTGACCTGCAGTTTTATGTTGATTTATTACTCGGCTCTTTAAATACACGTGCTTGTATAGAGGCTTAAAGAGACTAACTATTACAATAAATTATTAAATTAAATCTCATTATAAAAATAAACAATCATGTATTAAAAATAGTACGACTATACCGAAAAAAGTTAAAAGAATATATACATAATGTACATATGTATGTAGGATTGTAGGTATATGTACAATTTTTTTACTCATAAGATCTAATTTTTGCCAAAAAAAAACACCCTTTGAAGAAACCTAGAACAGTTTCTAATTAAAAAAATAATTTTTTTTGAGGACAATACAATACAATACGAAGTAGGTGTTTATAATACATATTAATGTACATATGTATGTATGTATAAGTATGTATAAAAAGAAAACAAATTCTGCTCTTTTCAAATAATGCATTACTGTGACTGCTAATCTATATACATACTTACTAATATATAAAGCTGAAGAGTTTGTTTGTTTGAATCTCAGGAACTACTGGTTCGGTTCGAATTGAAAAATTATTTTTGTGTTTGATAGTCCATTTCTCGAGGAAGGCTATAGGCTATATAAAATTACGCTACTACCAAAAGGAGCGAAGCATCAGTGAAAAATGTTGCAAAAACGGCGAAATATAGGCCACTGGTTATTATTGGTCTTTGGTCATAAATGGTCTTTGGTCATAAATGGTTATTGGTCATTATAGGTCATTGGTCATTATTGGTCTTTGGTCATAAATGGTCACTGCTCAATATAGGTCATTGGTCATAATAGGTCATTGGTCATTGTACCTTTGACCTTTGACCTCTGACCTTTGACCTTTCACCAATGACCTGTACAGGCCAATGACCAATAACATATAATGACCAATGACCTATATTGACCAATGACCATTTATGACCAAAGACCAATAATGACCAATGACCAAATGAGTCTCTCATTTTTACCGATCGTGACGAACGCCATGCCATCGCCATTCAGTTGCGCAAAGGATTCGGACGGTTTGGTCTGCGCCACCGCTGTCCGTTATATAAAATGTACTACATAGAACTTTCCGAGGTGGTTCCACTGCTTTCATGCGAGCTAGGTGACCTGCCCGACGGAATCTACCGAGTTTATTTTTTTTCACGACACATCTGAATTCGAGGTTGATTGCGGAATTGTCCTTCCTTACATACGGGGTCATCAATTCTCCTTGCGACTTGCTTTGCGCTTAAGAGGTCAAAGTTTGCTACTATTGACCCAAGGTATTCATGCTCCATTACCTTAATTGTTTGACCAGTTGTTCTTTTCGCAGTCGAACGCCACCAAGCACTTTGTTTTTCTTTCACTAATCAGCCAGCGGGATATCGTATTAAAAAGAGAACAGAAGGAACGCATTGCATGGGATTGATTTTTGTTTTCAAACGAATCGTGGATTTTGTTTTTGAGTATAATGAGACATGACCATCACTTTCCAGTATTGTAATTAAAAAACAAAACATTTTAATTAAAATGTGTCGACTCCTTACTTATTAATTTTAATCTGTATTTAAAATACATATTATGATAAATAATATTCAGTACACATAATTAACATATGAACATATGTTTATCGATTACGTGGAAAATGTTGCAAAAGGAAAGAAAATTATTCATCTTAAAGGGCTCCGTTCCATTGTCAAAATCGGGTTGCAGAGAAAATCCGTATGTTCTTCAGCCATAAAAAAATAAAACCTAAATATCCTTTACGAAGTACTTTAAAATATATATTTTTTAAAACTTAATCTTAATTGCTGTAATAATAAATTGAGGCGGACGAAGTCGCGGGGAACAGCTAGTGGAATTATAAATTTCGAGAATAGTCATCACATCACTCATCATGACTATATTTCCTTTGTGTATTTCTAACATGTCTGATTTGCAAGTCTGAATAATTAAAAATAAGTTTATTAATTAAATAGAAGACATCACCGTGAGGTGTTCAAAAGCTGCAAAAGCTGTAATTATTGTTTGTTGAATCATAAGAGAATTTTCTTACTACAAACGGGAAAGTAATTAAATCAAACTATATGGAAAGGGCCATTTATTTTGTTTAACACTTTTGTCTGGATTTAGTTGAGTTTTATGTTTAAAGCGGCTATTTGTGTAAGGTTTTCCAATAAGAGATTACACTTTGACAGCTGTTGCTTTTGAAGCTGTCATCTATTGTCATTTGAAAAGCAAAACTACTTAAAATATAACGTTTCAACATTCAAGTGAAATTTTTAAAATTCTTTAAGAAAAAATGTTAAAAAGGTGCATTAAAATAAATGAATAAGCTCTTTCTAGTTACTTTTTAAAAACTGACATAAGTCGATTTAATTACTTTAATCTTGATCAAATAACTACTTCAAAGTATAAACCAAAAGCAGAATAAAAATGATAATGATAAAACAAACCCAAAGAAAAAAAAACTTTGGATTTTCCCGACAGTACTTTTTCGCTCTTAAGAGATATAAACGCAATCATCATAATTTGACAAGAAAAAGTCAGCAAAGTCAAGCTTAAATGACAAAGTTAAAAATGAAAAACAAACTTGTATGAAAATGTATGTCTCATGTGTATATATGTATGCATGTATATTCTCTGTTAAGTGTGCTTAAGGATCCCTAATACATTACCAAAAACCCCAACACAAACATAATTTAATTTAAGTGCGAAGCAGATAAAAAATCCTTCCCAAGAGACACTAAGAAAATACGAGACTCGTTTCACATTAATAAATGTTTGTTTTGATTTGTCACGTTCCTCATGCGTCCACTTTGTTTTAATTAGATTTTATTTACTTGATATTTTCAATATATCAATTCGAAAACAAAACAAAGGACACACCTTAAGGACAACCCATTATGGCCGTTAATAATGACATGTTCATCTGTTTTTTTTTTTTTTTAGGGCTATTATATCATACTTAATTCTGCGAAAGTGATTAAATGTTAAATTCCACCTTTTTTTCTAAAAATATACATACACACATACAAATTAACCTAAATGTTAAGGAAACATCGGTTAAGATAAAAAAGAAAGAGTTATGATTGATGGATGTTATTTATGTATATTTTGTAGTGTTTTTATTTACAAGGAATGTTATGAGCAGAACATTAATAAAAGTGAGTCTATTTGGAAGAAGGACTATTTCACTCACAAAAAAAAAACACATAATTATAGTTTAATATCCTTTCCCTTTTACATGACAACTATATAATGTTAGACAAATTGCTTTTTTTTAACAAAAACAAACATTTGCCCTTGAAAAGTTATTCGAGAATTTAGCAAAAACCGCACGGCCGCCCGCTCACCCTTCCTTGCTAAAAAAAAAAAACAACCTAACGAGCGAAAATATACACGTGTAGATTAGATTTTTGTTTGACGTTTACATGCGGACGTCATTAATTTGCATATAGAAATGAGGGTATAATTATTGTTTCCTTAACGGTTCGTGCTTAATAAGTTTTGTTGTTCTTTATGTAGGTACCTATCCGAAATATAAGGAACGATGATGATGAAATTATCCTTTGAATGAAATTAATAAATTATATATAATAAAGAACAGGAAATAATGGTTTATTTTAAAAATTCGCTAATTATGGTATCTCTAAATTTAGGACCTTTCAACATCGCTGTGAAGTGAACCTTTAATTTAAGTTCAAATTGTAAGAAGGAAATGTTTTTGAGAGTTTAAATATAGCTATAGTCCTTTTATTTATATAGAAGGTTAAAACATGATTTGATATTTCAATAATAAAATATTCCTATAAAAACAGTTGACAGTTACTAGTGGCATATTGGTAAAGCTTAATGTGTCAAAGTGGCGGTCATTTGTTCAGTCTATTTTACAAATACAAGAAGATAGCGTTCAATATCACGTGCAAATGATAAAATTGGGTTATGGAACTTCTTACCTAATGTTTTCATTTTACTTTGTTCATAGTCGTCCTTTTGAGATGTTCGTAGTGTGGTGAAAAAATATAAGTCCATGCTCGAGTAAAAGATACGTCAAAGAAAATGCAAGATCAGCTGAAAAAATTGCAGCAATTAATGATTGTGTCGTTTCATCTGATACCCTCATTCACTGAAATAGTAAAATGCAGTGTTTCTACTCCGTGCAATATGTGCTCAGGAGTATGGAATATAATGAGCGTTCATGTTTTCGAAATTCTAGTATATTAAAATTCGATTCGCTAGATGGTCTACATAAGTTCTATTAACCAGACCATGTTCCTGAATTTTATTTTTTGAATTCTTAATTTATCAGGCTCACAATATCTTACCTAACAAACTCTCTAAAGGGATTTTTTTTTCCAAAAATGATTCCTTTATTGAGATATCATAATCAGACAGCCATAATTCACAATATGTGTTCATCTTTTGCCTTTCGGTAAATGTATCTACATATATGTACATACGTAGCCCATTTTTATATTTCGGTTATCAATATATACAGCCCTTATTAGCAAATGAGAAGCACCCGGTTTCTTTACAAAAAAAAGAAGATATTATCGTGTGTGTGTGTCCGGTAGCTACCTCCTTGAATTATGAATTTTAAGGCTTCGAAAACAATTTTATTATCATCTATATTACATACGGACATAGTCCATACATACTTGTATATAAAATACACATTCACTTTTCCCGCTTGATAGCCATACATTAAACAAAATTACACTTGCCACTGATAATGTTACTGACGACAAGAGACCAAGACCAGGACACAGAACCATAGTAGGTAAACATAGCACGTGTTGCCAACTATACTCGTACAGAGTATCTTGTTTCCATTAACCCAATTCCCTATCATCATTTTGAGTGTGATAGAAAAGATATACTCGTACTTTATTTTTATCTACATACACTACATACACTTGTATCTACATATACATATTTTGTGCCATTACAGATGGCATCTTTAAACTCGATTTTAACTGTCCTTAACTTTTTTATGAGCACTTACCGAAAAAGGCGAACATCCTTTTGCATCTGGTCTCCTTCGAAACAAAGTACCTATATTTTTTCTCTTAGCTGTTTAAAAAATACGAAGTACAAACTTGTATCCATTGTGCTATGAGAGTTTCTTGTGTCAAACGGGGGGGTGTATTGGTTATTGGATTCTGGAAAGCTCATTATTAATAAATAAATAATGTTAATGGGCTAATAATGGGTACTACTGGATTCAAAATTTTGTAAAAATTATTTTATGAGAATATTTAGCCTTTGTTATATTGTTGGTTTTTTTAAGCTCGATTTAGTGACTTTTTAGCATTTTAAATCTGAGGCACTTGAATGGCATTTTGGCATTACCAATTACAGTTAGTGGTCCACATCACAAATTCATCATGAAATGTTCTAAATTATATTGAGTTGAATTTTATCCTATATTAATTTTATAAAAAGCAACGACCACATTCATACCTACATATATGTATAATATTCCATGATATCTAAAAAGCTCAAATAAATTTTTTTGTTGGCTTAACATTTTATCTTTCCATGAGTATTACTTTTGACTTTAAAATAATTAAAAACTTACTTTTTCAAATTCACCAAAATGACTAGTTGAAATTGTCGATGATCAATTCCATTTCACAAGAAGGTTCAATCTCCTGACGAATTCCTTTTAAGATGATTTTGTTTAATTTAAGGCTTAACTAACTGTGAATTAACTAAAACTGAAAATGAACTAAGCCTTAATGTTTGATAATGATTTTTTATTTCTTGTTAGCTAAGTTTATTGAGAAACCTCTAACAAAAAATTTGATCTTTGCAAAAAATATGAGAAGTAATCTGAATTCATTATGGTTGGCTGATAAAAAGTTATGCATAAAGTTAGTATTTCCATATTTATTTTGTTCTGTTACCACGTATCTAAAATATTATATAATTCACGCAAAATATATAATATGAATAAGTAATAAATTTTTAAGTAGGTATGAGATTCAAAGCATCTGTTTTTAATTTTATTGATAACCAAAGTAGGTACACTATTATTAACTAAGAATGAACATAGCAAATACTTAAACATATACATTATAACGTAGTAAATGAAATTAAAAGCTTACATTATAACCATAATTTGAATGCCACACCTTCTCTAACTTAAATACACAACTAATGTAGACCTTTTTTTTTGTTATTAAAAAAGGACATGTTTTTCTTTATATGTATAATCATTATAATTAATGATTAAAACACATAAAACCTTCATACACATTAGGACATTACATTATATATGTACATATGTCCACACAAAATAAATGTTATCAGATTTAGATAAGAAAAGTTACCCTTTGTTAGCTTTATTTATATGTAAAAATATAAGTCGACAAAAACTCATAGACTAACTATAAAATAAATTCAGTCGTTTTCAATTTCGAGGTTCTTTCTTATCAAACACCATCTCAAATTAAGTCAACTCAAAATGCAAATTGAAGAACTTATAATAATTGCTACAAAGTGCTTCCATTAATATTCTTGAAATACGAATTTTTTGAAATTGTACGTTATTATTTCGTTCGCACGTGATATCAATTTTATTTTGAATATTATAATTTCTATCTGAAAAACATACTTTCCTTCATTTGGATAAGTAATTCATTTAAATTCATAGCTTTGGAAATAAGTGATGCGTGTCAAATTGTCAATATAATCAGATCATCAGTTAACTTAAACAGATGTCCCGTATAATATATAAATGCACATAGCTCTTCAAAAAGAGTTTTAGTTCAAAAAATAAGGTAAAAAGGTTGTTAATCCTTGACCTTAAGGACGAAGATAGCTCTTGAAAGTATACATATGTATATGAGTGTTAAGATTTCGATGGAACTTCTTGCTCTCACTGTCGGTCCTGTTTTTATTAAATATCTGTATCGATTGAAAAAGAAAAACAATGAAGAAAACTGTGTCCTTTTTTAATGACAAAATATACGGGTAATAGAATTTACCTGTATCAACTCTTAGATAAGTTCCTTGTAAAATAGCCCTTTAGCCCTTTGCATAAAATATATAGGTATTATTTTTCTATTGTTTAGTGGGACAACAAAATTAAGATAAATTTTCTTTTTTTTTTTGTATCTTTCTCAATCCGATAGTTTGTCAATGAAACAAAAATACCAATCATTCCCGATGATTCCATACAAACCTTATCGCAAAGCGATATGCTTATGGTGGAACAGCGTATGGACAAAAGGCGAAAACACTTGGCTGAGAAATGTTCCGAACACGGCTTAGATTCTGCAGGTAAGTTCATTAATTAATTCACTTCATATAATATGATTCCCATCAATTTGGTGGAACCAAAATTCGATACGAAACTTAATTTGTTTTCTTAACTTAAACTTTTTAGGAAACGATTCCTGGCACAAACCCAATCCGTGGGAGTTTTTAGTCAATCACAAATATCATATTATTTGGTAAGAACAAAAACAAAACACAAAAACTACTTAATATTCATATTTTATGTATGAAGATAAAAAAAGAAAAGAAACAAAATTACAATCATTTTACCACCTGCGGATGTGTTGAATGAAATTTCAAGAATATTTCTATTATTTATGTAAAGTACTCGTATATTGTATGTTTATTATGTTATTATTTTTTTTTTTTTTTGAATCTTAAACAGGTGTAATGTTTTTAAGGCGGCTTCATCTTCTTGGATGTACAATTTCAACATCTTGGCGGGATACACGCCAGAGTTTCTAAGAAAAACAAATGAAGTGCCATTGGTTTTGGCAAGGAAGCGATACCCAAGGGTAACTCTAGAGGAGGTAGGGGTGTTTAGTTTTCTTTGTTTTTTTTTGTCTGATGTTTTATATTTTTCGCTGCTTATAATTTTCCCTTAAGAATTCTCAGTTTATTTTTTTTTCTATTCATCTGACATTTTTATGGGTTTTTATGTTGTTTTTTTTTTAAAGTTTTCGACATTATTTTGAAAGTTTGGACGGCGGCGTTGAAATTGTGTTTGTTTATTTTTCAAAAAAGAATCAACAAACTTACTTATTTTGTTTATTTTCTTTTTTCTTATTTTTTTTCTCTTAGCTGCAAGAAGCACAAAATGATTCAATTACGTTTATAATAGCAAGACATCCTTTCGAGAGGCTGTTGAGTGCCTATAGGGACAAATTTATGTATGCTGTTCCACATTCGTTTCACGATAAACTAGGAAGCAAAATTGTACGAACTTATAGAAAAAAGAATGTAAGTACATACCTTAAAGTTCTATTTTTTTTTTATTTTAACAGCAAAGTTTATTTAGATACGATCGATGATGTCCTTTTAAAAATTCAGACAAATTAAGTTGTTGCTTTAAGGATACTACTGTCTTTAGCATTTTATGTACCTAGACTAAGCTGGTGTCTTTCCTAATAATTTAAGATTACTTTTCCATTACTTTTAAATATCAATTCACTTTTTAAATTTGAAATTTCAGAAAGTTGATCGTCACACACCCCGATATCCAACATTTGCTGAATTCGTTACTTGGCTCCTGGATGAGATCCATCGTAATAATTTTATTGATATGCATTTAGTACCAGCTTCAAAGTTTTGTACACCATGTTTGATAAATTTCGATATTATAATCAAATTCGAGACTTTGGAGCACGATCAGGTGTACCTCATCGATAAGGCTCATCTAAAGCATATTATTGCTCCTGAATGGCGCAATTCGGGCAAGGGTAAAAATACACTTGATCTCCTACAAGCATTTTATTCACAATTAACCCGCAAGCAGTTAGATGGCTTGTATGAATACTATAAGTATGTTTATTTATTCCGTATTACTTTTACATATAAATACATATGTATATATTTATTTAATATTTTTTAAATTATATTTTAAGATACGATTTTGAAGTTTTCAATTACAACGCAGCGCCTTACTTCAGTATTGCCAAGAAAAACGAAGAAGAAACACCAAATGCTTCATAATCAATTAGACTCAAGTTTTTTTTTTTAATAATGAATAATGATAATAATGGAATTTAAAACAAATACATACATACAAACCAAGGATCAATAAAACAAATTTTCTAGTTAATTATGATGAAATTCACTAATGTAATAATAATATTAATATTAATCGAAAAATAAAGCAGCGATACTATTTAAGTTCGGAAAAATATATAAATAAATTTAAATTAAATAACATTGTAATCTATATTGTTAATTTATGTTTTGTATTTAATGAAAAATATAGAAAATGAATAAAAGTTAATCTTGTAGATTAATAGAACTTTAAGTGAAACCAAGCAAAGGTATAATTTTTAATAATGTTAGTTGAATGAAAAACACCTGCATATATTAACTGAACAAAAACACGTTAAATTGAAAATAAAAAAAAAAAACTGTAAAGTAGAATAGTATATTATTATTAACAAAAACCTTATATCTTAAGATGTTTTCTTTTTCTTTTGTTAAAGGGAAAATTTGTTACAAATTAAAAATACACACATTATCATAATGATAACTTTGTTATGGAAAATATAATTTTGAAAACCAAAAAAAAAAAAAAAACGCGTTTGTTATTTTATTACGTACTTTCTATGGGTAGTAAATTTGGGTAGGGAGTTTCAAGGACTTGCGTTGCTCTTTCATTTTTGAGTAGGTATTTATCTGTATTACATTCGAACACTATATCAATTATCAAGGACACCCAAACGAGATACCACCCAAATCATCACGAATTGAATGGTTTACTTGAATAAAGTATAATACATTTCTGTTGGTGACATCACTTAGATGTCTAGATGTCGTGGCTAAGGTTTATTAAAATTAAGCTACTTTTCGTTTTTTAGATCCAGTAGCGGACAAGGACGAAGATGGTCAGTAAAAAAATGCACATATCATTTGATAG
Source organism: Scaeva pyrastri (assembly GCA_905146935.1). NCBI lineage: Eukaryota > Metazoa > Arthropoda > Insecta > Diptera > Syrphidae > Scaeva > Scaeva pyrastri. Next base: position 76,213,336 of record LR989929.1, read on the forward strand.
GACACAAAACTTTTGGAAGTTTTTTTTTTTTATGGCATCACTCACGAAAAAGGTACTAGCTCCTAATATCTAAACATACTCCAAATAGTTTCCTAGCTAGGACAGTTAAAATTTATTGAAAAAAAACATCAAGAAAATTGTTAGCAAAAATGGAAAAAATATTTTTTAATGTATTATCAGAGGTGTGCCAAAGAACCTGCTATCTTTAAACTACGACATAACAATTCAGGTACCTACATTGTACGTACCCTAAACATATGTAAATTCTTTTATTCGTCCAAAACTCGGTTACAATTTTCATATCTGGATATAGGTGCCTCAGTATCCCCTGGAGTGTTATGGATAGAATTTTCATAAGAGCTTTAAAATGAGAGGCGATCGATCTCTAACAGAAACAGTTGTTGTAACTCTTCCACAATGTCTCATGCTTCTTGTTATCTCAAACAATAAACAATTCAACTGGAACACTCGCACTTCCCATGGCCCTTATTTTACCCTTGAGCCCAATTTCGCACGTACTGTAGAAAGAAGTATGAAGACCAGATATAAGAAGAAACAAGGTATCCAGATATCGAAAAATTAAAAAGAATTAGGTTTAGATTTTTTCTTTGTTTTCTTTAATTTTTACCTATTGTTTTTGAAATACAATTGTACATAACTTATAATTAATAACTTATGCAAACCACATTCGTTTCAGAATTGTATATATATTTTTTTCATCTTTTTTTTACTTTTATCTTATTTGTTTAGGGTAATCTACATGTTTTCTTTTTTTGTTGTTGATTTTTGTTTTTATTCTTTAATTTAACTTAATAAAAATTGTTTTCGCGGTTAATTACAAAACTTAGTTACATTATGTTGTATTCTATATTTTAAAGACTTGCTAAATTTAATTTCTCTGTTTGTTATATCCGTACATCGGTGTTTGTTTATGTTTTATTTATTTTGAATACGTTAATGTTTTTCTTTTTTTTTAAATTATAATAATATAACCCAAACATTTATAAACGTTATTCAATATTAATTTCATTTCATTTGTTTTTATTATTGTTTGGATAACCGTTTATGGGTTAACCGTCTATGGATATCTTAAATAATTTACAGAATAAGTTTAATGTGTTTTTTTTACGGGGTGTTGATTTACATCTATTTTCAACTCCCTTGTTTATCCATTTTTAATTGGCAGTAGCCACAATCAAATGTTAATTTTTGTATTTCTTTGATTCATTTGTATGGTATTTAGTATTTATGTATTTTATAATTTTTATGAAATAAGAAAATAACATTTGCTTTAATATATTTAATTTAATATTAATATGTATTTAATGTATAAAGTTTTTTCTTTAATTTAATTTTTTTTTCTGGTTTAAAACCATTGAAACACTATAAAGTAATATTATGTCTATACATGGTATTGATAAAGAAATTATTTATAAAAAAAATAAAAACACATTTTTGTTTTTTTCTTTTTTTGTTTCGAAATGTGAACTAAACCTCCCCCGAAGAAAATTAAATTTTTAAATTTACTCCTCTTTTAATTCAGACATTATTTGCGTACTCTTTTACTTTTTCTTTATTTTATTTTATTTTATTTTATTTTTATCAAATAAGAGTTAATTTAAATACTTTGTTATAAGGCCATACATTACTATTATAATAATAAAAATAAACTCCGCAAATTTTCAAACACACATTCAGAGCTTAGGATGATGAAAAAAAAAAGGAAAACCCAAGTGCTCATGGGAGGAGAGATTACAAAAGAAAAAAATAAAAGAAAAATTAAATATTTTTTGTTGCGAAACGTAAACATAAGTCCCATGGGCAGAAGTATGTACAACAGAATTGAAGGCGTTTATAGTATGTTCTCATAGAAGCAGCTGAGTTTGATTGCTTGTTTCTTCTATGGAACACAGCTAGTGAACTTGGTTTTGAAAAACTATAACCATTTGTTTTTAATTTTTTTTATACTTTCAATTATTTTCGGAGTAATTTTTCCTACAAAAGAAAAAAAAAAGGACAGTAAATAAAAATACCGATTTGCGCCTTGTACAACAAGTTCAAAGAAAAAGAATAATTTGTTTTTCTCTCTCTCTCGATAAAAACAAGAATCGAGGTGGAACCGAGTGTGGATCAGATATGGAACCAAAAAAAATATATAAAATTAATCTTTGTATGTAAAAATTAAAAAGATACAAAAAATATTGCGTGCAAAAATAACAACTAAGATTTTTGTGTTTGGAAATGATGTTAACAAGTAAACTATAGATCACTTAAGATACGCTTTATATAGCGTTTGACTTCTACACGTTTCACGTTCTTGTTCCATAAAGAAGAGCATATCTCGAAGATTGACACGTTTGATACGCGGCCTCAGTGGAGCTGGTGATATACCAGTTGTCCCAGTTCCTGTATTTCCCGATTGCTAGAAGAAGAAATTAGTATACATTTAAGTAAGTATTTGTTTTGGGTTGGGTTATGATTTTTGGTTAATAATACTTACTGCTCCTGTTGTTGCAACATCGCCATCTAGTTTCAGTTTTTTTCTTGGTCCGATAGCTTGTAACGCTGTCATATTCGCGTCACGCTGCCGCAGCTCTTCCATTTCGGCTTTTTGCATTTCTTTAGCCTTGAATTGAAAAAATGTATGCCATTAAATCTTAATGTAAAAAAAAAAACTAAAAACACGATATAATAAAATAAGTGGAATTAAGCAATAAAGAGTATTCAAATAGTCCTATAAATTATTATCAAAAGATAGTAAACAGGATTGGGAGACATTTTTTGAAGAATTAGTATGTTCGTAAGTTTTGGTCCCTTTCTTCTCTCAATGCTAACTTAAATAATCATTTTATTGATAAGATAACTGAGTGAAAATGACTTTATCGAGAAATAAAACATTTGCTTCCCCGACTATTTTGGCTGGAAGGAAAGGAAAGTTCATTTGTAAGTTAATACTAACTAACTTCTACATTTGAAGCAGTTCACCACAAGCAACACAAGAATAACATCGTATAGTTATACATTCGCAAGACTTTGCTTGGAAATGTGTCCCTTCTGGGAATGTGAATTATATTCAAAAGTTTTTCTCAGAATTCATTGGCATCAGGAAACAATTTGTATGGAAATTTGTCTGAAAACTTTTCGAGGAAAAGCAATTTTCTAGGGTAAATATGAAAATCATTTCAATGCATCATAGCTAGGTTTAAAATCATCTGGGGTAGATGATAGTCGAGTTTGAAAGCTTAAATCAAAGACATGCAAAAGGTGTTTTCTATCTGTTCCATTCAAATCATTTTTGAAATTATGTCACCGTTAAAATATATATATGTACATGTACATAAGTGCCCAATTACCTTTTGTTTAAGCTTTATCTGCTCAGGATCCTCAACTTTGGATCGAGATTTTGCTGCCCGCAACAGCATTTCTCTCTCTTGTTCCTCATGTCGTTTTTGTTCAGCCTTGTCCAGTTCTTCGAGAAACTTTATTTGACCTCGTACATCTTTAGTTACTTCATACCTTGGATCCAGCTAAAACAAATTCATAATCGTTGAGTAAAAACTTAAATAAAACAAATTTAAATATTTACTTTGATAATATCAATCCTGTGCTCCGCTATCACAGCTAGTTTTTCAACTACATTTTTCAGCCTTTCTTGACACGCATGTGAAATCAACACGGCCACGTCTTGATTTGGCTCTTCGAGTCCCCGTTCCGCAACCATTGCACGAATTCGATTCTGTAGCACTGGCAAATGAAGAAATACCTCATCCTTACACGATCGAATTTGTGTGCCGATGTTCTCCGTCGAGCCCAGAATTCGTTGCGACTCTTCGGCCAAATTTACACCACCCATCGCAGCGACATCATTGATATCATCATCTCCATACATGGACGATGACATTGATATGGAGGGTTGTTGAAAAAACGAGGATGCCGTTGTGGCCGCTTTTTCTTCTTGTTGCTGTTTCTTTTTACTCGACGCCTTGCTGCTGGATTGGGATACTTGTGCCTTTACAGTAACGATTTTGTTGGTCGTCGCGTTCGCTACTATTGTGCCCGATGTTGTTGAGTTTACCATTGGAGTGGCCACGTTGCCACCACTGTTCCCGGTACTAACCGTTGCTGCAGGACCAACAACCGAACTAAACGAATTCATGTTCGACGGGGCAGAGTTAGTTAATGCAGGAGCAGCAATCGCGGCGGCAGTAGGTGTCGAGATGGATGTTGATGACAGATTGGAATTCGTTGACGTTAATAATGATACTCCGGTGGTGGAAGATCCACCGCTTCCTATTGATGATGATGGTGTTAGACTGTTGGTTTGGGACATTGGTGTGGTAGTGATATTTGCAGTTGACGACGTTAAGGTCGGTGCTGATTGTTGTTGTTGATGCAGCACTTGGGGTGTTCCAATCGCTTTGATTTGCGTTTGACCCACCTTTACGTGCGTTACGCCACCAGCGTTTTTCGTTTTCGAAACGGGCGCCGATGTACGGATTTGAACAGTTGCTGGTGAGCGATTTACATGCGCTGTCGGCGTTCTAATTTGAACAATATTCTAAAACCATAATCAACACAAAAATGAGTGTTTAATAAGAAATTAACTCTAAGAGGCTGTCGAGACTTCTTACCGGCTGTGAGACAGGCTGCATTTGAGGTGGATTAGCTTGCATTGTAGTTGTATTACTTGCATTGACTTGACGTATTTGAGCGTTCACCAACCGCGGACCACTCGTTTGGAGCGGTCCTTGGATGCGTATGCCACCGGACTGTTGCTTTGTTATTGTCGTATGACCCACTGGTCTCGCTGCAGCCGGCGATATCATTCTGACTTGAGTTTGACCGATGGTTGTTGTTTGTTGGCTTATGGGACGGATCTGCGCTTGAATTTTCTATTTGAAAAGAATGAGAAAACAAAATTAATACAAATAGCTTCTTGATTATTTCAATTTTCGAATTCGATTCCTTACAGGTAATTGATGCGTTAGCGTTGTCGATCCAATCATACCAACAACATGTTGCGGTGGGGGTTTAATTCCTTCAATAACGAGTTCTTTCGTGAACAGAGACTGCCGCAGGAGCGGTAGGCTTTTCTAGAATACCAAACAAAAAAGTTTAGTTTTAGTTTTTGATGGAATTTTGAGAATATCATAGTTTGTTTTCAAACCTTTAGAAATCCAATTAAACAAGGTTGAGGACTCGCATTTAATAAACGCTCAAGCCTATCACAGAACTCCTCTGGCTCAACATTCGCGTCGACCAGTTCCTGGATAAGAGTTCGCACGTTCTTTTCCACAGGTTTGGGTTCTCTGGTTGATAATTCTATCAAATTCGCTAAAAACTTTCGACATTTCTCTTTGGTATTTCCCTGTAAAATATTTAATATTTGTAAAGTTTAGTCTCATGCTTGGAGAAGATATTAGTTCCCTTACCTGAGCAACCGTGTTCTGTGTTGTAGTCGTGGTAACTTGGTTGTTCGACACATTGTTGATAATTGTAGTTTGTTGCTGTTGCTGCTGCTGTTGTTGTTGTTGTTGTTGCTGCTGTTGTTGCTGTTGCTGCTGTTGTTGATGCTGTTGCTGTTGCTGCTGCTGCTGAACGATTTGTGTTATTTGCTGTTGCGTTGTTTGTTGCTGCTGCTGCTGTTGTTGTTGTTGCTGCTGCTGCTGCTGATGATGATGCTGTTGTTGTTGTTGAATTTGGTGGTGTTGAATGGCAGTTACTGGAGCCACAGACGCTGTGGATGTTTGATGCTGTTGCAATGAGATATTCGCTTGGCTTGTATAACACTGAGATGCATTTGAGCCAGACACTGAATTAACAATATTGTTTGATGATGTCGCCGCCATTGACTGAAGTTTCACAAAAATTCAATTATTTAAATGATAACAAGGAACTCGTCAAAATAATATTACAACTTTTCTACACAACAAACATAGTTTATGAGTTTCAATACCTTTTTTTATTTAAATAATAAAAAATAGACTGCGAATTAATAAGCAATAATAAATTATTGTTTTTTTTTTGAACGTTCTTTACGGAAGTTGTAATAAATTATTATCATTGAGTAAAATTCAAAAATGTTGTCATGGTATACTTCGGTTTAAATTATGTACTTTCATTTAAAAATTCAAAATTAGATAGTGATAGTGTTTTTTGCTGAGTCTGGGATTTCGCACATCGTAGTTTTACAAAGTTGGCCATTAGTAAGAATTTCAATTACCAGTTAAAGGTTCTACACACCCATCTACAGTTGCATTTAGACTTAGAAGTTCCATCTATCGTGTAAACTTTTTACTGAATGTTTTAATTTCGTATTTCGAATGTTAGATCTTCAAAATGAGTAGGTACGATTGTTTTTAATGTCATCAGCGAGGGTCAAAAGCTGTTTTACAGGAAATTCATTTTATTTGATGGATCAAATTAATGAATTTGATTTCAACAAATACCCTAAACTTAACAACCAATGTAATGTAGCACTAATGAGTTCGATAGTTTAATCCCGATGGCCTCGGTTTTATAGAGGAACTTTTGACAACAACTTTGCTACAACTGATTCATTAGTGTGCTCAAATGACAAATGATGCTAAGGCTAGTTTGAAAGTCTTCTGGAAGAATCTGTTACTGGGATACCTGGTTGTAGAGTTAAAACTATATGAAACAAAATCCGAACGAAATACTAGAAATTTTGATGACAAAAACCATTTTGATTTTACTGAGTTGTAAGAGAAAACATTCCACACAAAACGTTCAATAAAAAAAACATAAAACAACTTAAAATATAATTTTGCACTACCGAAAAAAAGTACTATTTTTTAAATAATATTCTAATAAGAAACAGTAAATCAAAATGTAACTGAAATATGCTTAGAAATTGTTGAATTAATTTTTAAAATAAAAGTATTGTTTTGCATTTTTAAACTACAGTCCATTTAAAAGAAAAAGAACTTTTTATTGCATGCAATATCTGTAACCTTTTTCTATAACGAGAAAAAGGAAACCACCAAAGTGTACCAAAAATAAATAAATGCAGTAAAAGTATACGTCAAACTTAAAGTTAAAAGTTTCAATACACAAGTGCATACACAAGTGCAGCGGCAACAAGTTCAAAAGCAACAAAAAAAAGTCAACCGAAAATAGGAAATCGAATTCATTTACAATGATTACGATAACAAAAATCATACGAATACTCTTCAATCAATCCAAAAGATAGGAATTCAAATATTTTATATCTCTCTCCAAAATCATTAATCATTATTATTTTCAAAAACATTTAAGCGCAAAAATGCAATCTCAATGTAAAATCAATACATCAATATTGGTTGCATAAAAATCAAATATATTTAAATATGTTCTCATTGGCGCGGGAAGACCCCACACGAAAGACACACGGAAAGGATTTCAAACAATCAAAACATAAAACATAACAAAAGAGTATATAAGAGAGACAGAATAGTAAAATATGTAATTGAAGATTTATATAAAAAGAATGGAATGCTTGAATTATCGAATTACATTTTGTTTCTGTTTCTGATGCTGTGCTGAGGACCTTACAATCGTTTTACGTAGTGCTAAAGGTGGCCCTGTAAATCTACTTACAGCAGCTGGAACTGTTTGCAAGCGAATTGTGGGATTCGATGAGTTTGCTCCCATTGTTTGATTAACTGGATTCGATGGGGCCGTTCCGACGCGCAACAGCTGGAATCCATTTTCCGTTTTCAGTATTAAGGCTGGTCCAGTCTGGCCTGGTGTGAGGGTACTTAACGTTATCTAGAAGAAGCACAAGCATTCAGTTTCGTTATGTTGTTCAAAATTCAAAGAATTTAAAATTCAACTCACCGCTGGGCTGGATGGTCTTGTCCCAACCATGTGCTGTCCGCCAATAACCATTCGTCCTAGTGTTCCAGTTCCAACGTTCTTGTGTTGATTCTGTCCCTGTGGGCGCATTCCTACAACTACACTAGCTGGAATCATTGAAGTTCCTAAAATATTCTGTTGATTACCCTGTACAAGCAGATTAAATGTCATTAGAAAATCAGTTTCAGAATTTAAACGAAAAATAATGTAATGATATTTTTCTTCAGTAAAGATCTAGACGAGTTTTTATTCATTTTTTTTTTTTTTCATTTTTTTACACATGCAGTCTGCAACCTCTACAGCGAAAGAGTCAAAAGTGCACACCTATATAGATTAACATTATTATAATTTCTAAAAGAAAAATATAGTTTTATGTTTCTTAAGACAAAAAAAAATTTTAAATAAATGTAGAAAGATCGTGTTCGTATATTGTGATGTATATGTAAGTAAATTGTGTAGATTTACCAAAACCTTTAAACTTGAAATATCATAAGTTGAAATCCGAGTTACACAAGAGAAGCATTGTGTTTCTATTTCGAATATTCATTTGGCTTTCCTAATTCGACAGTGCAAGTGGAGACACTATTCAAGCTTTTCAACGAAATCTTTGCGAAGTAAGCAGCGCAGCTAAAATTAAAAAAATTTAATGAAGCAAGAACTGTGTTAAATTAGCCTGTTGGCAAGTTAAACTTAAAAGTGGACTTAAAAGCGGTCTTTTTCATTGTGTTATTTGACGTCATAAAGTATCATTTTGATTAAAAAATATTTTTGAAATATACTTGATAAAATTTTCGCTTGTGTTTTAGCATGACTCAAATATGTACAGTTTATTTGTTGTATTTTGTAATTTACAACAACTCGGAATTTTTCTCCCTAGATTACTAAATGGCCATTTGGCTTCATCAAGCAGGTGCTGTTTTTCTGCACAAGAAAAGAGGTTACAACCAATAATAACACTAATAGGAAAAGGGACAAGAGCGTGTTTTGTGTGGTTTCTTAGGAGGCTCAAATTAAATTTATGTAGGTATGAGTTCATCTATTATAAGTTTTCAAATAGATCTGCTTTTTTCTAATTTTTTTTACTACATTTGATTTTTTTTAAGATTATTTAACAAAGATTTGAGAATCGCAAACCGGCCCCCGTCGGAACGGATTTCTTGTACAAATGGCAAAAAATGTTTCGTGGCTTGAGTCATAAATAAAATATTTTCAACACATTCGAGACAAGAAAGCACGAATATTCTCCGACAGGGACTGTGTTAAAGCGAATTACATTACAATTTTTTACGGAATTACTTTAACTCATAATAATTTAATGTTATTAATAAACATCGTTCAATGAAGCTAAGATCTTAGAGTTCTTCTCGGCATTTTTGGTTTGAATAACGTTGCGGTTGTGAAGAACCAGATAAGTCAAATGCTGCAAAGTTAAGGTCAACTTGTTTGTTTGAGCCCACACTAGTATGTAATTAAAGATTTGTTCAATTAGCCTTTTTCGAAGACAGTTCAACTCTAGGAGACCAGCGAGATGTTTGATAAGCAGTATTATGTTAACAATCACTGTAGATTACTTGCTCGTGAGGTATCAAACTACCTTGACTTGGTAGATTTAGCACAACCGATACGGACACAATAACTTTGTAAACAAATCGATTCTTAAATTATTTATTTATAACCAGTTTTCAACTCGTTCCAAAATACTTGGGCTTACTTTTATTTTTCACGATGGGAAAAAATTATAAAAAAAATATTTCGAATGGAAGAACCTAACTAATTAAAAAAAAAATTACTTACTTACAACATCGACTTCTTAACTTGAGTACAAATCAAAGAAGGGTTGAAGGGTCTAATTTTGGGCTAAGCTAAATACATAAATCTCGGTATTATTTTTTGGGGCATTAGCTCTATCCAAAAAATTGAAAGCGAAGACTTATAAAGCAAAATTGATAATTTTGGCAACAAAAAATGGCAAATATAACAAACGGATTATATCCCAAAAAAAAATTGTTTTATCTTTCACATTTAACGGTCATTTACTTTACAAATTTCATAAATAAATTAAAACTGTATCACATTTTTGGAACTAAGATCAAAATCGGTGCAAAAATGAGTTACAAAACTCAATAACTTTCAAATATTTTCGTACATCGAGCGTAATTGGCTAGAATTAGCTATTTATGAACTTAATTAAACATTTTTTTTAATGTTTTCATAAATTCAACGTAAAAAGAAAGAAATCCGAATGAAACCTGACGCTAATTTCCCAACTGGCTTTGAAACACACACCTTATCAAGAGAGTTATAATAAAATTAATATTAATAGCCTCACTAAAAACAATATTCTTAAATTCTATCTTCAACACTTCTAGATTTCAAAAAATGCTTAAACCTTGGAAGAGAATAGCTTCCAAGGTATATCGATTGAAAAATTGGTAAAAATTGTCCTAATTTAGGATCGTGTATTAAGGGAGTAAAAAAATACATAAATAAAAATAATGCGTGTATGCTTAAAGCTTATCTATATAAAAATACGTTAAAATAATAAATAAGCAAAGCGGTAAAGCAAATTTAAAATATGTAAATTAATAATAATAAAAATAAAAAATAAGTTATTGTTTCCAAAACTAAGGCAGGTATCTATTTACGTATGAATGTTTAAGCTAGCTACAAGCACAAAATTGTTTTGTTTTGTTTTTCATTTCATCTCACTGATTTAAATTATTTCGATTAAGAAACTCTTTTTTTTTTCTAAACACAACCGATTTACATAAAATTTGAGCACAATACTACAAAATTAAATTCAATTAATTCAAAATTACAAAAAAAAAAAAATTGGAAAACCATCTCCAGTATCGCATCGATAAAAGTTTGAAGAAAATCATAATTTTTGTTCGAAAAAAAAATCAAGCGTAAGGTGAGCGCAACTAGGAGCAACACAACAATAATAAAAAGAATCTACGCAGCGCGGAGTCGCAAACAATGACACTCTACATAGCTACTACGGTTGTGTCCTCGACTCTAGCATCGCGGTGGCTAGGACCAAGTTACTAATTTCTAGAGTCTTGACTTTAGGGTTGCTCTAGCATGTTATGATGGAATATACCTGATTGATAGTTTTGGTCATAGTTACGATTCCTGGTGCACTAGAGACTAAGCCCGCCGGCAGGGAGACTGCGTGATTTTTAATTACCAAAGTTTGGGTAGCACCTACTGTTTGAGAGTTCTGCTGCTGCTGCTGTTGGTGCTGCTGCTGCTGTTGGTGGTGTTGCGGCAGGCCGGCGGCTGACGTTATCGTCTTTATGGTGGTGGTGTTGGGTAGCTGGGCTGTTGATACGGCTTGCAGGATGGAGGCGGCCTGGCTCTGCGAGGCGATATTGATTGTGCCGTTGGGTAGCGACTGACTGGTAAAGGTGATCCGATTCCCGCCAGCCGCCTGGTTGCTCGAGTTCATGCTCGTTGGTATCTTGGTGGTTCTGATGAAGCTGTTATTCGAGAGCTGATATTGCGTGGTGTGCTGTTGCTGTTGGTGTTGCTGCTGCTGCTGGTGCTGCTGGGGCTGTTGCGCCTGTTGCTGCTGTTGTTGCTGCTGATGCGATGCTGAGAAAGCTATCTTAATCGGTTCATTGCTCTTTGGCATATTCCGCTCAATTATTTGCGTCTTCTCAGCCGAGGAAATTATTTGCCCACCAGTAGGCTGGTTGGGGTGGAAGTTGGTAGGCTTGTTGCCTGAGGACTCCTCCACCTGTTGAAAGCGCACCAGTTCGCCTCCCTCACTTCGTCCACTTACACTTACACTTCCACTTCCACTCGCTGCACCTTTTGTTGTGCTATTTTTTAAATTATCAAAATTTATATTATTGTTATTTAGCTCGCGGCAAGTTGTCGAAGGGAAAACACTGTTTTTGAGGTCACTGTCGATGCTGTTGGTAGACGAAGTGGACGTCGATGTCGATGTTAATGTCGCTGTCGACGACAAAATTAGTGGGTCGCTTGCACTACTTGTACTTCTATTTAGTTGTTGTTCAATGCCAACAGAAGATTGTTGACCCTGTTGTTGTTGTTGGTGATCGAGGACGTTTCTGCAATTATTAACAAACGCATTTGAATGACTTTGATTAAAGGAATTCACACAATTGCCGAGAGATTCACTAAAAATTTCTGTGACATGAGAATTTGCTTTATTTTGATTTGGATCTATCAGAAAATTGGCAGTAGGCGACGCCATTTTGCTTTTACTTCAACTGAAAATATACTTTTTATGAGGGTGTGTATGTGTGAAAGTGTATGGAGATAGAGAATGGAGGGGAATTTTGAAGAATACATCTCTAGTTTTTCTATTGTAGTAGATTTTTTTCACAGAGAAACAGTGAACTGATTTTTTTGTTTGCTTTTTTGAAGAGAAATGTCAGTGGAACGAAAAAAGATTAGCTGGCAAATAAAATTAATGAGGTGTTGCCAGGTTCGATGTTTTGCAATTTCAATTTATAATTTTCAACTTATAATCGAGAAATTTGTACGATTAGGAGATGCCTAATCTTGATAATAGATAGAGAGAACTCTATGTATGGAATGAATTAACCAGAAAAGGGTTTTTAGGCAAAATTTTAAATTTCATAAGAAATCAAGTGCTATTTGCTTTATTTTTAGAAGAACTACACTATTATAAAAGTCAATCTAATATTATAAGGCAGTGTTTACCATGGCGTCTTTTCAAGTGAATTTTGGTACGTGTTTCTTTTATCTCACTTCTAGCTGATTTAAAAACGTGAAGGAAGGCCGAATGCATTTTGTAAAAATGATTGATAGAGATAAAGCCAGTTTTTATAATTAAAAATTATTTGAGCAGCAAAAGCACAATTTTGATAATTCTTTACCCTGCAAGCATTTAATAAACTACTACTATGACCACCCAACAATTTCCGGTTTTAGTCATCTGCGGGGAATAATAATTTGTGGTTTGGTCATCGTCGAATCATGTTATTTTGGCTGCTGAATGTAAAAGATTTACCTTTTTGGGTAACTTTTTTTACACAAAAACATTACTGACATAAATAAAAAATTGTCAAATATGTATGTATTTGTGTTGATGCAACTCTTTGAAAATGATTCCATAAATTTGTATGCAGTCTTAACAACGCTTAAATGACTTCAAAACTGCTTTTTGAAAGAAAATGTTTTTTATCCGTTGTTTTCTTAAAAAAAGAGTAGAACTACTCATACAGTATACAATATAACATATTGTTAACGTTAATTATATGAACTTTAAAAAAGCTATGCTGGCAGTTCCCTAAATTACTCCCATGGTACTAGAGACGCCAATCAAATGTCAAAATCTGGTACAACCCAGCATATCAACAGAAAATCCAGATTCCATTGGGAAAACGAAAATTAAAACCTCATTACTTTTCGGCATCAAAACGCTAAAAGCCCCGCGGAATTACTTTTAATTATACCTGGGCAAAAATTTAATTTTAGATGCAATTAAATTTTTCAAAAAAACAAATTTATGGTTCCCTTCGGCGGTCATTGAATTCCATGTTCACTTCATTTTCTTTTTGAGAACAAAAAGGTACAGGTACAGGAAAAAGGGGCATAAAATACATACAACAATAAAAAAAATATGAAGAAGAAGCAAAAAAGAAACAGATAAACTTGGGGAAAAATCTCTCAGCATTATGAAGCGACCTCTACCTTAGAACTGGTGAAAACTCTCTTTGATGGCATTATGGCAGACGGCGATTACCGCGTTACATACATCGCACCGAATTGATTTTACTGTAAAGTGAAAAAATCGCCCGCACAATGAATTTTATTAACAAAACTTTATCCCAAACGATGCGAATTTAATTAAACTAACATTCAAATGCACTTTTTTCCACTTCTTTTGCGGTTTTTAACCAAAATTTCACTACTTCCTTTGACACTTGAGAAATTTTGCACACAATATTAAAAAAAAAGAAGAGAGAAGAAATATGTAGGGAAAAACTTGTGTGCGGAGAAAAAACACCTTCGGTATTTTGCAATCGAAATTTACGCGATCAATTTATGATTTGCACATGAAATTTTATCGGAAATCGACGGGGGACACTTTGATGTGCATTTTTATGGGCAATTTATTTGATTTAGTTTAGAAAATTACGCTAAAATCGGTGAAAAACTTGTTTACTAATTAGAAGCAGCGACCCGCACTTCGCATTGCAATCACACAAACTAATGTGTCGGTAAGGTGGTGTCCCATGTAGCTGCCATCAAATCAAATGTGAGTGTCATAATGTCTTTCGTTCTACTAGCTCTAAATAGATGGCGCTCGGGTAGTCAGCAGTTGTAATAATTTATCTACACCGTCTAAGGGCCATACCACAAGTGTCGAATGGATTAAATGGATGCGTTCAGTTTTTGATATAATAAACCGTGATCCGTAGAAGAGAGTTATACATTGCGATTTTCTTAGAACAATTATAAAATATGTGTGAGCTGAAGGAGTGATGCAGAAAAATGGAATTTAGTTTAATTTAAGTCAATTTGAATTATTTCCGACAGTGGAAGTTGGGGTCTTTTAATCCAAGATACACATGGTTGTACAGCATGAACGGAAAATTTGTCAATTTAGTAAGAAGAATACCACGGCTAGAACATGTTTCGAAAGATGAGCGATGTAAATGAACAAAAATCTTACAAGGTGATCTAAGCCTTTAAATAAAAAATCATAAAACTAACCGATTTGAAGCCATTAACAGTTGTAATCTTCCAATGAAAACTATACTATTATTAATAATTTTGACCAATTTGTCTATTTTTTCAAAAATGTGCATTTATCTTTTGAACCATCAAATGGGATAAATAATGAGACATCAAAATAATTCGTCCCAAAAGAGTGTAATGCGAGCACCGTAATTCACTGATATTGATCTTTCAATTAAAAAATTAAAGCTCAACCGTTTTTAACAGTTCACATTTTAAGAATAAATAACAACATAATATTTGAGAATAGAAAAACACATAACATTTTATTTCTTTTTAAATAATTTTATTAAATAAGTAAATAACAAAGATTTTTGCTCTTAAAACATAACAAATATAATCACATTATATTTTTTTAAATCACATTTTCAGTAAAAATAACATAAAACGAGTGAAATGGTCGAAGAATACGAGAATGTGTGAAATGCTGATCTTAGATTTTAGTTTTTGATTTTGCTTTTGCTTTTAACACAGAAAAACAGGTAATTAAAACGAATATCTATGTTCAGATAGATATTCTATATATGTATGTATGCATGTAGTGTCATTTGAGGCTTCTCTTAAAATGTCTTAATTTTTGTATATCTTAAATTTATAATAATGACTTATGAATTTAATCAAGAACTTTACTTTCATCCTCGGATTTATTTCGAAAAGCAAAATAAAACATTGTTGAAGTTAAAGTTATCGCAATACCAGCACACAAAATTGACCAATGTACAATGTTGAGAATTTTGAGTGAGTTCAAAAGTTTCGATTTAAGAAGTTGAACTGATTCGGCATTTAGTTGAACACCCTGTTAAAATAAAAAAAATAAATCTAGTTAAAAAAAAAAATGATATAAATATGTTATAGGATTTTTACCTCATCAACCCAAATGGCTGGCATTAAAACTGTCGTTAAGTTTTCTGTCAAAGTGATTTTATTGATGCTCTTAAGAAACATATTAAACTGCACTCGTTTACCTCCCTGAAGTGGAGTACCTGTCAACTGTCAATTAAAAAAAATAAACAAGTTTTTATTAATTTGTAAGGAATGTTAATTAATACATATTTAAGTTCGGGTTTCGAAAAAAACCCAAGCAAATGAATAGAGTGATCCATTTTAAGGCCTTGGGCAAAAAAGGCTTTTAGAACTTACCTTCTGAACATCGACGTATGTCTGATGTTTTTTTATGTCCGGCTTAAGGCCCCTTATCATTTTTCTGTACTCATTTGCAGCACCTAGCATATGTGGCAGAGTCAAAATTACTGGAGCATCTGAAAGTAAATTTAATAGAAAAATATCCTTAATTTGTATATGGATTCACAAAATTTGGTACTAATAAAAATCGGTTATATACATTTACATATGTCATTCTTGAGGTACAATCCTAATCAAGTTATGTGGGGAAGAAGGGGTATTTTTACATAGCATACATTTTAATTCAACTAGAAGTCTTAAAGGCAATAAATGTCTAACGAAGTAAAAACTTGATTATGATTAAAAATTAAATTTTAAGTTTTAGTTTTAACATTCACAAGTGACTGTGACTCACTAGTGTTTGTCTATTAACCTGACATCCAATCTTTACAAAAAAAAACTTTATACGATCCTTCAAAACTCAATCGGGTAAACCAAACTGATTCAAACCCTCACAGATACAATAACTCTTTGTTCGCTCATTATTATGATCATAAAACCATAATAAAATTCATGTTAAATTTGTTTTTATGTATTATGTCTAATGCATTATCATTTGTAGACACATTATCAACTTCTTTTTTTTTATTGTGGCTTCTAATTTTCATGGTCATGGTTATGGTTTGGAGCAAAAGCAAAACCTTCCACTTAAGCCCCCCAGTCACGTATCCATTCACCTCGATCACCAAATATATGAACGAATATGTGCGTGACTTAAATTTAATAGGATAAATACACTACTGTCATTTTAGCTAAGCTAAGCCAAGCCAAGCCAAGCCGAGCCGAGACAAGCCAAAACCCAATCGACTTGGATCTTGGATTGGACTGTGACTGTGTATGGTTATTTTTAGTTTGTTTTATCGAATTTGGGATTTTTTTTTATTTTCTAGATTTTATTTTATTAATTACTAAATCAATAAATATGTAAATATTTTTTGATAGGTATACTAAATCAATTAGAACCACTTTAAAAAAAATGTTGGTTCTTTTTTGACACAAAAAGAAGAGTCATAGCAAAGCAAAGTTAATTTAAATAACCAAATAACCACACACGATTAAGATTCTTCTAAGAATTCATTTTTACCACAAAGTGGATAAAAGTAAAAGTCTATTTTATAATGTTTTATTTTTTTAACATAAAAGACAACACGTTCTTGTATTTTAATGATTTAATAAAACAAACAAAGAACTAGGTACGATGTTTATGCAAAATTTGTGAGACATGTACATAATAATTTTGTAGGTTTTCCCAAAAAAATGTTAGATAATTTATTTTTTCATAAAATAAAATAAATAAAACTGGAACCATAATTTTTGGCAGAAGTGGTTTAAAAAAAAATACAGTCAATCTCAAAATATTTGGCAAAGTTCCGCAGTAAATTTTGAATAGTCTAAATTCCTAGTTTCTTATTTGTTGTTACTTTTTTTTTCGTAACTTTCAATTTCGATACAAAATGTATGAAGGTTCCCAAAGGAACACGATTGAAAATAAATTAAGAATTGTCATTGGAATGTTGGTTTGTCATACTTTTCGATGGAACTAGTGTCAATGTACCTAGCTGTCAAATTTGTTATTGCTAAATCAACTTTAAATCCAGATTAACCAACAATTTTGTAATTTAAAACTGCTATACCGACAAACAAAATATTAAGATCAAAAATAAATTGGTTAAATTTAGGTACTAATGGAAATCTCCATCACTGACATTTAATTATTTTTAACTAAACCATGAATTTGAAAGTTTTTGAGTTTTCCAGATTTCTAGTTTTGATATACTCGTAGGAACCTTTGATATCTGAAAATTCTTCTCTTTTAACTTCTAAACTAGCTAGATCTAGATTTTTTACCATGGTGAACTGAAATAACGAATAACTGTCAAAGTAGCATGAGATTTAAAGTATAATCATTTTACGGTAGCAATTTCTAGAAACAATTAACACGTTTGCGAATTTTATTTATGTATTTTATACGACTTGATTTTGTCCAAAACAAAAGCTGTTTCTTATGAATATTATTCAAGCTATCCAATCCAGTTAAAATTAACTTATTTATAAATAATCATGACGATATTAATTCACATAACAAATCCAAGATCCAGATAAGAAGCAATAGTTAAATTACCAGATGTTGATGTTGTTCACTTACCAAATAACACTAATTACATGAATTAAACATGAACTCTCATACCTATTCATTTCCCCCTTCACAAAAAAACATTCTTACTTCCGAGGCGAGGCGTAAGCAATCTGCATACATAAACAAAGCAACGCAACGCATCCAACAAACCAATTAAATCACTGAAACCTACATCATTATACAATTAACAGTTTCGATTTAAATATATTATATATAATAATAAAATAAATTCTTCTGGTAAATTCCAAAAATGTTAAGGTCATCCAAAAATTCAAAATGAAAAAAAAAAAACAAAACCTAAGAAAAAAGTTGAAGTCATAAAAAATCTTGCAGCACTGCTAAAAACAAATTCTACAGACATCCTGCATCGAAAAGATAAAGAAAAAGAACACAAAGGCGGACGAGAAGCGAGAATAACAACAATTAAAAGCGTGTATACGACTTTGTTTACACTGCTTTGTCCAATAACCTGGTGATTTACGGTACATACGAGTAACTCGTCGTTCTAAGCTAACGTCAAATTCATTTAACCAAGAGTCCAAGTCCAAGTTTTAACTTATAATATAACTGTCGAAGTTCCAGGGGATTCATCTGGAAACTTGTTTTGTTCATTCCAATGATGAACTCACAATATCGCACTAACAACAGTCCCAGTCGCCAGTCGGTAGTTGGTTTGATGTAACTTATGATATGGCCCATCATCTGTCTAATTAATTGATGTGCTTCAGCTGACAAATCAACTTGACGCTTTTTTTTCTGTCATTTAACTTAACTCACACGAGTCGAGTATACTCTCAACTCGCACCTACAGTTACGGTCCCGCTATCGATTAAAAAAAGCCATTAATCTTCGATATTTTCGTCTGGTCAAAAGCAAGAAGCCTCAATTCTGCTTTAGAACCTGCTTTGGGTTGGGGCTTCGTCTCATCATCGCATCGTCTTCGCCGCCCGTCTGGTCAGTCAGTTTGTCTGATTGTGAGGAAATATAATGAAGATGGAGGTATACCGTATACCGTATACCGTATACCGTATACATAACTTAACTACCCCTGAACACTTAAAGATTAACATCACTATCTGGGCAGATGAGCAGCCAGCGGTGAGATCTTCAAAAGTCAGTTGGAATTGAGTCGTGAACGCGAACGCAGGCTTACCTAGTATATCTACGAATAAACAAACGTCTCTCCCGTGATAGCTTGACTTTTGGACGTGGAATTCGAATTCGAATTTTAATTAACTTTTATAATTTGTCTTCTCTTAATTAACTTACGGTTTCTGTTAGGTTTGCTTGTATGTTACCGACGACGCCGACATCATACTGTCGTGTGCATAATGAATCGGGCTGGCAGCAGCGGCAGCGGGTATCAAGCAAACGTCATTGTCTTGAGATCTTTTCGTGTGGCGGTTAGCGCGTTATTGGTTTGTATTTTCCATCAGCATGTCACGTTGACAGCGGGCAAAGTGTTTGAGCGCTGTGAACTAGCACAGATATTGAGGTATGGTCATGGTGTGGACGTGAACGATGTCGCTAATTGGGTTTGCATTGCGCAACACTCAAGTTCGTTGAATTCGTCGGCTTACGGGGGCAACGCGAAAATCGGTTCCCATGGTATTTTTCAAATAAGCGATGAGTTTTGGTGTTCGCCGCCAGGCAAGGGGGTCGCATGTGGAGTGACGTGTGATAGACTTCGTGACGATGACATTAGCGATGATTTCGAGTGCGTTTCGAAAATCCATGCGGAGCACCAAGGACTGTCGGGGGACGGCTTTAATGCCTGGAATGCCTATCAGCTGTATTGTAAGGAGAATCCATACGAATACATTGAGGACTGTTTCGGGAACGAGGAGCGGGAGTACATCCGCTCGAAGTCCATTACAACCAACTATGTTGGGGACGAGGAGGTGGAGTCCTTTGATCCGTACTCTAGGGGAAAGGTCTATGGACGGTGTGAATTGGCAAAGGAGCTGTTTCTCAAGCACAAGATCCCGATGGATGAAATCCCCACCTGGGTGTGCATCGCGCAGCATGAATCGAATTATGACACCTCGGCTGTGGGTCGTCTTAATGCCGATGGGAGTGCCGACCATGGTTTGTTTCAGATCAGCGATCTGTTCTGGTGCTCGAAGAAAGGTGGCCAAAGGAAGGCTTGTGGGGTGCCATGCAGTAAATTCCTCGATTCTGACATCACCGACGATGTGAAGTGTGTGAAACAGATTTATAAGGAGCACACGAGGATCTCGGGAGATGGGTTCAACGCATGGACGGTCTACAATGCACATTGCCATGGTGCTTCTGACAAGTACATTCGTGGATGCTTCGATGGCATTGATGTTGAAGAGCCTAAGCAATCGGAACAATACCGGGTTTATTCGAAACCGAGCAAGGGAAGTGCGGCGGCGGCCAAGCCACATGGAAAGGTGTATGAAGCTTGCGAGCTCGCAGATGACTTGAGAGACAAGTATAACTTACCCGAGGATCAGATTGCCACCTGGGTGTGCATCGCAAAACATGAATCCGGCTATAACACCTCCGCCATTGGCTATGGAGACCATGGCCTCTTCCAGATCAGTGACATTTATTGGTGTTCTCCACCAGGTAAGGGTTGGGCTTGTGGATTGTCCTGCTCAGACCTCGAAGACAGCGATATAAGCGACGATGTGGCATGCATTCGGAAAATCTACGACGAGCATTCTCACTTATCGGGAGACGGTTTCAATGCCTGGACTGTATACCCAAGATACTGCAGCGATGGCCGCGCAGAGAAATATATATCGCATTGTCCAAGCCACGGTGGAAACCTTAGGGGAGCTGCCTCTTTCAATTCATACTCCAAGGCAATCAGCTCGAATTCCATCGAAGATTACCAACCTGTGGCCAAGGGTAAGGTCTATGGGCGTTGTGAGCTTGCGAATGAACTCGAGAACAAATACCACATGCCTGCTGAGGATATTCCCACTTGGGTGTGCATTGCACAGCACGAGTCGAACTTTAAAACGTCTGCAGTTGGTCGCTTGAATGCTGATGGAAGTGCTGATCATGGACTCTTCCAAATCAGCGATCTGTTTTGGTGTTCCAACGAGCGCGAGGAGTACGGAAAGGCATGTGGACTTCCATGCAGCAAGTTGTTGGACAGTGACATTAGTGATGACATCGAGTGTGTGAAACGGATTCACGAAGAGCATACAAGGATTTCGGGAGATGGATTCAATGCTTGGTCAGTTTACAATCCGTATTGCAAAGGCCAAACGGAGCAGTACACTCGAGGATGCTCTGACGGAAGTGCATCGATCGAGCACTTTGAACCCATTCAGAGGACTACTCTAGATTTTGTACACAAGCCAAAGAACAAACCGAAAGGCAAGGTCTTCGAGGAATGCGAACTGGCCAAGGAATTACGTGACAAACATCGCATTCCAAAGGATCAAATATCAACTTGGGTGTGCATAGCTAAACACCAGTCAGGACTGAATACTTCCGCTTCGTCAGCTGATTCCCATGGAATGTTCTTTATAAGCGACGAGTTCTGGTGCTCTCCACCGGGAAAGGGAAAAGCTTGTGACCTGCACTGTTCTGACTTGGAAGACAGTGATATAACCGATGATGTGGAATGTGTGAAGAAAATTTATGAGGAGCACCAGAGGATCTATGGGAACGGATTCAATGCATGGAGAGTCTATGATCTGCACTGCAGCAATGGTCGAGCCGATGACTACACCAAACAATGTTTAGGTTTCGAGTCAACAGCAAGAAACTCTATAAGCTATGGAGCCAAGGACAGTCAATATAAATTTGGTGGCCGATCACTTGACATAACGAAGCCAGTCTTCGACAGTGGCCTCAGTTCGAATCCTTTCCTTAAACGTGTGACGCCTGTTCAAAACCAAATCGCTCCCAAAGCAAACCCCTTCTTGAGTCAGTTCCAATCAGTGAACTTGTATCAAGGCAACCTGGGTGAGTCGTTCAGTGCGAGCGAGGACGCACCATCGGTTAGCCAAGACTATGTGAGTAACCCATTTTTGAAGAACATAAAATCTGTGACGCAGAAACCAACGTTCCCACCAGTAAAATCGACTACTGCAGCCCCCTTGTGGAAGAACCCCTTCATACAAAGCACAACGGTTCCCTACCCTGCTTTCAATTCATTCAATGCTGGACCAATAAAGCCAAAGGCTGGCCCCGTTAAACCTTTTGTTTGGTCAGCCCCATCTCCAACTATGAGCGAGGAGAGAGCCAAGAATGAGATCTATAAGACCTTTACTACTCCTGCTCCACCCGCTTTTACCGTAACACCGAAGGCTAATCGGCTGCAACCTTATCATTTGAAGACGATTCAACCTGTTGAAGCAACAATTACACCGTTCTGGTTGACTACAACAACTCCAAGGCCAATAAGTCTCAGTAGCCAAAAGAGTGTTGTGGCCAATCCTTTCTGGCCTCCTGTAACTCAGAAACCAACAAGCCGGTTCCAATTTTTCGAGACCACCACCCAAAGGACCACAACCAAAACAACTCCGTCTTGGCGAACCTCGACCACTTCGAAGCCGACTAGCCGTTTCCAATTCTTTGAAACGACCTCTCAAAAGAGCGTTGCTGCAACTCCGTTTTGGCTAACTTCAACTACCCAAAAACCGACAAGTCGTTCGAATAGTGTCACATTTGGAGCAGTTCCATTTTGGCTGGCTTCAACCACATTGGCACCTACAACAAGGCGATTCCAAAACATTCAACCAAGCAATTCGAACAAAACTCTGGCGACGTCAAACACACCATTCTTCTGGCAGACTACAACTACGCAGAAACCAAAAAGTCGTTTGAGTACTGTTCCAATTTGGCAAACTTCAACCACCAGGAAATCGACTAAGAACTATCAAACGAATACATATAGTTTCACCTTCCCAACAACTTCCACTACTAAGCAACCGATTAGTAGTTCCAAGATTATCCCTCTTGCCCAGCCAACACTTCAAACAGCTCAACTTAAGACTTCAACTAAATCATCAACATCATCCACAACAAAGAGCTCGCTTTCTAAACATTCTGGACAATACGATCCAGGAAGGTACAATTCTGGCAAATACAACTCCGGACGATACGAAGCTCCAAAGAGTAATCCAAGCACTTCAAGGCCCACATCAATAAGAACAACCACAACTACTACAAAGCGACCAAGTACAACACGGGCCTCTCTTACAACAACTAAGTCACCATGGTCCACAAGAGCGTTCTCAACGACGACTTCTAAAACAACAAAATACGATCCTTTCCGTCAGTTCCCACCAACAACCTCGAAGCCAAAAACTACAACAAAGTCTTCCTTCAAGAATCCTGGGTTATATGTTCCTTATCGATCACCTACCACTTCGAAGTATTCCAATACTGCAGCAGGAAACTCTTGGAACACGAGGTCTACATCAACGACAACTCCTTTGCCATCCATCAGCAGAAGTTATTTCCAATACAACTCCTTAACGACTAAAAAGCCATCAGTACTGGGATCTTACTCATGGACGACATCAAAGCCGTACAGTTTTCCAACTGTCAAAACGACCTTGGCAACAACTAAGACCCCAACAAACAGATTTTCCTTCCAGGCTACTACCCCACTCAAGAGAGTGACTTCCAGTACTTCCAGGCTGAGCACAAAACCAACAACCTCGCGGCCAAATGTCGTCGTTCCAACAAAAACTCAAATCAAAAAGTCATCAACCTCACCAAGTGCCGCAAGTCTACAAACGATTATCCCCCCGTGGGCAATAACGACAACACGAGTTCCAACCACGACAACAACTGTCAACCCGACAAAGAGCAGGCCATCATCCGCATCAACTTCCACTTCGAACTCGAAAAGCAACCTCTACGATTTGTACTTCAAATTATATGGTGTTAAGCCACCTAGCGGAACCAAAACTGCTCCCTAAACAACTACGAGTAATACTGTCACTTCTGCATAAACGTCAGAATTAGGACTCAAAAAGCGTATAACTATAAATAGATATTCTTTTTTTTTTTTTAAATGACGATGTCGATGACGGTTGAGTGGATCTAAGTCTTATATTATTTTAAATGATGTCTAAAATCAAACAGGTCTAGTTCTAGTTAAGTCAGCTTTTGTTTTTTTGTTCTTTGTTTTTAGTTCCCGTCAACAGTTATGTTGAAATAGTGATAATTACTATCAAAGCTCGACGGACTGATTTAAAATGCCATAATTAAAAAAAAATTTTTAAAAAAAACATAAAAAAATAATCGATGAATTTATATTTAAATATTTTAATTTTGTCTGTTATGTGCCAGTTTATTTGTTAAATCATACGTTTTAAGTAGATACAATTAACTCGCTAGTTAGCTTATTGATTAAGTGTATTTAGTTAAACTTATGTCAGGAATAATTTTCCTGTTTTTTTTTTATTTTTATATTGTTTAAGAGAATTATGTTTTTTTTTATAACAGAAAATAATGTGTTCAAGGATTTGTTTTTAAATAAATAAATTAGAAAATTTAAAAAAGTGAAATTTTATTGTTTTATTTTAATCAATTTTTTTTTAATTCAAAATTTTTGTTTTATAGTTCTGGTTGTTTTTTTTTTTTCTTATGTCTAGATGAAACATGTGTATGCAAATTTTTGGATTCTATTAACTATGACTTCTGTCACATCGATATAAACGGAAACTTTGTCATTTTATGCTGATTAGCAAACGAACCCAAAACGAATCAGAATTTGGAATTCTAATGACAGTGTTTTGACAGATGCCGTGGTAACTTATTATAACGTCATGGGGAATATTGGAATTCACGAAGGGGTCATTGTTTTATTTATTCATAATTTTATCCTGGGGCAAATTAAAACTTGTTTTAATCCACTCTTACTCAAATAGCTTGAAGGAGTGACTTAGAGTGGACATTAACTAAGTTATTAAGCAGAAAGAATATGCAAAAATGAAATACAACTTAAAGGGTATGAGTGTAATTCTTAGAATATCCTCACTGTGGGTAAATGTTGATTGAAAATGAGGTCATAAAACGTCAAATTTAAATTTTAAAGATTTCGGGTAAATTGTTGTAAAATAGCTTTAAATTTTGGATTGATTTAAATTTATTTTCTAATAAAATTTAATCGAACATTTTAATCTAATCTGCATGGCCTGAAGATTCGTAAGTCAACAGGTGGTTAATCACATCAGCCATCTATTTTTGAGAGCAAATACTAAGACAATTTTTTAATGAACCGTGTTCATAAAACTGAAAGCAATGACATTTTTCTGAACGGGCCTAATAATAAATTCAACATCTTACTTCTCTCTTTTACTAAGTCGAAATTGAAGATTAAGTGCACGAGGGAAATAACAGTATTGGTACTCAGCTGTCAGAAAGTTGCCTCATTTTATTCAAGGTTGTAAAAGGTTATTTTGTTTGCAATAAGTAGTCATACAAAAAAGCAACTTCTAATGGATTCATAGAGTGTTGTGGGAGGTTTCATCTCATAAACTTGGCTGTCACTTTTCAAGTTCAATGGCATGTGATCTAGATGTGTCATGTTCGCGTCATTTGTTGTTCTATTTTCATTTAAATTTTATGGAATGCCATCCTCTGGATTTGAATGAAGCGAAATTTGGCCTCGCTTTTTAGTGGAGTAGAATAAACTTTTTGTTTGCCTAGCCTGGAGTTTGACAGCTGAAATATGTACACATGTTGTGTTTTTAAAAAGCAGTGTTAAGCAATCTAATCCCTCACTATCAACATTTTAATTTAAAACGCAAACATAAGCAATGTTCTTCCTGTTTCACGTTTCACAAGTCACTAAACTTAACGAAACCCATCAAATACAAAAATATTAATCTAACTCCAAATCTCGGGCGACGATTTGTTTCCCCAATTTTATATTTTACAACAAAGCCCAAATAATTCATACAATTAATTAAAATTATTATTGACAAATAATTTGATTGATTATTTTAACACTTCCCATCGTCTAAAATACAATAATTGATTAATATCTCTCTCTAAAAATCAAACAATCAATATTTTAACAACAAATTCCATTCCACCTGATGCTCATAATATTAAAATATTTATCAAATAAATGAATTCAAAAATTTTGAACTTATGTTGTTAAGCCCGGAATTAAACACGGCTTAAGGCTTTATTATTATTATAGACTGACCATTCAACCGTCTAATAGAAATAAGTAAAATATAATAGTTTGATAAATTATACGTGTTTAGCAAAAAAAAAAACTTATCAATAAAAAATCCATAAATATTATGTTCTTTTTAACTTAACGATTTCGACTAACAATAAGTCCGAAATAAAATCAATGTGTGGGTGTTCTTCTTTGTTTTTTTTTTTTAATAATTTTCATGGCTTCGACGATTAATCGTGATTATGATATCTATTGGAAAATTTGCGTTTTTATTAATTTTAATAAAGATGTTTTGGATTCATTAATCATATGTTTACTTTGTTTATCATTGAGACATTAACAAAAAAAAAAAATATATATATAAATTGCGGTGCCGTTTGAACGAGTTTATTTTATTTTTTAATATATGCCAAAAGGTGTTGCAGATAGTTCAAGGTCTTGAAATTTAATATTCCTTTTTGAGTCTAGATAATATTTTGCAAAGTTTATGCATGTACATAAATTGTATCTTGCTTTGTCAAGATTATTAAATGACATTTTAAATTCTTTTATCAGCCATTATTTATTTTGTATAAACCGTTGTTGGGAATGGGGAGACAATAAAATAAGGACCTTAAGCATTTCAGATGGGACATAAAAATTAATTGAATTCTAAAATATGTTTGTATAAATAACTTTGAAATGAAGGAAGACCTGTTGCTCTTGGTATAAATTTGGTTGGCGAGATGATTTGTGTCCACATTATTTATTTATCTTTATAGACGGTACTCTGTCTATGGAAAGGAGCTGGGAGGCTACACCGAAGATTAAATGATAATGGAATTTTTTAATTAAGACTTAAGACTCTCCTACGTTTCCCTTCAATATCAAATTATATTATTCAAATTTAAATATGGATGTAAAAAAAAAAAACTCACCTAAACACGTTGACAAATCCATCGCTCCCGAATATAAACATCCGTTTTTCCGCTTAATCACATTTGTCAATTTGTCCACACAAAAGCATTCATTTGAATATTCTGGGCCGATGTCATTTAGAAAATTATCTCCAATTGAATACCGAAATCCTGGAATACCCTTATAGACGACATCACCTTGATAGAACAGCTCAACCGACCGACATATATCCGCACTAAATATATACATGGAATCCCCTTGTTTCCTGAATGGTGGATAGGCGGAAGCATCGGTGCCATTAATTAAATTGCAAATCGATGTTTCACTGTCGCTGCTATTTAGCCAGACTTGCAGGGTGCTGACCTCGTCGAGCTTTTGTATTTCCATCAATTTCATTGCATCACCTCGACCCGTATGAACTTCGTACACATCCTCTCCGGTTCGATTTTTCTTCAGACAGAAAATAAAAATTGAAAAATTGAATTTCTTTTTATAAATTGCATATTTTATGATTAACGAACGCATTTGAATAAAAACACAATCTTCTCGATGATAAAATCGGACACGAGCCATCAGGAAAAAAGCAACAAATTTTCCCACACTTACATGATAGAAAAATGAAAATGCCAAGCTTCCATCGTCGAGGGCACGAATCGTCTTGGAACCTTGGTCCTTGATTTGTTTACATATCGCTCGGGCAAGTCCTTGTGGATTGATACAGAAGCGTACTCCATCGAAGAGGTACTGTTTCACTGATGTAGTCACGAACATTGACCTCGGGTCATTGAATATTTCTCGAAGATTTGCATTCAAGTGCATCAGCAACAGCGACAGACCGGGGTCGTTTTCAGCTATCTGCAAAAGAGACTAATATCGAAGGGGGGTTATAAGGGACCGTGTGTTAGAGGGGAAGTTGATAGAAATGTATGTTGATGTTAATAAAAAAATTTTAAAGCTCTAGCAAGCGCGAAACCAAAACCATGATTGTTACATGCTAATAAGTTTGTTAAAAAAAATGTTGATTCCATCTTAAACCACTAACTTAAAATTAGTAAAATTTTGAGTTTTCAAAAATATTTATGTACAAAACCTATAGAAGCTGCTCAAGAACTGTAGCAATGCAAAATTCAAAAGAATGCAACGACTTGAAATATACGAAGTCTCAAATGATTTCAGCTAATATGATTGCAATATTTTTAAGGTTAAGTTATTGTATCTAATTGTAATATGTGTTGAAAAAACTACGTTAATAATCTTCAGTAATAATTGCAGTATTTTTTATTTACCTTGAAATTCTGATTAGGAAAGAAAAAGAACATTTGATCCCCCCAAAAAATTGTTTGAAACTTTGAAAAATTAACAGTGAATTTTCATACAAAAACCAAAGTATTGTTTTTCGATGTTGCATTTTTATTATATTCTGTAAATTGGAATTAATTTTTGTCTTAAGCTATTGAAAAGTTCCAAAACATTCTTCTGTTGTCCTCTAATTCTCACTTTGAAAATTTTATAACCACCAGTAAGTCCGTGGTCAAAAACGTAATTTTTTAGAATTGCAATTTTACTGAAATGGAAAAATGGAGAACTTGACTGCAAAGTTAATTTTCCATTAAACTGCTTATTATGAACAATTTATTGACAGATGGTAATTTTTAATTAGTAAATCAGCAAATTAACTAAATTTTGTATCATAAATTTAGTTTATAATCTGATTTTATTTAAACTTTTTCTTGAAACATATTAACATCAAAAAAAAATATATGCATTATTTATTTATAATTTCGAATATTGGCCTTAGATTAGATTAGGATCGAAGTTTGTAGATATTATAATCTTTCAGGTTTTCAATATTTAATTATGTCTGCATTACGGGCAGATCAAAAAGGTTCTCATAGCAAGTTGTTAAATATCATGTTGTATAACAAATAAAACCCCATTAGGTCATTTCCTTATCACGAAATTATTATTTATCTTTGCATATTCAAGTTTTTCAATATCTAGTTCTTAAAAAAATTCTCAAAAATTCAGACTAAAGAAACGGATTTGTCATAAATGTATATACAAAAAAACACAACAATTCTATAATCAGTCATAAATCTAAACTTATAAGCCATGCAAATTAAAAACAAATGTCATCAAGTTTGCTTCGAAACAAATATTAATTAAAATTATTATTAAAAAAAAAAAACTTGAAATAAAAAAAAAAATTAAAAAAAACTTTAGCCCAAATGAATTAATCATGCAAAATATCCAATTAAATTACCGTAGCAAAATGAATAACTTAATTACTGACGAATATTGTTATTATGAATGTTTTGTTTGATATTGATTTGTTGGCTAAGAAGAGAAAATTTAGTCACCAGCATTCTAAAATATTGCGTATGATAAAATTACTTTACGTTTCCCTCGAATTCGTTCCATCAGTCGTTTGAGTACTCGAACGCCGGGCGTTCGACTTAGGGTGCGATTAAATCTATTTGCAAAACCTTGCAAAATATCAGTTACTTCTCTTTCAAAAACTTGTAAAAATGCCTGAAATTCGATTTGATTTTTGGTTTGTTGTTTTAAAAAAAGAAAAAAACCATTTTGATTTTATCGTATGTACGAGGATTTTGTTGGTTTTTTCAAAATTGAATGTCAGTCTTACTTACATTCATGTGCATATTTAGGGCAACTACTGTATCTGATTCGGTAAGGGGAGCAGATGCTTCCGGGTCGAATTCGAATCGATAGTCCTGGAGATAGGTTACCTTCGTTCCGTCCCGAGAGAATTGCTTCACTCGTTTCTTTCTATATTGTCTACATTTCGAACAAATTTGATATGTTTTAAAAAACTGCATTTGAAAATGAAATAATTTTTAAATTATACTTATAAACATAAGGGCCAACTTCTTCGACAATTGGTATGGCGCCCTGTTGGATTCTGTTGACATTGGTCACGTTGAAGATGTACACTTTGAAGGAAATCGGCTGAGGTAGTTTGACAAAGCGCTCATACTGTTCAGTGCCGTCTGCTATAATAACTCCCTGAAATTGAAAAGAAAAATTATGAAAAATGAGTCACTTTTAATACTATCTACTGTACATAATGTTTATTGAAAAGTAAAAATAAAAAATGAAAAACCATTTGCAAATAGACAAAGCCAATTTATTTTCAAACCAATTAACTTGCCACTTAGGATTAAATGAGCAGTGATCAATTGCCATAAGTCGTGCGGGTTTGGCCGGACTGCACCGGACGCGGACGGACGGAACAATAGTCATGATTATTATGTCTGATTCAGGTTCAATCGTTTAATAATTACCAAAGTCATATCTACATTTCAGTAATTTTTATAGAAAACATTAATTCAATGAGATTAACTCGTCATAATCCGTTAACATGCCAATTAAAAGATTCCAAAGAACATTGTCATCTCAAAAAATAAACAATTTGTTTGAATTCGATTAGTGCCGGTGCAGAATGACAGGTCTAACGTCAGAGCGTCATATAAACAACCGGATTATGTGGATATTCTTACGGTTTATTGACTTTTTTTTTTGAAGGAAATTCATTTGACATTTACATATAATTAAAAACAAAAAAGTTATTAAAATGATTTAGTGAATGAATAAAATGTTGTTTTTGACATCATTTGAAGATTTTGCGAACGCCTTTCAAACTTTTGTGCGGAATAATTAAGCGATAGTAATTAATCTAAGAGCTTTTAGATTTTATTGCAAAAAAAAGGTTAAAAATTATTAATTGCTTGAATATTAAAATAAAACATGGCCAAAAGGCTGTCATTTTGGATTTTGATATATATGCACTTTAAGTGACTTTGTGCTTTCAGACATTAAATTCTTATCTTGATTAGGTATGCAAATTCATATGTTGCTCCAAGGCAAGTTTATAGCGGGTGTCTATTTGGACGCATGTTTCTAGTTAGTGTTGAGGTTATAAATTAACGGTAGAATGATAAGCAACATAGGCAATATTTTTAACTGTTAACAGTTAAACAGTAGGGAAGGGCGGGACTTAAAATCTCATAATTATTTATTTTATAAATGAAAGAATGGACTGACTTCTAATTTAAAATTGAAAACTTGGAACTATCCCTAAAAGAGAGATTAGTTATACACATTTTTGAAGAAAATTGGACCAAGTTCAGAAAAGTAGAAATTGGTCTTTTATAATGAAAAATCTCAAATTGAAATTCGAGTGAATAATCCGTCTCTCGAGATAATAGAAATTTTTAATACGATAAAGTTTGAACTTAGTTTTTTGGACACAAAGTTCTTTTTTGAAAAACATATTTTTTGTTTTATTTTAATTTTTTTTTTAATTGGCAGTTGGCACCCTCAGTCTATTTCAAGTGCTTTTTATATCGTAAATGTCAAGGTAGTTATATCAGGAAACATTTTTGAACGTTTTATTTACGATCTGAAATTCAAATGTAACACTAAGCAATACATTTCTAGTCAATAAAATCTTCAATTGATAGCTAATTTCGAACAAAATGCCAAAGAATCGTTTAAATGATTTCAGTGGAAATTATTCCTATCTGAACATTTGTATACGACAAAATTTAGCGTATATGTATTTCAATTCGAAATCGTTTGGGTGTGTTCTACAGTTATTGGTTTAATTGGCATTTCAATACCTGTCTACAAATTTCTTCCATCAACCACAATTATATTCACAATGCCATAAACTCTGGAAGCAATTTCAAAAACGCATTACTATAGAGAGACCAACTTTAACCTTCGCTATTAAATGAAAAATCACATTAGCATGCAAGCAAACTATTAAAAAACTTTGGAAATTTTCCAACATTCGAGTAAAATGTGACTAACTAAAAGTCTGCTTTAAGCCACACAAATTGTAATATCTAATCTATGACGACCTTCAATCCTAATCGAATGTGCAGAATGCATACTCGTACAGCAGTTATAGAAATAAATCCAGAAAAAGTCAATCAGAATATAAATTCCCCATTAAATTAATCCCATCGAAGTTAATCAAACTTAAAAATCAAACTATAATCAAGGTTAAAAGAGCTCAACTTTAAAAGCTAAATGTTTGCACGCAACGACACTGGCCGACATTTTAGTTTTTTTTTTTTTTTAATTTTGTTATGGTCTTACAGACTAACAGTTTTTGAATATAAAATTGCGAAAGAAATATTAATTATGCGAGTGTGTATAGGTATACAACAACTACATACTTACAACAACTGTGACCTATTCATATTTATTTGACTTTATAATATTTTCTGTGTTTTTCTGTTTTTCAATCGTCAAATGACAACTAATGACAACCAAACGTCTAAAATGATGACCACCGCCGCCGCCGGTCTCTGTGGTGATTACACGACATTATGTAGATTTTAACAACTTAGCGACGATCGACACGCATGGAACACCCCACATTTAAACCGGACAGGTAGCCTAGCCAAGCCAGGTACTTGACCATCCGGCTTTTGAAGCGGATTCGGCATCGGCTGCGATCTTGGTTTGCAATTTTGTTTTGCTTTTGCTTGGACTGCGACTTCTTTAAAATTCATTAGTTAGGTTTGTTGCGCAAAAGCTATTGTTAATTTTTGCAACGCAGTCGGCAATGTTGTTTGCGAATTGGTCGTTTATTTTCGCATCTCAAGTTCAAGTCGTAAATTGCTAGAGAGTTTAATTCCATTGCTCGAATGTTCGTCAAGGTTAATGGAGAAGAATGAGATTGTTTAAAGGTGGGAAAAGTTTTAATTAAAAAAAAAAAAAAAAAACAAACAAAAAAAATAATTCGACACTCTAGCTTGGCCAAATAATTAATGATTCATACAATGGCCAATATCAGGTGGCTGCGAACGAATGGCGGCGTGTGTCGCTTTGGTAGCATGATGATGCTGTACGCATACAGGTTTCTTGCTGTTAAAAACTGGGCTGTCGTTTTATGAATTTACATACCTTTATCTGATTATGAGAGTAGGAGTAAAAACGTTGAAATTAAATAAAAAAAACGGTGAATGAATTGGTTGCTTATTGATAACGAATTTGTTACTTCAAAAACATTTGGTCAATTTTTTTTTACTAATGCAGAGTGCTTTACTTAAATATTTTTCAAAAAGTATAGATTAAGATAAAATAGTATTATGACAGACTAATGCAATTTTTTTGTTGTGAAAATAAAGAGTATATACAATTTTGTTAAAGAATTTTTTAAATTAATCTATTACATGTAAGATTTACATTTAATAAAAATTCAAATTTTTAGGAGAAAATTATGTCTCCCGAAATTCAAAAGAAAAAAAGTTGTGTCCATATCAGAACTTTAAGCGCGACCCATCAAAAACCTTGTTTATAAGAGTAATAAAATTCACGACTTATTTTAATTAAAAGATGGTTTTAAAATCTGTGCATTTTTGACATAAGAAATGTCTTTAAATGAACAAAACATATGAAAAATAGGTGTTCAATTTCGAAACTAGGCTTTTTGACTTATTTACATATGTATTTTCTTAAATTCTTAATTACAAAAACATGACTTAAAATATATTTAATACTTTTTCTTATATCTTTTTAGTGAATTTTTTGCATCATACTTCATACTTGAATTTTTTGAAAAACAGTTTACAATTCTTAATAAAATGAGATGGAAATGATCTTCCATAAGGAAAAATGGTGAAAATGATTTGTCTCCTAAGTTATCGTACTCTTCCCTTAAATCTTAAGTTTATTCTTCCATTTCAAGGAATACTTTTTTCTTCGTTGGTAAAAAAAAAATTAAAAAAAATCTTGTCATAATTAAACTACATACTTTAACTCGTACTTTAATCAAGTTTTAGAATAAGATGACGTTCACCAAAGAATTAGTATTAAATTTTGTTTAAACTTTCAGATAGTTTTTTGCAATGGAAAGCTAAGATTTTGTTATTTTTTGGTCATCTTAAAAGATTGAACTTATTATTCAAAATTTCAAACTAAATTATTGAAACATTGAAACACTATAAGTTATGATTTAATTTAGGATAAGCATAATCATATCAATGAACAATTCGATTTTTGAATATTTTTTTAGAATATTTGTTTTATTTTTGAGTTATTTTCTTTAATCTTCTTGTAACAGATTTCATATACTTTTTAAAGATTTATTTGTATAGATGTATTTCTAAGACCGTAACGTTAAAATTGACAAGTCCAACAACAAGTTAAAATTGTAAGTTATTTCTAGTACAACAATAAATTACATTAACAGTTAAGTGACATTTTTTTGACATTTGTTCATCTCTAAATCATCATTAATCTTGACGTGTATCAGTAACTCTCGTTACATTATTCATAATTGTCTTGTCTTGTTCGGCTTAATATAGAAAACGCTATGATTTTCTACGAATTAATTGTGATTTATATAATTTCATGTATCAACAATCTGTAAATCATCTACAATAACTCTCATTCAGACAATGACAAGTGCATTGTACTTCCTTTCAATTGAACATCTAATTGATTGATTGATAGTGCATGAATTAACACTCTGAATCACAATTAATATTTTAGGATCTATTTTAATTTTTCGTAAGGTGCAATATGATATTACATTTTAACATGTTATAATATAGATTATGTGAATGTGTAGATAGCTATAAAATTATAAATTATATCAGTGCAATTGATAAATGTCAAATTAAATATTTGCTGAAACCGCAATTGATATGTGCACAGTACATTCTTGTTGTTATTAAAGTAACCTCAAGAGATATCTGATGATCTGATTACTATAAAATCTAGATAAATAAAGTAATTATAATTAATTAGTATTAAATTTTAATAAATTCGTGTAAATTGTTTGGAATATTTAAATTGAAAATCAGAGAAAAGAATGTTTAAAACAAATCAAATTTGAAATATACTTTTACGGAATGATTGGTGTGAAAAATTCTCACGAACCCAGGGGGCCTCTGCGCTGCTGGCGCTGGCCTGCTGCCTGAGGTAAAATTCAAATCCATTCACTTTAAGGGTTGTTAAAAAACTACCCCTTACATAAAAACAAACCAACAATTGTGTCATTAAACTTTTATGTCAACTTTAACTTTAGAAAAAGAGAGTCAATTGAAGTTTTGCGTGAGTAAACACTTAATTGAAATATCAACACGCAGAAACGCAAAAACAAGGTTCTATAAATAATAATAATACCTTGTATTAAATAACTTCGAAGTAGGTACCTTTGCTTGATGGTTTTTTATCAAATAATAATACAGGAAAACTAACATAGCAGCTATTGTATAATTATATATTATTGTTATTAGGTCACTAAGGCCATTAGCATAGGAATATTCAATTTTAACTTCCCTTTTAAGGAAGGCGATATTGGTTTTGTGAAAAAAAAATAAATAAATTGAGACTTGAATCAGAATTAACATTGGAAAATAGAGAATATCGAGAAAGTGGTTTTTGTCATTATCAAAGTGGACAATAAATTAAACAACTAGATCACGTTAACATTTGAGTACGAAGACAATTTAGCAATGTGATTCTTTAGCATGTCTTAAATGGATAATTCGAGTACAACTAGTTCGGAATTTATTGAACATTCTGTCAGAAATAACTTTACGAAAATGTTTTGAAAATCTCTTTAACAGAATATTTTAGATAATATTCTTTATAAATTTAACAAATCTAAGTCAAAATTTTGTTTAAATAGCAACAAAGTGCTTACCTAATAAATATAACAGTGGTGTAGGTTAAGAATTTTTTAATGGGGTCAGTTAGCCAGTAGTGCTACAATTGAATTTTTTTATGATATTTGATTCAGTAGAAGTATTGTATTTAAAATAATCAGAAATAAAAAGAAGAGAAGGGCGTAACGGTGTAATATCTACAAATTCTACAAAAGTTACACTAATTTTCTTCACTTTTCTTTTAATAACAAATATAGCTTAATTTTTTAAAGACTGGAGTATTTAAAAGTATTGACATTTTTATCAATATTTTTTACTCTAAAACAATTAAAAAAAAACAACAAAGTTTGGTGTTTAAACTTAAATATTTGACTAATTTCCTGGGCATAAGAGTGATTTGTTACATTTTACGATGATAAAAATGTCAAAACTGACACTTGATTTTTAAAGGACAAACCCCCAACTAGATTTCTAAGATGGATATTATACGAATCCCTTCAAATATTTCATTTATCTTTTTTTTTTTTTAAACACATAATTGAATGACATACTTCATCACCTAAGTTTTTCATTAAATTTGTATTGTATTGTATGAAAACAAATAGATAATTTTATTGAAAGGAATTTTATTATTAACATGCAATCAAAATTCTCCTATAAATATCCTCAACTCATGAATTTCATTTTCATTTTATCTATTTAACTTTAATATTAGTTTTTGTTTAAGTTAATCAATTTGAGTGTAACTTTTAAGTAAAATACACTTCACACCATAACATCCACTTAGTGGAATATTTCATCTCCCGATTTATTTACTTTCGAGCCAACTAACAACACCTTGCTAAATGAATTTGTCAATGAATCTTATTGACTTCAACCAAACAACAACAACAACAATTTAAATATCATGAAAAAATAATAAACACTTAATTCCGCAGAAATTTACTTACCTCTTCCACTTGTTTGTGTACCACCGATGGGAATAGATACCAGCCAAGAAATGCTCCACCAGCAGCAACTAGCATTCCAATAACTCCCAAGATAATTGTACAATTAGCCATTTTGATTTGAAATACAAAAAACTAAAACAAAACAAGTTATTGTTTATATTTAATGTTTCACTACACTAATAAAACACTTTTTTCTATCTTTATAACCGCACATTTGATAACAATCAAATTCAAATCAATTTTTTAAGATGTATGTATCTTCAAAATATAATAATGTATGTAGGTTGACTTTGAATCTATTGAGTAATGAATGAAATTTCAAATTCGTTGTTTCACTATAATACTTTATGCGAATAAATATTTCACAAAAACTTTATTTCTTTTCTTTGTAGGTTGTATGTATTTCTTCTCTCGTTTTGAATTTATTTTAATATTACACGAAATTCGTTGCAAAATTTAAGGTTAACACACACACACACAAATAAAACAACAAAATAACCAAAAGATACAATATCCATCTGCTTCTGTTTTATCTCACATACGGAAAGTTATAACTTGGGCAGCAGCTCTAACGGAGCCCAAAAGGTAGAAAACCTGTTTCGTTCGACCGCCAGCGAGTATATACAAAACTTACAAAGTGAAAGTGAAATGGCTAACACCAAAATTCAAATTCAAATTCAGCCCAAATTCACCCCAGACGACGACGACGACGACGAAGACGGACGAAAAGTGAATTTGTATCTAGATATACTCTACTCACTACTCAGCCAGCTAGACAGAAACACAAATGAAATAAAGTATCTACGATTTTATCCCAAATAAAAAGACCGAAAATAAACAAAAAAGCCAACAAACTAAATACAAAAAATAAAACTTGGACAACGAACGATTAAGCTCTCTGACTTATCTGCAGCTACTTGTGGTTTATAGGTTGTGAAATAATGTATCTATCGGTTATGTAGGAGACTTGGATCTTTCCGGCAAAACAAAAACTCAGTTAATTTACAAATTAACCCCGATTACACATCCGTATCAATATTCACTCAAATTCAAACGCACTGAAGCTGATTTGATTGCTAAGGCTGTCCTCCCAGAACTGGACACTATCTGGCACGAGCAATCTGTAGATATTGTAACGTACACGACATTTCGATTTCGGGAATCAATTACAACATCTATCTTCTGTATGAATTAAGGATATGATTGCATGTCATAATCACAGAGATGGATCCACTGGTATTTAATTGTTGGTTGTAATTAGAATAATAAAAAAGGGGACAATATATTAATGAGACTTGGGTAGTAGTATGAGTTTTATTATTAAAGGGGAAAAATAGTAGGTTTTGTTTAAAAGCCAACTCGACGACCGCGCGACCGACACGACAACGAATGTATCTTTTGCACCTTACTGCGTGACTATAGATTCGAAACTAGCAGTGCCCTAGTAGTCGAGTAGCGCTTATTGCGCTGGCAAAGTTCACCATATGCCTTGAGATCGACAGTATGTAAGGTTGTTTGTTGTTTTTGTCTTTTCGATCGAGTCGAGTCGAGTCGAGAGACACTATTTGGATGACGTTCGTATTCGTATGGACGATCTGGGGGGCTTGCATAGAGCTTTTTTTTTTGGGAGACTTTAAGTCGATCCGATCCGATCCGATCCGATGCGATCAGTTGGGTTAGTTTGCATCAACCTTTATTTTTACTTTAATGTTTCTTATTTTTTTTTCCGTTTGCTTTGACCAAGTTTACAAGTTTAATTAGCTGCGGGGGTGGACTGATTTGTATATATGTATGTATGTATGTCTTTCAAGGTCTTTCATTTGACCGTACCATATTGTTTGGGGTTTTTAATTCATTCATTAATTATTATTTTATCTATTACCATTGTAGTTGGTGGAATTGATTTTGGTGGAATGGAAATATGTTTGTTTAGATGTGTGATTTAATTTGGTCAGTACTTTGACAATAAAAAATGAAAATTATTAGATATTATATTAATTAGTTGTATTTGTATCTATTATGAGGTAATGTCACGTATTAAAATGAAATGTTAAATTTAATAATAATTGTGAAAGAACTGAGGATTCTCAATGTTATTATAATTTTTATAGGCTTCTATTTCGAAAGAGCATTCTGGAACATTCTATAATCGAATTAGGACTTTTTACCTTGGCATCAAATTTAAATATTCTTTGTCACATACAATTAGTAAAATTAACATGTAGTTTGTTGTGAAACATAATTTTGTTTTTTTTGTAATTTTGTTTTTGAACAAAGTTCGGTTTGGGTTGACGGACATGTAAATTAGGTTGTAAATTGGTTTAGAAATGTGGTTTTTTTGTGTGTTATGTTATAAATCAGATTTGTATTTTGTGCTAGGCAAATACAAATGGAATTTCCAAAGAGAATTTAGGAAAAACTTAAACTTTTATTTAAATTGAATAGGAAATAACTTAAAACGTATTTTTAAAAGCTTAAGGGCAGGTTAATGACGCAGAATTAAGTCTTTCATTCCGAGACTTACAATGTGTGGATTGTTTAAGTTAATTTAATTTAATTATTTTTATGATTAATCTTTAAAATGGATTTCAAATAGGCTATAGTCTTGAATATAATGTTGGCTTTTTGGGTAGACCAATGGAAGTTACTAAGACAGTTTTATTCCTTTCTTCAAAAAGCAGTCAACAGCTTCAACTATTCCATGATCAGTCGAAGTTCCTCTTTCCTTACTTCTTCCACTTAAAAAACACGAGTCATACATTTATTTGTACTTGAAAATTTAAGGAATTTGTAATTTGATTAAGGACGACTTACAAAAAAGTTTATAGAGTGCTTTAAAAACTAAAAGCAATTGGACTATATTTAATTGGACTGTTTTTTATTCACACCCAATAGATGAATAAATTAAATATATAGGTTTCTATCAACCTTTAACTTGGGTTGAGTTCAACTAAATGCAAACGAGAATCGCAAATACTAACTGGTTTGTTACGTATGTATATTTCTGATGAGTCATATTATTTATGCACATAATTGTGAAAAATTTAAATATTTTAATTGAGAAAATCCATCAAGAAGTCATAAAATTACACAAAAATTAACTAATCATTTGAGATATTCAAAAAAACAAAAAAACAAAAAAAAAACGGACTGAGTTAGATTTTTAAATAATAAAAAAAATAATGCGTCATCTGAAATTATATTACAAAAAATAATAATCTTATTTACTCAAATTGATGTAATTTAAAAACTTATAAATTCATAAATAAGATTTAAGAATTCTAGTTCAATTTTGAATTTCAAATCAAGCAATTTAGGGAAAACTAAAGTCTGACTCAATCAGATAAATGTTTTTTATTTGGTAAATTAGAATACATGTATTCTAACATTTATCATTTATACTTTTATTTGATATCTAAACACGTAATATTTTTTTGTTGGTGGCTAAACTAATTAGGGCAATTAAATGATGAATGATGAATTTTTAAGTATTAAAATGTGTCAATTAGGGGAAATATTACAGATTTTTATTCGTAAAATTAAATTATTTCTGACATAATTACTTGTGGTTAAATTAGTTTTTAAAGTAAAAAATAGGTATATACTTTTAAATGAGTGATTACAGTTGACCTTTTGACATAAAGACTCCATTTATTATGATACGGACATTAAAAATAATTACTTTGTCAAAAAAACGTTAAAATCGTTTTTAAATGAGGTGAAGAAGTCAAACTTGAAATTAATTAAAACACCATAAGACACTAATTGAATAACTGAATTATGTCACCAAGAATATAAATTTCAGCAATGAGTTCATCATTTTACAAGAATTGGAAATGCTCATTTTAGTTGACAAAGTTTTCATTAACTCTCAGATTTTTGAAGAGAATTATCTCAGGAACCAATTATTGTGCTATAAGCTTTATATTTGTTGGCCATACCCTTAACTAACTAAGCAATTATTGCAAATTTTAAGTTTCCAACTTTATTTTTGTTTTTCTTAATTTAAATGGAAGTTTAAATTCGGCTGAGTAACTTTCTATAAAAGGGAAGTAATGTCTTAGAATTTTTGTTTGATTATCACAAAATCCAT
The DNA here is from genome assembly GCA_905146935.1 of Scaeva pyrastri. NCBI lineage: Eukaryota > Metazoa > Arthropoda > Insecta > Diptera > Syrphidae > Scaeva > Scaeva pyrastri. Next base: position 76,253,981 of record LR989929.1, read on the forward strand.
CAGACACAACCTCTTTGGAGAATATAGTCCAGAAGTCTAATATAGCGGACACGAATTTAAACACTCGAATCACGTTGCAAAGATTTTGCCAAAAAGGACAAAAATTTTCCGTAGAAAATATTAACACACGAATCAGAGGCTTGTGAACGTGCCCCTTCAGTTTTTGTCAGAAGAACCACAATAATTGGAATAATCTTTATGTTTTCTTGAGTTTTTCTTTTCAATTTTGTTAAAAAGTTGAAGAATAAATCAAATCATAAAAGCATTCATTTGAATATATATACATACCGTTCCCTCGATTCGGCCTCACTGACCTACAAAAGTCATACGAAGGATTGCAAACATATTTCTGTACCATAAGGTGGAGCCTACCTACTTATAAATTTTGCCTTCACATCCGAGGCAGAACCCTCTCTGATGCAAACCCGAGCTGCCGCTGTCCGTCACCGGCCGCTCCTTCTCAAACCCTCATAAATATGTAATCGTCAAATGGAAATAAGTTTCCTCGTTTTTTTTTTTTTGCATTATTTCTGTGCAGCCATTTGACCCCGAAAGTGAACTCTAGTAAATTTGCCCTCCACCGGCACCAACCAACTAACCAACCAACCAGCTGTCTCCCCCTCGTTTCGGTTGGTCGTTCTCGTCCTCGTCCCCATCAGTATTCGGTATAGTTGGCATGCAATCACACAAATTGATTGCAACCATTATCCGGTGGCACACAATGAAACATAAAAATAGCTCAAAATAAAATAAAAACAAAAACCAAAAGAAAAAAAAAAAAAAATCTGCTGCATTCAAAATGTGATAGGGATCGTCTACCCTGAATCTGAATCCGAGTCCCATTAATCCATTTGTTGCTTTTGTTTTCTCCTTTATGTATTGTATGTATGTATATTTGTGTATTCTGATAAAACAGAAATGAAAAAAAAAAAAAGATTTTCTATCGAAACAAATACATTTATACAAAATTTTAAACAACGATTTGGCGGAAAAGGATTTTAAAGATTTTATTTAACAGCTCTGGGGATGCATAAAGGATTGGAATTTATTGTTATGACTTTGAGTAACTGGATTATTGATAATAATTGTGAAAAGTCTGTAACAGGTCCGAGGCGGTCAGTGAACCGTCAATGATGATGGTTGACTTACTTATGTTAAGTTTCATGCAACTTTAAGGAGTACACAAACTTTAAATGAAATGGAACACCTGAAAAGAGTTTTTATTTATAATTAATTATATAGACAAATTTCATGATGGATGCTCTCAACTTTTGTATTCATTTTCTAAGGATTATCCTTGTGATTATATGCCTCAACATCTCTGAGTGACGACCTATGATCCTGGCACATAAATTGTAACGTCCTGATGAAATCACTTGTCAACAGATTATATATCTGTCTGCAACTTTTACTTTTGAAAGTGACAGTCAATGTAATTCGTTCTTAAAGAAATATAGGCCAATGACGCAAAACAATTGCTTTCTCAGGAATGTGACTCTTTTGAATATTCTAAATTCGATTCCCGTTTTCATTCATCTAGAAATTTATTTTTCAATAAAAAATTGTGTACATTTCCAACTGCTCCCAAAACCTATTCACTGAGTGAGCATACATTTGTTATGGCCGTTTGACTGCATTTAACAGGCCAGTTAAAATTTTTACGGAAACAGGTCCGTCCAGGTCTCAATGGATTCTCCTGCACATTTCACGGACAGTTCCAATTTGTTTGACAGATCTTGCTCTTCGTGGAACACAGATTCTGGTTGATCGTTTATTGACTTCGGTTTGTAAATAATATCGACAAACAATATAATGTTGACGATAGTGAAATCGGTGACGACAATTTGACAGACGTACGAGTAGTTTCAATTATGTCCGTTATTCTAAAATCTTGAAAGTTCCAGTGGAAGACGCTAACTGTGTTGTGTTGGGATTGATAAGCGTTCTGCAGTTTTGTAAGGTAATGCTAGTCCGAAGATGTCGACTAAAGTTTGTCATGTTATCATGTGTTAATCAGCTGTTAAATTTAATTTTTCCTAGAAACACTTTTCAAAAAATTAAAAATTGATTGCATTTCAGGTCATGAAAATTTAAATCTTATTGAATTGCATTTTATCAGAAATGGAATGGACCCAAAATTTAAAACTGGGAGTAATAGATAAAGGTTTTAAAATAAGATTTTCTTATGGGAAGAAATATGTCGGGTACATAATGTTTCAGTTCAATTAAAAGAAACACCCTATATCACTCACTTCTCTATCATTCAATTCTGATATTTTTTCCGAATGCAAATAACATTTGCTGACGTGTTTTTATTCTATATATTATATCAGAAACTAAAACAAATAAACAAAGAAAAGTTATCGAAAAAAAAATACGCATACGCCTAAGTGACCGAACAATTTTATTTTGAAGTGAATTAGGATATTTTGTTCATGACTATATGTATGTTCATTCATTTAATTTAAATCGAATTATTTTTTCGACTAATTCAACTGACAACTTACTAACTGAGTGAGTTGTTAAAAAAGATTGACAAGATAATAGAATTACATATTTAATTTATTTATTTTTTCACATGAATGTTGAAGTTGGTGTCATCACAGAGATAAATATGCAACGATTTGTAGTATTGTTTTTATTACACCTAAAAGTAGAATTTGTTTCCTTTCATTCAAATTTTTTTTGATGTTATTTCTGGTTTTGAATTTAATTTTTTGAATATTTGCTGTTCTCTTTTTTTGGGAAAAATATCAATACCTCTACTTAAAATAGGCATGTGTGGATAGTTCGTTATTACTTTCTTGTATTTTCAACTTTTCTTTAAGTATCTAAATGCACAGTTTTTAATTGTATAGCAGCATATCCATGAGGTTCTCTGGAAGAATAATGATTTGTAATTATGTATCTGAAACTGATAATATTTAGACTTAACCCATTAAGGTCTCAAATTTTGAAGGCAACATTCCCCTTTCTTTTGTATCAAGAAAATCAAACATCTCCACAACTTTTAGTCTTTTAGTTTCAACAAAATTTCTCTTTTTGAATTTTCATTGTCATTTCAAATCCATTTGACCATGAATGTGAATGATATACAATTTAATGTTTTATAACTCAACACTTCTTCCGACATATCACATGTGAGAGCCTTAATGGAACATAATGCCTCCAAGCAATCTCACTAAATCCCTTTCATTTAAAACATACCCAGAAGCTTATTGTTCTTCAAATGCAATATGATGTATACTCTACTCGTTGTATATGATGTGAACAACTAAATTGCATGCATCCTATTTCTATCCCATGGCTATTGCATAAAGTGGCAATGAGTGGAATTATAGTTTTACTACGTGCTGTACAAATAAAATTCCACACACCAAACACGAAACACGAAACACCCAAGGTCCTTGGAACCTCCCGGTAGCAGCGTCCTGGCTTCCATGTTCACAGATACTCGTACTCGTTGTGGATTTATGGCGTATTTCGTTTATTTTTACCCAACAGGACCAACAAAAGTATCAAAAAATGAAACCAAAACAAAAAAAACACTCTTCAATGTGTCGCAGTAAAACATCTCGACTAATTGCTCCATCTTCATCTCACTTTCTGCCCCCGAATCCCTCGCCCCTCGTCCCACTCTCTTGAAATTCTGACACAAACACCAGCCAAGAACCTTGACATTAATTATTGTTCATACATATGCGGTGTGGAAAAAGTGAATTCTGTTCACAGAATGACAATTATTTGAAATCCTGTCACACTCCAACTGCCACACTAACGAAATGTAAACATTTGAATTATCATCCACATTGGACACGTCCAATTGAGATTTCGGTGTCCTCCTGCCTCTCAGGGGGGACACTCTGTAACCACATAAAACATCCACCTCATCACTCAAAAGCAATTCGAAAAAAGAATAAGGCCTGGGAAATCCTGCCGCTTTTCCTATACACTCGTCCTCTCACACACAAAGACCACTTAAACAGAGAAAAGTACATGCGAAAATATGTCAAGCCAATGTACTTTGGGTTTTCCAATTTTTTTTGCCTTATGTTGTTGTTGTTGTCGTTTTCCGTCTTGCAAGGAAAACGAGGCCGAGGCGATTAAGTCTTATACTCGTAGGAACCAACCCCCTCTGACGAACGAGTATACGAAACATACAACATAAGGGGAAGTTTGATGGACACTCATGACTGCATAATCATTGAGAATATATCCTCGCACCGACATACAAGCCCCCGCACTTTCGGAAGATTGACTTTTTGAACCCAAATACGAGCATAAGGACTGAGGACTGAGGACTCATGTCCTCGAGTGTGCTGTTTGGTTGGTTGGGTTGGTATAGTGTTGTTGTCACTTTGTCTTATTCGGCATTTTCGTAAGCGACCGACATCGTTGTCCTCGTCATCCTTGTCGCTGTGTCTCTAGTGGATTATCCTGGAGCACATACATTTCTAATGCGAAGTACCAACATCCAGTTCAATATGTTTTTTTTTTTTTCTGTTTTCTTTTCAAGTTGTGTTCTCGGTTTTCCCATGACTTCCTCGATTTAAGTGAATGGAAAAGACGGGGTGTTCTAAGCCTCCCCAAACCCATCATTTTATGCATAGTCCCCTTCTCATCTAACACGCAATCTCCTAAAAACCATTCTTGTTCTTGTTCACTGTGGGAAAATAGATTCTGTGTCATCAGAGCGCAAAACGCAACACAAAAATTCTCTCTCTCTCTCTCGATCCCTCTCTCAATTTTAATTTTCTCTGTATCTCTTTCTTTCTATCTCCCTCTCTCTCTGTGTCTTAGTCCCTCTCTCAGCAAAATGGGAGCCATAGAGCAACAAACAAAAAATAATTAGGATGAGGTGAAATTCACAAGGATTATGGGGTGAAAAAATTTAAAGTGATAAACCGTTAAAAAGAAACAAAAAATCGTTACCTTCAATACTTCAACTCCGATTGTCAGATCAGATTAATATTTGACAGAAATGACAGAAAAAAATATCAGAAAATTAATTACAATTTTTATTTGCAAGAAAAATCTTGAAGTGAAATATTTTGTCCAGCCTATTCGAAGAACAACAAAAGCTATGCAAAAACACACAAATAATTCACAGGATGATAGAGTTTTGGAATGAAAATCCACAAAAATTGTCATTAAATTGACAACATAGATCAGACATCAGAAAATGACATTCGGCGTCTCATGAAATAATAATAAAACTTGGGAATAGTCCTGAGTATACTAAGGACACGTATCGGTTCAGTGTTTCGGTTCATGTATACTTGGGCATTCTACTACTTGTACCGTTCAATTCAAAAAATTAAAAAATAGTACGTATACGCAACAGTGTGCTTTAATTAATAATTTACTTTAAACTCTTAGTTTTTTAAAAATATTTTTTCATGAATATTCTTATTATGATCCTCGCAAAATTCTCCTTTCACTTATTTTTATAGCAGCTATTCCCATTCGCATGAAATTTAAATTCAGTTCAAGATAAACACACTTGTCCTCAAAGCCATACTCACACAGAGAGGGTGGTTTTGAATCCTTTAAGAGAATTTCGGGAAAATGCAGTCTACCAATTATTATTGTACCACCCCACTAAAAGTGTAAACTCGACCGACCTCCTCTGCCGACGACCGACGCCAACAATCGCAATGCAAGGAGTTAAAGTCGGGTGCACTGGAAATGAGAAAGTTCGTTCTCGTTCTCACTAAACCGATGATGGAAATGAAAAATTTCATATACACCACAACGGAGTTCTTCCCAATTTTCATTTTCATTTTCACTCAGTCATTCGAAGGCTTTCAAATAGAACAGTTGTAGTTTTTCCGTGTCTACCTTTTTGGCGTGTGCGTGACCCGGTATTAAAAAAAAAAAAATACAAACAAAAAAAAAAAAAATCCTTCGACGTTTTTCGAAAACGACAATTGAACTTTGTTTTGTTTTTATTTTCGAATGAAAACATAATTTTTTATTGTTATTATTGTGCCTTTGGATTTTTGCTGAGCAAAATAATAAAACCAATAACAAATTAAGGAAACAATGTCCACACTACCGTTCCTATTAAGTGTTGCTGATGAATTGGACAACTTAAACTCGCAAACCTACATGGACGACTTTGGGTTGGGCTTCCATCCCCATCGTCACTACTACCGCAACCCAAATCCTTCGATTCAGCTATCGCTGCCCGCTAGCACCGATTGGATCGAGGAAAAGCAGCGATGTCGCAGTCATAAGTTCGACCATCACGTCGGCGATGACGACGATGAATCACAAAATAATTGCGACGACGAGGGAAATAATGACGACGCAGAAGAAAACACCACAAACCACACCTCAAATCGGAATTCATTCACCAACTCGAATGACCAGGACAACATCGACAACACCGTACACATGTACAATCTGACAAAGAAATGTCGCAAATACAATCACCATGGAGCATCAACATCCCAAGACATCGTCACTCCATCGTCATCGTCGTCATCATTCTCAGCGGCAGCGGCAGCAGCAGCAGCCAAGAATCCAAATTCAAATGCAAATCCACAAAAATGCAAGCCAATCAAGTCGCTATCGTGTCCATCGTCGTCCGACGAGAGTCTACAAAAGACGTCGCTGACACTGTCGTCCCTCACATCCATAGAGTTCTTGACTTGCTTTCCAGTCAAAAAGAACAAGACGCCAAAGTGCAGCAGCTCCAACAAGAAGTCATAGGGATTTTCCATTTCCAGCCACCAGCGCCCCGTGGATGAGTTTGAATATTTGAAGAGGCTCCTTATTGTGGGGTTGCATGCAACCTTGTTCTATATTTGTATACTTGGGGTACGCTGCCCCCAGCCCAACTACCATCAATCTATCCCCTCTCTTTTCACGCCCCCAACCCCCGCGTCTGCCACTGCTAGGCTAGGGCAATTTTTTTCTATCGACAATTGTTATTATTAACTTCAATTCTAATGATTGCACACATACCTACCTACATACGTATGTGTAATAAATAATATAGTATACTTATACCTACATACATATAGTAGATACCATATATATATATATACGAATTTGCTAAATCTTTTGTGTATATTTACAACAGCAACAACAAGTAATAATATCTCGCCCCATGTCCTTGCACCAAATTCTAACCTCAATCTGCACAAAAACAGTAAAAATAATTAAAAATAAAATCAAAAAACAACAAAAAAAAGTATTTCGCACCAAAACAACAAAAGCAACAAAAACAAGTGTGTATTGCTTTTTGCTGCCGCTAGTAGTGCTAGTGCTGCTATAGCTCCTGCTCCGCTTTTACCGATAGATGCACAACAGCAGATGTGTTTTTTGAGGGGGGCGCAAGGTACTGCTACTGGTACACCCTACCCACACGAATGACGACGAGTAGAGAGAAAATTAATTGCTATAAAAAGGATACCATCAAATTATGGAGGAAACTCCTCAAGGATTTCCACAATTTCGACTTTCGACTATAAAACGGGACAAGTTAGTTAAATGCATAAAAAAAACCTGAAAAAAAATTGGAAGGAGGACAACAAGAAAAAAAAAGAAAATGGTCGTTGCCGTCTTTGGTCGTCGGCGTCGTCGTCGTGGCGTTGTCGTCGTTGTGTTGGACTTTTTTTTTTTTAAATTCAGGACAACAATGGACATGGACACGACACGGACACGGACACGTAAGCGGACATATGTATAAAAATGGTCGCTTCATCGAATTGTGTGTATGTGCATACTTTTACTCTTACACTTTATTACAAATTTACTTACCCACATACGTTCATATATACACACACTCACACGTGTATAAATATACAAAAGTCTGTAAAAGGATATTCTTATGGAAAAAATATTGCATGATTTCGGGCGGGCAAAAATGAATACGACTACGATTACGAGTATAAGGCAAAGGAGGCGGAACAATAACAAAAAACAAAAAATAAAAAAAAGGACAAAAACAAAAAAATAGAAAACAAAAAAAAAAGAAGAAGAAGACAACGAAATTGAATAAACATAATCGTGTCTGCATTGCAGAACGGGGGCAAGGATGTTTTATTATACATGATGATAATGATGACGAAGATGATGATGAAGTAGATGCATTTTTAATTGTTGTTTGTATACAAAATATAAAAACAAAAAAAAGATAAAGATAAAGATAAACAAAACAGAAAATAATATAAAATAAGTAAAAATATGAATTCAATAAAAAGGTTCTTTTGCATTATTATATACAGTTAAAACTAAAATACCGATTGTTTTTTTTTTAATTTTTATTTTCGTTTTTTTTTGGAAATAGTTATTCTTATACAACAAAAATGTCCTTTGAAAAGGATGATGTTTTTTTCAGAGTGCATGACTTGGAGAGATGAAAACGATGTGTCTTATTGTTTTTGTTTGTATTGATAAATTAACGGGTTCAGTGGGTTTTGCGAAAATGTGTTTTTTTTGTGTATTTTGATTTTTAGGACAAGGACTTCAGATATGGAAGGATGTGGGTACTTCGCTGGAATTTAATCTTTTTTTTTCAATTTTGTAGATTTGTGGATATTGTTTAAAAGCTGCGATTCCATTTCAGTTTCCTAACTCCTAAATTTCAAGTCCGTAATGAATTCAGATTTTAATATTTCAACAACAATTTGTCAATAGTAAGAACTAGGTTGTCAAAAATTTTAGTTTGGTTGACATTTTTCACTTGAATTTTCATCTACGTCTTTGATAAATAAATAACTAAACCGTATTTAATTTCAAATAAAACTCATTTGAAAACATTTGGGGTCGAAAAATGTATTACTTACTCGGAAAAGAGTTCAAACTCAATTCTAAATTGAAAACTTTGTTTCAAATAATTATTATTTTTCATAATTTTAAAATTTCCAAAATTCATGAGTAAAATTTCACTACTTCCGCTTCCTCATTATTGATGTCTATAACAAAACCAAGAAGAAATCACCAACAAAAACTTAAATCATTTCACTTTTTAATCAATTTTTTTTTATTATTTCAAATAACTTTCTTATAAACAATGTTAAATATTAGCATTAAATTATTGTAATATTAACTAAATTAAATATAAATGTCCATGACGAAATGGAAGCTTTATATTTTTGCAACAACACTATCAATGTGATATTAGTTTTTGAAAACGAAAAAGTTTTTTATTTTTCTTTAACAAGAAAAGAAAAAATTTGGGCACACATTAAAATTAAATGATACAACAAAATCGCGGGCGGATTCAATTTTTAATACTCAAGTAAGACGGACCAGTTTGTCGGACATAAACAATCCTTTCATGAGCAGCTGGCGGTGGAGCCTTAATTGTCAATATTCCGTCCGATGACAGTGACGAAGATACATCGTTGGGATAAAATCCTCTGGGCAGTACGAATCTCTTTACCAGATGGCGTCCAATGAAATTATCCCCATCTCGGCGTTTTTCGTGTTTCGCTTCGACTGTTATTGTGTCACCGATTGTCTTGACTGTCACTTCGTAGGGCTTAAATTGGTGAACATCGATGTTTGCCTCGAAACCATCTTTGCCCACAGTTACACGACTCAAATCCGGCATCGATCGCATCCTGGCAATGCGTGACCATGATGGCACATCCCAGTCCACCAAATCCCAATCTCTCCACATACGCCGCCGATAATCCCAGGAATCATAGTCGGTATTGTAAGCTGGTACGACTGCCATGTCCTTTGGAGTATAATTTATACGAGCGATAGCCTCTTGGCAATAAATTTTAACACACGAGTTGTTGTTGCGCGACGTAGACAACGACGACGACGTTCAAACGTTCCAAAGCACAAATAAACTTGAAAAAGGTCGACACATTCTTTTATAGCCCGCCAGAGAGCAGCAGTGTGTGTAGAATGTGGCGGCTTAAATTACGTAGCAAAAAACAAAAAAATGTTTGCTGTTCGCTTCCAAAGATTGACGAACTAAAGCTTTAGACAGTGGAACTCACACGAGTCACAATGGCTCGGGTTTGAGGATTTCCTTTGACATAAAAAGGTGTGTTTATGTTCTTTTAAACTATTTAATTGGCGCCCAAAACATAGACCTTGTCATCGTTAATCGTTATGTCGCATTCGTATAGTCGGAGTATGGAATTGGAGTTGAAGTCTAAATCGGATGTCCATAAAAAACAAGCTTTGCGAAGTATTATTTTTGCTGTTTTACATAAAAGTCGAATTGACCCGCCTACGGAAGTTGTGACGACATTTTTAGTCTGTTTTGTTTTGTTTATAGAAAAATCAGCACTTGCAAATGCTAGTAAGTAGGTATGTATAATAAGTTCGCATACGAAACGCCATTTGAGATGACTTCATGAATAATTGGAACACACGTTTTGAGGAGAGATGATTCCATAGCCATATACGCAGATTGGAATACAGCCAGAGTTCAAGTTGTTGACAAACAAACGCTGCGGTTTGCGGGATTAGATGGGTTTGTTTGTTGCTATTTCCATTTGCAACATCAACCGAGTATTTTGTAATTTTCCTCTAATTTTTTGAAGCCATAAAAAGATAGTTGCTCTTGTAGGGTATATAAAGTTAATTAATTGTGTTATGTTCATTTGGCCTATGGCAATGGGTGGAGAATCGATTAAAAGGCAGACGTATTTAAAAAGATGTTTTACGATGTGTTTGATACGTTAAGTTTATTGTAATAGTTATTGATTAATTTTAAGAGTAAATAATGGAATTTGAACGGAAGAAGAGGTACAAATTTGGAGTAAGTATTTAATGTTGTAAGATATATTTTGTATTTTTAGTTTGCGAGTTTTATACTCTTGAAAACTGTAAACGTTCTTAATAATTTAGATGAACGTAATTTAATATGAAAACATTAGGTGTGTTTTATTCACTGCTGAGTAGCTAGGGCAGCAAAATTTCTCTCGGCAAAAAACAACAACTTGATTGCTGGCGAAAAAGAAGTCAGCAAAAATAATGGCAGCTGTGCTGGCGATATATGTAAGGTGAGTTTGAATAATGTCAATAAAACACAAATCCTATTAATTTTATGTTTAAGATAATAACAGAAAAAGTACCGTACCAATTACAAAGTTTTTGTGTATAAAATAAAACAATCTAATAGAATTATTCCTTCTTAATTTTTAACATATTTTTTCTGTTTTTTTTTTTGTGGAAAAATACTGTGAAATGTTTTTTTTTTATTCAGTTGTTAAAAATATCCACGTTTGTAATATAAATTTGTTGTCAATATCTGGTTAAGTTATTTTAATGTTCGGCAAGAAAGTATACATATGTAGACTTCTCAAGATAATCTAGTACAATATAATTAATCCCGCTGAGATCGGTAAAAAAAATCTTTAGGTGGCACACGCATGTGGTCTTACCTACTTTTAGACGCACGCGCCATCTATCACGCCAAAAGTACAAAAACTGTTAAGATTAATTCAAAATAAATTTTAAGTTTTTATTTTCACATCACTTAGTGTTTTTTTTTAGTTTTAAACACAATTTGCATTGAACTGAAAATCATAAGTTTTTTTGACAACTCTTCAGATTGTTAAGTCATTTTTACATTTTTGGTTTTTTCCCCAAGAACATTCTGCTCTCCTGTTCGAAATCTTCTATAATTTTCTTTAGTATCAGGGTCAGCAGCATTTTAAGCATTTGCCCCTCAAAATGTATTATTATTAAGTTTTTTATTTAAATTATTGTTTCTTACAGATGTTTATTGTACAAAACCTGATCTTTTTAAAAGCGGAAAATTAAAAAAAATATAGAAAATGACAGTTAATGAATTGCGCTTAGATAAATATTCTCTCCAAATACTCAAACATCATTTGAAATTAGATTTTAGAAAATATAAACTTTTATTTATTCAATTCATAGTAAATTAAGTTTAAAAATACTGCCAAATAATTACCTTAATTTGTTTAATAAGTAGTAATAGGAAAATCTTCAAAATACGCTTACAAAATATTTCTTCAGAAAAAAATTATTTCTTTAAGATAGAAATATATTTTGGTCACAAAATATTGATTTATGTATAAACTGAAAACAAATAAAAATAAAACCAAATTTACTTTTTTTATTGTTAAATCTATTATGGCAATGAAATTCATTTTGAAGTAAATGTATGTTACTCCAACAAATTAAGGGGCACAACTACCAACAAAAAAAATTAAATAAATAAAAACTACCAACCAATTAAAATCTAAAAATAAACAAAAGAAGTCAATTTTCATTTAAATTTCAATTTATCTAAATCATTAAATTAATTTGAAAACATTGGACCAAAAATGAAAAAAAAACTTATCCATTCATGGCATAGGCCTTCTAATTTGACAAAAGGTGCTTCGTGTTTTTTTTTAGTCGAATTCTATTTTTGAAAAGAATTTGAGATTTATTCATTATCATTAAAGTATATACCTTGTGAATTGTAATATAATAGTTTTTTAAATGAATACCTCTGCTCCTATCAACTGGCATTAAATTACGCACAACAATTATTCTATTTTTATGTTTCGGGAGGTGAGTTGGAATGGTTTTGTGACTCAAAGCTCGAAAATCCTAAAGTTAGGTGTGTTTTTGTTTGAAAATTTGCTCAAAGGTGTAAAAGTTAATTACGTGAAAATATTATTTGCATCACAAATTGATACTTTAAGGGGGTACGTTTGGAATCACAAATAAATTCATAAACATTTTTGAGGGCTATTTTCAAAAAGTAAACTTAAACTTCTTGAAATGGTTATGCCTTTTTTATTTTCAAGTTTTTAACAAAGAGGTTAGGATTAGGAGAGAAGTAAATATAGGTTTGAGACTTTACTTTTAAGTCAAATTGAACAAAATCTATCGTAACTTCTTCTTACGTCTCTTTCACGTAATTTAAACCTCTGACACAACAAATGAGCTGGTTCTTAAGACCTCATCTCAAGCCTTTGAAATTATTCCAACAATTCTAATTTGTTAAGTAATTCCGTGGATTTGCATTTGCCAACTGAAGTGGCTTCGTCGGCGGCGGCAAAAGTGAATGCATCTGGAGTTCACATTTCAATTTCTCGGATTCATTTTCCATTAACAAAGTAATTTTACACGCGCAAGCACTGCACTTCTAATTTCACAAAGGTAAATAGTTTATATACACACAAGTACGAGTACACACACTCGTAAGTGGGGTAATATAAAATCGAAGATCGATTCGATAAAAACATCGCAATTAATCCGTCAGTCAACCATAAATGTTCATTCGTATATTTTGTTGTTTCTCGTAATCGAACATTTTTCTTTCCTAAAATGGGGGCGCACAGTGACTCTGTTTTTTTTTTCTTTTTTTTACCAAACCCCACCCACCCACGCACGGTAACGTGGCGGTTTGTTTGTTTGCTTATTTTTCTGATTTTGATTTACGATTTTTATTAAACGACTTCTCTCTGATAAACGAGCAGTACATACTCGTATAGGTGCACAGACACAATTTTAATATTTAATGTTTATTTCAGATGATGGGAATAGATTTTTCTTCATGCAAACTTTTGAAATGTGTATCAGTGGTAGAGAAGATAAATTGTTTAATAAACAATTTAATTTTGTTATTATTTCAATGTCAATGTCAATTTGAGTTTTTTTTTTTTGTTTTTGTTTTGTTTATGTGGGATAGAAGACCATGTTAAGGTGACCATCCTCTTTGTATTCAAATTTTATAGTTCTGTTTACTTTTTTGATTCTTCTGAGGACCACATGTTCTTCGAAATCATTTTGCTGATGTTGAAGTCCCATAATGACTTTAACGGAGAAAGATTACAGAACTATGATTCAGGAAAAAGACTTTTCTTGATAAAGTGTTATAATGTCTTAACTAAAAGTGACAGCTAGCTAGAATAGATGGAGTTTGAGAAATCAAAAGATGCAGCTATTGGATCGGTTTTTCGCACAAAATAGATTCATTATTAGGTTATGTTTACCTTAATGATTAATGTTTTGTTTGGAAGTCCTATATGTAGCTTATTTTGTTCATTTTTGATTAGTTTTTATTTTTTGACAAATTAAATAACTTTTTTTTACTAAAAATTTAGACAGATTTCTAGAAAGTTTTTACTAATTGAAACCAGATAGACATGTCCCAATCGTATCGGGTTTTAGAAATTCAATTTTTTTTCCTAAAATGAAGTTTTAATGTGGATTAAGTAATTTAAATAAAAAATAAACAAAGAGTATAAAAGATACGCTTGAATTTAAACAAACATACATACATTTGTATATCTTAATATTTTGTATTGTATATCAGTTATACATAATTCAATAAATCAAAGCCACCCAATAGTCAGAGCAAAGTCTGCAGGGTGAGCTAGTTGCTTACTTTTTGTTGTAATATCCTAAAATAGCATTTAATTTAAAGCATTATTCAAAAATCAAATATTGGGTACAGATAAATATAAACTTAGAAGAAATTAGTTGAAATGCCTTAGAATTTAACTTCTGCTAAGAAATGTAAATTTGTCAGACGAATTATTCAATAAAAGGTGTGTCATTTGACAAATATAATGTGTCTTAATTACATTTATTTAAGTATTCATCACCATTTGCAAAGTTTATAGCAAATGAATAAATCAAAAAAAATTCAGTAACAACTTTTTATTCTCTTACCTTAATTAAATGTTGATCTATTAATAAATGTTAGTTTTTTTTAATCAAATAGCTATTAAATTTTTTCATTTGTTGGGGGATTAAAATTGGGCTGATCTTATGTTTTTAAATATCAAACTCAATTTATATCTGAGTACCAAAGCAATCCATAAAACATTTAACCCCACAAAAACCTCAATCAAATAAAAATTAAATATCAAAAACTTCTTGTTAATTATTTTATCTATTAATTTATGTACATAGATTGTGAAGAATGAATTCCAAATATTTCTATGACCTAACCCAAAGATATTTCATCTTTGGCACGTACAAATTGAATCAAAGATTTTTATTGCATCTTTTTTGAATAAAATTTATAAAAATATGAAATTTGTTTTCTTTTTTTTTTGAAATTTTATATAAACTATGAAAATTTGGCATCAAACTCGACCCCGTCTAATCGTCTAATTTGAATTCCTTACAAATTATCATCTTGTTACCTATTACTCTTCTCTGGTTCTTTTCCCCTCAACTAAATATAACGAGTCATCAATTTGCGGCCATTTATCTGTCCCATTAAATTGCTCCTACAACAACTCAATCTAAAAAGAATGGTTTCGTTATAAATTATCTATTTTTTTTTCTTCGGATATTATCATTATCTTAAAACTTGACAAAAAGTATCTATGTATGTCTTTATCCCGCGTCTATAAGTTTGCTTCCAAGTTTACCCAAAGAAGAACATAAAATGCCTTATTCTAATTCAACAGGGAGTAGTTGACACCATGGGACGATAAAAAGATAGAAACACTTAATGGTGCGATATGAATCAACGTAATAAAGAACTCCTTATATTCGTGGTCCAGAGGAGTGAGAAATTCATTGAGGCTCCGGAGCAGAACAGAGGCCAAACGAAAACCAATCTGGAGCGAGGAGAGGTGGAAGAAAAAACTCTTTGAATCTATATTTACAGTGGTTCTTGTTCTTGTTCTGGCTCGGCTCGGGTATGGAGCGGCTCTCATAAAGATAGATAATAAGATATACGTCCCGTTGCGGTGCGATGCGGCCCGGTCCCGGGGGAGGAGAATATTTCATATACCAAAAAATATAATGAAACGCTTCTCTTCTATCTGGACCAAGATCATGATGATCATGCCGCTGATTGTCGCCGTTGCGTCGTCGTTGGCGGCAATGACAGCGCCACCGGTGTCCACGTCCGTCTCCACCATGCGTCGGCGTTGTCGTCATCTCTTGTTGTCGCCACCGCCGCCGGTGGCTGTGTGAACTTCTGTTAAAGTCACCAAGTATACATTTGTATCTAATGGGACCTGGCATCTTCCGCCTCGGCCGTTAGCATTAGCAGCAGCGCGCGGTGTGTCATCGCCATGTCGCTACAATACCTATCTTTAAGAAGATGTCGCCTGCGTATATGTGCTCCTTATCGCTCACGCTCGCTCCCTTCGCGTCATACATCTAAGCAGATTTTGTATTTTGTATTTTTTTTTTGTTTTTTGGTTTTTCATCTCTCAATCAGATTTTGAGATAATTTTCTTTTTGGGAGACAGTTTCCTTGCGATCTGAATTTCCCAAAGAAAAACTATCTAGTCTTTTGCTGTTCGTTGGATGGATAAGTCCAGGTAGCTTTTCTTTTAAGCTTGAACAAAATTTTCGGCTAAGTTTTTTTTTTAATTTATTTTTTGAAGATTTATTGGCCGTTAAGTGAAATGTGTAAATTTGTCTCTTGTTTAAATAAAAAAAAAACGAAATAAAATAAATGATTACACGAGTTCCGTATGACTCAACGCGGCGATTATAAAGTTTTAAAAAATTAAATATATTTGTTGTGTTTTCTATTAATATTTCACTCAATTAGCTAATTTTTAAATAATAAATCATATTTTCTCAACATTATAGTTTATAGCTATGAATTAATTTTGTTCCTTCTTTTTATGAAAAATGTGGGTGTCAAGTTTTAATGTTTAAAAACTTTTTTTATTTTATTTTATTTTATTCAAATATTTTGAAAAGGATACAATATGAGACATCAAAATTTATGGATAGTTGCATTATGGCTGCTAGGTGGTAAGTACAAAAAAAAAGTTTCCCATAACGATTAAAAATTCAAAATTTTGTCTAAACTCTGAATAATTCTTAAAGCATTTAAGTTTAAACTTTGAACCCTAGATTGTATGCGCGTTCAGTTTAAGAAACGCAGTCATTTCACCAAGAAGGGTTTTGGGTTTTTTTTTTCGAAAATGTGTTTTTTTAGTCCATTTCGATTTCAAGTCGGTAAGGATTAAGAGAACAGATATTTCTAACAAAAAATTATCCTATCAAAATCCAGGACGATATTTTTAATAATGTTCCAGAAAACTAAAATTTATCTTCCAACCAAAAACTTATTCGGCGTCAAATTTTCGCTTAACATTTTATCATTCTTATTTGATATGAGACAAAGCAGAACAAGACTTGTGACAGTCTCGTCTTGGTCTCTTTAAAGTAAAAAAAAAACATCAGTCCTCGGTGTCGTGTTTATTCTGGTATTTAATTTCTTATTTAAGTTTAGTCTCAATATTTTGAACCAAATTCTCAAAGCCCCTTTTAGACGATCAGTTTTCAGTTCAATTTTCAGTTTAACTGTCACTTCAGCTAAAATGAAAATCAGTTCGGTGTTCAGTTCATCAATTTAACTGAGAACTGAACTGACAACTGATAGGAATTCCATCAGCTTCAGTTACAGTTTCAGTTAAAAGTTTCAGGTTTTGTGTTTAGACATCAGTTTAACTGATAGCTCAACTGAAACTGGAACTGATCGTCTAAAAGGGGCTTAATATCTAAATATCACTCTGAAATTCTTAAAACCCTTCTTTTTGTATCAGTTTTTAAATTATTACCTTATTCAAAGCAAAATTTCTGATCAATCCTTCAATGACAGTTTCTGACTTTGAATATGGATAAAAAATGTGTATTTTGAAGATGTTCAGTTCCAATTGTTTTAAAAAGCCATGCAATTGAAATTTTTGGAGAAAAAGTAAATTTTCGATACGGTGGGATTTATTAACTAAAATTCCTGGAATAATGTACATTGTGCTATTTTTTGAATTATTTAATTGCAATTTTAATTAATTTTTAGAATAACTTTTCACATATCATTTTTATCAAACGTTTCCCTTTTTTGATTGTTAAGGTTTTTCTAATTGGAAACTATTCAAATACTCTTGAAATAGAGAATAGACTTTAAAGGCGATAAATAGTATGCAATGTCCATGTTTTATGTCCGCAAGAAAGTTTCAAATTCAAATATTCAATGAACTAAACGCTAAGAAGAAAAAAATTGCAGGTCCAATTTTGAAATTGATTTTTAAAAAAAACTTCAAGGACTTCATTTATTTACAAAAATGAGTCTTGTGAAATTTCATTTTGTGCTTACGAAGATCTAAGTATTCAAATAATTTTCAAACTTGCAACTTTAGGTCTTTTGAAGATTTTGACAGGAAATGTTAAATATTATAAGTTTCGAACACTTGATCTATTTTTCAATCCCCAAAAATGACATTTTCTTCAGTTTAAAGTAAATTGAATTGTATTAAAAATATCAGATAAAAATCAATGAACTCACATTTTAATTGAAATAATCTCAAAATAAAATGTCAATTTAAATACACATAAAGGCATAGAAAATTTGATGAACTTGTGGATTTTCCGCGAATTTATTTTATTTTTATTTTTTTGATTCAAAATTACAAATTTAATATGACGAAAGTTTGTTTTTCTTTTAATGTTTTTTTGAATTATTTCATCAAATTTTATGAACATCATCTTAATGACACTAAATTATAAAATAAAAATATTTTGCAATAATATTTTATTGCTGGTAGACATCATGGCGAACAAAAGTTTTATGTTTTATTTTTAAATAAACAGCAAGGAAAATAAATTTTCGAATTGAATTGTGAAATAAAGAAAAGAGAAAATATTTAAACACCTGCGTGTTTTTCGAAAAATCAATTAAATAATGGAATTTCTTAAATGAAAAATTTAAGTTATTTTCTTCCATTTTTCATTTTTTTTTTTATAAAAACAAAAATTACATAAAGATTAACTACCGTTGTTTTACTTAATTGATGGCAAATATTTCTCACCAAATTACGAGTAATTTTGTGCTGCTAAAATCTAAAAAGTCATACCTTGTACATTGTATCTACATAAATCTTCCTAGTTTTCAACATTTTGACTTTGATAGTAGCAAAGATAGATTTAAACCATAAGTTTAATAACCTTTTAAGGACCTTAGGGGATTACTCGTTAAAGTCTCTTTTTCAAATGATCTAAGTTCCAAATTCGACAAAAATATATATCAAAAGTCAAAATACCCAAATCTATCCTATGTAGTCTAAGAAAACGATTGTATGATCATTCAAAAACTGAGGATCATCCTCTTGGGAAACATGGTCATCTATGGGTGTCAAGGGAAACAACATGATTCAATAACTCTTAACATTAATATCCAAGCTAATCAAAATAGGGTTGAAACATGCCCATTAAAAACGATATTGATTTTATTTCCTTACCACAACAAACTATTTCCTTTTTTTTTAATATTCAAATAAATGTATACATATGTAGGTACCTGCATTTTTTCACCTACACAATATGTTATGTTATGCATATTAAAAAATATCATGTCAAATTGTCAACTCTTTAAATTTGTTCTTTCCCTCCAAACTACCAATTCATTTTCGAATTCAAATTCTAATAATAGTTTATTATAACCCAAAGAGACAAGTTCCCTAAAGATATAAAATAAATCTCACGTCATATTCTCACAGGCCTATATATTTTTTTTTAATAATAAAATATTCGTGGAAGAATATACAAAAAATTAAAAAAAATATGTATTAAGATGTTCCTCGGATGAAAAAAAAACCATTCGTTGTCAGATTTTATATCAATAAATTGAATAAAATAACACAAAATTCTTTTATATACTTTTTTTATATGACGGTGGAGATATTGGTGTTGTTTAGGATATTTATTTTTAAGTTTGATATACATAGGCGTTTTGCTTGGCTTATTATTAAATACATGCATACATTTTTGAAATGATTTTTTAATAATGAAAAACATGAGGATTTTTAAATTCAATAAAATTAACAACAAAATTTAACAGAAACATAGATATCATTGAATTCATTCATTTTGAGGACGTGACTGGAGTCATCTAACGGGTCATTTAAGATTATGGTTTATAGGAAGTCGAATTATGTATGTTATGTTCATGTGAACAGATACTAAATTTTCAATTTCATGGGTAAATTTTTTGAGATCAATAAATTAATCAGAAATTCATATGACAAATAAAAAAATTCAAAAAGAACTTTTGTGGTACTTTTAACATAAATATCCAAAATAAGGAAATGCAATTTTCAAAAATGATGCACTGAAGCATAAACTGATAAATGACATGAGTTCACCTTATCTCAATTTGTATAAAATCCACCTGCCAATTGAATGCACTTAATTAAAGCAACAAAATGTAAAATGTTCACATCATAAAGTTATAAAATTTATCTCTGGTATGGGAAAGGTTGAAAAGAGAAAAGGGCAATCTTTCCACTGAATTGAAAACTTGATATGAAAATTTAATGCATTTTGTTGCTGATTTTATGACGAAAGAAATGTCACATAACAGAGCGACGAAATGGTTCTTCTTGAAAGGCTACGAGACGAGCCTATACCTCATTAGAACTGAAATTTGACGGGATTCTAATTTTCATCAGATTTTTTGGATAACATAGTTTCAAATAATTAGTTATTATATCTAAAAGGTATCTCAATTTCTCACCGTTGACAGTTAAGAGTTGATGGCAAAAATTGGGCACTTGAATTTTTGAAACTTTCGGACTTCGGTTTTGAAATGACAACCTCTCCTTGCTCGATGGTGTACTCTTGATATGTACCTCAATTTTTAAGTACCCGATGTACATAGGAGTTATTTACTACGGGCTCTAAGACTTTGCTTATAACATTACTCCTTTTATAACCTGTCAACATTTTTAATTTAAATTGAATTGAATTAAAATGTTAAAAGAAAAAATATTTTCTGGAAAAATGTTAGGGTTAAGAAAAACAAATCATTATTTGACTCACCACGCCCATTGAATAAATCCTCAAAATCTTTCTTAAAATTAAATTTTTAATATATGTGTACAATTTAAAAACATTTCTAAAACTTCCCCACAACATTTCAACTTTTTATTTATTCATGACTATGCAACATCCTGTTGGATTAAAAAGAAAACATTCCAAAAGGCCAAAAGATTTCCCAGAGAGAGTGTTTTCACACTCGTGTCAAGATTGTCAAATCTAAAAGCAAATAAAATGAAAAATAAAAAAAAAATTGAAAAATCTTTTTCGATCGCTGTGGGAGGATTTGAGACGTCCGTCATGTCGAGGTGATATCTTTATAGTACCTACCTGCAACTTTCTAACAATGTTTCCATTTGTTGATTATAGCAACATGTGGTAGAATAGAACGTGCTTCTCTGATAAACAATTTAAATAAACAAACAAACAAATAAACAAACACTGATCGAGTGTGTTGTTTTTGTTGTTATTTTTAAGTTGATGATTATTGTCAGTGTTTCACGCAAAGTTGACATTTTGGGTTATAAAACATTTAATAGTTTTTTTTTTTCAGGTTTAACTTTGTGATTTTAAGGACCGTGAAAATACACTTTCATTTAAAATATCATTAAATTAAAAATCTTGAAAATGTTGTTGCCGTTTGGTCGAACGGAATTCTATAAAAACAAATATACGAAGGGAGCTTTATTACAACACACGATTACGTATGAAAAGTTTTATAGGTTATAAAATATTTATAGCTGATATAATAAAATGAAAAATGCAGATCAATGGCAAATTTAATGTTTCTTAATGAAGATCTAAAATTAGAAGTTCAATGTGACATTTTATTAATTTCATTTCGACTATTACGGTAAAAGTGCCTTTTTCAATCTAACTTTGACTTTTAAGAAGTACAAGATGGTTTCTTAATAACCTAAATATTAAATCATTAGATCTTATAGAAATTAAAATTAAAACAAAGTTATTAAAACTCGATTTCTTCTTTTATTTACTTTTCATTAAAAATTGAACTTAACAATTCAGCAGATCTTAATTTTAATAAGTCCATACTCAGATTCTTACTTGGAAATATTAAGTACTAGCGGCTCGTCTAGACTTCGCACAGGATAGAAAAATAATAATAGAAAAACACATCATATTAATAGTTGTTTTTGTTTCTGTGAAAAATTTCATCCCGATCTGTTCAGCCAGATTGAAGAAAGTAAAAGAAATGCATCCCATTGGAGCCATACATTTTACTGAGATAAAAAATAGGCAATGTCCTATTCCAGACTATAATTGCTGGCTATGGCAAATTTCATATAAATCCGTTCAGACGTTCTGGTGCCATTTAACAATAAACAATCATGCATCTAAAAATTCAGATTTATAATATTAGTATGATTTTAATTTGTATTTTTTTTTATTTCAATTAAAAAAAATCTATTTTTAAACCAAAATAAGTTAACTTTGAAAATTAACCGATGGGTGTGCATTAAACTATAGAAAATTTTCACTCCTTATTCATCCTCTTTCAATTCTTGAATAATATTTTCCCCTTGGTTTTCCAGGACTTGCTCTCTATGAATGTTGCGGAATACCACCGACTGTCGAATTCGGGACAGTTCGCATCAAGGATGAAGACGATACCGTTCTAGCTATTTACGCCTGTAACAGTGGATACACTTTGAAGGGTGAAATAGAAATATATTGTGACCCAGATTCCGGCAAGTGGAATACAAATGCTCCAATCTGTGTTAAAAGTAAGAATTTTTCAAAATTTACAAAATCTAATCAGACACACTCAAATAAAATATTTATAAACTTAAAAAAAAAACACACACACACACAATATGCATGCGTCTAAGATTATGCCTTAAATATTATTCCCAACAGTCGAATCTGAAGATGATGGTGATGACAACAACGAAGAGAATGACATCGACGATACCCCAAACTCCCAACAAACCAGCTCGGAGAGAAAAAAGAAAACTCAAGACATTCCAGAGGATCAATACATCACAGCCGACTATGCCGAAAACTTGGATATGTCTTGCGTCAGTGCAAGGATAAAGGCTCCAGAGATACCCGATGGATTCGTGCAGAAATACGATAGGTAAAAACCAGGCTAATTTTAAGTATTATCCTTTGAATTATTCATAACCCTGCGGGATGTGTGTCTTGTCTATGTCGGGTGTTCCTATTTTTTTTTGTTCTTAACATTGCAGAAGGCGCAAAGGCGAAAGCACTTTCATTGTCGCATTCTACTCGTGTAACGATAACTTTGAGCTGCAGAACAGCCAGCGTAATAGCGTCTATTGTAGTAAGAGGAAATGGATTGGCGAACTGCCAAAGTGTATCGCCATGGGCGACTACAATGAAGAGGGTAAGGCAAATTGAAATAGGCCTTTATTTCTGGCCACTTAATGGGCAGTTCCTTTTGTGTTTTGTGTGTTTGACTTGGCACGAATTTAGAATACGAGGAGTATGACGATGGCGCCGAGGAGGAGGAGGACGAAGATGACGAGGAGGAGGAAAACTCTGGTGCTGAGGTGAAACCCTCACCACCAAAGAGCGAGACATCATCAACAGCAACGTCGACATCGACATCGACATCGATATCCACAGCAACGGAAGCCGAGGTTGAGTACACCGTCAAAGTGAGTGAAGAGGTTCCAGATGAAGATGTGGCCCCAAAAGTAGACGAGGCTACAGACGTCAATATTGTCGTTCAGCCTACCGTGGATCCGTACACTCCGAGAGTATTGAATCAGACCTGTGGCCCGGATAAGGGAGGCTGTGATCATAACTGCGAAATGGTTCTCTATCCAGGAGAGAACGAGCCACGAGTGGTGTGTACCTGCTACTCGGGATTCACGTTGGATCCCTACAACTACCGACAATGCCACGGTAAGAAGTCTCACATTTATTTCTTACTTTGATTGCTTAATTTCCTTTTTCTCGCCAAAGACCTTGATGAATGTATCGTCAACAATGGAGGCTGTGAGCAGATCTGTAAGAACATCCCTGGATCTTTTGAGTGTTCCTGTCAGGAGGGCTTGCAAATTGACACAGCCACAGGAAACACTTGCATTGGTAAGTCCTGAACTGTAAGCCATTAGAGGTGTAAGGACTTTCAAACTAATCCGATGGTGGTGGTGGTAGTTTTGTAGTTTTGTAGTTTTAAGGGGCTGCAAGGGTTGATTCTTAACTAATTTTCACTTTTGTACAAACTATTTTATCTTTTTACGAGTATGTGTACATTTTTGATGGTGCTGTGTACATTTTGTGTACCTCTTTCTTTTTGCTCTCTGCATGGGTTTTCGGTAGATAGTCCTTGTTCGTATATTCCTATACATAAATCTTCATCGTATCCTTTCTTTTGTTGTATGTTGTATACATACATAAAACCAAAATACACCAAAACGTCTTTAGATATAAATGAATGTTTATTGCGAAACGGACACGGTCCATGCCAGGATACTTGCATCAACACCTTGGGTAGCTATAGATGCTCCTGTGATGGTCTACCTGGAACGAAATTAAGCAACGATAGAATCTCGTGTGAGGACAATGGTGAATGTGCAATAAATAATGGTGGATGCTCACACATTTGTTTGGCAACATTGGGACGAGTATTTTGTTTGTGTCCAAGTGGTTTTGCATTGTCGAAAGATTGGAAAAACTGTCAAGGTTTGTAAATTACATACATACATATTTATCATGAAAAATTTATTGTTTAATTGATGTTTAGGTGTTTGTCCCGGGGTTTATGCAATAATCTATTTTTTTAAATTCTTTAAAGACAATTTCTTTTTAAAGGAAATAGAGATGCATATGAAGACAGACATACATTTCATGTCCTAAAAATGAATAAATAAGGTATTGGCAACACTAGAAGGAAGTGTCACATCTGACAGTGTTAGTTTAAGAAAATAAAACATTTCATGGAGAACATAAAGTAACGTTCTTACTCAGTTTAAAAATAATAATTCATAAACAAAACAACCGTCAAAAAAAGATCAATTGACATTCATTACATATATACGTCAAAATTGAAGTCTTGAAAAACCACCATTGCTTGCAAACAAACTTTCCTTATTCTTAAATTATTACATCATTTTCCTCCCACTGTAATTCTCCACTTTTAAAAAGTAAGTCTGTTCACTGAGTTTTAGAGTAGGATACAACAGAGTAGAACAGCGTAGGATAGGATAGAACAGAACAATAAACGTCAGACAACTTAGAACAGTCAAAAATCAGGCAATTTTTAATAAATAAACCAATTATTTAGTTTGCAACGTAAAAATCAATTAAAACTGTTCCAAATATAATATTTTATTTACTACATTCTCACACAAAAGAAATATAAAGCACAACAAAAGAAATGAAAACCAATCACAAATTACAGACAGATGATTTTGACACTTTTCACAATTCTGCTCTACCTAAAAAGCAAGTGTAGAAAATGCTGTTCTAAAGTGTTCCAAACTGTTCTGAACAGCTTCATTGAACAGACTTAGTAAGCTGTCAAATTGAATTCTTATATTGTTTTAGAGACAGTTTTGAATTTTGAACGATCGTTCGATGTCCGAAGAAGTATTAACGTCAGCAAAGTTCTGAAGTGTTTCATTAAATAAACAAATTATATTTGAAATAATTATAAACTCAATTTATAAAAAAAGAACACTCATAAAAGTAATTGGGTCCCACAGACTTCTGACATTTTCGGAAAGATCACACGATTCATTTATTGATAACTGAAAAATAGAAGCCAATAACTAAAAAATCTTATCATCATTATTATTTTTTTTAAATTAAACTTTACTTTTTGATTGTCCCTCGTGTGGGTAATAAATTCGTTGATATGTTGGTCATTGAAAATCAAATGCTTTTGCAAAAATTGCAGAATCTAATTCAAACTGTAATTGTAATTTGCAAACTGTTAACAGTTTAATAAATCAATTTCACAAACATTTAACTGGCTTTTTAATTTAAAAATGACGTCTGTTATGATGGAAACGTCATTTTAAGATTTGAAACCGGTTTTTTGTACTTCAAAGGGCTTTATGAACTCAGATCTTAATAGTCGATAGTTTAATAATAGAGCAAAGGATTGTTGCACCAGAGGTTAAAGTTTAATCCCAGTGCAACTCCACAACAATTTTGTTTAGGTCCAAAATGTTGGTATTCAGTAGTAAAGGCTGGAATGTTTTTGGAAATTTGAACTTAATTTCTCGTTTTATTAAAAGTCAGCTCCGTATAAAATATTCAAGGTTCCTCTAAATTGTAATTGACAAATTCAAAGGAAATGAAGTTGGCATTTAATTTAATAGTCTAATTTAGGTCCTGAAACTCGTAGCTCCTCTATCGATCACCACTTTTCAATATCAAAAACTTGGAATTTTTACCTTCGGTCGGCGGCGTTTAATCAAATTCACTCACATTTTTTTGTGTCTTGAAAGCCTTACTAATTGTATCAATTTCCACCTCCCATATAGATATCAACGAGTGTGAATCAGCCGATATTGCCTCTAAGTGTCCCGGAGGATGCGAGAACACACTTGGATCCTACACTTGTCTACCAAAGCCGACCGAAAAAACTCTCAACAACGAAGTTGAGTCCGTCCCCAGTCCAACACACACCGTCCAATGTGAAGAAGGATTCCGCCAGAGTTCCGATGGCAATTGTGTCGATATTGATGAATGTGCTGAGGGAATCGCAAAGTGCGAGAATTGCCGCAACAATCACGGTAGTTACGATTGCATTTGTCCCAGTGGCTATGAATTGGCCGATGATGAGGCGACATGTGTTGATGTGAACGAGTGTGAAGCCTACACAGAAGAGGAAGGAGCTCCAGCTGTATGCTCCCACGAATGTGAAAACACCCAAGGATCATTTGTTTGCAAATGCCCAGAGTTGTTCCATTTGAGCGATGATCGACGAACTTGCGTTAAGGATTCCTGCCAGGATATGGGAATCAACAGGACTCAATGCTCATACTACTGTGAGGAAAGTGCGGAAGGACCGATTTGTAAATGTCCGGAAAGATTCCGATTGGCCGAAGATAAGTCTACCTGCATGCCACCTGCACAAGATGCGTGTCTTGAACTTAGCGGTAATGAGCGTTGCGCACCAGGAAGCTGTGAGAACTTGGACGATGGCAGCTATAAGTGCAGCTGTCCAGCCGGATTCAGGGATGAAGTTTACTTCTGCAAGGACATCGACGAATGCGCAGAGGGCAAACACACTTGTTCCCATATCTGCTTCAACACAGAAGGGTCCTTCGTTTGTCAGTGCCCGATTGGCTTCCAGGTGATGGAAGGCAACTCGAGTAGCTGCGTAGACATTGATGAATGCTCGGACAAGGATGGAGTGTGTGGCGACAGGATATGTAAGAACACAGTTGGAGGTTTCAGTTGCTTGTGCCCCGATGGCAGCGATCCAGACCAACATGATAAATGTGTCAAGGACGATCTGTGCTCGAGCAACAATGGCGGCTGCTCCCACACATGTTCCTCGTTAGAGGAACGGGTTGTGTGCCTGTGTCCAGAAGATATGAAACTCTCCGAAGATGGCTTTACGTGTGTCCATCTGGACCCATGTGCCAATGACAACAATGGCTGTTCTCAAATTTGTGATAAACTTCTGCAGGGAGCTTGCTCCTGTGAGCCTGGTTATGAACTTCAGGAAGATGGCAAGGCCTGCAGTGACATAGACGAGTGCGTTGAAAATAACGCAATATGTGAACAGATCTGCGTTAACAAGCCTGGTGGGTATGAGTGCGGGTGCGACGGGGGGTATATTCCTGGCGCTAGTGCTAGCGAAGGAAATCACTGCTTTGATGTCGATGAGTGTGCTTTGGGTACCCATAATTGCGCTTCTGGTTTGCTTTGCCAAAACCTTAATGGTTCCTTTGCTTGCCACTGTCCGCGGGGTCTTGTTTTTGCCAGAGCCTCGTCCACGGAGTGCTCTGACATAGACGAGTGCTCGTTTAACAACGGGAATTGCTCCGACTTTTGTATAAATTTACACGGCAGCTTTCAGTGTTCTTGTCCGAGTGGGAAGGTTTTGACAGATGACGAACGGACTTGTGACTATGTCGATGGTTGTTTGCTTGACAATGGCGGGTGCTCGCATAAATGTGTCTTCAACAAACCTCACACTGCTTGTGCTTGTCCTTATGGTTACGCTTTAGGTTCCGACGGGAAGACCTGTATGGATGTCGATGAATGTGCGATGGGCTTGAACAAGTGTTCACACTTGTGCGTGAATACTGTGGGAAGCTTTGTGTGTACTTGTCCCGAGGGATATGCGCTTGCGGCAAACGAACGCAGCTGCTTGGACAAAGACGAGTGTGTTGACAATAATGGCAACTGTTCCCATATTTGCATTAATCTTTTAGGTTCGTTCTCCTGTGCCTGCGATGCAGGTTTCGAGTTGAGGGAAGATCTGAGGACATGTACCGACGTTGACGAATGCTCGCAGTCTCTGCACGACTGCTCGCACTACTGTGTCAACAAGGAGGGAAGCTATGACTGTTCATGTCCAGCTGGGTTCGTATTGGGACCAAACAAGCGGACATGTATTGATGTTGACGAATGCTTGGGCTACTCCAGTTGTAGCCATAGCTGTCGGAATACTCTGGGTTCGTTCGAGTGCGAATGCCCATCGGGCATGGTTCTCGATAGTGACAAGAAGACCTGCGTCAGTGGAGACTTCTGCAGCCGGCTGCAGCCTCAGTGCTCCCACTTCTGCAACAACGTTGACAACGGCTTTGAGTGCTCCTGTCCACAAGGACTTAAAATTGGAAGTGATTCACTCACCTGTGTCGACATCGACGAATGTCTGGTGGATAATGCTGGGTGCTCTCATACCTGCACCAATCTAGAAGGTTCCTACAGCTGTCTTTGCCCGGCTGGTTTCAAGCTTGGTGTAGACGGCAAGGTCTGCCAGGACGTCAACGAGTGTGATGTTGACAATGGTGGCTGCGAACACTATTGCATTAATGCAAAAGGAAGACACTCGTGTGAATGTAGTCAAGGATTCGCTCTCCAAGACGATGGACGAACTTGTCGAGAGAGTGATCCTTGTCGCCAAAATAATGGTGGATGCGAGCATCTGTGTCTCGGTGATGGTAAGTGTGGCTGCAGACCCGGCTTTGTCGTTAATCCCTTCAACAGCTCCAGCTGCTATGACATGGATGAGTGCCAGGTGGGTAACCCCTGTCCCGGCCAGAGTTGTCGCAACACTCCCGGATCCTATGAGTGCTATTGCGAGCAAGGTTTCACCACCGATGCAAAGGGTCGTTGCGTTGACATCGACGAATGTGAATACCAGAACGCTGGATGTCCTGGTGAGTGTGTGAATTTACCTGGAAGCTACGAGTGCAAGTGTGCACGAGGTCTTCGTCCCAGTGAAGACCGCAAGAGCTGTGTGAAAATCCGCGACCAATGTCAGCCATTCCGCCCTCCAAAATATGGTGAAATCCACTGCACCAGGTCCCGTCATAGGACTCACATGTACTACAAGACCAGGTGTTCCGTCTGGTGTACTCCCGGCTACCAGCTTGAAGGTCCAGCAGTCAGACATTGCAGTGCATCTGGAAAATGGGACAATTTCGAGAATCGTTGCATCCGTAAGTTCTTTGGTTACCTCTTCAAAAATGAAAAGAATCATTTTACTCTCCACTTCCAGCTCAAATGTGCCCTCGTCTGCCTCAGGCAGAACATGGAGTGATACTCCCTGCCAATTGTTTGCTCGGCAAGACTTACGTCGGCGAACGTTGCCTGTTGCATTGTCATCCTGGCTACATGCCAGCTGGACTCAAAGTAAACGTTTGCAACGTCGACCAGAGGTGGTCCTTTAATTCGACATTCGACTGTATTCCCATTGGAACGCCCATATTCAATGCTCCCCACCAAAGAGTCCATGCCCGCAGACGTTATGGTGTACCACAGCTACGACCATTTATCAAATGTCCTCGCAACACAACTGTCTTGCTGCCAGTGGGACACAAGACGGCACACATAATCCTGCAGAAGCCAAAAACCAACATGGACTATCGCTATGTGCAATCGTTCCCGGCATGGTCGAGGAGCTTGCAAGCGCATTTGGGAGCTGGAGTGCATGTTATTACATTCCGCGGACATGAACCGACCACCCGACGCGGAGCCTTGTGCCGTACAGTCATCACAGTGAAGAATAGTCAACCGCCGAAGGTGACTTTCTGTCCGCCTTCCTTCGAGGTCACTCTGGCCAGTTCACAGGAGAAGAGGTCAATCGTCTGGAAGGAACCTGAGTTTGAGAGTCCAAATCGTATCAGGAACGTTCAAAAGTCAAATGTGAGTGGAGAATGATTGCATGGGTATGAGAGATGTCTCTTATTTGAATTTTTAAACTTTTTAGATCCCAGGCCAGCTTTTTGCACAGGGAGTGCATAGGATTTCATACGAGGCTTTTGATGAAGACGGTCTGACAGCAAGGTGTGAGTTTAATGTCGTGGTTAAAGGTATGTTTGTGTGTGTGTAGCTTTATTGAAAGGGGTCCCTAAAATGTTTTTTATTGTCCTTGATTAGCGCCTCAACTTCAATCCCTACCCTACACATCCTACGGCTATGCACCACAAGCTGGCGAAAGAAGCTCCAAACTATTGGCCAATCATGATTCCTACATCATTTGCTCTGGACAAGCTCCGGTTAAGATCTATAACACTCAATCTGTAAGTATTCCGTATTGGGTGTTGCACATGTTTACTGTCAGTCATTAACGTCAACTTATTGTTGTTTTGTCAATGTTTTTTGTGTTTTTTTATTTTGTTATAACAATAATAATATAACAAAGTATAGTTTGTACTGTGTTTGTTTTGTTTTTTGTAGCTTCAAGATTTTCCAAAAAAAAAATTAACACAAAACTTTTTAGTCAACAAAATAATCAAATTTTGCTTAAATAAAAATTGTTTTGCTAACTGTGTGTTGTCTTTATATTTTTAAATGTTTTACTAATTTAAGAAATTCTAATATTGGATTTGAGGCCCTATGTCCCGCTAGGGAACTCCAACGGACTTCGTAGGTCTGAGGACCTAAGTAATATTGGATTAGGAGCTATAAATAAAATAAAATAAAACTCTGCAATCTGAAGACCAAGTTAAAGTAGGATTAGAGTACTTATTTGCCCTTAGGGCTTTTTAGTCCTCTTTCTTTTCTCCTGAGAAATTAACATGTCTACAAAATATATTGTTTTCATAAACATTAGACATGTTCATAAAGTTAGATTTTTGATGCAGAACATGTTCATATGGGCGTGGCGTCTGGCAGAACGGCAGCAATATTTCTTTGACTGCAGAAAGATCAGGAATTTTGTATTTACTTTTAGTTTATCAAAAATGAAGGTTCAAAGTGGCTTAATATGGCAAAGGAATATCATACAGGAGGACTCAAAGATGGTTTTGGCATGAAATAAAAAACGCTGATCCATTTATTGCAAAATAATTATTTTCATTACTGTACCTTCTGCAGGAAAGTTTAAAAACGATTATACGAGTATACTAACGCAGATTTCCGACGTTTATCTACGAAAACATCTATAACTTGGCTCTGCAACTTTCCAATTTTTATCAGTCCAGTGTCTGGTCACAAAAATTGAAACAAACTTAAAAAAAAAATCAAATCTCAAAAAATGTACTAGATTGATAATTTCAATTTTACGTAATGTTGGTTTTAAAGGATCAGACGAAAAGATTGCTTTACGTTTAAAAAATACAGAACTACATATATTATGTTTAAAAAAAAAATTCACAACTAAGTGTTTTTCAATTATTTTCATAACAGCCAGAAAACAGCCAGAACTGGCAACAACTTAAATGAAACACCCAAGGAACTGATTTTCAAGTTAAGGGGCTCTATTGGCCCGTAGTAATACCTTCAACTGCATTCTAAATTGCATAAAAAAACGTTTTGGTGTTCGAAAATTCAAGTCTTTGACGTCAAAGGTAGTTTTTTGAAGGTGCTGAAACGAAGCATATTTTGTGCAAGGATTACGGGTGTTTTCATAAACGTCAAAAATCTGCTTAGTAGTTATTCGTAGTACACAATCGTCTTTCTGCTTTGTTGCTTTAATGCACAAACCAACTCTGCAGATCGCGTGCATATGCAGTCAATATAAAATGGCTGCGCAATCTGCCAGATACTGATGACATTTATGACGTTTATGAACAGAACATGTCTTCTGCAATTCATCTGCTTTTATTCGATAATAAATCTGACTTCATGAACATGTCTAACGTAGGTCTTAGTTAGGCAGACGTTTACACCCTAGACATTATTGGTTGCTCCTGTATTTGCAGAAAACTACGATTTAGGAACTCCCGATATTAGAAATGTCATGCATTACGATTTGCAAATTACCAAAAATGACAAATTTATGTTTAAGACTAAATTTTTACATTCAACCAAAACAACTATTTGAAATGGTTCTTCTATTTCCAAAATATTTTGACAGGAATAATATTACAAAATGTTGAGTATTAAATTTTTTGTATCATCGATTTTCAACTCTTCTTTGGTATTGCGTAGTTACCTCTGACTTTTGTAAAAACCAACATTTTAAAAATTGACCCAATCATATTTCAAAAACGATACAGAAGACCTTATTTCTATTTTTTTTTATTTATTTATATAATCACATGTTAAAGTTAGTTTTCCTATTACAAAGAAATTTTAACATAACTAATTTTTTCATTCATAAATTCTAAAAACTACTGAGTCTAGTCAAGATAAGAAGTAACTTAGCCTATTCTTGTTTTAATTTTATTTTAAGTTAATAAATTTTTTTAGAGCACGTAACTTAACAAAACGCAACTTTTTCTTATCTCCTCCAAACGGAAAACCCGCCATAATGAAAACTGTTTTTTAATTAATACTTAAATAAATAAAAACACATTTTTTTATTATTTATATTTTAATAATTTTCTCTGCTGGTGGTAAACACTCGACTGACTACGCATGTTGAATACTCCTGAATTATCTCATATGAAAATAAATGAGAGCACATTGTATATACTCGTATTTAACCTTTAATCTGTAATAAATTAAAAATTATTTGATAACTATATGAATTGTGTTGCTGCAGTCATTGTTTTTTGTTTTTTTTTTTACTGATCTTTCATTTTGTTGCAGATAAACGTTCCTCATGGTTGCGTCATAAAAAATATTCGCGTAAATCCTATGCGACAACAACAATATTTGAGAAGAAGATTAATTACTCATCGATGGACACCATTTAGTAGTTTTTAAAAATATAGAATTGATTTTTTCTACATAAATTATTATAATTTTGTTTTTCTTCTTTTTAACTTCGATCGAATTAGATAATTCTCAATTTTTATATTTTTGTAATTTGTGTTAAGAAAAAACAAAGATAAATAAATTGTGCTAAAGTAAATATTTAAAGGAAGTTGATATTTAAATATTTTATAAGCGATATTATTAAAATAAAACACAGACGCGAAGCTTCAATTAATAAATTAAATATCAATATCAAAATATGTGCATAAAATGAACCAATTTTAAATTCCATTTTAAATAAACTAATTAAAGCTCATCCAAGATAAACTTCTACTCCTATCAAACTGACAAATCGGAATTGAATAATCTAATAATCTTATGCAATAAGTTTGGGGTTTTAAGAATACTCGAATCAATTTGAAAACCAAAACAGTTCTTACATCAGCTTTTTTAAATTTACCAAAAAAAATTAAACCAAACCACGACAAGACTTCAAGAAGAGAGATCGATTTAAATCAAGAATAAAAACCTTGTTGAATCATTTATTGGTAGAAGATTGTTTTTGTTTATGTTTTCAGAGAAGATTTAGGTTTGTTGTTAAACACCAAATTGTTGATATGAGAATGATGACGAAATTTCTCACGCATTTGTCAACAATAATTTTGTTTATTTGTTTTGATGATGATTGAATAAAAACAAAATTTGGTTAAAATATTTTATATTATAAATAGAAGAGGTCAGGTGAAAGAGATCTTTGGAATAATTTGACTCCTCTTTCAAAGAAGGTGGAATTTTTTTCTATTTAAATATTTGACAACAAAAATAAATTAATTAATTTTAAACCTGAAATATAATACAACTATAGCTATTCCCCGCGACTTCGTCCGCCTCAATTTATTATTATAGCAATTAAGATTAAGTTTTAAAAAATATATATTTTTAAGTACTTCGTAAAGGATTTATTATATTACATAAGCTTTTTTTAAAGGATATTTAGGTTTTATTTTATTATGGCTGAAAAACATACGGATTTTTTCTGCAACCCGATTTTGACAATGGAACGGAAGCTCTCTAAGATGAATAATTTTCTTTCCTTTTGCAACATTTTCCACGTAATAGATAAACATATGTTCATATGTTTATTATGTGTACCGAATATTATTTATCATAATATGTATTTTAAATACAGATTAAAATTAATAAGTAAGAAGTCGACACATTTTAATTAAAATGTTTTGTTTTTTAATTACAATACTGGAAAGTGATGGTCATGTCTCATTATACTCAAAAACAAAATCCACGATTCGTTTGAAAACAAAAATCTATCCCATCCAATGCGTGCCTTCTGTTCTCTTTTTAATACGATATCCCGCTTGGCTGATTAGTGAAAGAAAAACAAAGTGCTTGGTGACGTTCGACTGCGAAAAGAACAACTGGTCAAACAATTAAGGTAATGGAGCATGAATACTTTGAAGCGCAAAGCAAGTCGCAAGGAGAAATGATGGCCCCGTATGTAAGGAAGGACGATTTCGCAATCTACCTCGAATTCAGATGTGTCGTGAAAAAAATAAACTCGGTAGATTCCGTCGGGCAGGTCACCTAGCTCGCATGAAAGCAGTGGAACCACCTCGGAAAGTTCTATGTAGTACATTTTATATAACGGACAGCGGTGGCGCAGACCAAACCGTCCGAATCCTTTGCGCAACT
The DNA here is from genome assembly GCA_905146935.1 of Scaeva pyrastri. NCBI lineage: Eukaryota > Metazoa > Arthropoda > Insecta > Diptera > Syrphidae > Scaeva > Scaeva pyrastri. The sequence goes on from LR989929.1 coordinate 76,288,700, forward strand.
GAATGGCGATGGCATGGCGTTCGTCAAGATCGGTAAAAATGAGAGACTCCTTTGGTCATTGGTCATTATTGGTCTTTGGTCATAAATGGTCATTGGTCAATATAGGTCACTGGTCATTATTAGTCTTTGGTCTTAAATGGTGTTTGGTCATAAATGGTCATTGGTCAATATAGGTCATTGGTCATTATAGGTTATTGGTCATTAGCCTGTACAGGTCATTGGTGAAAGGTCAAAGGTCAAAGGTCAGAGGTCAAAGGTCAAAGGTACAATGACCAATGACCTATTATGACCAATGACCTATATTGACCAGTGACCATTTATGACCAAAGACCAATAATGACCAGTGACCTATATTTCGCCTATTGGTCGTAGCGTAATTTTGTATAGCTTAAAGTCTTCTTCGATAAATAAACTATCCAATGCAAAAAGAATGTTTTAATTCGACCACGTAGTTTTTGAGATCAGCGCCTTGAAACGAATAACGGAAGCCCTCAAAGATGAATAATTTTCACCGTTTTTGGCAACATTTTCCACTGGTTATTTTCTATTATCGATCGCAGCGTGATGTTATATAGCCTATAGCTTTATTCGACAAATGGACTATCCAACACAAAAAGAATTTTTCAATTCGAACCAGCTTTATATATTAGTATAGATTTATTAGAGATTCAACAAATTGCTGTAAATTTGTTTTTGTAAAATGTTCAATAACATAAGAAAAAAGTACATATACACCCAAGTGTACCAACATTAAGTGTCGTTTTAAAAGAGAACAAGAACAACGAAGGACATAAGTTTGTAGTTTAAAATTAAGTAAAAAAGCCGTTTTTAGAAAAAATAGAAGGAGAGATAAATTTTCTTTTTTATTGCAAAAATAAATTAGTCGAGTAATTTTTATCGATGATATTTCTAATGGAAAACATTAACATTCGTAGGTGTGCCTTCAAATTTTAAAATTAATCATTAATTTTCGTGTTTTTGAATAATATTTAAGTTTAATTATATCCTTTTCTTTTTTATTAAAGCCTCTATTAAATTTCGTCATACAAATATTAAACATCAATACTTTGTTGTATCACCTTCAAATTAGATTTAATGATATTTGAGGGGTAAATATTTATAAATATTATTATCAGAGTTGAATTTTATTATGCACTGCATTGATAACAATTCATTGAACTCAAATAAAAAAAAATATTCTAATAATCTAACAGATAGTTACAAATTCCGTCTTGTTACATATTAAAGTATCTATAATGGAAACCTGTATAACCGCCAGACTTTGCCTACTAATAAACTAGTTTTGTTTATAGGTAGGTTAACTTATTTACTTATTGTAAGAAGAAATTTGTTTTTAACTTCATTTTAACCTGTTTTGCAAATTCCAAAAAAAAATAAGAAAAAAAGAAATAAGACAACTGCAAAATGTCAATATGCGGTTAAGTTTGTTAAAGAAAATTCTTCTGTGCCGTAAGATTTGCAATTCAAATATACCTAGTATATAAAATAACAGGTTTAATTTTATTTTTATTTTTTCAATTAAAATTCCCATTAAAATTTGGATTTATGGGTAAAATCAAGTATAATCACATAATATGTAATTTTAATTACATTTAGATGGGTAAACACATTCGAATCCACATTATGGTATTTACGTGAACACGTGACTTCAAAATTAAGTTAAAAACTAAACTATTTCAATTCTGATCGAAATTTTGTAGTAGTTTTAGAAACGTCATATCTGTTGTCCAATGACTGGACAAAAACATGTTTTTTTCTGAATTATTTTTCTTTAAGAATACCTAATTAAAATGTAATAACAATAAACAGAAAGAGAGCTTCTCAACATTTAGCTTATGAAAATGCCTTTTTTCAGTGGCGGAATTCAATGGATATGAGCCTGAAATCAGTAAATGAGAAAAAGTCATGTGTTGAAAATTGTTTAATTTTTGAAGGTTTAAGCCACACTTCTTTCAAACAATCGTAATAAACTTTTCAGATAACAAAACGCTTCAAATGTATTCAAAAATATTCCTTGAACACAGATTTTGACAAGACGAACAATTAAATTCATTAATTTAAAGCACAGACATTTTAAAAACAAACCTTCAAATGTAATGTGCAGCAAAAAATAATTTAGCTTTAAATTAAAAAGAATTTATAAGCACAGATCTCGATAAGAGTACACTTAGCTAAACCTGCCTTAATGAATTTAATTTGGGTGCACTGCGACCTGTAAGATCTATTGTGGCCTGCCTTACCTACAATTCTCTTTAGCCGACTTAACATTTAACATTCACTTAAATAACACCTGAAGAAACAGTTAGTTGCATTTAACTCAATAAGGTTTCTAAAATGCATTTAACAACATTTAATGTTCTTGTCATAAGCTTTGCTTTCAATCTAATTATCTTCATCGTTCACCATTTCGATTGTCAAGGCTGAAGTTGGTTGTCATTGTGATGCATTGCTGTTTTGCCTGAACGGAGCCATCGAAATCTGAACGCATCCCAAAATTAAATATCGATTTTTTCTCATTCCTAAAATAAATAACGGTAATTTTCATGCATAATTTATGAATGGTAAGATTTAGGAAGTGTATAATATTTTGCAACTTAAGGTGACACGAACGAAAATATGTAATGTGTCACAACAGCAATCACTTTCCACAAGGACTGTTTGTAAGAAGTAGAAGTCGGGGGCCCTCAGCTTGAAAAGATCCCAAGCTACTTCTTTCTGATTACCATCAGCCATACCGGCACTGTTAAGTTGTTTTAAATTATTGGAGCTACTGAAAGATTAATACTTAAGTTGATTTTGTTGCTGGTTTTGGTTGCTACCATTCGACGACGATTTTATTAAACAGGATTCTCAATAGCTGCAGTTGTATACTTGACGATGACGATGACGGGGACGGCGATGGTGATGGTAGTTGTATAGAGCAGTGATAATTTTACCCCAGATAACCTAAGGGGAACCATTATCACCTCAGCACAGCGCGGCGCGGCGTACATATAACAGAGCTTCGTTTTCGATTTAACTTGAAGTCTATTTAAGTCAGCGGACGTGTTTGATTCTTTTAGTGTTTGATTTATGGTCCATAGTGGCAAACCGTTCGTCGCCGCATTTAGTTCGTTATTTTTATTCGTGGCGTTATTTTCCATTTTTTTTTTGACGTTTGAATATTGAAAAAAGTTGGAAATTTGATAAATTTTATAAACACAAATATATTGGATATAAAGAAAAGCAGAAATATAATTTTATAATAAAATAAAATCATGTATGCAAGACAAACCTCATTTGAGAAGGTAAGAAGATCATGTGGTGATTAAAAGTGTGGACAAGCAAAATAAGAACATTCCCTTTCAAAAATTTCAAAAATGTATGAAATAAACGGTTTTTTTAATACGGATTCTTGGATTAAATTTCTGTTTGACAGATGAATAATATTTTCGTGAAAGAACTTAACATTTGAAGTCATTCCAAACTCATTTTAAAATTTTACTTCTCACGGCGGTGGCGGTTTTCAAACTGTTTTAATCAGTAAATGGAAAACAATATTCGTTACATAACAAATTGATTTTTTGTTTTAAACTCGTTTTTAAGCTGCGTCTACAAGTGAAAGCTAAAATCTTCTCTTAAGTACACTAATCAAGAAAATTAAGAGAACAAGAACTTTAAAGAGTAGCTTTGTTTTTCGAGTTTACAGGTTTTTAAATTGTAATCAATAATTTTTTTTAACCCATTTGAAATAGTGTCTGTTTTTCAACGACTTTTTATCAAATTAATTAATTATTTGATTCAAACTAAAACAAAAAATTGAATGTAATACAAATTTTTAAAATGTGAATTCAGATTTAAAAACCTTATTTAAATTTCTAAAAGCTAAATTTTTTAAAGTCATTTTCCCACACTGACGGACTTGCGTCCTAATTTTTTTTAGTTTATTGATAAACCAAATCTTTGACCTCGAAAGCCAAAAATGCAACGTCGCAAAAAACAAACAAAAAAGAACACTTTTCAAACGTATGCTTAATTCCAATTAGACTTAAGTTTTTAATCTTGAAGATTAAGCTTTGAATTATGTATTTCAAAAAAATTTAACACTTCTTATTCTTTTTTTAACTACCCACAGCCCACTCGCATCGATGGCACTTCTTACATTGTCGAGGGCATCGATGCCCAACAAGCTCGCAACACCTGCCTGCTGTTTTCCCCAAAAACCGAAGCCAGTGGAGCATTGGCTAGCATGTTGAAAATCTTCAAAAAATACAACGTTAATTTGGTGCACATTGAATCGAGATCATCAACTCGTGTTCCTGGCTATGAATTCTTTGTCGAATGTGATGGCAGAGTTGGTTCTTTAGGTAGTGCAATTGATGACTTAAAAGAAAACGCCAGTTATTTCAATGTGATCTCGAGAGATTACAAAGACAACACTTCGGCAGTACCATGGTTCCCCAGAAGAATTCGTGATTTGGATCGTTTTGCTAATCAAATTCTATCCTACGGATCGGAATTGGATGCCGATCATCCTGGATTTACAGATCCTGTTTATCGGGCTAGAAGGTGTGTGTGTGTTTTTTAACCATATTTTGGAACAGTGAAAAAAATGTAATTTTTCATAGGAAGTACTTTGCTGATATTGCTTACAATTATAAGCACGGAGAACCCTTGCCAAAAGTTGACTACACCAAAGAGGAAATCGCCACCTGGGGAGAGATCTTCAGGAATCTCACTAAATTATACAAGACCCACGCATGTCGGGAGTATAACCATGTGTTCCCTTTGCTAGTGGACAACTGTGGATACAGAGAAGACAATATCCCACAAATGGAAGATGTCTCGAACTTTTTGAGAGGTAGATTCAACTCTTAGAAGGCTTTTCATTAAGAAACTTATATGTGTTAATTTTCCTAAACAGACTGTACTGGTTTCACTCTGAGGCCAGTCGCTGGTTTGCTCTCGTCTCGAGATTTCCTTGCTGGTTTGGCATTCCGTGTGTTCCACTCTACACAATACATCCGGCATCCCAGCAAGCCAATGTACACCCCCGAACCAGATGTCTGTCATGAACTGCTTGGACATGCACCACTTTTTGCCGATCCTGCATTTGCACAATTCAGTCAAGAAATCGGGTTGGCGTCTCTTGGTGCTCCCGATGATTATATTGAAAAACTAGCAACGGTAAGCAACCTACAATTTTGAAATTTCCAAGCGCAGTTTTAACAGTAAATTCATTTGACGTTTTTAGATCTTCTGGTTCACTGTGGAGTATGGACTTTGTCGGCAAGAAAACGAAATCAAAGCTTACGGGGCTGGTCTCTTATCATCCTACGCAGAATTAGAATATTGTTTAACCGATAAGCCCCAACTTAAATCTTTCGATCCAGCAATAACAGGCGTGACTAAATACCCAATTACGAAATTCCAAGAGGTCTATTATGTTGCGGATAGTTTTGATAGTGCCAAAGAGAAGACAATGTAAGTTTTAAAAAATGTCTTATGGACTTGAACTTTTTTCTACTGTTTTCTTCTTGTTTCTTTTTTTTATAGTAAATTTGCCAATTCAATTCCCCGTCCATTTGGTGTCCGATACAATCCCTATACGCAGAGTATTGATATTCTGGATTCACGGTTCCAAATTCAAAACCTCATGAGTATAATTGGATCAGAATTTCAAGTTCTGCAAAATGCCATGATGAAGCTTAAGGTCTAAGGTCTTGATTTAATTACATTTATATTTTTAGTTTTTAGCGTAAGTTTGTGTCTTAATGTATTTTTGTACATACATATATAAGAAAATAAATGGTAATTTTAATTTTTGAACACGGATCTTTATGTCGAAACAATGGGGTGGTTTGTATTTGATGACCCGACTTTTCCTAATCCTTTGACGTTATAACCACACAATATAAGTCAATGGGCAGTTCGCATTTCCCACTATAGCTTCAGTGCCCGGGCTCCAAAAATTAACGGTCTTTTCTTTAAAATAAAAAGTTAAATGAACTGAAGTTTAATATAAGTAACTTGATGATTCATTACACAATACATTATATAATATACAATACATAATATAATAATTATATCTAGAAAAGAAAAATATATAAATAATAGGCCACTGCACATTGTTATTGTTTTGTTTTGTTTTGTTTTTTGTTTCAACTGCACCGCCCAGTCACGTCCACGTCCACTTTTACTTTTGTATTACTTAAGAAACCACTTAGCCAGCCTTTTGGTTATAAATATTACATTAATTATCAGTTAGGTCCCTGATTCGGAGCCATCGGATAGCCCTGAGGCGGTGGACCTACTTGTCCCATTTGAGGCATTGGTGAATGCATCATTGGTCCGGGACTGGAGCCAACCGGCGATGGGACAATAGACTGAGCTCCAGGCATTTGGGCACCAGGCGGAGGAACATCACTTGGAAGAGTCAAATTTGTCAGTAAGTCTCTCACCGCTGGGAAGAGAGAACATTCTCCGGGTTGGGGACCGTAGTCAGCGAATCGTCTCAGGAGAATACCAGCTGCATTGGCCGCTTGCGAGGGGACTTGCTCTCGGCGCTCAGCCAGCTGTGTTATGTTTGAATTCAAGTCATAGATCATTGGTAGAACTAGTGATGGACTACTGCTGCGATCCATTCCGGGGTAGGGAATTCTTGTTACTTGGAGCTGGCAAAAAAATCAAGAAAATCAAAGAAAAGTTATCTACAAAGGCTTCAGATAGAACTTACGAAAAAGAGTATTTTCAGTCGACAAATCAAAACACCGGGACTGCCGATGGGAACGATTGGAGGTGCGGATGGTGGAACTCTCATGCACAGCTGTACAGTCCACTTGAGACTACCTTGGGCCAGTTCGGGCATCATTTCCAGACGCATTATCTGGATGAAATCTTTTAGCACTTGAATGGGACAGTTGAGGGCACGACAGAAGCCATGCAGAGCATTTGGTCGATATGGGGGGACAGCTATGCGGGTCTCGAAGAATTGCTCCACCACTTGCAGGTCATCTGGATTCCATTGGAACGTGGGTTTTCCATCGGGCAGAGGCTGGACGGGTATTTGTGAAACCTTCAAATGCAGCGACTGCATGTGGATTTGATTCAAGACCACCTGACACTGAAGGCCGTCGACTTTGAAGAGAACCACACCTGGTTCATTGGAGTTCAGCGCCGTCAGTGACTCCTCGGCTTGAATATTGCGTTGCAACTGTCTGCGCATGTACACACAGCCCAAGAACCTCTCCAAAGGACACACTTCTGGCCCACCAATATCTTTGTTCGGATGTGGACAAGGTTGACACAACGTCTCCATAGCTTCATGGGTGAGCAGAGTTGGAACGGCTCCAGCCCACGATCGGTTTGGCAGAACCCTTGACAAATGTGTCGTCGACACGGTCGTCTGTGATTTGTGCTCTGGACTCTGGCCGGGTCTGGGCGACGGTCTTGGCATGCTGGGTGAACCAGGCCAGTTAGATGTCGCCGGAGACATTGCAGTAAATGGACTGCCATCGGTGTGCTGTTGCATGTACATACTTGGTCCGGGCGAGTGAGCCATCGGGCTGGGCTGTGGATTCAAAGGTGACGAAGGCATAAGACCGCTTGGCGATGGATGAGGCATATGAGGGGCTGGTGGCGACGTCATACTGAAGTTCGGATGATTCTGCTGTCCTCCAATTGGATGTGGACTCGCCGGAGTATGAGGATTTGAACTCGTTGGCGGAGTTATTGGTGGGGCAAACCGCAGTCCGCCATCTCGAGGACTCTGCGGTCCCCGAATGTTGTTACTGCTCAAGAATGGTGAAGACCCTCCGGTGCCTTGGTTGTTGTGAGTGTCTTCCATGGGCACTGGCGATGGCGGGTTATCGTCTTCGCTTTGCGAACGCCTTCGATATACCGCGTTCTCATCGACATATTTCGACAGGAAGCCCTAAATTTAAAAAAATCGTTTTGTAAATAAAACAATTGTAATGTCTAGAAGATCATTCTTACCTTAAGACCTTGTGTGGGAGTGAATTCATCTATGACATTACTCCGATCGAAACGGCTATAGGCTCCATCGCGAATAGAGACCAATCCACCAGCTCTGAAACGGATTTCCAGACAATACATGGCCTGGTATGCCAGACGAAGTAGGGTTGGAGATTGCGGAAGAATGCAAAACGATAGAACAGGGACTTGAGGGCGCTGTAAAAGAATGATTGTATGTCTGTTCTAGTTTAAAAGATTCTCTGTCACTAACCGGAATACCCAACTGAGGGATGATTGGCAACTTCGAGATCGAGCTCAATGGCTGATAGGTTTCATGAAGAATATGAACGATATGTGTTAAGTCCTGATGTCTGTTGAGATGCGACTGTAATTGTTCCCTCATCATGGAGTGAGCGTTGATGGCTGACAACCCACCGACAAAGACCAAACGAAATCCTTTCAACTGAGCCGACCAATACACATTGCATGTGACCTCCTTGTTTGGACCATACCCCATCAGGAGATTCACATAGCTGTAAGACTTCACACTCACCATTGTGTGAAGGTTGAATTTTTCTACAAAAAAAAAAGAAGATCCAATTGGAAATTTTGAACATCCCGAGGATTTTTTAGAAGCCAAACCTGATTTGAAGTGTTCGGAGAAATTATAGACCAGTGTATAGAGGTAGACTATTTTCGACCAGTCCTTTAAAAGCTCCTCCACCGTCTTGCCCAGATCATTGTGCGTTTGTTCATAGGTCAGGTAGACAGTTCGCCGATTGCCTTGCTCTTTTTGATGGGTACTTTGCAGAGGAGTGCTGTAGAAGACGAATTCGACAACCCAAGCACGACTTTGGTTGTTTTTATTCATCTGCGAACGGATGGACACCGATAGGAGTCGCTTCAGCAGGTCATTCCACACATGTTTCTCGATAATTGGCATAGTTGTTGTGGACTGCAAAGACGAAGAGAATCACTTAAATTCTAATCATCCTGAGAGAATCAGGAAAAACAGTACCTTTTGATTTGGATCAGCAGCAGGGACCGGCATTGGAAGAGTCAACAACTTCAAAACCAACGACGTAGCATTCGACTCAACTTGCAGCCCACTATGCGGGATGTTGTGCTTGGCGAATTCCTGTGCCAAATTGAGGAATGGTATTTTCTCGTCACACATAGCCACGACATGTGCCAACTCGGGTATAAAATAAGCTGGGAATATGGTTTTCTGTTGTTTCGATGGTGGCCCAACCAGCTCCATTGAGGATTTACGTTTGTGTGGTGGAACATCTGCAAGAGAAATCGCTGAAGTTAGTTTCAATTTAAGGTCGCCAACAAGGGATTGTCTTGCATATGGAAGGAGATAGGGGATGACATCCCACTTGATTGGTATATACTTGCTCCTTACCATCTACATGCGTGCCAGGGCCATGGGTTGCTACAAAAGTATCGAATTCAATTAGACGCAAGAGTTTTGTATACATTTTGGGTATATCAGGCGGGGGTTGATTGTTCGGATCATCGGATTCGACTACATTGTGACTAACAAATCCTAGATGGAAGGTGTACTCCATTTCACTTGGAGCTGAAGGTTTCTCCTTGAGTTGAACAACCTAAAAATAAATAAAATTCTTTAAGAAGACAGTTCACATGGACACAACTGCTATCAGACGCACCAAAATAACATTTGGATGTCGATTGAGCTTGACAAAGATTTTGTGTCGTCCCGCAAGAAGCAACGGATTATCTGGAACAACCAAGAATGGCAGAGTTTCAGTGGCCGTGGCGGGTAGGTGTTGTAATGTCTTTTCACAACGACGATGTGTTATCCAAAACCTGCAACAGGAAAGCATTATTTTTAGATTCAGTGTTGTTTTGTAACTTGAGTCACCTTAATTCAGATATCAGCGTCTGCAGTTTACTGTGGTCGCCGTTCAGGGTTGTCTGGAGCTCATTCATGATCGGGCAATCCAAGTGCTTGGGGACATGGCATTTAAGCATTCCCGTGTGTGTGTCGATGGTTATATGCACCTGTTCGGCTCTAAGACATGGATTAAGGACGGGCACAGTCAAGATGGCTGGAGTTCCCTGCAAGTTAACTGAAAATACGAGTCACAGTGAGATTAAACAGCTTCCCACACCAGAACTCTTTGTAGCTTACAATCTACATCTTTCAAAAAAGATTGAAATTCGAGTTTCAAGTCACTCAAGCGCGACACAGAACGAATGTAAACTGTGTGCACGATGAGACGCTCCATTGACAGGTGTTCCGTTCGAACTGCACGATCAGCCACCTCCGATGATTCCTTGGCACCCAACGAAGGTACATGCACCACTGCCAGTGGACGGCCGATTTCATTCGGATCACTTTGAACTGTTAGACGATAGCCTAGTTCAGATTTGGGATCCATTCGGGTCAGCTCACGCCAATAGGACACAGTGACTTTTACTCCGGGAACGTATTCCTCAACGTAGATGTTATCTTCCAGGCGTTCATAGCTCAAACGCAGTGTCTGAGTGTAGAGAACTTCAAGCTGCAACGATTGGCAAAAGTAGTGCAAGCAATTGTACACTTCACTCAGGGCGTTCGGGTTTTCCACGAGACGAGCTTGGATCAGGCGATGAATGTAGTTTACTTGCAGCGAATGAACGAGAGCTTTTCCATCTGCAAATAGAAACATACAAAATATAATGCAAGAGAACAAATAGTAATAAATGGTGTAGTTGCCTCCAGTTTCCTTGTCTTCGACCAAAATGTCGATATCCAGCAATCTCCATGGAACAGTGGGCCCATCGCCCATGACTGTGAGTGATACGTTGAATTCATGTTTAACCTCGAACGTGACACGTCCGTGTTTTATCTTGAAGTCTCTCATTTGTGGCAAAAGCTTCCCAGTAACCAGTCGATGTTGAATCACTTGGTTCAACCGCAACAGGGTTTGCTTCTTCTCGGTCGGCGTGATGGGGTCTGGGGGGACAATTCGCTCCCGAATGCAAGCAGGCAGCCGATTGTATGTGCCTGTGGTGAGAATTTCCACAGCAGCTGGAATATGGAAATTCGGAAGACGGGCTCGAACGAGCGTTTCTCTCGACATCCGCGCCAACATGTCGGCTGTTTCCACAAACAGCATATTCTGCTTGTCCAAAATGCTCATTATGTGCTGTAGTTGAATGGGAAAATTAAGTATTAAACTTCAAGGAATATGAACCAAAATGAAGAAAAACAAAAACTTACCGCAGATTTGTCGACTTTGGATACTGAGTTCGCCCATTTGACCAGAGCTATGAGTCTGATAAATAGCTGCCTCGTTCTAGCGGAAAAATTATAGATTTCAATCTTCCTCTCCATGTCTGTCTTTCGGGGAAGCCTGAAATGCAATTAGAAATTGTGAAATACTCAACGAATGACGCTCCTACTTCACCCATTAAACAAAAACTTACAATTCCGCCAAGACTGTTAAATCGTGATAAGTTCTTTGAATGATGAAGTCTATGAGAACGGCTAGGGATATTGTATTCCTGCAGGTATTGGTTTCTTGTCCGGGCGGTAGAAATCCAGACATGGGGCCTTGCATGCCCTCAAGTGGTTGTGGTGCCATGATTTTGTTTTGACCTTTACACTATTTTATTGGATTTTTTTCTGGAACTTATTATTTTTTCATACAAAATACGATGCAAATTGTTTATATTCGGAGGAATATTTCGTTATTGTGAACTTATTTGGTGTAAAATTTAAATTATTTGTTTAATAAAAATAGAAATTCACTTTTCTGCATCGTAGATTCACTTTCACAGCGGCATCGATTTGTATGACAGCGATGGTGACATTTGTGACAGAATGTGGCGAGCGTTCCCAGTGTCGACTTTTTGAAGTTGTCGGCAAGGTAGTGTGATCATAGGATAATTGTGCAATTATCGGTTTGAATAGTACAAACTCTTAAGTGTTTGGAAGATAATACTGTTGGTTTTATACATAATGATAAAAAAGAGTTTAATTGCTAAAGTGAAACTGAAAGTCAAGTTGATCTTTTTAGCCCAATAAATATGAAAGAAGAAGACAACAAAGAAAGAGTTTAGCTGCGCTTTCTAACATTGCCTAAAGTGCTAAATATGTAAAACTTGTTCAGAAAATGGGACAACTATTTTATAAAAGTACTTCAACAGTGTTGTCCAAGATGACTAAATTATTTAATAATAACCCTGGAATCTGTCAGTTTAAAGGGCTCTTTTAAATTTCATTAGTTAAAAGGATTTTTTTACAAAACCTTGTTTATTAAACGCACCCATTTCAAATTGATTATTATGAACATCATTGACATACAAGGTTTATATTAGAAGTCATTCCTTACAAAACTCCCTTTAAAAACGTTAAATAAAGGAAACACGTTGTTCCCGATGAAAATTTTGAAATATTTTTCTATGAATGTTCCGAAATAGCCTCTAAGAAATAAATTTTTAAAAAATATATGCGTGTCAAATTTTAAATTGTTAATTGTTGGGAAATATTTCGAACGCGTTTTTCAAAAAAATTAACCATAAATGAAGCGTTCAAAAATGAAAAATCGGTCAGTTTTAACATTTTTACTGATTCTTTAAAAGTCTTATTGGGAAAAAAATTGGAAATGATAATAGAAACTCCAAGTGTTGGCTTGTTTGTCATTTTATAATATTTTGTATTAATTTGAAAAAAAAAAAACTAATTGGTTTTTCTCATTTTCCAATCAATTAGAACTAACATCATGTTGAGCTCTTGCTCTAGGCCCTTAGTAATTATCCTTTGTTTGAGTAGTTTTCGAAATACTAAACATTTTCCATCCCTAGTTCCTGTGTCTTATTGGTTATCCAAATTATAACTCTGCTCTAAAATTTTATAAGTTCTTCTAAAAATAAATCCGAAATGTAAATAAAAGCAAACCATCACTCGCATGTATCCCAATCCCAATGTCAATTCAACCACCGGGAGCGCGTACCTACCTATATATGTTGTTTGCAACCACCAGCACAGCTCGAGCGAACAAGTCGCCGGCAGGAGGGATAGCTAGAGAACTGCGCACATAGAAATCCCGATCCCAATCCCGATCACGTAACGTTCTGATGCTTCATTTATCCTAAAATCAAACCTTGCCGCTCGCTACGTAGGTATTTGTATTTCTTGAAGTTGGATTTGGATCTCAAAATCTCTAGCGGCGAAGTTAGTACAGGCCTACGACTGTTTCGTCGTCGCTGAAGAATGCACGGCAGTCGACAGCAATGAACCGAAGCCAAAAATAATTTTATTTGCGCCTGCCTCGCCTCTTGTTGTTGGACTTTTACAACACACAGTGGAAATGTACTTCTTTTATTTGTTATAATTTAGTCTGCATCTTGCCAGCAGATACCAAGATTTCTATCTTTTTATAGACTCTTCATCGCAGCGAGGAGTTCATTACCTCCAGGAGATGAAGCGGCCGACCGACCGCTTGCTGGCGCACAGAGTTTGAGTGAAGAAAAATCTTCGATCGTCGTCTTCTACTTTTTTTTTTTTTTTTAATTTTATTTATGTTTTTTTCCTATTTTGAACTGGCATTGATGGCTGTAGTCGCGCACTTTCGACAGATTTATTGCCCAAAGTTGTATTTTCGAATTGCGAATTTCAATTTCGGATTTGTTGTTTTGTTTTGTTTTCTTTTTTTTTTTGGTTGGTAAGTTGGGAAGAAATCACTGTCACTTTGGAATAAAGGAGATCAATATGCCAGGAATTTGTGAATTTGGTCGGAATTTCACTTTGTAAATGGAGTAGGTCTTCATCGGATTCTACTCTGTATTTCTGAAAATCTTTTACATTATTTTCTATTTTGGAATTGAAATTATTTCATTTAAAACTTAATGCACATACATTGGTTGAGTCAAAAGTAGTCGTAATGTAAATCAGCTGCCATTTTGGTGCATGTTTGTTTTTAACTAAGTCTCTATTGGTCGCCTTAAATGATTTTTCAGAACAAAAAATTGTATGGATGGAATTTGTAAGAACAGACAGAACCGGTTCCTGAACTGTCAAAACAAGGCATTTGACAGTGAGTCCAATTATGTATTAGGTATTCAATTTATTTTAGAAGTCTGTTAAAACCTTTTTTCCGTAAACTAATAAATCAACTAAAATACCAACAATTTACTCTTAAAGTCCGCATATTCCGAAAGGCTGGGTCTTCAAAATGAAGTCTTTTATAAGTTTTATCCATTTATCTCTTTATTTTTGATAGTTGAACAGCGATATGCAAACAGTTTTAACTAAACAATAGAGTGTCAGGAAGATGTCATTATGAAACGTCAAAATGATTTACCTTGAAAGAAGGCAATGTGTACACAGCTCAAAAACAAATCAATCAGAAATAATGCACAGAATAAAAATCAATTTTCCTTTCGAAATAATAACGTAAAAATCAAAAACGCGATTATCAAGGAATAAAAAACTTACATCTTTAACCCTTTTGTTCTTAAAACAAAACAAAACTACCACCTGACCTTGTATTAATTCATATTCATCGCAACTTGACAGTACAAGGTCATTTTCGTTGTTAATTTAAATGGTGGCGCACAAAACAGAACAACTTCCTGCCTCTAGCCAATTTATTTATTATACCCAGAGCACAAAAGATCACCGGCCTTAATTGTTTTTGTTCCGTCTTGAGACGAACAACAGGTGATCATATCACTTGTCGAGCTATGATTTCGCGCATCTCATGACGTTATTCCACTGATAATTGATGAATCTTTATTTAGACGCGAGCATTATAAACCACTGTCCACATACTCTCACCACTTGTTGTAGGTGTGTTTCGTTAAGATCTTGAGCATTCAAATAAAATTGGACCTATTTATTTCTTGCAGGCAGAAAAAGGTGGGAGATCGCTCATAGGCGAAAATATATTTTGAAAAAATTCCAATGAGTGATTATCTGATTAATTGTTTAATGTGTCACACGATAAAGTAGTGTTGTCACCCGGAAATGTGTCTCAAAAAATGAGGTCATTTGTGTTTGTCAACCAAACCAAAGTGTGGACTCTTTAACGATGTTATTTTAAAAACGAACACACATTTTGAATTTATATTTTATCGAAAACAAAGAAATCTTTTTGCGTTTCTCACTGCTAAAATATGTCGGCGGCGGCGGCGGTCATTAAGTAGGTGGATATTTCAAAATGTGCGTTCGTTCGCGTTGTTGTTAAATTTTACTCATCAACAAATTTCCCGACACACGACCAACTAACGTGAATTAAAGCGACCGACGACGACAACGAAGAACTTTTCAAAAACAAAGAAAACAACAAATTAAAAGTAAAGAAAAAACGACAGTTGCACAGATAACAAAAAAGAGGATGCGATGATCATGTTTTATTTTATTTATTTATTTCCGAACGGATCAACCATCAGAATGGCACGCGCTAAACATTCTTTTTTGTATGCTCCCCCATTTTGAGTATGAAAACATCTGTCGCCTTAATGTGGATACCAAACCAAGTAATTCGTATTCTAAATTGCTTTCTGTCTGCAAAATAATTTTACCGGAAAGTCAGAAATGAAAGCATACATTTTTTGTATGCACTTGAAAATCGGCTTACTTTATTGTCTTAACCAAAGGAAATACTGGATTTAATTTACATAAAACAAACAAACAAACTTAATGGACAGAAAGAACGATGTTCAGAACTTCAGAAAATATTTATGATAATTTCAGACTCGCACTTGGGTAATTTGGGTGACATAAAGGAAGGTAAGGCAGATTTCAAGTCTCTAATATGTCAAATGTCAACTGAACAACAACAGAAAATGTTCTCCCAATAGAGACATCTTTTTTGGAAAGTTGACTAAAAGAAAATCCCTTTCTTGTATTGTATCAAAAAAAGCTGAATTTAAGTGGCAGTGTTCATGTTACACTTTTTTAGACGACTTATTAAACGAAGCGAAATTAAATGTCAAAAGTCTTATTCGAGGAACAAGTACCTGTTCGATTGGAATTCTTAATATGATAGTTCTTCTGAATTACCAATCAACCATAACACAATGAGACAATTGATAATCAAATCAATCGAGTGACATTTACTCGTATGAATCCTATCATATAATTTTTAAAGATTCAGAAGAGTTTTGTATGATCAAAATCTTAGCCAAAAGACTTAAAATGACAAGTGAAATCGTTATTATATTTTTTTCTTATGTTATATAAAACTTAAATTAAACAACAACAGGTGAAAAATTAAATTATTAATAATTAACACATAAAAAGCTCTAACAACCGAAGATAATAATATACAGATGTAGATGTATAGGTAATAATTATATTTTATGCTCAATTTGAAAATACAAAAATATGTAAAATATGACATAAAACATATCGCCTTTGATGACAACTGACATAAAAAGGGCAAACAACTTACAATCTCACTGCCAAAACACACACACATAAAATTCTGTACTTATGTATATGTGTAAATCGTTTTCTTATGCAAATGAAAAAACAAATAAGCCTTATGAACGTGATACAAAAAAGACAGATGGTAGAAGTCGTCATCGGCATGCTCCTGTCAGAATACACTGCACATGCAGTCAGTGGCTCCCGAGTTATGGTTAGAATGTTATAAAATGTGGACACAAATCTTATCGTTGCCTTAACCTTGCCATAAGTCATATGAGAATGATTTTTTTTTCTTAATAAAACAATATTACAAATTTACTGTCTGGTTCTTTGTTTGGAGTCAAATACTATTTGAAAATTGCGTTCATATAATTTGTTACTTGTCTTTGTATTATTATTTGTCAAGAGTTTTGTTTGAAGTTCTTATTGTCATAAGAGTGTAAATGCAAAGAGTTGTCCTAAAAATAAACAATTTGACATTTAGATGAAAATAATGAGTCTAGAAATTCATCTAATGATGTCTGTAAGAGTGTATACTACATATTCATATATGTATGGTACTCACGTTCTGATGTAAACGTAAGAAAAGTTTATGAAAAAGGATATGCGATAGGTAATGCAGTTTGACTTAAAATTTAATGATTCAGTTACATTTGTCATTCATTTCCCAAAGTTGGCATTTGATTCATTCACAGAAAATCAAAGTTAGAAATTTGTTAATCATTAAATGTTTCTCTAGGAGCATGCCAAATTGATACAAAAAAACTCACATGCCGAATCATATTACATTTTTAAAGTTAAAGTAAAGAATGTAACGATTCTAGAAAAATGGAATGTCGATGGTGTAAATTACATACTTCATGGTAGGGTTTCAGAAGAATATAATATTTTATTTAATAAAAAAAAATACCAACAAATTTCAACACGATGAAAATTAAATCATTGACTTCAAATGAATACATGAATCATAAAGATTAAATTATTACAATAAATCAACTACAGTCAAATGACTTAGGAAAAATACCTTTTCAATTCCTCAAAATTCGAACTTAAGACCCTGCATCGACTTTCGAAAGAACAAAAACAATAAAAATATAATAATAAAACAAAAAATCTGACACATGTTGAACATGCTCAACAGCGCAAGGCGAAACTTTCCACGAATTCCAGTTCTTTACCGATTTTATATTTTTTCAGAATTAAAGGCATAAATAGAACACACGTTCGTTTTTTCTTTTTATGATTCAGCTTCCTTCGTTTAATTACAACAACTTTTATGCACCCGCACGCACCGTATAAACATCAGCAGCTGTTTCCCCCAATTTGAACGAGTATGTTCGAATAAGGTGGGTGGTTCAAGAGATATTCGTTTTTTTTTTTGTGCATTTTAAGTTACAATCTAAGAAATGCATCTTGCAGCGTGCTCTCGTTGTGCACTCATACTAACATACATACATAGTTCAATACACATATTATAAAATATATAAATTTTACATGGTACATAATAAAACATATTTTTGGAATAATATTCACTTTTGAAGTTTTATTTTTGTGAGCTGAGAGGGAATTAAAAGTGTTTTTTTTTTTAAATTTTACTTGTGAGTTTCAATTATAAACACGATCACCCTCAATGAAAATTTCAAAAGTGGATATTAAATACTTAATTGCTGACAGGAAGGAAACATCGTGTACCTATACTTGTACACGTATTGTATATCAAATTTAAAATTAAAGTGTATTGAGCACGTGCCCACTTGTAGCTGATGCACCCCAATTGAATTTTGTCCTTCATATGTTAAACATATGATTTTTTATGATGACACAAAGTGGCTTTAAATTTTAAGCTTTAGATCTATCTTGGAGTGATTTTTTGTTACATAAAGACAAAACGGATAAGGGCACAAAAATATCCTGAGTCCTGACCAAGATTTTGCATAATTTCGTCATGCTTTAAAATTCTGATCTTTTATTATCCATCGAAAAGTCTGAAAGTCTGGGTTCGCATCAAATTGGAAGGGTCTTTTAATAAGAACTTCTGAACTTTGACAGCTAACCGTGGTCAAAATTATGAAAATGCATCTGTCATTTATTCAATTTGTTTTGTCAAATCATCATGAGTGGAGAAATTTTTTAATTAAAATGGGTTCATTTTACTGTCGCTATCCTACAAAGAGGACTACTCGCATTGTGGTGGATAAACTAGAGTCTATTTGTTCAGTAAATGATCAAGTAACAAACGTTAAAAAGGGTGCAGCCTTTGACAGAACACAACTTGAACATTGGGTTGACAGTTTGACACCAACGACAAGTAGATGCGAAGGGTTTGAACAGGATGGAACCAAATGTCTCACACAGCTCTCGCACAGTGTACTCAAGGGGTTTGGTCATTTCACGTAACGGAATGACTAGTTTGACTTTTTCTTCTTCGGATTTCGAAGCCGTAGGTTCAAGCAGTCACAAACACTAGTAGCTTTCCAAGCCAACTTAACTAATGTATTCAATTAAGTTCATCCTGATTTATGCTCCAGAGTCATAGAAATGCACTCCACCCAAAAAAGCCACACACCGATGGATTTTCCAGAAATAAAAAGATCTACCCATTGTCGCTTATACAATTTTTTTAATCAGAAAAAATAAGTGTTCGCACCTCATAACATTTATCAATCGAACTAAAACAAACTTAAAAAAGAAAACACACCAGAAAAGAAAATCAAAAACATTCATAAAATTTCCCAAATTTTCCAAATTATAAAATTCGTCAGAATTCATTTTGGATAGAAAATAGCACTTCCGAGAAACCCACATTAAAAAAATAAAAAAACAAAAACAACGAAACTGAATCATTCGTTTCAAAAATGATAATAAATAAATAAATAAAAACTAATAACAATAATTATTCTGTCTTGTGTTCTTCTAGGAACAGCGTTTCCAAAATAACTTAATATTACATTATGTACACAAACACTTGTACATGTATGTACATAGCACCTGTAATATTTTGTAGTAAAAACAAAAATCCTAAAAGTGGTTGAGTTCAATGAACACGCACATTTAAAAATATATTTTTCTAATACCTATGTATATTTCGAATATCGCCTTTGTTTTGAAAATTCATAAATACCCGAGTCGTATATGAATTTCCCGTTCATTACTTCCCGTCCAAAAATATTTTTTTTTTTTACAAAAGAAAATTAATTTTCAAAAACATACACAGTACATTATTTCGAAATTTTGTAGCTTGGTTTTTGAATATTCAAATACAAAAAAAAAAAAAACACGCAAGAGAGTGTATTTCTAATTCCACCTGTATGAGGAAAAATCTCTCTTAAAATCGAAAACTCGGTCGAGTTCAATGGCCGACCGGTGTTTGTGGCAGTGCAGTGGTGGCCATTTCGTATGCCTATACTTACATATATTTTTTGGAATAAGATCAACGCCCCATCCGATCCCACAGACATGGACATTGGACATCAATCTCATTTCCGGGACAGTTTGAGAACGACAGTTTTGTAATAATATTTTCGCTTCTCTTCAAAAAAATTTCAAAGCTAAACGAAGGGGACTGTCTTTGAATTGAAAATGGATGGTCACGGCAAACGCGTGCGTCAAAATTCGTCAATTAGTTTGCGGATCATTTTAATAAAAGGACGAAAATAGATGAGTGCCCAGCCCTCCAGCTATTGAGACTGAGAGATCATCAGAACATCACTCTCTCAAGCGTCTTAGTGGACAACGATCATGCAGCGCAAGGACTATTCCGCCAGCCAAACTCACTTGTTGTGACTTATGAGTTGCTGAAGCCATAGTACTGATGCCACCACCACTCGCTGATCGTTGATCACTTTTTAGGATTCTATTTATAGAGGGTATTTTTCAGTATTGGCTATGGGAGTGTTGGAATCTCAGAGTTTTTCTTCTTTTCGGACTCGCGTTAGTTGTCGACAGGAGAGAAGATATGCCAAAAGAGCACCAAGAAGCGATCTTGCGCACGATCGGAATTGAGTTCGACGACAACGACGACGACGATGAAGTGTTTTAAAATTAGAGTTGCCTTTTCTTAACTCACAGGCAAAGCCGAAGAAGGGACATGACGTAGTGTTTTCGAAAACACATTATGGTATATGGAAGGAAGCCCACGAAGATCGCTCAACAGTGAACACTGATCGCGGGATGATCGGCATGGGGCTGATTTTGACGTTGCCGTTGTTGATTCTTGGTTGGTAGGCATCAGGCACCTACTTTGCTCTGTGTGAGGGAATAACAATTATTCCTTCTGGTAAAAATTTCACTAAAAAAAAAAATATCGGCTTCTGCCAATGCTGAGCATCAGCACGGTGAACACAGGAGCACTCTTTTGTTGTTGTTGTTGTTGTTGGTGTTGCGTTGTTCTTGTTGAAAATGGTTTTTCTCTGAGGTGGTAGTGACTTATTTTTAAGAACACTTGCGCGGTGGGATATTGGAGCACAGAGCGCGTACATTTTAATTGTAAATCTTATTTTCATTTTCAAAAAATTCGATCAGTCCTTTGCGAGATCTTCAAGTGGTAAAACGTACCGCGTTTTTGAGTATACCTAAGATCTTCTTCGAATTACTCATAGGTGCGGTTTTGAAAAACAAAAAGAAAAATATTATTATAAGATTGTGAAATTTTAATGACTAAAAACACTAAACAGGATAATTAAAAAAAAAAAAAAACAAATATAAAAAATGGATCAACACATTTTTGAAAAGTGATCTTACGCGACAAAAAATTTAAACAACCAAAAAGAAAAACTAAATTAACTGTGAATAATTGAAAATATTTCGTGAAACATCAGCCAATAATTTTAGTATTGGACTTCAAATTGGTGAGTCATTTCTACCTATAAGATTTATAAATCATTTAATTTTTTTGCAATGCGCAAAGATGCAAACCTATCAAACGTTAATTCAAAAAGACTTTACAATGTTAATCACACGATCGTTTATGTGTCAAAGAACTGTCATTGTTCTTGTCGGATCGGGATATTTGTTCATATAGTATGTAGAATATTTTGTAGGTTATTAATTATCATAGCATGGTGTTAGAACCTAAAACAATGATGCGGTGTAGACGTAAGAAATGAATTTTATTTGACGTCAATTTCGAAAGCAGGAAGAAATTTAATGTAATTAATAGTTGCTAAAATGGATTGCGATGTTCTTAATTCAAAATTAATTGATTGCTAAGGATGCTGAGAAGTTTAGCGATGATTGTAGTTAATTTTATCACAAGTACTTAATATTTTGAATGATTTGATTTTTATATTATTTAAACAAATAGGATTATATGAATTTAGAATTGTAAAGAAATAACTTCTTGCTCAAAGTTTTTTTTAAAGTTAACCAATAAACTTTTTAATAATTTATTTTAACTTACATTTCGAAAAGTTTTGTTTTTAATAAGCAGTTCATATCATGTATAAATTATTCATTGATTCAACAAAGGAAGTAAATAAATTGAAATTTATAATATTCAGTTAATTTCCACTTTAGGATCTAATTTTTATTACCTAAAACTTTAAAAAACTAATCCTTAAAAGTTTTTTGATTTAAATAATTTTTTTTTAAAAGATTTTGAGTTTTTAAAAATTTAAATGTATTCAAAATGTTGTGGTTAGTAAAAAAATATTCGAATAATTACCTTTACATATTTAATTTATTTCAAAGTGCTACGAAGTACCGTTAGTGATTTCTTAACAATAAGGCTAACCTAATTAGTTCAAAAGTTGACAGGAAAAAATAGTTATCTTGGTAACAAATTGAGAGGATGTAGAAATTTCTTAAAAGTCGATTTGTAAGATTCTAATTTGAATGTTCAATTTTTATGGTATATCACAATACTTTTGTAACACCAGAAGCTTGAACTTATAAGTATTCGAATGTTTTGAAGCAGCCTTTTTGAATAAGTATTGGATAAAATTAATTCAAAAAACATCAACTCTTAATAAAAAACAACTTACAGAGATTAAGTCATACATATTTGTCTACTTATTAAGAAAAATTGATCTAAATTGATTTTGGAGAAGAAAATTAACAACAGCAAAAAAAAAAAAACATTATTCTAATTTTAACTTTATCGCAGAAAAAAAATCTTTTCAACATTTTATTCAAAACACATGATTCCAATGGAACTTTTGAAGTTTTTATTTGTTGTCTACTTAAAGCTTAAAAAAAAAAAACTTGCACAAGGTGGTCGTTTATTTTATTGAATTTAAATTTATAAATTTTCGAAGAAAATGAAAAACAATAAATATAGTCTATAAATAATTGTTTCAAAACAATATCTAGTATATTACGAGTAACTAGGTATTTTCAAAACGGAAAAGAACCTATTAAGCTTATTGAAAATGGAACAATGAGAATTTTCCACATTCAATTTCATTCAACTGACTCATGGATAATTCAATTATCGATTTGAAAATGCAAGCAAGAAATCGATCGATAATTCTTTTTCGAACAGAAAAAAAAAAATTGTGTGTAGGTACTGTATATTTATAACAAAAAGTCAATTTGAAATGGAAAGTGTTTATGTTAGAATAATGCCGGCCGTACTCAGTCTTCGGATGAATATGTACGAGCACCATCAGATACAAACAAACTATCAGATAAATTTAAACAACAAAAAAAAAAACATCAATCGAATTCACGATCGTCTGTCGATTGTTTACAAAAGATTTTCTTAGAAATGTAAAAAACCCCGCTATAAAACAATGAACAAAACAAAAACGATAACGACAACGACAACCAACAGAAGGAGCACCACATTATTTCTTGTTCACAGGATATTTTAAACAACCCTTAATCACATTGTGGAATTCAAATTGTAAATATTTACAAACTGGAACATCCCTTTCCTTTCGCCTTTCGTTCGCCATAGACAACATTTTTTGAATTGAACTTTTGTTTCGAACCGTTTTTAAGAAACTGATATTGTTTGGAAAATTATAAATCTGTCAACAGTTGGTTGAGGGATTTTCAAAAAAATATGGCGAATGCTAAAGGTGAGAACACAATTTAATACAAAAAAAAACAACACACATACAATTAAGTTATGTAAACTGAATATGATTTATTTACAAATCCACCGTCAATTTAATATGTCCCACACTACACCGCACAACACTTTGTCTTTGACTATGTGAAAATTTTATAATCAATCTACGAATGTGTGATACATAGATGAAAGTGCAAATCAAAAATAATTGGGTCTTTGAAATAAATTTGGAATAAGTTATTGCAAACAAGTTTCCTGTTGTTTTGTTGTTCGAAAATTATAAATAAATTTCTTGACGACCAATCAAATATGCTTAAGATGACCAGACCAACTGAATCCTTGAAAATAAAGTACAGATTTTATACTCAATGAGCTGACTTTAAAAGTTAGACGAGTTTATACCATTTAACTGAAAATTGTATTCTATATAAGCATTAAACTAGATTATACCAATAGAAAATCAATGAATATACAAAAATTCATCTAGTAAAAATTAAATAGTTAGGAAAAATGAAAACAGTATGAAAATGTCAAATATTTATTTCTGTCAGTATTGTCCGAATTTATACCAATTAAAAACTAGTTTAACGTTATATGAGATTTGTATCTGACAATTAAAATATGTATGATGATTCATCTAAGCACAAAGCAGATGCAGTGGATTTGAGAAAATTTTCTCAAATACGTACGAGTATAAGTATTCCCCGTTAACATTGCACCAGTTTATACCAATCAGATGGAAAATTTAAACTAAATAGAATTATTTTTTTTTTTCAATTTTGGAATATATAAAATTGATGCTCTGCTCTAAAAGGAGGAAGAATTTTTGATATTTGTGACAGTCAAAGAGTGAATTGGTATAATGTTTTGTTTATTTAAACTCGACTGGTATAAAGTTAATTTTTCACACCTAAAAGGAATAATTTTGATGTGCTTGCAAATCTATTAGTGAAATTTTGTGAAATTTCTGTATTAAAGACTATTTACTCAAAGTAAAAATCAAAAATATGGTCACCCTAATTTTGTCTAATCCTTCTTGATTCTGTTCTACTAGGTACATATATTCATAGTTGCTGCAATAGTTCTACAAACAAAAATAAAACGAATGAATCTATGTATATTTATATTTCGAATTTCAGTTTTGCACAAATCTATTTAATTTGCTAGCAGAAAGAGAATCGATTGGCCTCAATTCAAAAAAAAAAAAATAAAAATTAAATCCAAACGAATGATAATGACGCACTCTGTACAAATGCTGCAGGTTGTTTTGCGTTTCCTTTGTACGACGACGATGGTGGTGATCGGGTAATTGGGGGTACCTAATTAAGCAAAAACCCAAATTACAAAAAGACGAGTGTTTAAATAAAATAAACGTTTTCGTGTTTCTTTTCTTTTTTTCAAAAACACAAAGTTGTTTTAGGAAAAAGAAAAAAAAAACAAAAAACAACGTTTCAATTAGATCGGCCTTTTTGGCGGTGGTTTGAAAAACTATGCATTTAATTGTTGTTATAAAATAGAAAACAACAAAAATAAGAAAAAAAAATGGTACCGCATTTTCTGTAATACAACAAGTGGGCTGACGTTGTTTTATTTTTATTTTCCTACAAACTTTTTAAATATATAAAATATCTACGTATTCAGATACATGTTTTCTTTTCTTAATTAGAAAACACACGTTTGAAAAACAGAATTTCTAATATTAAAATCCTATCGAAAGAAGAAATATTTTCTTAATGATTTCACCATTCAGATGTTTTTGCCGGCAGACACTTGCTTCGGTTTATTTAAAACTTTGTTTTTTTTTTTTTTAGTTTGTTTCAAACCTACGCATGCCATTTTTTCGCAAAAAAAATAAAAAAAAAATTAATCTTTATGCATTTGTAGATGCTGACATAATTTTTTCATTCGAAATTAGTAAATAATTAATTCAATGTATCATTAAAATGTAGTAAAATTGAACTTTAAAGAAAATTATGTTAGGAAAATTTAAGTGGTTTTGTGTTGATACATATATTTTTTACGAAAACATTATTATAAACAAAAAGTAGTATTTTGAGAATTGTGTTATGTATAGAAACTATATTTCAGTAATCGTATTAATTAAAAGATATTTCTTAATAAATATCCTCAAATTAAATCAGCGTTTATCCGCGATATAAATATTCAAAACCCGTTTTTTCGGAGGCGGAAGTGGGCACAGAAAGAATTTATTTTAGTCAGTTGATATAACTAACTAAAAAAAACTAACTAAAAAGTCAAAAAAATATTAATGGGTTATTTTAAAAGCTCTGCAATTATCCCACTTTACGCTATCACTTAATGACCGTTTTCGAAATCAAATGGTACTGACTATCCGAAATTAAGGAAATATCATTTTTGAGTACAAACTTGTCGGATTTCATTCATATTTTCTTAACACTACAGAATCTAATAAACTAAAAACTAAACGTAAACGTTAATAATCTATAAATTTCTATCCTGATTTCTATACATCTGGCAATGCTGAACCTATGAAGTGTTCATCATTTTCATTATGAAAAAATAAATCTATAACATTGGGCGCCATTTAACTGCCAAATATATTCTAATTTCTTCAAATACCTGACATACTTTAAATTTCTTACAATGTGTGCATAAACCTTAACCTTTTTTTGTTGAAAAATAATGTGTTTACTTTAATTTTAATTAAGTTCATCCAATTTTTCATAAAACAAAAACACACCCAAATAAATAAAAGCAACAGGTATTTCACGTCCCTTCTCATTGTTAAAACAAAATCAAGCATTCTAATTTTTTTTAATACAAACAAATACACTACCTGTACACAAACATATCAACTATAGAATTTTATTTACATAAATAATTTTGCAATTGGAACGCACCGAAAACGATTTGCCAGGTGAATTATAAATCCGTCGAATCGGATTCCAGTTCAACTTAAATACCTGCTAATTTAGTCTCTTAATTTAATTTAACTTGTCAAGGTTTTTTTTTTTTTTTTTTGGAAAATATGTTAAGCCTTTTAAAGTTGAAAGAATTTTTCTTGAGTTTAGCCAGAAGTTGTTAGTTTGTTTTTAGTTTCTTAATTACCATTACGCATTGATTTAGGGTTAATTAGACTTCATAATTATCCGCCTGTTTGCAAGTAGTATATGCTGCCTCGTTCATTTAGCTCGGGGTCATTGAGAGGGAACTTTTCTATCGTACCATTTCATTTGTGCAATGTATTATGTGTACATACTTCAATTTAATTCGAAGCTAATCAATGCGATATTGTTGTTGCTTTTTTATTTTAGATAATCATAGAGGTTAAATTGAAATGACCAAAGAACATACAACCACCCCTTCGGGTACAATTCCCGAAGAACTCTACAATTTAACCCAATTAGCAGAGGTAACGCTTGCAGCTGGACGCTTAAGCACCACCAACATTACAGAAATAACAGATTACATAAACAAGGGACGCTGCAAAGGCGAGGATGGAACATTCGATGAAATGCACAAGCCTAAATTTAACCATCAACAAATACAACAACAACAAGGAAGTAACTTCTTTTCATCATCGGATGACGATTCGAACTATTACAGTCATAAGATCTTCGATCGAAAGAAATCGCGACGATCGACAATCTCCGAACAGTCCCGCTTTGATGAATTGTCCTGCAGTAGTCTCCACAGTAGTGGAGATGAGCACTATTCCTCCGGATTGGGACATTCCAGTAAGGTTTCTGAGAATTCGATGAGTGGCGATGATGATCATGTGTGTCCGGAGTGCGGAAAGAAGTATTCAACATCCTCGAATTTGGCCAGACATCGCCAGACACATAGGTGAGTCTTTTTTTGGAGAAGGTGTTTTTGAAAAAGTTCCTTCAAATGGTTTCTTCTTCCCTTGACAGATCAATTTTGGACAAAAAAGCTCGCCGGTGTCCACATTGTGAGAAAGTCTACGTATCAATGCCGGCCTTCTCGATGCACGTTCGAACGCACAATCAGGGCTGCGAGTGTCAATACTGTGGAAAGTGTTTCTCAAGGCCTTGGCTGTTGCAAGGTCACATTCGGACTCACACAGGTAAGCTACTCGTATTGTTTAGCCATTTTGTACCTACTCACACTTGTATTCCTTTATTTTAGGTGAAAAACCATTCAAATGTACTGTTTGCACAAAAGCGTTCGCTGACAAGTCCAACTTGAGGGCCCACATTCAGACGCATTCAAATACCAAACCCCATTCTTGTGCCCGATGTGGCAAATCGTTCGCACTCAAATCCTATCTCTACAAACACGAGGAGTCCTCCTGCATGAAGAACCATCCCCAAAAGCCAGACAAAGATAAACAAAGTAAGTCGACAAAATTTGACACCACCAAATCGACGCTAGCTTCGAAGATTCTTCAAAAAGAAGCTGCATCCGCTGCTGCTGCTGCTTCTGCATCGGTCAACAATTGCATCACTTTTCCTCCACTTGAAATAAGCATTGAAGAGAAGTCGGAAAAGTCTTACACAACTTTGACAAATTCCATGACACAAGAAGATTATGAACGTTTTAAGAGAATCAGTGTCATCCGGCCTCCGCCGACAGTAAATAATGTCACCAGCAGCAGCAGTACCGGAGTCATTGGCGGTAGTGCGAATTATGATGTAACTGTATCGGGTGGAGTCACAGTTACAACACCAACAACAGTGATGCAAATGAACTTCTATCAAGAAACTCCAGTTGATTTTTCACCAAAGAATAATTTTACACATTCAACAAAGACAAGTCCTTTCGAATTGACAGGAACTTATGCAATTGTAGCATAGATAATATTAATAAGTAGATTAGTTACCACATATAGATTAGTTTGTTGATTTATAATTTCTTTCTTTTCTAATTATACATTTTTTGTAGATTTTTTGCAATTGACAGTTTTTCTAAGACGCCTTTTTTCGATAACTTGCAAATCATCGAATTGGCGTAGTGTCGGTTATACAGTTTTTCTCCTCGCTTAGTGCTGGGGTTACACTAACTATTTATCGATACTTTCGAGGATATAATTTGTAATTAAATTTAAACTTCCTTGAGAAAATGAATAATCTTGGAAGTGGTATTTAGGAAACTGATTTCGTTAACGTATATTGATCAAATTTTAAATGCCTTTCGTTTTCAACTAGACTCTTTGAAGAATTTAGTCAACGTCTGGTGATCGAATATCTGTTTCGAATTATTATACCTAGGTTAAAATGGAATCTAAACTGCAAATAATAGGTATTGTGAGGGAAGAAAATACATATAATAAAATTAAGTATATTTTATAAAAATAATAAAAATATTGTGATAAACATTTAGTAACTAGTGATTAGTGATTAGTTTCCAAAGTAAACAAAATGCACTGCTTAGCACATAAGATCATCTTATTTTAGTTTAATGTTTAAAAACAAATTTATAAAAAAAAAATATAATATAATAGAAATAGAAACACACAAATTTATCAGCGCAAACATTCATATAAAATATTTTTATCGTTTATAAAGAGACTTTTTTTTCAAAAAACAAAAAAACTCCATTCAGTATTGTAAAAAAAAAACAAACCGTAAACATTTTATTATACTTAAAACAAAAAAGTTATTCTTGTAGTTAGTTTTAAAAATTAAAAATTATTATTATTTGTAAATTGAATATTCACAAATCATTTTGTATGAGGAGTAATTTATTTTTGAAAACACTTATAATTCTCCTCGAATGCAATGTGGACGAGATTGTCTAGTCTAGTATTTTAGTTGGAAAAAAAACTAATTATTATTATCAATGCCAGAGGAGAGTATATCTTTTTGTAATTAATTGTTTTTTTTTTTTTGAATTTATTTATTGCCATAATTAACTATAACAAAATTGTAAATATGAACATGAGCAATGAATAAAAAGGAGAAGAAAAAAAAACAACATCTGGCATATTGAATAATCTGGCCGAAAATGGTGCAATATAAATACATATTTTATTTTTATTTTTTTAAGAATTTAATTATATAAATATATTTTAATTTAGTTTTACATGTATGTATAGTGTATTAAGTTTGTTTGATATAATCTTTGTGTGTGAAAGGCTTTTAGTTGATAGATAGTATTAATTCACAGCATTTTTTTTTGTACATATTTTACGCTTTTCTTAATTTTTTTGTTCGAAACACAGCTAATGAAACCAAAGATTAAAATAAAAAAAACGAGCAAAGTGGTATGAATGCTATTTAATTGTTTTTTTTTTTTTTTTTGAAATTCTATGGATTTTATTTTTAGATACTTCTGTCATAGAATATAGTGATAAGAAGTAGTGATTATAAAAAGTGTGAGTATCTTCTAAATTGAATTATTTATTCGAATGAGAAATGCTGCTAAAAACTTTAAAGATAGCTGGTCAAAGTTTCCATCAAGACCCAAACAAAAAATTCACTCAAAACAAAAAAAAATATATATGAGGGTAACATGTGAAAAGAAATGCTAATCTAAGTCTTTTTGACCCTTGCAAGAGATACGCCAGGGATTTTGAATGAAAATTATTTTTTTTTTACATAATAAATAATTGTACTTCCTCCAGAGATATATGTACATTAAACTATTTATTATTTTGTTTGTCTGGCTTGCTATTCCTATACATCTAAAATTGGGCAATTTTAATTTGTAGAATGTTTACATCTGAAATTGCTAATTCGATAAAAAATCATATTTAAAAAATTACAATGTATTTTTTGAGGCCATCAGGGAATTATGATTGTGAAAATCCATTGAATCCAATGCACATAAAATATGCTTAAAAATGAGGCAATATCCAGAAAGCATAATTTTCTATGTTTGTTGTGAAAAGATGATTCCATCCAATTTTAGATTCCTACAATTGATAGGGTATTAAAGTGTTAATTTAATGGGCAAAGGCATCTGATAGCGTGTTTATAGCTGACGTTATATATAAAGCATTGCAATATACATAAGTACTTGTCTTGTCTGTTCGTCCAAGTGTAGAAACTACAGAGCTGGGCAAATGTCTGCTCAGCTGATCCATGGGGAGAGTAAAAACAGTGTTTATTGAAGTGTTTCGTACTTTAATAAATGGCCACACAGCTAGCCAATGCTTTTGAAGACGTCTTTCTTAGAGTTTAATTAATGTTCTATTTATATTCTTTTAATAGATTGGGTGGTTTATGGAAAAATCTACGAACTCAAATATTTTTGTATAAGTCTTCTTCATTCTAAAAACAAAATTGAATCTTTGACCTTCTGAAGAATCAATCAATATATCCTTAAAATGCGAAATTACATATTAAACGAAAAATAGACGATTTTGACAATTTAACGAAGCCATTCAAATTCTTACAGATCAGTAAAGACCTTAATCACTGAGGTTCATTTGTTACATTTTGTAATCAACAATCATTTGACATACAGAGTATTTTAATAATTTTTTACCAATCATTCAATCGATTGATTGCAATCATTTGTGACTTCAAATTCGTTTTCATTCATTTCAAGTTGTATGCATTAATTAGTATTCCTTGGGAAAGATTCAAGAAAAGATAACAATGAATAAAAAAGTTTGTAAGATGTTCAAATGACTTTTAAGACTTTAAATATAAATGCATAAAAATGAAGACTCAAATTTTTCCAATCTCTTTTGTGCTAAATAATAAGAGTATTTGCAGAATTTCAAGTCTTAAAATGAGTTGAATCTATAACTTGAATTATATCAAATTGTGTTTCCCAGAAAGTAAGGATAAGTACATTAACTTAAGTTTAATGAAAAACCCCATGACATATTGTTTGGGTTTTAAGTGTAGATACATACATATTCATAGGTCCTTTTTTCTTACTTTTAAAATGTCCTGTCGATATCAAAAAGTGTGTCAGTTCGTCTCGAAATTTATTTATCAGAAGTCTATTAAACGAATTTTGTGTTGGATTAGTCGGCTAGACAAAAAGGCTGATAGCCCTTTTCCTTACTTGACGAATGATAAATTAAGTAAAACCAACATACAAAGTGCATGTATCTATTATTGTACAATACGTTTCGAACATCATCTATAAACATCAACCGTCATCTTTTCAATGGAACTTTAAGTTCTATTTCTTACCAAACAGTCACAATAATATGTCAATTTAATTGATGACCTGCATTTCTATATACAAAAATAAATTAAAAAACATCAAGATGACAAAATGTTTAATAAATGAAAGTGGGTAAACGTCCGGAATAGTCCTATATTGTCTCACGGAGCAATTATCATGTCGGTGGAGCTATATTATGTTGACATCAAAACTTAAGTGCGTCTTTAAGTTGCAAACAAAATGCTTAAAGAAATACACATCACAATCCGCAATTTTATCAAAGTACCATATATATAGAACTTTAAACAAGGGAAACCGAGTCCAAAGCCGAAAGTAGGTACTTGAGACTTAGACGTTGGATGCAGCACGCTAAATTGTGTAAATTCTCATCGCAAGACTCAATCAAAAGGGGTGGATGAATTATAATTAATTACTCTCCATACCACCCTAGTTGAGGATCATACACTTACTTCGTATTTGAAAAGCGCCAGTTATGAGCGATTGTTGCTCTTTTTTAAATATAAAATTTACACGCGCCCAAAGAAATGAAACTGCAGGCACAATAAATTGACTGAAACAACAGGGTGAACGATTTTAAAGTTTGAATTTTCTTGTTATAATCTTTGACAGGCTCACTTTTCTTGTGTATAGCTGGATATATAAACATATACTGAACTAACTGTCAAATTCAACTTAACACATGCCAGCCAAACCAAATTCTAAACAATTATTTAAAGCTCGAACCGTATTTGTCATATTAACAGAGTTCCTAGAATTAAACAGCACCCAAGGAAACGTGCTGCAAATCCCACCTGTCAAATATTTACAAGTTGTCTTAAAGTTACAAAACTCATCTAATAGCTGTCAAATTGTCAGTGTTGCCAGTTAAAAATTTAGGGATTGATGTATTTCACAAGAAACAATTTTTTTTAATTATTTTATAAAATTAAAACACCCTATAAATTATGCCCGTACGATCGTCGCGGTCGTATTACTATTAAGTCACATCAATACGAGCATAGAAGCCGCAAACATAAGTATAAAGTACTCATCAGTTGGCTGGCGTTCTAGCTATATACTTGCTTGCCCCAACATTTACTCGAAATGGGTCAAAAGTCTTATGCTTCGTTTTATAAATAAGGGGCTGTCGTTGTCTTGTCATTCTTGTATTGACAACGACGACGCTGCGGGTCGCTCAGCTCTTCCAAGTTCCAAATCGCTCTAGAACGGATTATTCGCAAGCTAACAGTTGACGCGATCGGAAGCAGGAGCGGGTTCGATTTATTCCTTGGTTTGGTTGGTCACTGCTGAACGCATATTTAAACAGTCTCTTCTTCGGTTGTATCTCTGCATCTACATATATATCTGTATTCCATATACAATCTATCTTTTAACTTTAACTCTCGCTCTCTGGGATTATTTGGATTTAATGAAACTCCTTATCGCATTCACTATCCTGACCAAAGACAACGACATTTATATTTTATAATATTTAATGTGTTATTGTGTGTGGTTATTTTAATTTATATAATTCAAAAACGAGGTTTGAATGTGATGTGCAGCACTTACAAATATTATAATGATCAATAAAAAATATTGATAATGAAAACATAAAGAAGTGAAAGAATATAAAATATACATACATACTTGTACAAATATTGTAGAAATACATAAAAAGTTTTTTTTTTTTTTAAGTGAGAATCAGAATATTGTTCACGCAACAAAAATCGAAAGAGTGCGATAAAGTTCATCTCATCGAATAGTTTTGAAATTGGACCGCGATAAGACGAAGTGTTTTTAACGAAGTTTGATTTAAAAAAAAAGAAGAAAAAAATTGTAGAGGATTGCCTCATCATCATCATCATCATTAGTAAAGATATTTCCGTTTTCCTTTAATTAGAGCTGGGATAAAATAAGACACAACAATGTTACCCTTTCATTGGGTGGCATTCTTAGGAATTGTGATCGCGATAACTGCTGCGAATGGAGCTAAGATTCCGGTAAGTGATAATTTTTAAATTCTTTTTTCCTCCAATTAAACTTAAATACATCCTTAATCATCTGAAATGTATGCATACAACAATTTTGTATCTTAAATAAGTCTTACCAAATTTTTTGTTTTGTTTTTTTTAAGACTACTACTATGGATTACAAGCCAATTTGATATAAATGGGCCAAGGGCTAATCATAGATTATTTCACTAGTTGTTTTTAATATTAGACATGTTCAAGAAAATAAGATCTCAATCCAGTTTTCTCAGCAAAATTGTTCATTCATCTTCGCTGTCACAAAATTTGAAAAAATACCCTTTGTTTCAGTTGCTCCTTTTTTTAAATACATAATGTAATGCAGTTAAACATCTGAAATATTAATTGAAATATGTACATACATATGTATTTCGATTTAAAAAAAAATCTTTTTTTTGTGTTTTAAATGAAAATCAAAAGAAATTGATATTTAAGATTCAAACAATTTTATTTTACAAAACTAAATCATTTGCACGAGTATCGACAAATTTATTACCTACTGCAAAATGTTAAGAAGATGCCTAATTTTAAAGATATTCCTCTATTCTTCTGATTTGTTTAAATTGTCAATAAATCTATTGTGAAATATTATTTTGATATTCGAAGTCTGTTATGAACTGACAAGAAATCAAAAATTTTAACAAACATTTTCCATATTTCGGAGTACCAGAATTTTTTAAATCCATGCACATTTTCTATTATTAATGGATCTCTTAAAAGAAATCAATGTAGGTTTTGATAACCTTAAGATAGAAAACTTCACATTTTTTTCTTGCTTTTACCATATTAAATAACTATTTGCTAGTTTAACAGTATACTTTATATAATAATTTTTACACAAAAATGGTTTAAAATTATTTTAGTTCATTAAAAACTTTATTTAATGGATTTTCTTCATTAGAATATTCCAATGATCATGTTAAATGATTTTTTTTTTGGAAAAGCAGAACTAAATCTACTTTTTTTCTCAAGACGATACAAAAAATGACAGATAAAAATTGCTCTGACAAACAATTTTTTGTTTTTTGAAATACTTGGTAGCCCCGAAATTTGTTGAACTAAGCTCTTAATTTTTTGCTGAGGTGAGTCAAACTAACGAATTAACTGTCAAACTAACGAATAAACTGAAGCTGACCGACCCTAAATAAACGTGAAATTAATTATGACTACCTTGTCATTTTATTTTGCTGGAATCGCCATCCATATGTATCATTATTTCTTTCTCGATATGAGTGAAGTTGGCAAATTTAGAATACTTAACTGTCAGGTGCGTCTTAATACAAAATGTATGCTATGGAATATAATCTGAACGCAAAAACTTTTGTAAGAATCAAAATTGTAGCTTAAAAACTGTATTTTTTTCTTGTATGTATGAACTCTGCCGATTGCAAAAATATCAGATCCAGAAAAACACGCCTGGCTCTGACCTGCACCGTTTAGTTGTGGTAAAATTTCGACAGATTATCGATAACATCGATATTTTAGTAAGTGTCGTTGGTAGTGTCACCCATTTAAGGGTTAATAATAAAATTGTTTGTTTTAAGAATGGAGTGATTTTTGTCAAACTTGGTAGAACAAATTATTGTTTGATTACTGATTTAACAGTTAAGTTTGCTTTTGATATATGTACATAATGTACATAATTCCAGTTGCGATTTTGATTCATTCAAATTATAAGAAAGAACAAATCCAATTTTACTCCTAATAATAACTATCTCTTACTGAATGCTCCTGCAATACTCTCGAATCAAATTGATATTAGGCTCAAGGACGCCTTAGTTTATTACATATTGTGTATGTATTATATTAATTTTACTACGAACATTTATAATGTATACACATTACAAAAAATTACTAATTATCATGTCATGCAATTAAACTGGAACAAAGATCAATTCTAATGTCATCTGCTATCAATAGAACTCGCCAAGTAGGTACCTATCTCTTCAATTGCAAATCACTTCTGATTTTTATGCTGCTAAAAAACAATTTTTTTTTGTGCTATATTTTTGTTTAAATTTTAAGTATTGTTGCTGTGTAGATTCCAGTATTTTTGAATATTTACTTCCGTTTACTTTTTTATTTGTACTTTGAAATGGTTTACCTACTTTTTTTATTTTGAACGGTGACAAATTCTTAAACTTAGGATTATCTTTGTCTTTAGACAAAAATAATTTGGAAATAGAAAACAAAATCATTTTTGAACGTGCTTTATTATAAGATTATTTTCACTCATTTTTTATACAGTGGTACAATAAAATTATTCTGTGAAAAAATGTCTTTTATTCTGTCAAGAAACATCAATATAGATTAAATTTGTAGTATCCGATTGGTCAGCTGTCAAAAAACGGTTTTCTAATTAGAACGGTTTTATTTCTAAGCTCAGAGCAGTGTGTTGTTCTCACACTTCTAAGCAATTTGGTCAAAATTTAATTTTTTTTTTTTAATTGCAGGAAGGCGACTTTATTGATCCAAATGCAGTGTATGGAAGTGAACAGTACATTCAAGCAGTAGACACTCTACAACGAAGACGATTGAAACGAAGTAAAGGATTGTAAGTTAACGGTGTTCTTTTTTATTCACACAAATACAAAATTTAACAAACACTCTTGTAAAAAAAAAAATCTCACTAAAGTGCTCGTGGTCAGACCCAATCTCAATATTTGAATTTCGGAAAACCTGAACAAGATGGAAAAGCTGAGGCAGAAGCTTCTGAAACCGGATCAAGATCGACAGTGTGTAAGACAGTAACAGCAACATGAAACAGAAATGAAAATTAAAAATAACATCGATTTGGTCTTTGTTCTATTTCAGCGGGAACTCATGGAATGGGTCAGGCTCAGAGCCAGTTTTCTTCATCAGGAGGATGTGGCGGATGTGGTAGGAACTTGGTTAAAATAACTCACTTGACAATTTATTATATTTATTTTTTGACTCAGAGGATACCATAGGTTCACCAGACCCGTATAGAATCCCAAGTGACAAACTAATGACCCCTGGAGGAGGTTATGCCGACGGACGAGCTGGAGGAGGTCCAGGCATTATTCAGGGTGCAGGAAGATTTGATGGAGGTCGACCAGGAGCAGGGCCAGATGGAGGATATGGTAGGGGAACTGGTGGTATTGGACCAAGTGCTCTAGATGGATCTCGGCCCGGTGTTGGGGGTTTTGGACCTGGAACTAGACCTGGTGATCTCAGCCAAGGTGGTTATGGCCCTGGTCGTGGTGGGACTGGTGGTATAGCTCCAGGTCAAGGAGGTGTTGGACCGGGTGGAGTTGGACCAGGGGGTTATATTCCCGGTGGTGCAGGACCAGGCAGAACTATTCCAGGAGGTTACGGCCCGGGTGGAACTGCAGCTGGAGTTGGTGGACCTGGTACTGGTGGAACCGGTACTGGTTCTTTCCCTGGTGGTGCAGGCTCAGGAGGCATGAGCCCAGGTGGTATTGGTTCAGGAGGTACGGGCTCTATTGGTAGTGGGCCAGGTGGTGTAGGCCCAGGGTCTGTAGGTAGAGGGACTGCTCTAGGTGGAACTCCTTCGTATGGTCCTGATGGCGGTAGAGGTGGATATGGCCCTGCTGCCGGTGCTGGTGGATATCGTCCCGGAGGTGTTGGTGGTGGTTCTCTAGGTCCTGGTCAAGGTGATGTCCGTCCTGGTGGAGTTGGTGCAGGTGGTTTTGGACCAGGTACAGGATCTGTAAGCGACGGTGGCAGACCGGGTTATGGTGGAGAGTATGGACCGTCTGGAGCTGGAGGGCTTCGTCCCGGTGCAGGCGGAGTTGGTGGAGGGGCTGATACTAGTGGAGGTCGACCGGGTTATGGTGGAGAATATGGACCGTCTGGAGCTGGAGGGCTTCGTCCCGGCGTAGGTGGAGCTGGTGCAGGGGCTGATACAACTGGAGGTCGACCAGGTTCTGGTTATGGTCCTGCTGGAGCTGATACAAGAAGACCTGGTGCAGGTACTCCAGGCACACAGGGTTATGGACCAGGAGGCATACGTCCTGGTGGTGCAGGAACTCCTGGTATTGATGAATATGGTAGATATACAGAACCTGGTACTGGTGGCAGGTATGATCAACGCCCTGGTGTTGCAGGAGGTGCAGTATTACCAGGTACAGTATCAAGCGAAACGCTACCAAGATACAATTTACCTTCCGATTCTACCGCTGACTTACTCCATCAACCAGCTCCTGTCGAAGTGGACACTGAGAATTATCCAGGTGGAGATTCTACAAGTGGTTTCCCGGAAGGTGGGTTTTATCAGGGTGGTTCTTTGCCAAGTGAACCTTCAAATATTTTACCTGGTTCCGATTCACATTTAGGTGGTCGTGTTCCTTCAGGAGGCCCAGCAGTTGAAGGTGGAGGTGCAGATAGATATGGTTCAGGTCCAGGAAGTGCTGGTGGAAGTGGTACTGGATATGTACCCGCATCTGGTGCAGGTGGGCAAGGCACAGGCACTGGAGACAGATATGGCCCAGGAGCGGGAGTAGGAGCAGGTGCTGCTGGCGATAGATACGGACCAAGAGGTGGTACTGGAGGACAAGGTGCTGGTTATGTGCCTGGCGATAGGTTTGGCCCGGGAACAGGGACTGGAGGATCGGGATACATACCAGGTACAAGTGGCGGTGGATATGCTCCTGGACAGGGAGCTGTTCAACATGGAGATAGATACGGACCTGATGGTGCTGATAGAACGGGGGGTAGATATGGTGCAGGAGGCAGACCTAGTTCTGGAGTAAGTGATGGTTATGGTCCTAGCATGGGGCCTGGATCAGGCCAAATGCCATATGGTCCAGGATATGGTCCAGAAGCAGGGACGGGAACTGGTGGAATAGGAGGAAGACCTGGAGGTGGTAGGGGTTATGGTCCAGGTGGTGGAACTGGAGATAGGTATGGTACCGGATCTGTACCTGGTGCCGGTGGTATGTATGGTCCCGGAGCAGGTGGGGCAGGAACTGGGGCAGGCACTGGAGGTAGGGTGCCAGGAACTGGAGTGGGTGGTGCGTATGGTCCGGGTGGTGCAGGTGGTGCTATGCCAGGTGCAGGTGGATTATATGGACAAGGTACTGGTGATACAGGAATGAGTACAGGAACAGGTTCATATGGCCCAGGTGCAGGTGGTATTGGACCAG
This sequence comes from Scaeva pyrastri, assembly GCA_905146935.1. Classification (NCBI taxonomy): domain Eukaryota; kingdom Metazoa; phylum Arthropoda; class Insecta; order Diptera; family Syrphidae; genus Scaeva; species Scaeva pyrastri. The sequence goes on from LR989929.1 coordinate 76,327,307, forward strand.
GGGCAGGAACTGTTGGTACAAGGCCAGGAGCTTCCGGAGTCTATGGACCAGGATCTGGTGGTATAGGAGCTGGTGACTTGTATGCCCCTGGTGTTGGTGGTGCAGGAGCAGGATTGGGACCAGGAGCTGGTGGTATGTATGGTCCAGGTGGTTCCGGAATAAGACCGGGAGCTGGTCCAGGAGCCATTTATGGTCCAGGAGCTGGTGGTACAGGTACAGGAGCAGGACCTGTAGGTGGTGGTGCCTTTGGACCTGGTGCCGGTGGAACGGGAATGAGACCAGGAGCTGGAGGCATGGACTCAAGACCAGGATCAGGTGGCATGTATGGACCAGGTACCGGTGGATTATATGGGCCTGGTATGGCTGGTGCTGGCATGGGACCAGATTCTGGTGCAGCAGGTACAAGGCCAGGATCTGGTGGTCAATATGGACCAGGTGGCGCTGGAGCAGGGGCTGGACAAGGTGTTGGTGGTGTGTATGGACCTGGTGTTGGTACAGGAGGTGCACCTAACATTGGAGGGTTGTATGGTCCAGGAGCAGCCGGTGGAACAGGAATTGGACCAGGAGCCGGTGGAGCCGGTATGGGACCAGGGTCAGGTAGTTTATATGGACCAGGCAGTGGTAGTGGAGGTACTGGAGGTATATATGGTCCTAGTTCTGGTGGTGCAGGCACTGGGGGACTTTATGGACCGGGTGCTGTTGGAGCCAGACCTGGTACAGGTTCTGATGGATATGCCCCTGGAGGTGGTGCAGGTGCAGGAGGCTTATATGGTCCAGGTACAGGTAGTGCAGGAACTGGTGGATTGTACGGTCCAGGTGCCGATGGTGCAGGAACCGGTGGAGTATACGGCCCAGGTGCTGGTGGATCAGGTTTAGGACCTGTTGGAGGTAGTGGTTATGGACCAGGTGCTATAGGTGCTGGACCAGGTGCAGGCACTGGTTATGGACCAGGTGCTGGAGGTGTTGGACCCGGTGCAGGAGGACTTTACCCTTCAGGAGGAACTGGAGGTTCAGGTCAATTATATGGCCCAGGAGCAGGAGATGTTGGAACTGGAGGATTATACGGCCCAGTTGCTGGTTCTGGAATAGGAAGCGTAAGTGTTCCAGGAGCCGGATATCGTCCAGGTGGTAAGAGATTATTGATCAAAATAAGAAATGTGCAAATTATTATTTTCATAATGTTAAGGTCCTGCTGGTTTGACTGCCCCTGGTGGTGTTGGTGGCATTGGAGGTATAGGTGGAGTCGGCGTCGGCGATGGCACTGCAGCCGGTTCCGGAGCAGATGATGCTTTCTCACAAGCCGAATCAACTGTTAAAGACGGTCAAGCTGCTGCAAGTGCTATGGGCAAGAAGAATGGCGGCACAGCAAAAACTCAGGTTTCTGGAACATATACTGCTTCCGGTACATTCAGTGCGAGTGCAATGACATCGGACGCAGATCGTGCTGCAAACGCTCAAGTCAGTGGAAGCAATGAGGGCACCATGACACAATCCCAAGGTCAAGGCGGAGCTGCTCAGTCACAGTCACAAGTTCAAGTCAACTCTAAGACAGGTGGTACAAAGGCTTCATCTCAAAGTGGTGGATATGTTCACCAAAGTCAAAGCGAGGTAAATTTTGAAAAAGTGTGTCGGACTTCATGATAGTTTAAAACAATTCCAACACAAACCAGGTTCAAGCTAACGACAAAGGTGGTCTAGCTGATTCACAATCAAGCGGTCCAGGCCAGACATCATCTCAAGCACAGATTGGCTTCAGACCCAAACAAGAAACCGATGAGAACATTCAATCTTCTGGAGGTGGACAGGCATCAGCACAGTCTTCTAGTCACTCAGGACAATCACAATCACAGATTCAAGGACAATCTAGGTATTACACTTTTGGTTATATTCTTGGATAGGTAAACTTAATTATCACTCTTTAGGTACGGAATCTCATATCACGGAGCCGCTCAATCTGCTTCCGGAACAAAGGAACAAGTCGCCACTTACAGAGAGCAAAACCGACAACTATTTCAGTCCATTAGTGATTTTGGAAACACAGACAGGTTTGTATTAAATACATTTCTTCGATCATATACCTCATAGTATTCATCTTCCGTTCAGTATTATCGATAAGGTAGATAGTGCCTACGGTCCACCAGAAGGTGTTCCACTCCCGATCAATGACGTTCAGCTACGTTCATCCTCAAAATCCAACGATGGTAAGTTATATTTGCTCTCTAGCTTTATTCAATACAAACGTTAATATTTCTAGTTAAGCCTCTTCCACACCCATCAAGCAAAGACTCAGATGAGCCCGCAGAGGAAGAAGAGGAGGAATACGAATATGGCGACGACGAAGACTACAGCTACAATGAGAATGTCGTGAACATGGGACAAAAGACAGCACCCGAAAAGGGATCGAGCACCACAGCAAAGCCAGCCGCTGCCGCCACAAAGGTCTTTTCTCAAAATACCCCAACTCAAAGCCAAAAGGCAGCAGTAGCTGACCCTAAGGACAAGTTCTCTCTCATCCAAAAACAAAATGGCCGTACCGTCAATTATATTCCCCGAACAACTACCGAATCCATTCCAAGTGGATTCCGTGGAACAGTCAATGTGGAAAAGAAATTCCACACAAAATCGCTTGATTCTGCCAAAGAAAAATCCGATTTCGAAGGTAAATCGAAGAAAAAACTTCCCGGCCCTGACAGCTATGTTACTGTTACCAAGTCCGTCACTGGAAGCATGGACAATACTCAGAATCCGCCAGTGGAAAACAAGAATTTCCAATCGACTTATTACACAAAGTCATCAACTTGTGGTTATTTTACGTTCTCCTGCAACATAGTTTACGGAGCCAATGGACGAAGCAAAGTCTGCCGGCCTAAGGCACCAGCGAATGGAAAGTGTTAGAGTTATCAGATAAATTTTTCATATTAATTATATTAAGAATGTTAAGTTAATTTTTTGTATGCTATATCTATATACATATGTAACTATCCAACAAAAAGTTGTTTTTAAGTAGCGTAATGCCGAGTTTTATTTTTTTTTTATCTAAAACTTATAAATCATTACTACTATTTTATTAACGTTTCCATGACACTTTTTGTTTAAGTGCATAGTTATTAACTGCCATAGAATTTATTATAGAATGAGCATTTTATATAAGTTTAATTTTATTGTACAAAAACAAATAAAACAAAATAAAATTTATATAAAAAGTGTTTCATTTTTATTCCATAGTTCCACAAAAATACTGATGACATATCAATAGCGCAGTCCAACACCCACTTGGCAATTTAGTATTTTCCCCTATACAATGCACAGAAATAGACTCTTGGATCAATTGTTTTTTTTTTTTTTTCTTGCAGCAAATAATAATATTATAATTTGTATTCATAACTCTCGAACACAAATTGAACTACCATACAATTCCGTTAACTCCAGACATAACAAATGATACATATATAGACAGAAGGCACACGTTTGAAAACTTGTTCACGTAAGTCAACCTGCAACGTATGCCATGTTCACGAAAGCAAGGATCCTGCTGATTTATGATAAAAAAGAATAATAAATCAAGCAAACCTTACCTACTTATATTGGGATTAGAAATTAAATCGTTATTCTGGACATCAAAAGGAATTAACATCCAAATCGGTACTGGCACAAAGAAAACCAAATATAAAAGTCTGCCTTACTAAGACCTGTGTTATGCAAGAAACAGATTGACACAGAAACTTTGACAGCTTTTTCAATACTAAGGATGGTTTTGAAAGAAATGAAAAAGAAGATCCATTTTTAGCTTAAAAAGTTTTATGTGTATTAAGGTTGCAATTTTTTAATTTACTGGTTTTAACTTCATTTCAGGTATTTTTTGGACAGTCCGATGTACTATATTCCTACTCCTTTTTTCCAAAAAGTTGGAAAATCCAATGGGCAATTCAGAGAATTAAAATTAAAACACAAATTCCATTCATCTATTTATATATATTTTTTCAATGTAATTATTGGACACAGACATCATCAAATATTTGTTGTTTCTATTTAGAATAAAATCATTACATCCATAGCGTTGCGTTATTAAAGATGTCTTTACAACTTTTTTTCTATTTTATTTCTATTTTCTATTTTTTTTTTTTGTGTTAAAAATGCCCTTTTTACATTATTTCTTCTATAAATGTCGCTTTGCAAGTTTGTTTGTCTTTGTTTTACATTGTTTTTTTTATTGTAATACACTAAAATTGTTAAAACAGCCATAGGTTAAATATTTGTTATGTTTAAATTTTATTATGTTATTTTATTTTGTTTTTTTTTTCTTTATTTATTAATTAGTATTAAATTTCTAAAAACACACATTTACATTAAAAGGTACGGAAATTTATGTTGGTGATTTGTTCTGTTTTATGTTTAATGTTTTTTAATTTGTTTTTTGTTTATAGTTATTTAATTTTTGTTCTAAGGTTTCTTAAAAATAGAAAACGCGTGGTATGTGTATTTATCAATATTAATTCGATTGTTGTTTTTATAGATACTATTTTCGTCTACTTTGTCAAACTGTTATTTTTTTTTAAGTTTTTTGTTCTTACATAAAACAGAAACATAGATTTAAAATTTGTCGTTATTTTCTTTGCTTTAATGATGACAAAAAATTTAAGATGAGATTAATTTTCTTCTTTTTTTCTTTTGTTTAATTTAAAAGAGTTATACAATATAATTTATTAAATGTAGGTATATAGCAAATATAATTAGACACATGTAGACAATGCAAATATTTGATTGAAATAACACAATTAATACAATAGTTAGTAAAGATTTTTTTTTGCTTATTCATGAAAAATACACGAAGAGAAATACAATATTCCTTGAAATTTAGAAACACATAGTTTGTAACTTTTAATTCTGCTTGGTTTAACATTTTGGGCTTCCAATGAAATTTTTTTTATGTTTTGTTTATTAAAAAGACAGTTAATTGTATTTAAATGTTTATGATAATTTTTCATTTTTGTTCTTGTCGCATTTATTTGATTAACAATAAAAAAACAAATAGAATATTATATGCAACTCGTACATTTATAGATGATAGATTGTTTGTTAGTTTAATAAATATATTATATGCATGTTATAGGTTTTATTTGTATAATGTATGTAGGTACCAAATATTAACTACTTACTCTTTTTAACAATTCTAATGTGTTTTTTTTTTATTATTAAATATTAATTTTATTTTTTGTCATGTGTTTAATATACTGTTTTGCTTTGTTTTATTATTTTAAACTTGTATAGTATTTGCAATATAAAAATATTTATCAATTTACAATTTTTATTTAGGTATACTTAATTCACTACATAAAAAATAATTATTGTTATATTTATTTTTTGTTCACAATACACAAACAAAAGCTATGAGTTTCAAATATATTTACAAAATTTGCTTAAGTTTAAATTGTTTTAATTTTGTTTTGCACTACATCGAACTTTTTTGTTTGCTTTTAATGCAATAATATAATATTTTGTTTATAAACTATAACACATTGATATTTCGAATTATTTAAATATCTATATACTTTGAGGGGGAAAGTTTGCATAGGTATATAAAATTTCAGTACATTTATCAAATATTTTGTTGTTCTTGTTCTTATTCTTATTCTTTTTCTATTTTTTTTTAATTATAGTTTTTTTTGTATTTAAAATTAGTTGTACATTTTGTCTGTTACTGTCCAAAACACTCTATATGGCTAGAAAAAGTTTATAATTATTATTCTATGTATAGTCTATACATAAATACACTAGTAGACAGATGATTAACTTTTGTTTTGGTGGCGTTAGTTCTTGATAAAGTTTTCTGTGATGATAAATATTGTTTTTTTTTTATTTTTTATTTAATTTATTTAAATTTTCTGTTGAGTCAGCCTATTTTGCGTTACACTACTTCTTAATATGTGTTAAATTTAAAATGCAAACAACTATTTTCTTGTATTGATTTAATTATTTTTGTTTTATTTTTAAGAAATTGGACTTTTAAATTTAACTTTTTTTAAATGTATTATTTTTTCTTTGTTTTGTTTCACATTTTGAATGCATCATTTTTCATTACATAGCTTCTAGTACATTATTGGACGGGTTTTTTTCAATCTTTTTTATGTTACTTTAAGACAAAAGAAATCTATTTATTTTATTTAAAAACTTTTTCTCATCAACATTATTATTTTTATTGTATTATATGTATTGTTATTAAAGTTTTTGGTATAGTGTAGGAATTAAAAAATAAATAGATAAATCAAAGTGTTAATTATTGCAAAATATCGCATAGAAGAGTATAGAAAAAATTATGCAGTAAAATTTATTTGAAGCTCTTAATTGCATTGTTGGTCTTTTTATACTTTTTTTTTCTAAATATATTCTTTTTCGATGGCTTGGTTTTGGCTTTCAGATTTTTTTTTTTTTAATTTAATTTAAGCTTAAAGTGAGTTTTAGAAAATAATTTTGATTGTTTATTAATATAAATATAGAATAAACAACTGTGAATTCTATAATACATATGAGAACATGTTTATTAGAAGAAAATAAAAAATAAAAGTGCATGATGAATTGTATTTGCATGGTTTTAGAAATGTTTATATTTAATGAAGTTTAATTTTACTGAGTTATGACTTTTTGAAAAGATTATAACTTCTTGTGACTCCAAATAAAAAAGAAAAGGTATGTAATATAGTTTAAGAATCAAAACTGTTGTGAAGATAAAAATTCTAACAAATATTTTATTCAAAATCAAAAAAATCTTAGACTTAGAATGTTAGACAGCAATGATGTCAGTTAGAACATGGAATTCATAAGCTGATATTTGTATAGGAAAATACAATAGCTTTAAATTTGAAAATTAAATAATACATGATTTAACGCCTTTTTTCTAACATTGTTAAAATTTATTGCCTATTGAATTAGTCTATTACTATGAATAAGCAAATTTGAACAATATCCAACTTTTAATTTCAAAAACTGATAACCCGGAGACATCAATATTGAATTATGATCGCAAAGTCGAAATAAATTAAAATATTTAATAGAAATAATTAATTTAAACAAAATATGTTCTTAATTGATGCAATCGAAGTCACAAGACTTTAATTTTTCACAAGCCATTGTTTGTTGTGTTTTAAATTCAATTTTTCTTGTTATTTTATTCTATTTCTAAAGTCTGTTGAGTTTAAAACATTTCCAAAAATCCTTTACAATCTACTTTACATAGTTAATGTTTATGTATAGGTGGGAAAATATTTAATTTTTATTTTTCAAACTTTTTTTTATTAAGAACTATCGTAAGGTACTTTATTCATGGAAATTGATATAAGAAATTCTATATAAACTTCTATCGTGTGCCTACAAATTACTGTATATATATAAGTATATTAAATTATTTATACATATATATTTTATGTACATATGTATATATTATATAAATAGCCTATGCTTAGAAATCCTGAAGCAATGATAACCAGTGTATTTTTTTACATTTTATTTATTTATTTTCAATTTAATGTATATTTTATATTTTACTGTTCACAATTCTACTGCTATTTTTATATACTTTATTATTATTTTTAATATGTCAATCATTAAAGCGAATCGGTTTGGTTTTGTATAAATGGTTTCTTTTACACATTAAAACACTGAATTTATATTTGAAAAAAAAAATAAAAATAAATATATATTCTAAAATTATTTTTTATTTTTTTGTTAAATTCGTGCAAAAGTAATTACTATTTATTTTGTTTCTATTTAATTATTTGATTTTGATTTCTTTGTGAGATAGAAATATTATATTTTTTTTAAACGAATATTTTTTTATTATTTAATCTAGTTTTAAAATTAAGTCATTTAATCACCACTTTTGTTAATCAGTATTAATTTATATAATTTACACGTAATCTATAACACATATATCAGCAATAAATAGGTATACATTAGGTATATACAATGACATACATTTATAATGCAATATAATAATTATAAAGAAGTACATAGATTTCCTATTGATTCTTGAATAGTGATGGGTTCTGAGACTTCTCAAGACTGCTATCTTCTTCAGTTAATTAGTTAGTAACGTCTTAAAAGTCCTTTGTTTTTTTTTTACTGTTATATGGATTTTAACTCTATTTTCTATGCACAACTATTTTTGTTTTTTCTAAATAACTTTTTCTATTTTTTTCTGGGGGTTTCAAACCATTTTCCAGTAATGCTAGTAAAATCTAATAGAGTTAGTCTCGGATAATAAGATTCTGTGAATTACAACATTTTGTTTAAATGATTTAGTTGAACACGAAAATCTTTACTTTATTAATTATGTTCTTTAAAGGTGGACAAATTAAACAGGAACAATAGTCCAACTTGTGTTTTTTTTTTACTTGCAGTCTATGCTGTGTGTGGATTTATTTTTATAGTAAATATTTATTAATATTTAAATTCATATATACAAAAATTTCTTATTTTTAATTACATGTCAATAATTTAAAATAAATTTACACTTCATTTGGCATTTTTATATACAATTGTAGTTTTATTTTTATTTTAATGCAAATGCGATTGTGTTTCTAGCCTTAAAACATACTCGTCATAGGGGTAGTCTTTAGATAATTCTTTTTTATTATTATTTATTTAAAATCACATAAACAATACATTTATGTATACATTCATAAATATTTACTTAATTAAAGAACCACATGAAAATGGAATATTCTAAAATTAATTCCCTTTAATATTTTTGTTTTCTGTATGTAACTACATTATTTTAGTTAAGTAATAAATTGTATTTGAACTTGTTTTGGTTTTATTATTTTTTATTAATGTGAATAAGGCATTTGTAAATGTAATATTATTTCTTCTAAATATATATATATATGTATATGTATGTACATATATGCAGGTGTATCCATATATAGATTTGTTTTAATAAATTTCCTCGTATGATTTTTTAATGTATGTAGTTAATTTTTTTTTTTCTTTTTTTTAATAAGACAAAATAGAACAAAATTTGTAAATGCATGGTTTGAGTATTATTTTTTTTCGAGAGTTGTAGCAACTTTAAGAATATAATTCACTAGAAAAGTTCAAAATATGTGCACTATTGAACTCTGAAATTGGTTCAATCGCTTTCTTTTTGTCGTTTATTGAAAATAAAATAAAAAAATATGAAAATTATAATTTAAACGAATAATAATAATAATTTCTTAAGAATTAAAAGGATTCAAATGATTCCGCCAATTAGCTGATTTTGTGCCTGGAGTTTTCGTAATTTGGTAATAAAATCCAATCAGCAAACCAAACGTTCTAAGAAGCTTACCCGGGTGTGGCACAGTATTCAAGAATTCGAATGCTTTTGAATGTGTCTTTAGATTTGCTGTTCAACGTTGAAAGTTAAGTGATCAAGAAGATAATTCATTACAATATAAAATCAAAGTAAATTTTTCTTGTTAATCATCTTCTTAGTCCTTATAAGTATTTAGGTTTTCTTCGTATTTATATCTTCCCAAAACTGGACATTCAAATGTCTACAAATAATACATTAATATTAATATTGATTAATAATATTAAAATTAATGTTTTTTGAATGGTAAATTATACTTATATTGGACCAATCGTTTCATTTTATCGGAAAGCAGAACTATATTAAAACATCAGACATTTAGTCAGAATGTGTTTTAATTTTTTATTGAAAACTTGAATATTTTCAACAATTAAACATAAAAATAAGCTTCCATTAAGAAAGGATCTGTATCCTGAAAATAAAATGAAATAAAAAACAGCTAAATTAAAATGAATAAATAAATAAAATCAACAAAATAAAAAACAACTCAATTGTATTTTTTTTTTTCAATAATCATGCTTATTATTTATTTCTGTTTTTTTTTTTGTTTTGCTTCATTTCTTTTTTGTTTTTCTTTTTTTTTATAAGCAGTAGATATTCCATTAATTCCAACGAAAAATAATAAGACAAATGATAAAACTAAAAAATAAGTAATAATTTTCTTCTTTTTAAATATATAATAATTATTTGAATTTGAATATAATAGTACTTGAATAGGTAGAATATATATATTTTATATTTTTTTAGTGCACAAAGCATCAAACAAACAAAATCATGGTATTTTGAAGACATTAATTAAGATAAAATATTGTATGTATTTCTATTAAATTTGTATGTGTAAAATAATATTTCGTTTTTTTTTAGTTAATTTATATTTGAATTTATATTTAAAAGTTTCAGTACATGCAAGAAATAATAATTGTTTAATAATATATTTGTTTATTTATAGTTTTAGTTCTTTCTGGTTTTAATTAATATAATAATAAATCAGTATACAAATCCCTTTAATAGTTAACTAAATAATATTTGTTATTTTATTTTAACTTGTTATACTAACACAAAATTCACATATATAATCGTTTATTTAAAAAATTATTGTTAGAATAAAAGAAAATTAATTTTTTAAATCAGCATTAATATTTTTATACATAGTACATTTATATAAGATATCTATATATTTTTTAAATAATTTTTATATTGTGTATATTGTATCTCAGCTTAAGTCTATGAATAGTCACAAATCTTCATTTTTTTTTTTTTTTTGAATACTAATAACTAATAAGAAACGAATATGAAATCAATAAAATATTATAAAATAATAAATCTCGGTGTAAAAACCTTAAGGAGATATTTGTATGTTTTGTTTAAATTGTAGTCAAATATTATAGTATTTGTTTAATTTTTGTTTATAGAAAGCGATAGTCCATTCAGCAATAAACAAAATGTGTAAAATCTGAATTATAACAATATAATGTTTATAATATTTGTATGTATACACTTTGAAGTCTATTTTTTTAATGATAGCATCTACTAAAAGATTATTTGATATACTTATGTATGAATGTGTTTTTTAGTAGATAAATTGCAAAGTAAGTTTGAAAAAAAAAACAACTGACAAAAAATCTATGTGTTGAGTTCAGTTAACACTAATATTGTGATTTAATTTTTTTTTTAACGACGAATAAAGTAAGTTTTATTTTTGTTGATTGATATTTGTTTGTTGGGTTTATATTATTCAGATTTTATTTCTGAAATCAATGCGGAATAGATTAAATAAAAATAAGCTACCAACGCTATAATAATGTTACATATATATAATAGTATAATATTTGTGGTCCATGAAACCCTCTTAATGTTCCGAAATAAACACGTATAGTCAAATTTCATATCTACAATTTTGTACACACATAAATTTAAATACATTTTTTCTCTTAATAATATAATTAGATACACTTTTTTTGTGAGATGATTGATTGTAAGAAGTATAAGACGACCAACAGGGAAAGATTTAATTTCAAAATAAAATAAATTATAAGATTTCTTCGGACTTAAACACCCCTCTTAAAGCTCAACAGACAATATAATTTTCACACAAATAACCACTTCATCTAATTAATAAATGAAAGTAAATATCAAATTCACTTTTTCATGTCATATTATACAATGCCCTCGTGCAACTTCGAGCTTAAAAAAAAGCAATTCGTCCCACAGAAATTAAGAAGTAGATGGAAAAACATATAAAATAAATAATTTAGCTAAAACCACACGAACGAATTTATAATCGACAACAATTTTTCAAAATAAATATAGGTAGCATTTATAAAAACGAATGAAATGCTGGTGAATTTTAATTTGGTAATATGTACAATAAGCAAATATTTCAAATTGTTTAAACTAAGCGAATGCATATTTCAGCTATCGACAAAAGAAAATTAAAATGATTTTATAATAAATATAAAATAAAAATATTTCCTATCAATGAATAATCTATTAAATAGCTAAAAAGAACTAAAAAACTATCAAGCATCGATAAGCCATTGCGTCAGTTAGAAAGAAGTACAAGTTTTATGCAAAGCGATTCATATTATTGAAAAATTTAATAAAAATTAAGCGAAACTGCAAGAAAAGTTTTGTTTCAAATTCATTAGTTTCCAAATTCATAGAATTTAAAAACAAAGTTAACTCAATCAGCCTTATTATAAATTTTTCGTATAATATATAAATCGTTAATTTTTTTTGAATCCCTAAAAAACCTATCAAAATTCAATTGTAATGGAACATATTTGAAGTTATCGTGAAAAAAATGTCCTTGACATTTTTCAATGTTTTACTATGCTTTGCAAGCTAAAATTTTACGTACATGCATATGTACATATGTAGATATTGGAAGATTGGAAACATTCCTAAAGAAATACAAATTGTCACTACTACCGGATTTTGCGTTATGGTAGTATTCATAAAAAGTTCTTTAAGATTTCTTTACGGGGACAGATTTTTGTTTGTCAGGCGTTTTTGAAAGTCACCATAATCAAAAAAAAAGTTACGAAAACACAAAACTTCTGTACATTATCTATATTTGTATTTATGTATTTGTCTAGATCTAGATCAAATACTAAATATTTCTTTAAACAAAATGAAACATCAAATTTAAAAGAAAATCAATTGTTTGACTTAATCTAGGCGCTCAGCTGTGTGAATATTGATGTTTAATAGTTTGACATCATTGTCTCCTCCAATTCTAGAACAAACCTATTCCACCAATTTTCATAAAATTTCAATATCCAAGGCCACCATATACATACAACAATATATAAATAAACTATTAAAACAAATGAACATCCGTGAAAAAAATCTAATTTGGAATGAAAGAATGTTATGAATATTCAGGAAACATTTTTTTGGTTTGCACAATACTGTTAGGGTGCAGTAAAATTGAATCAATCATTCATGTAAAAATTAATATAAAATGATACCTAAACGAATGAATTGTTTTATATCCATTTTTAATTTTAACCCTAGGATCTATTGGTTTCACTTGACCATCTGTTTAAATTTTTGACGATAGTTTCAAAAGTTATACGAATGACATCTATATCTTGTGTTATGTTTCCACGGAACTGAAATCTGAAATTCAAACTGAAAACTTTTGTGATTTCAAGTGAGTTAAAAAGCACTTAATTTAAATTAATTTAGCTCAATTTGAAATTAAGCTTTAATCCCAAATTTCGATTTTAAAGGAATTTACATTCATAGTGTACTAGTGGTTAATAATAAATCTAACAAAATTAAACTACTGTATTAAAAATAATAGAAAAGCTTTGGCAGAAGTTTTAAAAATCATTCCCACAATATCTTCCCTGGTCTGTCTTACTCCCCACACGCATCATCCACAATTTTCTAAAAAACGATTTTATTACAAAAAAAAAAAAATTTTCACTTTAATTTTTTTTTGAATTTTTCCCCACTTGTTCCACACATTCTTAAGTTATCTTGTCATAATACATACATAGATATACAATACCCAAAAATAAAAATAAATAAAGAATTCTATTTTGTTTGCAATATTAATAAATTTTTTGTTTACACTTATTTTGATTTTGTTTTATTTCTCATCTAAATAGATTAAATTTAATATATAGGTATACATTTTAGTATTATTTTAATGTTAAATTAACTCTTCATTCGTTTATTTGAATTTAATTTTATTTAATTAATGTCTTGTATAAATTGTTAAACCAACATCTCTTTTTTTTTGTTTTCTTGCATTTAATAATAATTCGCATTTTGTCTCACATTTTGTTTTTGCTTTTTTTTTGTTTAAAGTCTACTACTACTAGTGTTAAATATAATATATATTTGTATTTCTGTTTGTTTGTATAATATATATAATAGTAAGTATTAATTTTTTGTTTGTTTGTTTGTTTAGACGATCATTATAAAACTACATCACATTAATATATCTTCATAATAGTTATTTATAATTATTATTTATTTAGTATTTATATATATTTTTGTTTTGCAAAGTACATTGTTTGTTGTTAAATTTATACACTTTATTGTTATTATCAATATTAGATTTCTAATTTGTTCAATACAATTACAATTCTAGATTTTCACTTAAAAAAAAGAAAGAAAAACCGACATTATCATTAATTCTACTTGGTTATATTATTTTAAAATATTTAAAAGCAGTTTCTTTAATCCACAGTTAGAATCGGTTAACAATTTTCTCATGTATACAATAATTATACACCACACTAAAAAGCTAACTACTCATTATATTTGTATTTATTATTTAAGAAAAAAAAAAAACTTTTTATCCGAACTATTTTTCACATTATTTTACGCTTCCCCGAAGAAAAATTAAAATAATTTCCATTTCGTTTTAGTTAAATTCAAACACTTATGCATATTTTAAATTGTATAATTCTTCATAAACTATTATCTATATTAAAAAAAAAAACATATAGCCCATGTTACCCATGTTGTGCTCTACGAAATGTGTATCGTATTAATTTTAACTATACCTACGTTTTTTGTTTTTGTTTGAATACATTTGCGTGTTGCAAAAATACTCGTATATAAGAAATAAATTGTTAATACGTTTGCTTGCTTATTTGCCAGAAGTAAATTAAAAAAGAAATTAATTAATATAGTTATTTTTCAACTTAGAAATAGTGATAAGGTTTATAATATATAGATGTTAAAAAAAAACTAGAATTAGTATATTACAATTACACTGATTGAAAGAATTTACAATTTGTTTATAAAATAAACTCCACTACAGCCTAGTTTCTATAACAATAATTTGTTGTATAATAAATGTGTGTGTTATGTTTTGAATATTCATTAAAAAATATGCATAGAATATATTCATGATTTACAAAACATTTTATATATAATATACTTTTCATATATGTAGATTATCAGAAAAAAAAATATTTAAAATTTAAATAAACACTTAATCCGCCTTGAGGCGAACATAATTTGTGGGCATAAGTTAAAAAAACAAATTATGTGTGTACTATTTTACACAAGTTTTCAACCACAATTACAAAATAAAATCTAATTAAACGGGCTTTCGAAGAGATGCCACTTCTAATTGAAAAAAAAAACATACATATAATAAGTAATTAAAATTCTATAAAAATTACTTTCTGCCAACACACTTTCATCATCTTTATCATTATTGTAGTTTTTTTCTTATAAATTCTTCTTATTTCATTTAATTTAATTTAACACTTTTCGGCAGATCTCATTCTTTTTCTTGTTCGAATCGGAGTCGTCGACGCCACCATTCGCGTTTGCTGTCTTCGTCGTCGTTGACTTTTCAAATTTATTGTTTGTTGGAGCAGCGTAAACCACCATTGCGTTATATGCATATTGGTTTGGTTTAATTCTATTTGTTGTTGTTGTTGTTGTTGTTGTTGTTGTTTTAGTTGTTGATTGCGATTGCGATTATGATGATGGTGTTGGTTTCGAAGAAATTTACCAAAAACTTCTGAACCATTCAGAAACGATCTTTGGAAAAGACAAAATGTAAAATAAAGTTAGAAACAATTTGAAAGATAAATTTTGTCAAAATAAAGGCGCATCTCAAAGTTTTTGTTTTGAAACCAAATGCACTGTTAACTCACTCGATTGTGTGTCATTTTATTCTCCATACCATATGTTCGCAGGTGCGTAATGGGCATGTTTGCTGGCTACCTGTGCTGGACTAAGTGGACCAAATTGACTGTACTGAGTGGGGAATTGTATATGCGCTGGCAGGGGATGCGCTGGTAGTACCTGCAAATCGAGCAAAAGTTGGTAATTTAATTTAGACCAATATAGAATGTTAAATGAAAACTCACCTGTCTATTGGATGCATTATGTGCTGGCGGCGGAACTACACGATTGTAGTTCTGATATGGAGCCTGTGACACAAACACTGTCGGTCTACGGTACATGTCACCTTGTGCGTAGATTTCCTGCTGTAAGATCGCTGCTGGTGAGCCACCGATAGGCGTATTGGACTGATGCTGCTGCTGTCGATAAATTGGTGCACCCCAAGACGGTGCAGCAACTGTTGCAGTATTAGCAGCTGTAACCACTGCAGCAGCAGCAGCCGCTGACGTCTTTGAATGCGCCATTGGTGGTGGAGCCGCCTGCTGAGCTACCATGTACGACGATGACGTCTCACGCTTGTGATGGGTGTTATGATGAGCCGGCGGAGCCCAGGATGACCGCTTATCCACTTGTGGGGGATATTCGTAGAACTCGAGTGGTTCTTGCTTCGGTATGTGAAGTTGCTGCTGCTGTTGTTGTTGTTGTTGTTGCTGCTGTTGCTGTTGAATTGGCTGCTGTTGCTGCATTTGTTGCGACGAAGAGCCCGATGCAATTGCACTTGCTATTGAACCCGAATTCGACGAAGAATTTGGTGCTGAATTGTTGGCGGCCTGTGATAGAAAGCATTCGTTTTGGGCCATTGCGAGGATGCGCTTCTTCTGCGATTGTCCTGGCTCGTATTTGATGCTTGCGTGTTGATACTTGGGGCTATTGCCAGTGCCGCCGCGTCGATGGTCCTCATTGTCGCTGTCACCTACGGTTACGCATGATATTACATTTTTGCGATGCTTACTTGATGAAGCTGATGTGGATGTAGATGAGGAGGATGAGGGTTGGTGGTGGGATGGGATGACACCTGGATTTGGGGCACTAGCATGATGCGTTATGCCGACGCCTCCAGATGAAGAGGAGCAATGATTATTTAAGCTATTGCTACTATTGTTATTATGATGTTGGATCATTTGCTGTTGTTGTTGCTGAGAGCCTGCTACATGAGATATATGATTAATGTTTTGATTATTACCGTTGTGGTAACTTGTACTACTACTGGCCACGTGATGTTGTTGTTGTTGCAGTTGCTGTTGCTGATGGTGGGACTGTTGCTGTTGCTGCTGTTGTTGTTGTTGCTGCTGTTGTTGTAGTTGTTGCTGTTGTTGTTGTTGTTGCTGTTGTTGTTGATGGTGTTGTTGGTGAACTTGTTGCTGGGCAACTTGTTGTTGAGCAACTTGTTGCTGCTGCTGCTGTTGTTGATGTGGTTGTTGTGGCTGGTGTTGTTGGGGATGCTGTTGATGTTGTTGCTGTTGTTGTTGATGATGTAATTGTTGTTGTTGCTGCTGTTGTTGTTGATGATGCTGCTGTTGTTGTTGTTGTTGTTGCTGTTGTTGTTGTATCTGCTGGTGTTGTGTGTGATGTTGCACAATACTTGATGCAGACGAAGAGGATCCCTGATGGGCAGGCTGGTTGTTAGTTTGCAAACCACTTCCATTATTATTCCTACACGACAGCGATGATGACGATGCAGATGTCTGCAGCATCGACGGATTTGTCTGCGACTGTGCATGCGCACGTTGTGTAGTCGACTTATGATGTCCACTATGTATCGCTGCCAAGGGAACGTCTGGCGACTCGTCTTCGCTGTCCGAGATTGTAATCACGGCTGTCGGTGACGGTGTGTCGTGAATAGTGATTGTTTGTTGTTTCACGATCGTACTATGACCCATTGGTTGACCAACAACACCATTTCCACACGAGACCACATGATGGCCTCCGCTATTTGCCGTAACATACGACGATGACGACGGGTGACCACCACCGGCCGCAATGAGCTGAACATTGCCACCATTGCTGCTCCCACCGTGATGATGATGTCCACTGATGATATCTGTAGAAAAAAATGTAAGTTGTTTTCTTGAATAAGTTCTTTTCTTTAAAAAAGATGCAAGTTATGAAGTCGTGCGTGAACATGAAATACACTTACTGCTAGACGATCCAGCGACAATAGCTGCACCACTGCCACTGTAGTAGTTACAGTTGTGCGAACCGTGGTTGTGATATTGTGGCGAAACGTGTGCACGATTATAACGCTGCTGATGCGGCGGCGAGCTTTCTTTGACTCGCTTTTTCACCGGCGACAACTGATTAGCTTCCTTCTTTTCGTGGCGCGGAACTCTGTAAGAATTTCCTTTACTTTAGAAAGGATGAGTGTAAAAGACATGAAATATGAATTACTGCCTGGCTGTGGACCACATGGACACTAGCTACGAAAAAATGTGTTTTGTTTTTTTGAAAAAGGTTCAAAGACTTACACTAAATGATGCACTGGAGACTCTTTTTTGAGTTCATTACGCGGTATATTCAGGTGATGTTTGGGATAGATTTCTTCCACGTTGAGGAATGGCGCGGAATCAACAATCAAAGAATGAGCTGGAGCCTGTTGGGGCCACGATGGAACCAGTGCCATTTGACGACCAGTGTTAGGCCAAGCTACACCGCTGGCTTGCACTCGATTAGTCAGAAGCATTCGCTGTCCAGATGAAGGTTCAACCATAGACACCGGCACAGGCACATTCACATATTGTTGAGGAGGAACCTTTAAAGGAAAACAGGTGGGAAATTGAGAATTTGAAGATATAATTTAACTAGAAGTTTAACAATCTTACTTGTAGAGGGGGTTGCATCGCTGCACTTCCAACGACGACATGCTTGGTGGGACTCGGCATTGCTTGATAGGAGGGCGGGCATAGAATATTCGAAACCAACTGATGTTGGAAAGTATCCGTTCGACCTTGGGTGTACTGACGGCCAACATTGCGTCCACCATAGATCTGGTAGAGACCTTCGTATGTGATAGGGCGATCACGGACCAAACGTTGAACTTGACTTGTCAGTTGATTGTTAATCGTAAACGTCATGTTCTCCGTTGTGTTCGGGACAAAGTTTGTGACCAATGTCGACGTCGGTTGGACTCTTCAATAATAGAAAAGAAAAAAGGAAAACAATATATTAATTAATTCTGCCTTGTTGATTGAATAAAGAACTCACGTATGGAAATCGCCACGCCGACAGACCTCCATCATTTGGACAGAGGCCTTGACATTGTTACAATAAACATAATCAACCAGATGTGTCAGCCTAACAAATGAGTGATTGAGTGCTTCAGCAGGTGTAAGCCTTCGTTCTTGATCAATCGTAAGCATTCGTTTGAGTAAATCAATAAACTCCCGACGATCGGTCTTCTCTGCCAACAACTGACCACCCTCAAGGTCAGTGGGCACATTAACTTGTCCAATATCATCCAAACAATTAAATATATACTTGCGAGCCTCTTTACTTTTTGTATTCGTTTCAGCCTCGTGCTCTTCAGTGGTTTTCAGTCTCCAAAAAGGGTAAGTCGACTCGACGTCGCGATAGAAAAATTTCGAGGTCTTCGATGCGCTGTTCAGCATGTGCTCGGTGGGCAGACCTTGTGTCTGTGATATGTACCTGTAATTCAAATTCAATTCATAAATACTCGGTTTTTGAAGCGAAATTATTACATATTTAGATTATTAGTAGGGTATTTACCTTATTTGATCAAATTCAGACGATCCCGGATACAAGGGCCAGCCCAAAAATAACTCCGCTACCACACAACCCAATGACCACATATCGATCGCTTCGCAGAATGGCAGACCCAGGATAATCTCAGGTGCACGATAGTAGCGCGATTGTAAGTATGTATTGCACACGGTTTTGCTCACATGTGACGCACTACCAAAATCAATCACTTTCACTCTGCAGGAGAAAACAATTATTAAAAATTATGTTTTCAAAACAAAAAACAAGTACGAGTGGGACAAACCTGTAGGGTTGACGCACAGGGTCAACCAACATAATGTTCTCAGGTTTCAAGTCAGCATGAATTAATCCGAGTTGTTTCAATTTCAACAACGCCGTTAAGACCTATTTTTTTTTTCAATAGGAGGAAAGAAATATTTTGAGTATCGATTTGAAACAAGTGTATATAAGGTGTTTTGAAATTACCTGCTCAAGAATCGGTCGAATGTACTTCAACGGAAGCGGTGAGAATTTATTTTGTTTCAAAAAATCATAAAGATTCTGTTCCAGCATTTCAAAAACCAAGCATGTGTGGTTTTTATGCTGGAAACATTCAAATGCTCGAACAAAATTAAATTCATCGGCATTCTCCTGACTTAAACGGGACAAAATAGAAACTTCAATTTGTCCTTGTCGGGCATATGATGGATGATTTTTGAGAATTTTTATAGCAACTATTTCTGATGTGCCACGTTTCCAACATTTAACAACTTGTCCAAATGTGCCACGTCCCAAAAATTCCAAAACCTTTTTTTAAGAAAAAAAACAAAAAATTAGAAAAAATGTATTAAATTAAAAAAATTCCTGCTTACCTCGTACTCTGCAGAAAGAGAGTACAAAACTTCATGTTGGACCAATTGATAGTCACCATCAGCACCACTACTCGACCGTTTACTGGAGGGCTGCGTATTCGCATGCCCCCCAGAGGTCGCAACTTTCGTATGCGCCGTTTTGGAAATGTTGCTTGTGTTGGTCGTGTTTGCCGTTGAGGGTGCCGTCGTGCTGATTACACCACCAGATTTCGAAGAGTCAACACAACCACAATCACAGTCTGAAAGTAAAAGAATAAAATCAAAAATTATTCATCAATTTTGATAGGCAAGGATTTTATTGATGATCCCTTTGGAGGAAACAATATTTTTGTGGGTATTAAAGACGGAAGCTTTTACAGTCATATTCCTATAGCCTTTTTGGGGGACAATTTTTCAAAAGGTTTTTTGATGTCACTTTTTCAAGATCTTAGAAACATTTCAAAATTGATGTAGGAGTCTCTTATTATCTTATACTATAGCTTGAATTTTTTCAGGCTTTATGGGTAATCTGACATCGAAGACCATTTGCTCCTTTAGAGATTTGATTCTAGAAGTCGATTACTGGCCCATACATTGGTTCTTTTGTAGAATAACTGAATCGAGAGACGAAATATTCCAGACAAGTTTATGGATTGGGAAGAGATCTTAGCTGGACCAAATTTATTGCTGCCACGTGAAAACAGAGACCACATACTTAACGAGTCACGGGTATAATCATTTCTGTGGATATACATATGTGAATTTTGAAGAGGAGATAATCCTCGGACAAAGTCAAGCGATAGGGAATAAAATTGAGCCATGGTAGAAGATCATGTTCGAAATCATCATCCACCACATCATAACCAATCTATTTGACTTTTGGTATTTTCCACTTATATGTAGTTACAGCCAGCGCCAGTCTAACAGTGAAACGTACACTGGGCATTGGCACTGGCTTTGGCATTGGAGACAGAACGCCGTTTAATGAGATTATGATTAATGCGTTGCTAATCTAATTATTGTGAAACAATGTACGTATAATGAACGTTCACACACACACACATATATATTATAATATAATAAGCCCTGTAATTACCATATGTATGTATTTGAAATACGAGATAAAATTCAATGTTTGTTAATTAAAATTTGAATTATGGCAAATAATTTAAATGAGCTTTTAGATTCTTTTTTTTTTGTTTTTGCAATTACATAGTAATTTGAATCGGAGGGAAGGGAAGAAAAACACGTATAGGAAGGGAAGGGACACAGAGAAGTTTGTGAGTTTGTAAGCACATGATGCCACCCTGTGGCGTATTTACATTATTATAAAAATAATGGGGCATATTTACTTTGTAGCAAGTTCTCTATTGTAAATGTACATGTGTGTATTTTGTGTGAGTTTCTTTTTTTTTTAAATCATGTAGACTGTTATGATGTGTAATATATCAAGTATAGTGTCACATGAAACCTTGCACTCAACAAAGCCATCAACGTTGCCCCACGAGAAGACATTTCAATGTCAAGGTATGTATGTGGCATGGTAACAGAATGATGGTAATGGCAAAGGCAACATCAAAGAAAAGACAGTGGTGGCGGCGAGTCGGGAGAACAGCAATGGCGGTAGCGGCGGCGGCGACATTACATTATTCAAAAACCAACAAAAGAGTGATTTATTAACTTCTTTTGTAGACGTTTAAACGGCCAGGCTTGGAAACTCGTAGGTGGTTTAGTTTCTGGGAATAAAATCCCATTAAGACATGTACCAAGGGCATAGTTACGATAAAGAGGCATTGAGGTCATCAAATAATGGATATTAATTAATAAAAGATCAATTAAGCTTTGTTTAGTTTAAAAGAAAAACGAACGACAACTGAGCGGTAGAGCCACGAGGTTTGAACGGAGATTTAAAATATATCTGTACAATGTACATACATTATGTCCATAAGTTGTTAGAACCAAGCTTTTATAGAAAAAGGAGGCAATAATTTGTAATGGGCGTGAAATTTTTGATATGGATGATTGAATTTTTGGCTTTTACAAAATTCTACTTTCAATTTATGAAATTTGACAACAAACAAACAGGTCACTTTTAAGAATTCAAAAATGTCGATACGGTAGTTTGAATTCTTAACTTTTGGCATTGGTACAAAAGATGACAAATCCTGACTATTAAGTTTTGAGGCTTTTTTTTGATATATATTGTTGTTCAAAAGACCTACGTAAATTATTACTGATTTTAGTTGTCAAACGGCTCAAAATTTGTAATGACAGCTACAACAAGTACCCTCCCTGCCAAAATTTTAATTTTAGGGTTATGTATCATTCCGTGTTAAATGTCACTTTTTTGCTACACGAGAGAATAAATGCTTCACCCTAGCGTGAAGTTTGAAAAAAGTACTTCTGGCGTTAAAATTATTAATTTGACATTATTCAAGTAGCATTTAAATTGTGCGTGTAGTTTTAATGATTTTTATGAACTTTAGACATAAAAATAAAACATCCCAATTAGTATTTTTTGTGTGTCGTTTTTATGTTGACGAATCGCAGGCCTATGTATATAACCAACAACCGCATCAGCCCATCATT
This sequence comes from Scaeva pyrastri, assembly GCA_905146935.1. Classification (NCBI taxonomy): domain Eukaryota; kingdom Metazoa; phylum Arthropoda; class Insecta; order Diptera; family Syrphidae; genus Scaeva; species Scaeva pyrastri. Next base: position 76,349,957 of record LR989929.1, read on the forward strand.
TTTCCCCAGTACAGTCTGTAGTTTGTTAATGGGCCAAAATAGAATCTTGAGTAATATGTAATTTGCCAGAACACCGTACAAAAATAATTTTGACATCTTCCTCGTTGCAAAGCACTTTCAATTTACTTATTCTTATTTGTGTAATTTTTTGTATGTTAAATGACGCTTTAAAAGTCTTCCAACCGAAACTCAAAAATGTATTCCCCTGAGTGCTATACATTCAAACACACCCACCAGTCAGTGGGTGGAGGTGGTGCTTCTATATTAAGGACTCTGAATGATGTAATTTAAACAGGTAGCTAGATATTTTGATAAATTTATCAAGTTTCAATAAGTTCTTGGAAGGCAATTACAAATAAGGGAACAATAACTCGTGACAGATCAATAAAAAACCAAGGAAAGGAAAAAAAAAAAAAACTAAGAAGTAAAAACTTCAACTCCGCGTCTATTCCTTATTCCTTTGGCTTGTTTCATTTTTATTGTGCCTCTGTGGTGCTATAAATTGTGACATTTCCTTCGACCGACCAACGAGGGTAGGAATTTCTTTGTATTTTTGTTTTTTTCGTGGAAATTGTGAAAAACCACGCAAGCAATTTCCGCAATGAGTGTAAAACCGTCAACATAACAACCAAAAAGAAAAGAAATGTAGGTAACGGTGGGTTTTTCTTTATTTTTTCTATTGGATTTTCCGAAGCAACAAAAGCAACGTTCAACTAAACTGTCAATGACTTTTCTTCTTGTTTTTTTTTTTTTGTTTGTTTCGCTTTGCTTTTCTTTTCTTGGTCTCGGTAAATGACTTGGTCTTGGTCGTCTTCGTTGATGTCGGCAAAAGCAGCCAGCACCACAGAGCACTTCATGATTATTTTATTCATAACAATCAACTGCTTCCTGGTATTAACTTTAAGTATCGCCTTCTTGGCGGCGTCAATCAGTAGCTATACTTATACGAGCACATACTACTCGTATAATGTACATGGATGAATTTGAACTGCTCTAGAGAAGTGCTATTCTCTGGTCCGATGGTCATCATCGGCGCTGATTGATTATTTCCAGAATCGACAGCATTCACTTCTGGATGAGATTATAATGTTTCTTCAATCAAACAGATAGTGGTAATGATGATCATATGAGAGCATATGTATGTAGTTGTTTACGTTCGTTATAGATCTGTCAAAGTGAAAAGGTACATTGACCGGAGTACAAAGTAACAGAACGTAACGTGTGTGCAAACATAATTGACATAATTTCTTATTTAAGTTTGAGACAGAAAAAAAAAATATAGTAATTATTTGACAGCTTTTGTGACGGAACACATAATTGGGAATAGACGTACCTAAAATATGTTTTATCTTTTTTTCTGAAAATTGAATAATATTTCTGAACGAAATAATTTTGCAAAATTTGTATCTACCGTATACAAAGCAAATTCATCAAATTTCAAGGATTTGACAGTTTGGGTAACGATTTCATAGAATTCATTGTAATCAAATGCTTGAAGCGGAAATCAGAATCTGTTCGTAATCAATCTTTCTCATTAACAGTTATTTTTGTCAGGATATAATGGGAATTCTGAGAAGGAGACACAGTTGAGGAATTTTTCATGTCTGAATTAACAAAACTTACTATGTAATTTGAAAACACCCCCATTTTAGAATAAACCATTGAAATACAGTTTTTTTGTCAATTCATATTTCATATTTTGCAAAATAATTTTTTTTTGTCGGAAATTTAATTTTAGCTTTAAAAAACGAAGATGAATTCTTAGAAGAAAATATTAATTTAAAACTAACTTCTCTTAATTTAAAGTATCAGTTATCACATATTTTACTGTACATTTAATATTTAAGTTTTTTTTTTTGTTTTGGAAAATACAATCATACCAAGATTTAATAATTGCAGAATTTTTGATTTGTTTTGGAACTTGACTTTAAACCTAATTAGTTTCATAAAAAATATTATTTTTTCTTGTGTACAAAATAAGCTTTATGAAAAGTCGAATTTTACTATGCCAAAAAATGTTTGTATTCTTCAAAACAACGAACAAACAAACGGACACTCGGGCGTATACACTCTTTTTAAAGTGTTCGAAAAAATTCTAATCATTCTTTTATTTTATATTGAGATACTTTGTAAAACCATTCGTGTTACGCTAAGTTAAGATATAATTTTAAGAAACAAAATTCTTGAACAACTTGTTCTGTCAGATGCCGGATTTGTTTTTTTATATTTATTTAATTTTTTAATTCGCATTTCACCACAATTGTAATTCAAGCTATTTTATAAAAATTGTTCTCTAGAAACCTGCTATCCTTCGTTCTATTTTAAATTATTATTCTCTATGAAAAAAAAAGTTTGCAAACACTTCCACAAAAGTCACTAATTTGTGCGGAAATAAATAAAATATTATTCTTCCGTCATGATTTTGCAAAACGTGTTACAACTTTTCTATTTTTAGTTTAGTTTTAGTTTTTTTTTTTTTACTTTTGCGGAAGTTTTGTTTTTCAAGCACTCAAATAATTGTTGATAATTCTAATTATTTACCGAGAAATCAGGCTTTTAATTTATTGAAATCCTCTTAAATAAAAGATATGATTAAGTGAATTAAAAACTATTCATTGATATACAATAAAATTATGATGACTAAAGACACTCTTTACGCATAATTTACTACAGCCTTCGGATTAAAAGCCTAACTTTCAAAAAGTTTGGACGTAGCTACATATGTATTTTTTCACAAAAGCTGTTGCCTTCGGAAACAAACAAAAACAAAAAAATTAATAACATTAAACCGTTCTTTTCACTTCAGAAACATCAAAGTTGGCCTAGATTATCTTTTCACAAATCTGAGGCCTAAATTGTTGTAGTTTTTTTTTTTTCTTTTCTTTTTTTTCATTTAATTCTCTTTCATCATTGATGTTGCTTTTGCTTATAATTTTTGTTTTCTGATGCGTGTGGAAATAAAATGCGTACATCGTACAACAACAACAAGTCATCACAGATTGAAGAGAAAGTTACAAAAAAAAACTTAAAATATTATAGGTAGATTAAAAAAAAACTGCCTCAAGGTGGCGTTCAGTGTCTCTTCAATCAAAAGCACTCGCATTATATTGTCTACTTGGCATAATGCACACACATTATAAGCAAAATTATATTTGAGTGACATGGGAGGCGTTAGCATTAACGTATACACGCAGAAATTAAATCTACAGTAGAAGCTCGCTATGTCAAAAAAGACTGTCCATCTCTATCAGCAATAGACTATCGTTTATCGTTTATCGTTTATCGTCTATCGTCTATCGTCTAACGTCTATCGTCTATCGTCTATCGTCTATCGTCTATCGTCTATCGTCTATCGTCTATCGTCTATCGTCTATCGTCTATCGTCTATCTTCTATCGTCTATCGTCTATCGTCTATCGTCTATCGTCTATCGTCTATCGTCTATCGTCTATCGTCTATCGTCTATCGTCTATCGTCTATCGTCTATCGTCTATCGTCTATCTTCTATCGTCTATCGTCTATCGTCTATCGTCTATCGTCTATCGTCTATCGTCTATCGTCTATCGTCTATCGTCTATCGTCTATCGTCTATCGTCTATCGTCTATCGTCTATCGTCTATCGTCTATCGTCTATCGTCTATCGTCTATCGTTTATCGTCTATCGTCTATCGTCTATCGTCTATCGTCTATGGTCTATCGTTCATGGTCCATTGTCTTAAATTTTCTCTTTCACTTATCCATTTTTTAAGCAAGTCTGAGTTCATCACATTCGAAGCTCTACTGTACAGATATTGTATTAGCAGGTTTATTGTCAAAGCAGATACATTTACGTTATAATTTAATTTTTACGAGTAGGTAAACTAAATTTTATTTTTTATTTTGCTTACAAAATCATGAGACAATAAGTTATGCTTAAAGTTGCAAAATAAAAATTAAAAAAAAAAAACTAGTGTCGCTGTTTATAGAAAGTTGAAGGCCAATTTAATGGCACATTATATTGTTTACATCAACGATATACAATACATCACATCGCCAACGTAGTACATTCACGATTTATTTTAATTTTATTAATTTATAAGAAAAAGCAAAAATAAAAATATTAATTGCGTGGTATATTAAAACTTAGTGCGCTTACTTTTTGCAAAAAAAAAGAAGAAAAAAAAAACACCTTCTCATTCCGGATGTTCTCAGTAGCTAGCTAATCACATCAAGTGAAAGGAAGGCCTTAAATAGTATATATTTTTTTAATTTTTATATTTCAATTAAAATGTGAATAGATTTCTGTCCTAGGTCCGGATGGAAGTGGTAGAGAAAAGGTTTGAGGTTATTTTCTGGTGCAACAAAAGTAACGCGGCCAGTTGCAGAATAAAGTAATCTGACATTTGACAGTTAAGATTTATTTTTCCATTATTCTGGTGAACCGCAAGGTGACCACTTTTGGCTTCTGTTCTTTCTTCTGTTATCACTCAATTTCTCACAAGTAAATTAAAGCTTTCTAAGGCTATTCATTTATACTTTAAAAGATAGATAAAAGATTTAAGCAGCTATCGAAGGATCACCCTGTATTAATATTTTATTGTATACAAAAAAACATCTGGTATTTTTTTCAAAAAATCAATAAAATTACAAAATATCATTCCCTTTAACAATAATTTTAAACAAAAGCATATGTATGTATGTATGTATGTATATACAATGCAAACCTGTAATTTTGTATCTATGAACAAAAATGTAAACAAATATACGAATACCACCATTGCCACGAATCGAAGTGGAACAAGAATTGGAGTGATTTTCATTTTGATTTTTTTTTTCTATTTCAACTCGAAATTTTACCCCCAATGCAGTTCGTTGCCACTCGCTATATATTCCAAGAATTTTTTTCATAAGCTATGAAAATAGCTGAGCATGGTGGTCGGGCGGGAGGAGACTCAACGAATGATGTTGGTTGCATTAAATTACATTGACATCGAATTTAAATGATGTGCATTACAATTTTTATACATATTTAAATTGTGTATCTTTTTCGTGTTGCCCTAGGTGTATGTACTCGCTTAAAATGTACGTAGATACATTTATGTATATCTGTGAATTACAACAAAATGTACCGACCGCACAATACGGCCGCGATATAAAATGTAATTCCATGGAATAATAGACGCTTTTTTTTTTTGTCTGTCCTCCCATTGATATATCCATTCACGTCAGAAAGGTCTTTAGACAAAGGGAGAGTCGAGTACAAGAGGGGGGGGGGGGGGGGGGAGGATTATTTGCAAAAAAAAGATTCTTTGTCCATTGGAGTATTTCTGTGGATTATAACTCTCTTTAAATTTATAAATGCTGTGCAATTAAGTTGCATTAAGTTTAAAGAAAAAATACATATAAATACTAGGCGCTCAGTTTTTTTTGCAGATATTCAAGTATTAGGCCTTTTTGTCAATGTGAGATCAAAGTTAAGCATGCTTTAACTCAGTATCAGATTAACTTTGACTTAAACCTTGATTAAGATAATCCACATAACAAATCGAGCACGATTTAACCCGTGAAACAAAGTTTCCATAAAGAATTAATTAAGTTTTTATTCAAATGTTGAATTAAATAAAATACAATTTTCGAAGTTGAATTAATTCCTGAACGATCTTAAGATCAACTAATCTGTAGGTTAAATTACAACTTAAAATCTCGGCCTCATTTAGAAGAACAATATTATTAAACTTTTTCTGAGGTAGTATACAATGTATAAGACTTTATTTCTTGAACCCTTAACTAATCAGCAAACGGGCCCTCCGTCTTGGATATTGAGCAAATCCGTCCTTTCCTTGAAGAAGGCACAATATCTTTCAAACAAATAGATACAAAGTCTACAATTTTAATAGTCAACATGGCGCGTTTTGAAGTAGATATACAGATACAGAGACTATGCACACACAGTACACACTTACATGGAATTGAGTCGAGTGGCGGGCTTTGTATCTTTTGAAGGCAATAAACTTCGTTTGCTGTGTAATTAATTGATTCTATTTTGTTCTGTTTTGATCAAGAGAAGTTTTTTTTGTTGTTGTTGTTGTAATCATCCAGAACATCGACAACAAAATACGAGAAAGACTGACTGTATTTAGGTATACGCATTCGTCTTCAAGCCTCTATCTAATGTGGAAAAGCGTTTTTGTGTGTAATCTTTAAGCGCGAAGATACAATCGACATATATGTATGTACCTATGTACTTGTTGACAAGCCAATGTTGTCAGTCAGTTAGTGTGTTTCCATAGGCACACATATTGTCGTCACTTTAAAGTTTCAATTGCCACAAAGAAAACGTTTAATTAAATCGAAATAAAACGACGACGTATGATGACAACGGGCGGCAGCGGTGGCAAGGGGTTTTACGGAATTCAATCGATGAGATGACGATAACTTAACTATATGAAAACGAATCATTTTATTTGTGTTATTACAAAATCGAAAATCTTGTCAAAAGTCAATTTCAAACTGAAAAAAAATAAAATACATATATCAACCACTGAAGTGAAAGTTACACTCGTTTGATTTATTTTATTTTTTTCAAAATTCAATCAAAATATTTCACTTTGATGGGTGCTATCAATCAAGCTTATAATAAGCCAGTAGATTTCAGTGATGACACGATGGATAAAATGAAGACAGATTATAAACTTGAAGACCAAACCATAGTTAAGTAGCTGATGCTCTTTCAGTGTTTTCGTTCTTCGAAGCATTTTATGGATTTGAATTTTGCTTTTAGAATTAAATTTTTCAGTTCTTTGGATGCAAGGCTAAAGTCCAAAATTCTCAGTTAATATTTATATGGTCGTTACAATCGACATATAGTGAACAGGCGGAATTACCAATTCCAAAATATTGGTTGATGTGTGGTTTTAATAAACGTCGCCACATGCCACACATTAAATGAAGTTATGGACATATTGACAATAAAAGTACGGGTTTATTAAACTATAAAATAGGAACTTAGCCACGAGTTGAAATTAATTAAAATGTTTGTGGAATGGAGACGTAACATTTGCCAAAAATTTAGAAATGGTTTTTAGTGAATTTTTTATCAAAAAATTACACTTTCCACAATTGCACCTCAAGAATTGATCACATTAAACTACTTAACCAAAGTTAACTTAAACAGACAATCTGATTAATTGTGGCATATTTTTGCCAAAACATTACACTAAATATCAAACATCTTGAAGCTTACAGATTTGAAATTCTGAAAAGGAAAATGTATCAATAAAAAAAACTGTTACCCATACGCCGTGTGTACCTTCACTATTAATGTTATATAATGCAGTTTTTCTGTCAATGTCAAACAAGTTTGGTACAATTTTCAATCAAACTGTTCTACTGTATCCGTTTCCAGCACAATGTCATCATGATTTTTACGAGTTTTCTGTTTCCATACAAAATCGATGTTATTGTACTTAAAAAAAACATCATAGATTTTACGATTGACTATATTAGAAATTAAAATTGAACATAATCGATTTATTGCTCCGACGACGACCTTGTCTGATGTCCGTCCGGTGTGCGGTATAAAAATGTATTCTCTTTCCTTTGTGCACAAAAGTGAATGTGAGTATGGTTGAATTTTTAATTAAAATATAAAAAAAAATAAACCTTTTGCAACAAGAATGCAATTGTGAAAGAATTACTTTGTTTCTATCAAACTGACATTGTAAACAGTGTGTGTGTGTCAACTCCTTTTTTGTGGCTGCGGCAACTTTGTATGAAGTTGATGGAAGGTTATGTTAAAGATCAAGGTTGGAAGACTTGCAAAACCACAAATGCTGGAAATGTTTTTCATTTTCATGAGGAAATTTAAAAATGATGAAAGCTCGATTTGGTTGAGTCCCCTTCTTCCATCAAAGTTAGCTCATTTTAGATGACTTGGTGCAACTTCCTCTATTTATAATAATTTACATCAGTACCTTCAATTTAAGGGAGCTATTTTCCTCGACGTTTTCATTCCTTTTTTTTTCTTAGTCTAAAAATATGTCTTCCATTAAGTCTATAAATATTTATTACCATCAGCGAGCACTTTGCCTCATGTCCTATTCTTATCTTTAATTCAAAATACAATTTAATATTTATCTTTAAATTTTTCACCCTTCCATTTCATATTTTCATTTTATATTTTTGTATTTTGCTTGTTCTTTTATTATAAAAATAGTTTCGAGGTTTGTAGGTGGCTGTTTAAAAATTGAAATCTTCCAAGGCACGAGTGTGTAGTGTAGTTTACCTGACAAAGAATTGCATCTAAAAAGCCTCTTCAAATCATCCAATTTTGTGTACTTGTGTTTTTGTAGTTATGCCATACCATGTCACTAAGTCACTATAAAGAATCTCACTATACGAGTAACCACATATTACCCTTCGTTCCATCTTTCGAACCCCCTTTTTCTAAGGTTTGAATGAGTGATGCCAGGCTTTGCACTCTTTTCATTTTTATTTTTATTTTTATGTTTCGTTTAATATTAAGTTTTGTTTGTGTAAACGATGGCATGAGTGAAATATTCTTTATTTTTTTTTATAAGAAAAACAAAAAACAAAAAACGAAATGTGAACAAAAAAAATATCCAAGTGAAGCAAAACCCATTAAGTTATGCAACCTTACACGATGTGGATTGCAAGTAGTAGTTTTATTTTTTGCTTTTGTTTTTATTTTCAAAAAAAAAAAATGAAAAAAATGTAGCATTGGGGACACTGCACTCGGTCCGTTCTAAGCGCGGCGTTTGTTGTTCTTTGCTTTTGAAATAAAAAAAAATTAAAAAAAAATTATAATATAAAAAACACACGGTGTGTTATTGTGTAGCAACCCACACAACAAAACAGAGAACGATGATAATAATCAAAAGAAACTCTAGAACACTCATAATACCTGGAATATAGGGTTACCCTGGTGACGAAACTTAGTTGGGTATTTAATGAAAATGTATAGATATTAAATTTTCCGGGGAAATTTTATAGTAATTGTGTATTTTCCTTTTTTTTTCTGAGAATTGTATCAAAAGTATTTGCTGGAGTTTTACTATTTTTAGTTAGTTTAAGAGCATAGTATTAATTAAGAGGGTAAATTAATACCAAGAATATATAAGGCAAGTTTTCAGCCTTCAATATAAATAGCAAATCGAACATTAGACTCAAATCAAAAACTTTTTAAAGCAGTTCAAGACTGAGAATCTGTCAAAGAAAATTGGCTCTTAAATTTTAACAACATTAAATTTTCCAAGGTTTTATTTATTTATAATAAAGAATTCTTTCAAAACAATTCCACAATTGTAAAGAATTCCCAAAAATTGGGTGTCCTCAAACTTTGCTCATCTAAAATATTTGTCTCATATGTACATTCCTATTTTATTAAAGAATTTTACATTACAAAATGTCACATACTATTATTCAAAAAGTCAAAAATGGTGCAGGGAACTAAGTCCCCGGGAACCTAGTCCACTGAGGGACTTAGTTCCCACTCAGTGAGAACAAAATCCACTATAGCAAAGTGGCCTTACTTCTCACACTAGGTGGGAATTAACTTCACTTTCTTCAACGCGCGATTTTTGTTTTGATTATTTTCAGCAGCAGTTGATTTCGAAATACAGTTTTCAAGATTCCGAAAAATGAATCAAAACAAAATTATTTATTTCGTAATATTATAGTTTGCAAAATTCTGAATTGCGCGATTGGTGCTTTCAAGATCAACGTATATGTACCAGCATCTTTTCGCATTTATTGAAAGAAATATGTCCAATTTTCAATCAGCTTCATTTGTTTTTATTAGTTTGTTAAAATTGCAAGTACATTCCATTACATTCAACTTTTTCTTTCTTTTTTATTTTCACTTTCAGAGAGAACTAAAACTTAATTTTTTTTTCGGGAAATAAATTCCTACTTTGCGTGGGAACTAAGGCCACTTTGCTAAAGTGGATTTCGTTCTCATTGAGTGGGAACTAAGTCCCTCAGTGGACTAGGTTCCCGGGGACTTAGTTCCCTGCACCGTCAAAAATTACACTATGGTTTTTTTTTTTGATTTTTAGTAAAATTTATGTCTAATCCATTGATCCGCAATGTAAGACTGTCTTTTCATATTGGATATTAGTAAATCTTCAATTTTTTTCTCCAAAATTTCTTCCTTATACTACCAAGTTTTAAAAACCTATTAAAAGGTTAACTAAGATAAATGAATTTTTGTGTAAGTTTGTCAGCTTTATTATTTTCTACAATGTCTCTACAATCCTTTTTTGGAGAATAACCATAATAAGACAATTCTTTTAAGTACTGACGCACCAAGCCAAATTCGATCTATCAACTTGTGAGCTTATTGAAATAAATTTGTAAAACTTCGTTGGAATACTTTTTAGCTACTTTCTATAGCTCAATTTCTAGGTGTCCTGTCCTTAGTAACTCGTTTATGTCTAATTTTTCAAGGAGAAGGAAAAGAACACTGCCCTTTGCATTTCTCTACTGAAATTTCTTTGTGCAGTCAAATCACTGAGTATTGAATCGATAATTCTAATTTACCAATTATTTATAATTTCAGTAATGATATTATGAATTCGATTAAAAATGCATCAACCTTTTTAAAGGCTCTTTCCATACCCAGGAAATCATCTAGAGTAATTTTTGTATGATGGAAAGAACATTGGATTGTAAAAATAAGTGTGTGTAAAGACGTATCAGTCGACTTCCCGTTTTTGTAGACATGAGTATTGAACGACTCCGATCACTGAAACCATTCAAAGAAGAGCGTCTTCAGAAGAAATGTCAAGGTTCATCTGATACCAGCCGTAAAATGTTGTCTGTCCCTCTATTGTGTACTTATTTTTTGTGTTGCATTGCCTGATAGCCCTTGCCACTAAGTTGCAATGTCTCAACTCCGTAAATTTATGTTTGGAGACTGCAAATGAAGTAATTCAACCATTGAATGAATTCCTTAAAAGAGTCACCAATTCCCAGTTAACATCTTCTGTGGCAACCCTATTTCACATCCGAATGAGCTATATAATAGTGCCTACGCAAAGAAGGGCTTTAGTGTTGTCGCGTATAAAGGCCCATCGCGGGTTAAGAACAAACAAACAAAAAGAATACTTCTTTTCTGAAATTTTCTTGTTCTTCATTATTATTTTTTTGTTTGTATTCTTTAAAGCTTATAGTATGCATATGCATTCTTGCTTTTTTTTATAGAAGGTAAGTATATAAACAGTACGTGTAGCTATATTGTTATTATTATTATTCTTTTTTTTTTATAAGCGTATAAATTTCTGCGTTCATTGACATTTTGCCGTGAGCTAAAGAAAATCACAAACGAGGTGAGGTATGGTCATGTACCCCTCAACTACTACGACGACGACGACGAACGTTCTCAAAGCCCCTTTATGTATGTACATACATATAGACAGCAGGCAGTATACCGGGCTAAGAGGCAAACAGGTAAATCTATGTATCTATGAGTAACATTTATATCTAGATACACAATCATATAGTACGTAAGTATATTTGCGCAATTTGATAGTTCAGCAATAGCGCACAAGAGAGCATCTGGCACAAGACTGAGACTGACACACTATATGTATGAAAAGTTGCGGTTTAATGAACATTTATTGGCCAATAACATACATCGAACATTTGACAAATTGGGCTTTGATATGTTTTCAAATATCGAAAAAGGTTCGATGACAGATTGACTTTGTTTTTTTTTTTTTTTTCTTACGAGTATGTGTTTTTATTTTATTTATGTTTTTTCTTATTTTTTTTTTTTGTATTTATTTTGTTTTGGCAAAGCATGCGTCAATTAAAATTATTTGAGGTTGTCATTGAGTTAAAATGGCATTAGATACAAGATCTTTTATATACGAGTGTGTAGTGTATAAATAGTTAAGATTTATTGTAATTGTTTTTTTGTAGTGTGTGACAACAATGTATCATCTCAATTAGGTTATAAAAATTGATTGACTTATTTTTAAATATACATATGCTTTGTATGTGTGTGCAAATAGGCCTTGAGCAAGTTGAATTAGGCGCTCAATTAATATAAACAAACACACAAATTTTATAGAAAAGAAATTTTAGTCTTTGATTAATTTGAGAGTTCATTTGGATGTGATGTTATGATTGCAGAATTAATTAATCTACTAGAGACATTAAGTCTTTTTGAAGTGAGAAAATTATTTCAAATAGTTTTTCTCTGGAATAATATTCATTTGTCACATATCAAGATTCTGGAGCAACAAAAAAGCAAAAAAGTCTGAAAATTTGCTGCAATAAATCATTCATTTTGACGACCTAAATTATATAGAGTTGTAAAATATATGTACACAAATGTCAATCAGCCAGCTGTGTTTTTATTTATGAACAAAAATAAAATTTAAATTATTCAAACAAATCAAACACTTACTTGCACCCAACTGCGTTTACAAAAAACAGTCACGAAAATGTAAATACATAATTGTAAGTTCTATTCATTTTAAAATGTAAATTTTGTTTACTGGCTTTTGTTTGAAAAACTAAAAAAATAAAATATCTAATCAAATTAGTGTATTTAATTAAAGTGTATTGGGTATGGTATATAATTTTAATCACAACATGACTTAAACAAAAGAGGGTAAAGGAAATTAGCTTTGATTAAAAATAATGTTAAAAATAGAGTTAATGTTTGTTTCTTTTTTTAATCAGTGAAACCTATCTAGGTTAATAAATTAAAAACAAAAGAGGTTTAAATTAGGAAACAAAAAAAAAAAAACGTTTGATTAAGTTGTAAATTTGTAATTTAGAAGCAAAGCTGTTTGGCATAACTTAGAAGTTCAAAATTGTGTCTTAAAATGTAACAGCTGCAAATTCGTGTAAAGACGTTTGAATAAAATATTTACTTTCAATGGGGGCTAAAAATTATAAAATACAAACATGAATCTGTGTTGGTTTATAAATTAACAAGTTACCAAAAAAACGTATTTTGCAGTTTTGTTCTTGTGAACTACTTCACTGATTTGTATTACAAACTTTAGAAGAATGACAATCTGTGTATGTAGTTGAAGAAACTAGTTTTTTTTATAAGTTTCTTGTTTGTCACATGCCCAAGTGTCAAATATTATACAAATAGCATTTTCGAACAAATTCTGAAATTTTTAATTATTTTTCTAATTTTTCGAAATATGTATTTAAAAAAAAATTGATCAACTTCAAAATGTAGAATTGTGTAAACATAATTGCAAACTTTTTTTAAGTATTAAATTATAAGAATATTTAAACTGTATGATGGGACTGCAAATTATATTTTCACTTTAAATTTTAATGTTAAAAATACAATTTTTTTTAAAGTGGTAATGGATTCAAAAAAAATGGTTTAAAAAAAAAACACATTAGTTTTTTTATTCTAATACATTAATTTGAAAAATAATAAGAATGCCATATCAGAATTATTAAAAAAAAAATCTTCTTAGAAGAATTATAACTGTTTTTTTTTAATAAAATTATAAATAAAAATATATTTTACTAGTGAAACATTTTACCCGATTTTAGCGCCAGTTTTGTGTTCAATGAAAATAAAAGATTCATCAGATATGATTTAATTTTATTTATTACTACTTGGGTTAGCATATTTATGTAAATATTGTGATTAATCTAGAAATTAAATTTCAACTCAGCACTCAAAGTAATTTAAACACTAACATTAAAAACGTTTCAACCAAATCAGAAGTTGTGTTATTTTGTTAAAGTCGCAAATTGTTTTCTTTTAAATCGTAAAACATATAATAAGTTTTACGATACTACAACCAACTACAAACCTTGCCAGATAAAAATTTATAGATTGTATTTAAATGCGCAGAAAAAAATATATATAAGAAAAAAAAACGAATGAAGAAATATTTCCAATTTAATGACTTGAACTATCCGCAAATTGTGTACTGTTATTAGTTTTTTTTTTACTTACTAAGTACTCGTATCTTTGTATTATTTATTATCAAAAACCCTCTCTAAACTGTTAAAATTTGATACATTGTACCTTTTATTTTATTTTTTATTACTAAAGTTGTTATGACTTTATTTACGACTTACTTCAGAGTTAGAAACACAAATTTGTACGGTATGTTTAACTGTGTAGTATTGAATCGATTCGCAGATACCACAAAACTAGCACTATCTACATATATACTTATACTCAGGAAACTTACATACATATGTGTGTAGATATTGTAGTGAAACCATTTTGGAAACCTTTTATAAAAAATTCAATACAAAACTTTGTTTTTGGCAAACTAAACCAAGTTAAAGAACAAGTGAGAGTTTTAGGAAAACCGAATTTGTGAAAGAACATCTTTCTTTTCAAAAGGTTTTTTTTTTAAATAGTTCATTTTGAAATAAAGAATAGAAAAAAAACTAAACATTCTATTTAGATTGAACTGATTTTAATGTTTTGTCAAATCAATTACAAAGTTAAAATTATCAGAAACAGAGTCAAGAATATTTTCAAAGTAAACAATGTGTGATAATTTAAAGTATTCTCAAATTTGCAAAAGAATGTAATTTAAAGATTTTGAATTCATCTTGGATGCAATCAAATTTTTCCAATCATTTGAATGCAATAAATCAATTCCTCTGAACCTATTTAAAAGTTTTCAATCATTTAAAGTTTGCATTCACTTTTAATCTTTTCATTCTGTTGTATACTTTTTCAAAGACGTCAAAAGATTGCATTCACCAAAGATTGCGTTCGTTTGAAAAATGAATTTATTTTTTTATTGTTATAATATAAAAATTTTAATATCTTAGACTTCTGTTTTTTTTTTAATAGATATCGTCAGTTTACAGAATTTGAACTTTTTATAAAAGAGCTTAAAAACAAAAGTTTTGGAAATCAATACATTGTCATAAACTCGTAATAATGTATAATGTCGTTTCAGATTTTACCATCTCAAAGCCCTCTAAGCGCAAATTTCAGTAACCTTTCTGTTAGCAAGAGTTAATGATAGATCGTTGAAGAAATAAGTGAAAGAAGTTGCAGTAAACTTTTTAAGTAAGTCATAGTTTCAAAATTATCGACGGTTAAGAAGACAACAGTCTCGAAAACACCAATGAAGACCAAATTCACAATCAAGAGTATGAATTTGAGGTGCATTCACAAAAACAAAAAATTTATATTAATTATTAAAAGGAATGGGCCTACATGACTACCTTGTGGAACTGCAGAGTTTTCATTAAACCTGCATGAAATTTTGAAAAAAAGCTAAGTTTCAACATTTGTTCAATCTCAAAACTAAGAAAACAATTGACACCAGCTCCCTATAACTACAAACGTGTGTATATGTAAACCTAACGTTACTATGCCAATAATGCGTACGAATAAAAAATACCTAATGACGATAGCACACTGTTGCTTGTTTTTGTTTTTTATTTTTTGCGTCGAAACATATTTTTTTTTTTTATTTTTCCACTTTTTTGTTTACTTGAAAATTCTGCGTATCTTTTATTTAGAGGCCTAGGCATATATTTATCGTAGGCAGTGGTTGGTATTGTTTATTATGCGATATTGGCTTGCGGCTTCTTTATAGCTTCAACAAAATCTATATTCCAAAGATACGTATCTTTACTCGTGTATGATAATAAAGAAACGAATAGAAAAAAAAAATAATGTGAAACTTAATTCAGAGTTTAGTTTCACAAGAATACCTTGGATATTTATGGATAGAAAAATAGAAAAAAACATTTAGTTTTGTTTTTATTTCTAAATTTATCACGCTACCCACTATGAAGATTGACCATCGAAACGGAAGCGGCGACGCAAGGCGGCGGCGGTGTATTCATCATTATTACATTTTTATATTGTTGTCGTCTCGACACGACCAACGACGACGACGACGGACGTAATTTCTTATTCAAGTGAAACATTAATAGATTTTCAAATTCAACAATAAATGCATTTTAAAATTCAAAAATACACTCTCAAAGTCAGAAGTACTCGTACCTATGTACGTGATGTCTGGGGGCTTCGTTACTAACATGGCGCTGCCTGGCGGCTATAGTAACAAATTTTATCATATCATTAAGATCTTGTTAATTTTTTTTTATGAACGTTTTTATACTTGATTTAGTTTGAACTTAAAGATTTAAGTTGGTATTAATAATAATTTATTGCCAAAACTTAATTTAGTTGATGTCACTTTACATAGTGATTAAAATTATTATAATGGTTTTTTTTTTTTTTTAATCTTTGCCAATTTATTTTTTGAACATGATTTGGTTTATTCAAAGAAAACTACATTTGGAAATAATTGGCATCAACAGTGAATTGTTGTATGGGGGGATTAAAGTTGGCTAATTCAGAAAAAAACGATTTTTCATACTTCAAGAGAATACTAATCAGCAAAGTTTTAACAGAAATCAGATCAGTTATTCTTATTTATTTTTAGCAATTTCTTCTTAAGCTCTCTTAAGATTATTTTGTTTTAAGAACTCACTTTTTCCTTCAATATAATTTAGTTAAACCGAATAAGAAACTGATTTAGACTGATTTAGAATTGTTAATTCTTTTTTCTGCTTAAAAATTGAACGAAGATTTATCAAAAAACTCCTTTCACAACAGGAAAAACACATTTTCAACTTAAGGAATAATTTCGTTATCGCTCTGCAAAAAAAAAAAAATTATCAGAAGTAATTATTTTTGTATTCGTGTAAACTCTTTGAATATAAAAAAAAATTACTTTGAATAACTTTTCAAGCAGGTTTATATCCTTTTAATATCTCTGGAAATAAATTAATTCGAATTATTCATAATTAACAACAACAACACCAAGTGACCTTTTAGAATTGTGTATACATTTTTGGTTCAACTTTTATTGTTTAAATATTCAAAGAAGAACACTGAATAATAAAATAAAAAATAATATTATTAAATGCCAAGAAAAACAAATCAAATGTCTCTTTATGACCTCATTAAAGTATATGTGTAAATTTAAATGCAATTTTATAATTAAGACTGATAAGATGTATCAAACAACACGCAAAAAAAAATACTTACACATATGTATGTACATACATACTATCTATAAAAGTTGCATTCATTTTTTATTATGTCAATGAATCAAACTTATCAGAATAAATTATTTTCTGTACTTACTAAAAATAAGCCAAGATAACAACAACAATCAAGTTATAAGATATAAACTATTTTGCACAAAATCCGCTGTCATATTTGATAAACAAATAACATTTTATTAACAATGACATGCAATAAGTTTTAAGGAATGTTAAAACCGCCACAAATTAGATCATAAACGTGCACAAATATATATGCGACATAAACAAGATAAAGATAAAGTTGTAATGAATGAATGTTTTTGTCAGTATTTTGAATTAGAAAAAACAATTTTAAAAAAATATGTATTATATAATTTTGGATTTTGTAATAACTAAATTAAAATGTTAGTTATTTTCTTGTTTAAGATACTCAATGAAGTTGGATTGTTTTAAAAATTGTAGTAGCTTTTCATGAGTTTAAAAAATAAAAATATTTTTTGACAATATTCTGAATATTTTTATCAATTATTTCTTTTTCCTGACAAATTTAACAATATCTCTTAGTCTGCTTGCAGCTTTAAACAATCTTTTAAAAATACGAACAGTGAAACACTTTTAGGACTCAATTTTACCCTAATAAAAGATGACAAATAAGAATTAATAACAAATCACATATACGCCTAGGTGAACCACTAATTTATTTTCGTTTTTAAAGAGGATAACGAAATATTATCAACTAAATATGAAACAGCCAATATTGACTACAAAAACAAAAATAAATTAGTGGTTCACCTAAGCGTATACGTGTTTTTTTTTTTAACTCAGTAGAATTTTGTGAAGAACAGTCACTTTTAAAATGAGTATTCTGTTCGGGCATAATTTTTGAGTTCTTTTATCTTGACGATGACGAAGAAAATATTGCCGCTGTCCGTGAGAGTATCTGAAGCAGAAGAACCTGAGATATATTCTAGACCATAATTTGGCAAAAATGTGACGTTTTGACTTGGGCTTGGTCTCCTGAAGTAGCAGTTGGAATCTGGATCCATATTATCATCCAAAATTCATCTTTCATAATGAGACCTGTTTCTGGATTAAGGAATAGGTTAACAAATAAAAATTTCAATCCATATGGAAATCAAAATCCAACTTATTGTGACCTCAATTTGATATAGAATCAATTTTGACAAAAATCACCAGAACTAATAACAATGCTTTCTCTTCAATATTGGTTTAGACCTAAAATTTAAAAAAAATAAATCACCCATATTCCAAAAGTCGTATTTTGTCTCGTACTCATAGTCGAACTCGAACTCGTATCGTATCAAAATCGTTATTCTTAAAGTAGTATACTTTGCCTACGAGAAGCTAAAAAAAACAACGTATATCGTCGCTCGTGTGTAATTGTCAAATTCAATAAAATTTAAATTTGAAAATCGTTTGTGTTGTTTTTCAATCAGGTAATTCAATTTTAATAAAATTATGATGAGTTCCATGGATTTATTTTTCCCGGATGATAACACCGAAAGTGTTAATTTAGCTATTATACGGAGAAAAATTCGTGATGCATCGAATCCGATGGATTTGCCAGATGTTTAGTATGTTTAGTATGTTTTAATTGTGTGTATTTTTGTAATATGTGTATATATCAAGTTAAAAGTTGCAGTTTCTACAAGATATTTCGGATGCCAAAAGAAGCTTTCAATGAGATACTGGGAGAGGTCACCCCATTCTTAAGGACTTGCGTGCATTCAAGATCAGTCCCACACATCCTTAAGCTGGCTGCCGTTATACGTTTTCTGGCTGAAGGAAACTATCAAAACGGGGTTGGGAGGGATTTTAATTTAGCTATCGCCCAGCCTACATTTTCCAAAATATTAACAGAAATGTTAAACATATTTGAGCAGAAGATTTGTCCAAAATACATTCATTTAAAATTAACGCCAAGAGAAAAAGAAGAGCCAAACTGAGCTTTTTTGCAAGAACTGGCTTTCCGGGTGTTATTGGATGCGTTGATGGTACCCACATCAGGATTTCAAGTCCGAATAAGGAAATCCAGCATCTTTTCTATAACAGAAAAGGTTTTCATAGCATTAATGCCATGATGGTAAATATAAGAATCTAAAATAAGCATGTTTGTTTTTATAAAATTTAACAAACTTTAGATTTGTGATCACAAAATGCAAATACGCTTTGTAGATGCAAGGTACGCTGGATCATGTCACGATAGTTACGTTTGGATGGACAGTGATGCAAAATTATATTTTCAACAACAGTTCAGTGAAGGAATAAGAAATGAGTGGTTATTAGGTAAATCTAAATAGATATGTACATTACATAGATACCTACACCACGTTTCAAAAGTTACTATATTATTTTGTTTATATTATAGGAGATTCTGGATATCCATTGGAACCATATTTGATAACACCATTTCGGTCTTCATTGGAGGGAAGCTTGGAGTCATCTTTCAATAAAGTACACTCAAAAGCAAGAAATGTAATTGAGAGAGTTTTTGGGATTCTAAAAAATAAATTTAGATGTATTTTGGGTGCAAGAGAATTGCATTACAATCCCAAAAAAGTTTCTCAAATAGTAAACGTTTGCTGTTGCCTCCACAACCTATGCATAAAATTTAGATTGAATGAAAATGAAACATCGGAAGACAATTATGAAGACGAAAACAATCAATACGACCAAGACGATACGACTCTTGCTTCAGAAGAACAGGTAGACCACATAAACAACGCAGTTGGTTTACGCAACACAATAATGAGATCTGTAAACTATAACTAGAACAAGAAATAAAAATACATACATTTAAATGAATAAGAACAAGGGTTTTATTTAATTTTTGAAATCAAACATAATTTACTGCATTTTTTCCAATAATGCATCTAACTTTAGTTTTTTTATTTGTAATACTTGTTGTTGAAAATTTTTTGTGCATTCTAATTGTTCCTCTTTAATTTTTACCATTTTTCGGAGGTACCTGTTGGAATCCTTTTGCTCTCTTAAAAGAGACTCTTGAAGTTGAGTTTGCTTGAGTAATAGTTGAAGACGTTCTTCTTCCATTTTCTTTGTACTTTCTTTTCGTTTTTTGTTTTTGGGAGTGGTGTAACCGACTTGCACTTCCTCGTTTGATTCTTCAAATACTCGGTTATCCATTTCTTCATCACCATATATCGTTTCGGCTTCAGGGGGAGGCTTAAATACTCCAATGCTTGTTCCTTGAGGATTGACAATTAACTCTAAATTTAGAATTTTAGCAATGCTCTCCTCAAGCTTGGTCAAGCATACGCTTGTATTTTCACCTCCCCCTGTGCCTTTAAACTGCTGCTTATTGTGGCGCATTTTTTGTTTGACCAAATACTTTTGGTCATTCCAAACCTTAAGAGAGACGTTATAATTTGTGTTATTATTTAAAAATATATTTTCTTACCTTCAACCAAGCTGGGCCATCTCGCATGGGTGGGCCCAGGCTATTTAATTTCACTGAAAGATCCACCCAAAACCCTTTAACGTTGGCTTTCAATAGCCCACTCTTCCCATGTCCCCTTGCGATCTCCAAGTTTTCTTCCAATGCAGAAACCAATGCCTCAAACTGCAAACGATTTGTTATTTTCCTAAATATGGTACATGCAGGTATTAATAACGTTGGGTTCAAATAAATTAATAAATGTACTTACATTTGTTTTTTGTCCATTTTTATCAAATGAAAATATGTAACTCTCGTAAAGGAAATTATACACGACTAATTATAAACACAAATACGACTTTAATTTAATCGAATACTAGATTCGGAATAAAGATAAAATACGAGTAGTCGTATGCGATGTTTTGCGTTTCTCAATATTAGAACGAGTAAAGTCGGATATTCGACTCCTGTAATGACAACATACGACTGTAGTCGAATACGAGACATAAATACGAGTTTCAGAATATGGGTGAATATTTTTCATATTAACGTTGAATTTTGGGACGAAAAAAAGACAACTTTAGTAACGTACTATGGTCTACATGGAAACAACGCAACAGTTTTCTTCCTACACAAGTCTTCAAAGCTTAAGATCCATTTAAACTTTCCATTTACTAGCAGCTCGAAGTATCTACGAAAGATACATGTTTACTCATCCATTTGAATGTCAAACACAAACAACGACAACAAAGTCTTTGATGGATTCCTTCGGTTTTTTTTTAGAGGAGACGTTGTATCTTTTATGTTATGCCATACATTGGCTTAGTTATGATGACCAAGCATCGAACGTTAATGGGTGCACAAGCACAATGCAGATTGATGATATCTTTTTTTTTTTTGTTGCCATTAATCCAATCAAAACCGTGAAATGGTAATACCTGTTGTTTTTCTCATTTCTGTTGCTTGTTGGTTCTGCCTTATTCCTATGATGGACGAGTCTAACATGTGTATGAACTTTCTATTCTATTTCTTTTATTTTATTCTAATTCGAGGCACAGATAAGATTGAAGGCAATGCAAAAAAAGAAAATAGAACTCAAGCGTCAAGCCTTTTTTAGAAGGCTATATATAGTTAGGTTAGGAACGAGATGAACAAAAAAAAAAAGTTACTTCCTAATATCCAAGTCAATGTACCAACTACGAGTACACGTATGGGAGAGGCTTATAGTTAGTTTGACCTTTTTTTCCAACTTTTCCGTCTTTTGAACGAGTGTATACTCTCGATGGTTTCGAGCCAAGCAAAGCTGACTGCATAAAGTTGTGCCATTTTAAAGGTGCATACACCATATTATATAGCTTTACCAGGCAGAGATTGTGCATGTGCATTTCCGTGTAGCTTAAGGTTTTGGCCTTAATTACCAACAGTGCAGCCAGCAGCATTGGAGCTTCCTATAAAATATAAAATAGGAATTCAAATACACGCTGTTAAATTTGTATTTACTCGTATGTATGTATATACCTATACTTTTTGTTTCTTGAGTCCGAATGAGAAAAAAAAAAAATAAAAAGTTAAACCCTTTTCAAAAATCGTGTATGACTTCGCGTGTAAAAAATGTAAAAAGTAAACTCGACTCTGATTGAATCAAATACGTAGTCTGGTTTGTTTAAGGCTTGTATAACACGATGTTAAGCTAAAGTTTTGATCAACTACTCGACACATAAATATACAGGGTGTTAGTGAATAAGTACAATCATCAATTCTCCAAAAAAAAAAAAAAAAGGAATGGGCAAAGTTGGCTGCCCTGTGGTATCCAACGATCTGGGAGTAAAATAAGTTTCAATAAATCAAATCAGCTTAGTGATTCTTAAATTTGACAATTGCCAAAATAACAATCACAAGTCGTTTAATGACTGTATTCTACATCAACATTCAAAAAAGTAAAAGAATTGTTGAATATTTAATTCTGTATTGGGCGCCACTTAAGAGATTGTACGGTTTTATTAAATAGACATCAGATTCTCGTATAAATTCCAACGTTTTTCATATCGAAACAAGAAAAACGAATTTAATTTGACAGTTCTCATTTGAAGTATGGACAACATATGTAAATTCCAAACTAGTCTCGCTTCTCAAAATGAATAAAGCATCAAAATCAGTTGGGTTCCTTCAATATTCATGCAAGACATACTCCAAAGTAATTCCGATGTTGCTTTCCTCCAAAAACCTCTACTTCTTCCTTCTTCCCTTTTTTATTTATTATTTTTTTTTTATCAGTGTAGTTTTTATGAAGGGAAATCCAACAGCGGGGAACACATTTCCAGAAAGAACTGCCATTGTGTTTTACTTTAGCAAAGAGAAAGTAGGTTTTTTGCCAAATTTGGGTATGATTTATTTATGACCAAAAAGTCGTGTGTTAAAAATTGAAAAATAAAAATAAAAACGAAAAACACAACAGTACAGCAAAAATTGACTACCTATAGAATTTTATTTGAAGTGAATGTTTTTGTTTATGCAACAATCAACTACGAGTACAACTGCTATGTAGGGCATCCGAGACTTGGTGGTCGTTATAGCTACTCGTAGTTAGTTTATAAATTTTTACTTTGTATTTAAATCCCTGTACACTTCCATATTGTGATTTCAACACAATGTCCGTCATCGTGAATATTTTATGGCTTCCCAGACGACCGACGACGACGATGAACAACGAATAGAAAACAAAAAAATTCGCTTAGAATTACTTGTTTTCCATTTGGCATTCCTCAATTCGATGATTTAAATACAAACACAACAATAAAAAAAAAATCAAACTAAACAAATTCCATTCGACTGCTCCGTTTACATCTGTGTACACTCAGTTTACAGTAAACATATACAAATGTCAACAAAACTAGATTACTTACATCAATAAATTAAGATATGGCAGCAGTAGGCATGAGTACAGTTTTAATAATTCAACAAATGACATTACAATTGCTGTCATTGCATTCACAATACTTTTGTTGACATTTTCTCTAGACGAGTATAATATACTCGCAATAATCTTGCAATATTGAAGTTTGTTGATGTTTCACACAGTTTCATTGTCGCATTAGATAGAATACATTGGGTTTGATTTCAAACATATGTACATACTTTCGCATTTGAAATTTATATGGCTGTCATATTTACATAAGTTAAAAACAACAATACTATCATCATTACAAACGTCATCGTCACCATCACCATCACTGTTGCAACTGTAATTCACTTTTTTTTTTATTTGTTTATTCATGTGAATGAGCTTAAGAGTCTTTTCATGTGAATTCGAATAGACATCTCGATTAAAAGTGACAGGCAAAAAATGGAGTATAATATATTTATATGGCTGATTTTTAAAGTGATGTCAGACGTGCGATGGCTAAGCCTTTCAAATCCCTGATGGACATAAAATTCTCATGTGTTTGTTTTCTTATTTTTTTTTCGTTTTATTCAATAAAGTATAATTTCAGAGTGTGAGAATATTCTTATGTTAATTAGAAAGATTAATTTAGAGAACAAAGCCATATTATGAGCTATTTAAAGCCTTTGGAACCTGATAGATGTGTCAGATTTTTTTTTACAAAGCTTGAGATGTAAAAATTTTCCACGAACAAAATAAGAAATCATAAGATGTCAGTATATGAAATGAAGGCCTAATTTTTGTGAAATCGTGTCACAACTGTTATTGGGATATATCTCAATTTGCAGCGGACATCCCTGATTTTAGACAAAATGTCAAGTGTCCCACCCTGGCAACTATTTTCCAGGTCTGTTTGTGAAATCAACAGAAGATTTCATAAACTGAGCACAAACGTTTTATAAATCTGACAGATGTCATTGGAATTGACGATGTTTGAAGAAAAATGTCGCAAACTTATATTTATTAGATATTCTTGAAACATTGCTGGAAAATATTTGATTTTGTTTCGGTTTGGAGAAGTTTCTTTTAAGAAGAACTTTATGAAGTGTAAATCGATTATAACGTTTGAACTTTCCAGCTTATAAAGAGCTTAGTTTTTAGGAACTAACGAAACTTACGAATGTGCTTTTGAATTTAAAGAGAAAGTATTTGAATTCCTATCGATTCATTCATTTTTTTCGATTGAATGTTCATGACAATGACAGCTGTCACTTTGAAAGCAATTCATTTGATTTGTATTAATTTAATTTGAACCAGGAAACATTTGAAGAAATTAAGGAATAAAATAAGTCAACTCACATAAATAAAGTTTTGGCTTTCGGTTTGCAACAGTTGATGTTTAACCAATCTTTATGTAAATTATATGTTTTTTGAAGCACTTTCCTTTAATTTAAAAAATCAAAACATAAAATTGATCAAACTGCACAACTTTCGCTGCCAAAATAATGATGCAGGTCAACCAAAACGTCGTCGTTGTCGAATTCTATGATTTTATTGGCAACACATACAAGAAAAAAAAATTGAAAAATCGGTTAATTGACCTCAATATTTAAATCACTCAACTGTCAAAAACGTTGTTTTCTTTTTTTTGTTTTTATTATTTTTGTAAATCCGAATGTTTTTTTTTTTTATTTTGTGCCTTGGTGTTTAATTGCACTGCTTCACTTTATACACACACAATTTAATTTAAAAAAAATAAAAATCACTCATGTATACAGACATGTAGTACACTCTTCATCGTCGTCGTGGGTTGTGAAAATAAAATAAAAAAATATAAGCGAATCATTGATTCCACCAGTTTTGTAGTTTTTTTTATACCTTGAATATGAATTTCTAAAGATATTTTTATTTTTTATGACTTAATTTCAGCTTTAAGTGCCTTGCACATCATGAACTGCGAATTTCGAATGCAAATAGTTGTCGATTTACAAACGATTACTTTGTAATTAAGTGCATATACAGTTATATCTGTTTCGAATCAATGACATTAGCAAAAAAAAAAAAAAAAAAAGTGCTGCGTAAAAGTGATTTGAAGTGAATTAGCAAATATTATATTTCAATATTTTTGAACACGATCTCTTCTCAGCAGGTCACCGAACTGTCAAAAAAAAAGAGATCACTCAATGAGATCGGTGACAAATGAAGTGTGACTAACTTCATTCGTTTTTTTGTTGAAAAAAATTACAATTTTCTTTGCATTGGTTTGCGCATTTTCTGACATCAATGAAAATTGGGCACTGGATATTTAATTCATCATAATACTATTGTAGATTTGCGTATAACAATGACATTTCTAATATGTAGTCAAAATGTCAAACAACAAAAATTCATTCGTAAATCATTCATCGGGTTCTATGATCAGCATGAATATTCATTTTGGTAAGAGAATTAATTTTAACACTTAATGTCACAAGTACAAACTTTTGCACTTAAGTTAAAGTGCATTTTGTACACTAATGTAATTTTATATTAACACGACTAATTTTTTTTTCTTTAATACTCTTAAACTAATATTAACTGATAGTAAGATGTTAATGTAACTCGTTTAGAAAACGAATAAAACTGTCTTGCGCAACTTAGCACATTTTGACTTTTCATTTGATGCATGTAATTTTTCTTCTTCTTTCTTTATTTTTTTTTTTGTAAACCACTTACAATCAAAAAATTGTATGTTTTCATTTAAAAGTTTCAAAATCGCACTTAATTTAGTTACAAAATCTTTAAAATTTGTAAACAGAGAAACTTACACAAGAATTCTTTGATTAATCGAATAAATGGTTAAAAAGAAAAAAATAATAAACAATCAATGAAAGAAAGAAACATGAGAAATTAAGTGGGCGCAGATGATAAATCGTGTCTCACGATAGCTTTAAAGCCAGATCAGGAGTTTTAGCTATCGCAGACAGTTTGAGTTGGCGGCCGGCGACGACGCAGACGGCCAGCAGAGCATTGAGGTCACCACTGTTGCTGTATGGGATGACCTTTGATGTTTTACATTTTTTATAGGAAAAAAAAAACTAAGAAAAAAATCTCAATATTAAATGCGCGAAAATCATCTCTTAAAGGAAATGTTTTTTTTTGTTTCTACGAATCGAGACAAATTGCTTTTTTTTACATTCGATCCGATTTGGCGAAATGAAAAAAAAAAAAAAAAAACTTTCAGCTTGTTTCTTTCTCATCATCATCAGTTGTTGATAATTTATTTATTATTTTATTTTATTCTCTTTTTT
Source organism: Scaeva pyrastri (assembly GCA_905146935.1). Taxonomy (NCBI): domain Eukaryota; kingdom Metazoa; phylum Arthropoda; class Insecta; order Diptera; family Syrphidae; genus Scaeva; species Scaeva pyrastri. Next base: position 76,376,570 of record LR989929.1, read on the forward strand.
TTTGCAATAAATTTAATGGAATTTAAATATTATGAAGATAATTTTATGTGAGTGTTTTGTGTTTTTGTTGGGAAAACTTTCATTATTTTATACATATTATAATAAGATATGAAATGAGATGCAGTTGTGGTTACTAAGTTTTTTTTTTTTATAAATAAAAACAAAACTATTTGTGTTTATCAAGTTTAACACAAAAAAAACACACAAAGTATTTTTTTTTACATTTTAATTGATATTTTTGCATCTAATAGAAATTTTAATATAAAACCTTTCTAAAAATAAACACACATGCAAAACTGAAAATCAAAACAAAATTAATATAAAATTATTCAACCACCATGAAAGTTGAATTTGAACAAAGTTTTCGAGAAATCTAAAAGTGTTTTTTTATCGAAAAGTTATTCGTTGTTTTTGACATTCACATCGGCAGTCAATGAAGTTTTTTAAGAAAAACTAACTGACTGACATTTTTACGAAAAAAAAATCATGCGTTCCTGGTGATTTTGAAATTACATAAACATTTGACAGATAAATCCAACAATATATAGCTGCTAACTGTCAAAGTTCAGAAAATCTTATAGTTCAACATATTAGCTATGATTTTAGAAAGTTTCCCTCGCAAAAGTTTACAGACGCAGTTCTTTGTGCTATTTTCTTGTTGATGACATCATTGCATTTAATCGTGGAAATTATTAACACTATAAAAAAAAAAGTTGCATTGGCAAAGAAAATAAAAGCCTACTTTCGTTATAAATTATTAATACTTCGAACTACGCATCAAAAACTTTCTTAGAAATCACTTTTTTTTTTCTTTTCCACTACAACCTCCATACACAGCTACATATACGAGTAACTAACTAAGGCTAGAATTTCCAATGACTCATGGTTAAATTATATTTTCTGAAACGCAACTATGCGCACGACAAATTTTATTACTTTACTCCAACTAGCTAATAAATCTTTTATTCGAAATTGTTTCAGTTTTTTTTTCTCTTGAAATTCTTTAACATTTAACATTTTTGCAAGCAAAATTAAAAATTTATTTACTCGCAATGAAGTGCTTCAAATGGAATTTAAAAATTCTAATTTCTATTTTATATCCTCTTTTTGTCAGTAATCTGAACTGAACCTTATTCATTTTGAATATAGACATTTGTATAGACAACAAACAAAATTCAACTGCCAAACAAAACACGTGATTGAGGATTATCTTCATAACTGTCAATTTAAATTGTTAGAACTGTCATTTTTAAGATAAAATATTTTGTATTGTTTTAAGAACAACATCGTAGGTAGATTGAACCTAAAATAGCAGTTCATTAAACTGAAAAGGTTTAGGAAGTCTTTGTCAAAAAAAAAGAAGGCATAATGAACTGTCAATAATGCTTACCCAAGAAATATGAAGGTAGATAGATACGTCATTGGCATTTTTTTTTTAAAGTACTAGATACAATTCAAGAAATACGAGTTATTACCTGGAATTAGAAAAAAAAAGAAAATGTCAATATAAGTTTAATTCTTTTTTACATACATACATAAATACATGGAAAAGGGGAAAGGGGAAAGAAAAAGAAACAAAATACGAACTAAACACGCAAAATAAATAAAAGATATAAATAACTACTTATTTTGTTATTCGTTTTTGTTACATTCATCATCATTCAAACTCAACAAGAATGTTGTCATCATCATCCACTCAAACTCAGCAGGATCCCGACCCGAGTCCGACATCATACTCCTACATACACAACGACGACGACGACGACGAGTATAATGGAATAATCATCGTCACCAACCACCTTCACAAATAACTGTATACCAATCCAATGGATCACCCTCTAACCCCCTTCCCTATTAGACGACCGGCACGGCCCGCACCGGCCACCCTACCGACCGACACACACACACACACACAGCAAGATTACTTTTTGCAACAAGTAGACAAGTCAAATTGAAAAGAAGGAAGAAACATGAATGACAGTCAGTGTGTGTGTGTGTGTGGATGTGGTGAGTTCCACCCTCGCTCGCAAAAAGCCGCCTTTTTTCTTCATTTTTTTTTTTGTTTTGTTGTATTCATTTATTAAGGGCCTTTTGTGTGTGCGAAACGAACACATGGCGTTTGCCACGTTATCCTGATGGCTGGTTCTGAGTTCATCATTATCAAATATAATTCCCTAGGGATTGGCGTCAGGTTGACTGTGTGTTTTTTTTTTTAGTCTTTTTCCTTTTCGAAATGAAGTTGTTCGTATGAAGTATGAACAATATTTCGTACACACAAGATTGAACCCAAATGTAAGAGAGGGGGTAAATGGTTTTTGTTGTTTAACTCAACTTGCGCGCGAATCCTAATCAATATTTAAATGTAAAACTTAAAAAAGAGAACAAAACAAAAAAAATACCCCCCCCCCACACAAAGAACAAACAAAAACTGAAAAAGTTTCTCCGCCAATTCCATACACACACAACATACAACACAACTGTTGCTAATTCATTTGGCGGAAAAATTACGAACGAACTGAGCGCCATGTCAGTCGTAGTAGTCAAACCATAAACCAAATGGATGAGAAAAATCGATAATTTTGACGCAAAACGACCGATGACGACAACGGAGACGAAGACGGACGGAGTATTTTGCGTGGAAACATGCAATTTTACAAGAGGAGTTTACCTCAATGCTCAGTATTTTGTGTGTGGTGAAAATGTTGGTAATCTTATGGGTGAACTTTCTTTCCCACATCACCATCACCATCACCATCACCATCGCCAACGCCATTGTAAACTTCTTGGAGAAAGAAACTTTGGGAATATGAAAATTAACTGTGCTATACATTTTACCAATTGCAGTGGGGTGTGACCATTTTTGCCTTTTGTCACATTTGACATTAGTTGAAGGAACGGATGGAAAATGCGCCAAAATGATTGATAAATGTCATTGGGTGGTAAATTTATTTCTCACAGTTAAGTTTGAAAATTTTTTAAGTCTTGTCACCATTTAATTTTTGACAGTTGGTAAAAGTAATATTTGATGACATGTGTCACTTCGCAACTCAAAAATCGCTCTGATATTTTTGAGGATGTTAATGACACCAAATTGACAGTTATCCTTCAGCTTCAATGAGTTTGAATATGAAAAAAGTTTCTACTTTGACGTCCGCTCTAAACGTCACTTTAAGACAATAATATTATCGACATTTTGAAATGCCAAATTGCAAAAAAGATTGTATTCTTTAACCATAAAAATGAGTTAATTCTTTCGTAATGGATTTAATTTTAAAAATTGAATTGAATTATAAACTTGAATTGGTCACACTATGACTTTCGAGTGGGTGTCACATAATTTAAAAATAGAGAAAGAAATTCAGGAAACTAATAGGTATCTCTCACTCTATATGTAAACCCCTTTCCCCAACACTCATCTGACGAATAAATTATTAACCGGATTGCATGAGAGTTTAGGCTTAGGTTGGCCTAATGCCTCAGCTGCATTTAATCCAAAAACTAACTAACAATTTTAAAATAAGCGCCCGCATCTATCCAGAGCACCAACACACATAATAATGAACCAGAAACAAGAAACGAAGGGCGAGGGACGATGGACGATGGAAGACCGACGGACGACGACGACGTCAACGTTGGTTAACTACTTTATACAGCTCCAAGCTTCAAGCTCCCAGCTCCCAGTCAGGTCGTACTCGTACTCGTACTCGTAGTCGTTATCGATGTTTGAAGTTGGTGTTTTTTGTTGTTGTTGTTGTTTTTGTTATCGTTTACCATATAACCTATCCTTTGAAGCCCGCATTGCATTGGTGTCGTGGTGCAACCACATAGCCCATAACTACGAATATAGTTTGTATACCCACTTTGTGTTGCATGCATATAAATACTTTATACCGTGCTTCGAACGTAATCAAACAAACAACAACAAAAACAACAACAACTTTACTCAGTACACAGTACAGTACTGTACTGTACAACCGCGACGAACTCTAGATAGTTATACCTAGACGAGGAGTCATAGTCATGGTACCTATGTATACTCGTAGATACCCAAGTTGGGATTTATCGATTTGGACAGATTTTCCAAATGAGTCATCCATGCCTCCAAAACCGGCAAACTAACATTGTTAGTCGCTTCGCTCATGACGACGTCGACGATGATGATGAGGATAGTCGTTTTCGTTGGTTATACACGAGTAATGGAGGGGATATTGGAGAAGGAGGAGGAGGAGGAAGAGGAGGCACACTACTGCACAAGATAGGTTAGTTTGGATATCGTATAGTATATGTAGGATAAGGAGATAGAAAGCCAACTATATTTAAACAGCATCGGGCCGGCACGGCATGCAGACAGATACGACAGACCCTGGTTGTCTTTCGTTTATTTCAAAGATACTCGGAGCAAGCATTCACTATACGAGTATATATGTACAATTTTATCAGAGCGGTATTTGGATTTATTTTTGCTGTGTTTAACGACAGAACATAAGGTTTTAAAGGTGGTTTTTCTTTTTGTCTTGAGTTACAGGGTGTAATGTGTTTCTCTACTTTCATTTTACAAGTTTTAAAAGCCTTAAATTTGAGAACGACATTTTTGTATATGGAACAACCATCATTCTAAATACGGTTTAAATGTCGTTTTATAATTTATAACCTTAAAAAGCCTTTTTAGAAGTTGTGTTTTATTCACTGCTGTATAGCCAGTGCAGCATTCAAGTGAATAAAACGATCAAACACATTCCTTCTCCTCTGGCTTCTTTTTCGCCATCAGTAATCAAATTATTGTGGTTTGCCGAGGGAAATTTTACTGTGCTAGCTACACAGCAGTGAATAAAACACAGCTGAATTACAAATCTGGATTTTTAATATTATTATCGATATCAATTTTATTCATCTCAAATTTAAAAGTGATCGTCTTTATTTGAACCACCCTGTGCATTTAATTCTTTGTTTGATTTTTATTTTTTTTTTAGTTGGTAGTTATTTCTTGACCTCTTAGCCAGATACTATGCTGGTGATGAATTTGGCAGAAAGAATTGAATTTCTCTTTTAAATTAAATTATGGAAAGGTTCACTTGTTCTTGTCGAATATTTTTTGTCTTTTACTGTAACAATTCAGATTCTTTTTTTTTTAATTTTTGTACTACCTTTCGGATTATGTATTCTGGGTTTTTGGCAACATTTTGTCGATCAAATTGTTTAAATCTACAGTTAACGAAGCTTCAAGTTGAATTCTGATTTCTGATACCGAACAAAAAAATAAATAGTAAAAATATTTAATTGTGTTTATGGACAGATGGCCAAGGGAATATTGTTCTTGGAAATCCATATAAAACTGTCCCCTTTAAATTGATTCACTGTAACTGTGTAAGAATAAAGAAATGCATGACCTTCTGAATTGTCAAAAATATTAACAAATGCTTAAATGTTCGAATTAAAAAAAATATTTCCACTAAATTAATTGCCAAATCCCCTTCCAAAAGACTCAAACGTTGAATCTGATATTTTCTTCTTTTCCAAAGTGAAATTTAATCTTCTCAGCCAGCATCATCAAAATACTTCATTGGCGACATTGCAGTGATGTCAAGCTGAGAAAAATCTGTTTCTTTATCGTTAGAAAAAAACACTACAACATTAAACATAATAATTACAATCTTCATGTTTCGCTGGGCGTACGTACATACATATGTACATACAAACCTACCATCGCAACATTAATTCTTTAGATCCTTTAAGACGAGTATTTCCTTAATGATTCATTAGAGTTTACGAAAAGACCGACAACAGAAAAAGAAAAAGAAAATTCACAATCAACTAAGCTCCGTAACAAAAATTCCATCCCATTGATCAACCTTTATGTTCATTTGAAAATGGTTTTAAAATTTAATTTAAAATTGATCCAGTCCAAAATGAGGGTTGGTTTTTACGAATTTATGTATACTTTAAGGGTAAGACGACGATGCACGTAATGACAAAAGAAGGAAACCCACATGGAACGACACACACATATATTATTTTTGTTTCTGACATCTGCCGCCATCTGTCATTGTGGTTTAACGGTAGATATTTTCTTAAAAGAAAAAATGAAACAAGAACTTTGCAATATTTTCGTTCAAAGTAAAATATCATGTTTGCAACTTGTCAATCATTTTTCAACTGTTTCTTTGTTCTTTTGAGAAATCGATGTTGGAAAGAGCCACCTATAGGTGAAGATTAACAACTTATTTTATCCTGAATTAGATGATATACTCGTATGTAAATACAAACTTCTTGTAATTCAAACAGAAAACCTAACTGAATGTTTTGACAGCTGGACGTCATAACTAAATTTGACAGCTGCTTAAAACATTCACAATGAACAAACTATCTATTGAGTGTTTTTGAAGGTACTGTACTGTATTATTATGTTCTGTAAACAAAAATTAGCGTTCAATTCTACTTCATATCTTCCGCGCTTGATAAAGGGACATTAACATCATTCGTTATTATCATTATTATAGTTAGAGGGTATGTGTGCGGCAAGAAATCGTAAAGAACATCATCATTACAATCTTAATCGAATATTTTCCCTTTGGCAACTGGCGGCAGGGCTGTGTTTACAATCTCTCTGCAATCGCTGCCGTCGCGTCGAGTCAGTCGCCGGTAATTCCATTCTCTTTGTATCTCGCACTCCAAGGTGTATTGTCTTTTTTTTTCTATAGACGACCGACGTATAGATGATACATACGAGTAGGTTCGGATAGTCAAAGTGAAAATTTGCAATTTCCATTCAATTTATCGAGTTTGTGATATAAAACCATGGCTGCGTATCTCCTCCTCTTCAAATAGATACAAACACAACTACGAGTATCTATGGCTGTACTCAGTCACACCACACAGAGTTTCGTTGTCGGTGGTATAGATACAAATAAATTTGAATGTATCTAGATACTTTTTTTCAAAAAAAAAAATACAAAACAACAGCAAAAAAAAGTAGGTACAGCCCGCCATAGTGCATTTCTGTGTCGCATGTGTATCTATCACTGTTATTATGTTTAATGGTTATTAAGTTTTCTTTTTATTATCATTTTTTGTTGTTGTTGTAGGTATCTATCTCTGTGTTATATGTCTTCAATTTATTATGCCGTGAAAATTTAGCTATAAATCGCAGCAACGTATAAATACGAAACAACAAAATACCGCACCAGTGCGCCTGGCTGCCAAACCAAGCCGAGCCGAGCAGAGCACCAGTTACTAATTCTATTTAATGATATTGTTTCGCGCGATAGAGTGCATTCAGCCCCCTTTCTCTATCTAGCCATATTCGAACCTAACCATACCCCACTGTAGGTGTCTAGAGTATAGAGTTGAATTTATGCTGAATAAAGACAATTTCGAAGGCTTAAGGTTTTTAAACTGTGTGTGATGTAAAAATGAAAAATGCGTTTAATTTAAACGAAAGATGAAATTTTCTCTTGCAACGTATTTTTGTTGTTAAACAAAAAGTGCAGTCGTTGTAAATAATAATTATTACTAAACGGACGTAGATACTCCTACAATCTTTGAGCCTATCTTAGGTTTTTCTTTCTTTCCATCGCTCATCAAGCTGCGGAAAAATTGAATTTCCTTTGAATTTTTTTATTTTTTTTTATAGAAAATGCTAAGATATTTTTTTATAATAATAATAAAAAAACAACAACTGCGATGTTTCTTTGGAAATATGCAAATAGCACAGAGAAATATTCAATTGTAACGGCTGTAAAAGATGAACGTTGTTTTCTTCTTATTAGTAATTCCATATAGAATGTAGTTATTATATAGATACAAGTATAGGTACATGAAGGAAGGTGTGGTTGTGCAAAATTTAATTTAAATTTTTAACAGTTAGATTTTATTATAGGTTTAGGGTACAAGTATACTCTTGAAGTACGCGAGCCGCAAAAGATGAACAACACAAAAAATTAAAATTATAGAGAGCAAATAAAATGAAATGAATTAATGAGAATAATAATACACGTTTTGATTACAAAATTTATTTAAGTTGTTTTTGTTTGTATTTGTACTTTAAGTGTATTTACATTTTTTTTTTCTAGGAACCTATTAGAAAATTTAGATTTCTTTTTTTTTAATTTGTCAGCATTAATTTAATTTGTTTTTAATTATTATAATTTGTATGCGTGATCCCACTTCTGATTTGAAAGGTTACTTTTTTGTTTTAAACTTTGGTTAATTTGTTTTTTCAGTTGTATTTGTTTTTGAAAGAAGAATTTGTATTGAAAGATTGAGTTTGTACGAAAAATTGATGGACTAAGTTTGAAAATAATTGTTTTACTAATGAGAGAAATATCGAATTTCGAACAGCAGAACCGTCGTCGCAATAAGCAATTTTTTAGTGGTACCTGTGAATGCTCATCAATCAACTTAAACTTGATCTTGTTTTAATTTCCATTTTGACATTCAGAACTTTAAAATTGACATGTGATTTTATAACCCTACTTGTTTCCAAACAATCGAAGTTTTGAAGGGAGTTTCTTAGAATAAAAAATCTACATATTGAGTTTTAGTTGAATTTCCAGAATTGTATAACTTAAAATTCACTTTTTCGAATTGAACTAATGACAGCTACTTTGACAGATGTAGCTTGAACAATATGTGCCGATACAATAGTCGAATATACAGCTTGAATTTCCGCCAAAAATCATCTACTTGAAAGAGACCCACTTATTTTAAATTAAACAGCTTTTTCTACTTAATGTAATCAGGGGTAAATTATACTTTGGTACACCCCCTTAAAATACTTGTACGACTTTGAGTTGAGTTTACAAAAAAAAAAAAAAAAAAAAAAAAAAAAAAAATTGAAATCCAGAATCACGAATTTTATCAAAGGATAAGTTTTGTAGGATAATGCAATAGGAGAAAAAAAAACTATTTTCAGAAATTTTCCCTCCCTAAAATTTTTATTTTAAATTCACTTCACACACGCACTTTTATTCGTAAGAACTTACATATATGGGGAAAATCATAAAAGACACACACAATGGTCGAATACATTTTAAATTAGTGTGTAGATGGCGTTGCTTGTTTTTGAGGACTCAGTAAATAACAAAAAAAAATAAAATATGAAGAAAAACAAAACAAAGAACTTTTAATCTCGATAAATTTGAAGTGTCAGCTGTCATCTTCAACAAATAAAATCAAAAACGATTTGTTACATTGATTTTATTACTGTTTTATAACAACTATCACATTTTAAGATTGTTTACTGAAGACTTGAATACGAAAATTTGTTTCCGATAAAAAAAAAAAACTATAAATCTTCTTAAAATTAATAGTGTTTTATTTTTCCATATAAAAATGAAATTTGCAGCTGCTCTGAACACAACTCCCTTGGTATTATTTATTGAATGGCAATGCTTACATTAATGTGGATGTGTATGTACTTGTATATTATTTATTCGTAATATCCAAACATAAATATTGTATTATTATCTCTCCTTAAAATTAATCTCTGTTGAGTGATTTAAATTTAAATTGTGTCCTCATTTTTGCCTACCAAATTATTCATTCACAAAAAAAAAATAAAAAAGAACAAAATTGATCTGGGAAACATTATTCCCCTTAAACATACATACATATGTAGTCAATTATTTAAAGTTTTTTTCGATTAAATGTTTTTATTTTTATTTTTCTTAACTGCCATGAATCGAATTTTAAATCAAAATAAATTTGTGTTGCAAAAAAAAAAACAACTCTGACTTTAAAATTAAGATGCTTTCACAATAAGAAATCAGACGCGTCTGATGATTTGTTGTGTTTTGACATTTAACAGCAGCTGTCTGCTTTGTAATTTAAGTTTAATTGATGCAATTTCCAAAGCTTTCATTAAAAAAAAAGAAAGAAATTGTGTTACCATAAATTGTAGTTTTCTTTTTTCCAATTTTTGAAATTGACGTTTCTGAAAAAGAGTTACCAGACTTCCAACTTTTGAATGTCAGTTTAAGAAAGAATTAAAATTCATGATAATTTTGTGGTTCGATTAAAACAGATGACTTATCACAGATGTTAACGAACCATATTTTGCTCTTTTAGGGGGAATTTTTATTTTTCATGAATGAAAAATTCTCAGTTCCCGTGTAATTTCTCAAAATGAATTTCAACCCAAATTTACGACAGATGAATTATCTTGAAAACAAAATTAATTTCCAAATACATGGATCAATGAATTCAGAGGAAAATTTCGACCATCATTTTTGGCTTTCTAGGAAATCGTATAAAATGTTTTAATACATACATATGTACATATATGTGTGTATGTGTCATTAATTTCAATTTTAAAATCTGCTCGATTTTATTTTGAGAAAATAGTAATCCACTGCTGCACAATAAATTATGATTAATGATGCAGAATTTACTGCCCTATTTTTAAGAACAAAGACGTCAATTAAATTTTTGACATTTCGTGTCATTTGTCACAAGTCAGCAATAACTGTTTTATGACATTGTGTGATATTGTGACATTTTGATTTGATAAACATTTGCACGAAAATTTTTCCATTTTAAGTTTTTCTTAGCACTGCAAAGTGCAAACAAAATCAAATAAATCTCGTCTTGTCAAAGCACCACACACAAACGTCAAATAATTGCAATAAAATGCAAATTTATTCATAGAACTAATTTCCCCCTCACCTTAAAAGTAAATATTTAAAATGTACATATACATATTCGTATATTATACGAACTCAATGGAAGAACTTTTGCGGTCATTGATGTGGTGGACTCGAAAGAAGGACAAAGAAAAAAAAAAATAAAGAAAAACTTTTAAAAGTTAAAAATATGACATTTTGACACATTTTTTGCCTACAGATTTTTTTGCATGATCAAAAACGAAAAAACACAAAAAAAAAAAAGAAATAAATATTATGACTTGCAATTTGCTGAACTATAAATGTCCACAAGCACTTCAAAGGCTCTCGACATCTACATATACACATCTACATTATACTTGTGTGTGTGTGAGTGTGAGTGTATGTGTGAAGTCGTCGCACAATTTGAGAATAAAATTAATTAAATTCACACGAAAGACTGAATAAAAACAAGTGAAATGGAGAGGGTGGTTGGGGAATGGGGGTTTCTCCCGACCCCACCCCTCTTCCGTTTGTTGCAAGAAAAGAATGAAAGAAACTCATCATCATATACACATAAAACACGAATACACACATAAAAACACAACACCACCTATAAGTATGTATATCGTCCTTCATGGTGTCATTGCACTGCAATAACCTCCCTCCCCTCCCCCCCTATGATACAACCCCTTCAGAAGCCTAGATCGTTTTTCCCTCCTATTTTTTTTTTTTTTTTATTTAATTCTTTTTAGCTTTGTTTTGAAGTAGAATGTGTTCCGAAAGGAGGTCACATGCAAGCCCCATCAGCGTGCTTCACTCAAACTAGAGCTCCTCTATGGCAAATGTATAATTCAGTTTCTAGTTAAAAAATAATAATAAAAAAAAAAAAACTGAAAAACCTATGAACAGCGTCGTAGTCGTTGGTTGCCTTGCTAGTTGTTGGTGCTCCAGATTAGTATGTTTGCGCGCTAATATAGCCATCATCGTCATAGTTAAAGGAAACTTACAGCCGAACGCCACCCAACCCAACTTGAGTCATCCATCCACCGACCAACCGACCGACCGACCGACCGACCGCCCGCCATCATCACGATTCACGATGATTAGAAACTAGAAACAGAAGCATAGTTTCTCTCCCAGAAAAAAAAAATGGAACCACCAAGCTTCCTCCTCCTTCATAGACAAACACAAAGCTGTGTGCCATGAAGACTCTGATGGAGACTGAAGTGAGGAATTATTTATTGTCGACAATCGCAGTTAGTTAGACGCTCGCTGGCTGCATCAGACGCATCCAACTATGATATCGTGAATGGTGCTGGTGCTGCTGCTGCTTCTGGTGATTGTGATATGAGGATATGACGACGATGGCTGATGGTGTCTATAAGAGCGCGGGACCCAGCCGCAGCAGCCGGAGCATCAGGCACACATAACGTTCTAATTTTGAAGTCCATTAAATTATAAACAGTAGATACTATATAGACAGTAGTTGCCTCGGCGCACAACACAATTCTCGCGGTCCAACAATAACATGGTACGAGTATCTTTCACACTAGAATGCCCATACTCTACTCACACATGCATGTACACTCCATATAGTTGACGTCTGTCCAATTCCAATCCAATGTCCATCGGAAAAACAGTGTTGCTTCTCTATACCTATATATACCGCCATTTGCCACTGGTCATGCCGATGGCGATACCGATTCCGATGCCGATGCCAGTGGCATATGGTAATTTCTTTTGTCATAGAAAAAGTAATTTTGTATATAGTGATACCTACTTACGCCTTTTACGGTTAAGTTCACAATGGCGGAAAGAAATATTAAATCTAAATGTAAGAGTATGTGTGTGCAAGCGGTATAAACATGCCGGATGTTTAGGACTGCATATTAAATTAGTCTTTCTTTTCAGTTTAAATTTGAATTTGAATTTTATTTTTTAATTTAAATTTATTTCAAACTAATGACACCAAGATTGAATGATAGAGCAGGCGAAAATTGTTCTTTAAAAAAAAAAACCTCTGTCGTTGTCGCTGAGAGTAAAACCACCAAATTCAATTCACAATCATTGCGCTCAGTTCATGCTTATACTTGCAGTTTTTTTTTCGTTGCTTTTTGCTGAGTTGCTGAGTTGGTGAACTGGTGACTTTGTGCTTGTGGTCGTATAGTTGAAGTCGTATAGTTTATGTGTTCAGTGACTTTGATGGTCGGTCATTGGAATCGATCCAACAGGTTTCATTGAAATTTATTGGTCTGATTTTTTTCATTTACTATTTATATATTTTTGATATACTCTTACCTAAGGTACTTTACCTTACCTAGCTTTGTGGATATTTCTTGATTGTCATTTTTGAAAACCAAGCAGGCAACGGTTATTGTGATTTGTGAACTTTGCTTTTGCTAGCTGATTTCGATAACTGTTTATGTTGACAGTTACAGTTATTAATGGTTGCTGTGCAATACAAAGGTTCGTTTGAATGTAAGCAAGCCCTTAGAAAAAAAAAAAAAAAAAACAGAAGAAAAGTATTCACAATAGGTTCAATTAAAAGCAAACATTTCATTTTTCACAAATTTCTATAGACAAAAGACAAACAAAGAAACTTACAGTTTATTGTGAATAAATAATTGTATGAGATTCAAAATTATACTTAAAATTATAATCTTTGTAGGAATAATTACGTATCTAAATTAGAATAATTTCTTTTCGAAATAAACTCAAACAAAATAATCTATTTGTTTCCTGTTTTTTAAATTGGTATAATTAAGTTCTGAAGATAAATAAAGTTAAAAGATTAAATTAATTATTATTATGCTTACAGCTACATAAAAGTGAGTCATTGCTATTTTCTGTTGGTTTTATTTTAAATTCAAACATGTCTGGAGATATTGATTTATCAATTTTTTAAATCTAAACCGTATTTACATAATTTTTTTTTAAATCTTTATCTATGCGTATTATGATCCTGATAAAGGTATAACAGTTAACTTCCAAAGAGATCGTCAAAAATACAAAGCAACTATTTTCGTAATAATTCTTTGAAAAAATATTAGTTTTGTAATTTCAAATGTCTTGAATTCGATTTCAAATATGATTATTTATATACTAAGAAAAGAAGTGTCAAATTACATGATCACCAAATGTTGAGCCCTGACTAGCCCGTATGTCATTTTCTTTGAGCTCGCAATTCGAAAACGATGTTGTTATAAGATTTTGACTTAGGAAGTGCCTACGTAAAGAGAACTTTAAGATGGTATTTCTTTGACAGTAGCTGTCAATACGACAGAACATATTTGTCAAAGCTTCATCATTATATCAATATCGCTTTCAATTCAAGACCATTACATTGTCTCTTTCTTTCAATTTGAAAGAAATGAGATCATACGATATCGACATGTCATAAGTCCCATCAGCAAACTGTCAATTCTTGAGAAGGTATTGATAAATTCTTGTGCACTTGTGGATTCTGTTTGCTCCAGAAACTCTATTTTGCACCTCATTCGAAATGATGATTTAACGTCCTATTTTTCACCATGTTTCAGGCATGAGGCTGACGATATGATAATTGAAAATTTCTCTGATGGAGCAAACAATGTTTTTCTCATCTGATGATTTTTACTAAAGTCAATATGATTAGTTTTTGCAACATTGTTTTTTTCTGTTAGTATTATTATCTATTTGTCTAAAGACTTAAAGAATCTTAAGTATGCATCAAAAAGTATGACGCAGATCACGCGCCAGAACCGTTATCCCACCATATTTGTTTATTTATTTATTTATCTTTGTTTTCTATAAAGGTGCCTTTATGGCGGCGGCTATGCCGACGGAGAGAAACCCGCCTAATTGTTGGGGATATTATTATCAGTATCATTGTTGTTTCTATATTTCCAACATGCTCGTACTTTCTTGTGGGCATTTTTGATAACGCTGCGTCGTCGTTTTTATTTTTATATAGGAATAAACTGCCTACTTATGGGAATCGTGTGTTATATAGAAAACTTTTTCCGAAGCTATGGAAACGCGTATCTTTCTTCTTCTTTTTTTTTATTTTGCAAATAATAACTGCTCCCACATGTGGTGTGAGATACAGTTATGAATTAAACATGGTGTTTCCCTTTTTGCTTGTTTGCTTGATGGTGTCTATATCTTTCTTGTGACTTGCAGCGATGGGCGTTCGTATTTATATACAAAAATACATATCTGAAATATCTTACCGCCAGCATAAAGTCAGTTCATGCGAATAAGATAGTATTTCAGAGTATTAAGGCCGCCTCAAGTATAGGTACATACATAAATACAAATATATAGTCTATGTTTGTATGTTTAAAAATAAAACAAAATAAACTTCACGATTCTATCTGCAATAAGAAATAAAAAATTAAAGAAACTGCAAAGAAGAGAAATGCACACATCATGATAAATATAGAGAAAGAAGCAACATTCTTGCCAACTGAGGCATTTACATAACTGTACCGATGCAGAAATATTCTTACAGATATCGTAAGGGTTTATTATACGACCTACTGGCGCAAAAATTCCACTGAGCTTGGTATTATTATTTATTACTAACTAGATAACAAACAATTTCTTTGGTTAAAAGAACTTTATTAGAATCATCTAAAGCAATTTTCTTAATAAGCGTAAATTGAACGCGAACAGTTTATAAACGAACCTTGTCCGCCATTTATAAACGTCAACTGTCAGCAGTAGCCATTTTGTGATTTTAACTTTTGTACAATTTTTAATTTAGTTCAATATTTTCAAAACCATATCATACCATAAATATCTAAACATAACTTGCGCCATTTAATTCAGCTGTCAGTTATGCATTCGTGTGTCATTAAACGTCATCAAATAAAAATTTTAAATTTTAAAAAATTTATAAAATTAATCAACCTTATCGCCAATTCTATGGGAACTTTTTTTTAATGGAACTTTGTCCCCATAACTTAATTACGGGATTTTTTTGTTGGTTATGTTTGTATACAAATAAGGAATTAGTTCCCTGGAAAAAATTATTCACGAAAAATTCCCAAAATGGAAAAAACCTCCGGGGAATTTTATTCGTGATAAGGCTTAGTAGTATCGATGTCAAAATGATCTCTCGATCAAAGGAATTTCCTAAATATGTATTTTGTGATATAAGCTTCGAATTATTGTGCATTCACAATTAAATAAATCTTCAGACAGAGCAGAAAAAATATAAATTCCATATGTTATAAGAGTTGATATGTTACTGTAATTTACCCATAAAGCAAACAAACAGAGCTAATGCAATTGACAGCAAAATCACTGTCAGTTTGAATTAACCTAAGTTTGAAAATTATGTTGTTTGTTCAATTCTTTTCAGTAGAATAGTTTTTCAATTGAGCGATTAAATATACCGTTTTTTGAGCTGTCAAACTTAATCGTTTCAATTCTAGTGTTGACACTTGTAGTTAGTGAAAACATTTTATGAGACACAAGAAAATGAAATGGAAAATGAGATTTTTTGCGTATTGATGTGAACTTTTGATCTGTTTCCTTTACAAATGTCATAGTTGAATGAATGACATTTGCAAAAATTATAGAATATTTTGATAAGTTAGCCATAATTTTTAAAGTAAGTCTTGTTGTCGAATGATAACATGAATAATCCCAAAATATTATTTTATAATTGTTTTGACACTTTTATTAAACATTTTTAATGTGAATTTTTAAGACTGGCAGCGCTATACATGACCCACATCATCACATTGAGATTTGATCTCAACTTCATGATGCTGGAACCTCCGTGTATCTGTCTAACACATACCAGTAAATTATACGAGTGTATAAGTATGAAGTATTATGTACATACATATACATGGACTGGCTTCTTGGTTGATTGCTTGGTTAGTTGGATGGTTTGTGGGTTCAGATATATAATTCGAATGTTGTATGACGGGTATTGGCAAGATGCATCCGTGAATGGGAGCACAACACAAGCTACCGCACGCCACGCCAGCCATGCTTCTACCACACCACCACCGCCGCACAGTGGGGCAAACATGGAAATAAGTCATTTTCTGAAAGTGGTGTTTTTTAAGATCTGATAATGGATTCTTATAGTTAATTAGTTGTAAGAATGATATGTTATAACTTTTTTTGAAATAAGTACTAGTTTACCTGAGAATTTTAAGCTTAAAGTCGAAAATTCATAAATATGTATGAAAATTGGTTCATTTTTAAACGATCCGCAACAGCTGAAATCAGATCCAATTGAAATAATTTTTTTTTAATAAATCAATAAATCTGTAGAAAAAATTAAAAAAAATAAAAAATTGGTCGGTGATAACAGTACTTGGTATGAACAAAAAAAAATCAATTTTTGTGTTATATTTTTCTTCTCATAATGTTTTGAGTTTTATCGCCATTTGCCGCTGTTGTCTTTTTTATATAGACAAATAGTGTAGACTCTTAGCTACAATTTGCTGCAAAAATCGTATCCGGAACCGTCCGGATGCGCCTTCCAGACCAATTTTAAGTAAAAAAGTGTTACGTTTAAAACAAAACAAAAATACTGTTACTGTCTTTGAGCAGACTACGATAAATAAGCCGATAAGATTTTATAACGGGTTTCTATAAAACAGTTCTTAAGAAGCATTTTTCACTATGGAAGGGGCTCTATCTCCCCCCGTTTAGACGGGAGGGGCAGTTTAAATTTAAAATACTTTAATTTAAAAAGATTTTTGTTTTAAATAACGGTAACATTTAAAATTAAGAATTGTATTTTTTTAAAAAAGCTAACAGTCTGTTCTATCAGCCTGTTTTTAAATTAAGTCAAATAAAGTCATAGTTTTCGAAAAAAATAAATATAAAGTTAAAATTTTACTAATTGTTGTAATTAAAATTTGGTAACTTCTTATATTTTTTTATCCTTTTCCAAATATTGTATAATTATCATTTTTTTATTTTAAATTGGTTTATCGATCATTGTAATGCTTGGTTATTAAAAAGATTTAAATTTTAAAATTGAGTAACTAAATTAAATAAATAAATAAAACAAAGTTTAAAAAATAGGTAGTTCGAAGTGTGATTTTTCAAAATTTTAATGAAATGCACAAATTTTTGGATTAAGAATTCGTTGCTCTTAATAATTCTTAATTAAACACTGAAAACTTTATCAATTTATGTGTTATAGTTTTTCCGAAAAGTAAAAAATGCCGTACTCTTGCCCGATTTTTTAATTTCTATACTCGGCAAATTTTACAATAATTCTCTTAAACCTCAAAAATGGCCATTGGTGTCTGATAATGCGAATAAATAATTTTTTTTTTTTAATAATATATCCACACATCCATGTATGTACATATACATACATATGTATATGTATATAATATGTACAATGTATGTATGTAAAGGTAGTTTAAGAATCAATTCTTATCAATAATCGTATTTTCTTAAATCATTTCAATTTTGGCTAAAATTGCAAAAAGTAATTTACGCTATTTTGTGTTGAATTCAATAAATTTCCGCATAAAACAATTTTTTTTAATTTTTTTTCCAAAAAAAAAAGCAATTTTTGTCCACTGTAGAGCGTAACGGTAGGTAGAAATTACTGAAGTCGATTACTAACGACATTCTTTGTCTTACTTGAAAATTTCATTGAAATCGGTTGAGTGGTTCAGGAATTATTGAATTATTTCCACTTCTCCATACAAAGGGCGCCACTGTGCGCCGCCGCAACCGACTCTACCACACATTTGCTACTTCACTTTAAAGTATATCTCAAGAAATTGGAATACAACAAGAAGATACGTATAATGTATCTATAGACTTGTACTTGAGTGTACGAAAATCTTGCATTATTTTTACTTCCCTAGTTTTCCTGTTTGCATTTTTTTTTTAAGCGGGTTCTTTTCCTCATTCCTTTTTTTTGTGTTTTGGATAACAACACTTTTGGAGATAGCAATCAAGGTTCTGAGATGGCATGGAAGAAGAATATAATATGTGTGTCGTGTGTGAGGGCGTATAGAAATCAGTTTTAAGTTGATGGGGGGAAAGCTTTAATTGATTTGACGCGATTTGACATTTAAATGAGCTAAGTAGGACGAGATAAAAAGAAATCGAAGGATTTAATTCTGTGTCTTCAAAAACGAAAAAGAAGACACAATAATGACAGCTTAAGTTGCAGCTGTTGGGAGAAAGTTTGGAATTAAAATATGATTTTGGGAACCTCGGTAGACAGAGTGATGATTACGAAAAAGTCTAGATGAAGATTGTGGCGAAGGACTATTTCTGAGATGTGATGCTTCGAGACATCTTATTTCCCGAGTAATCAAAGAGAAAGTGACTTAGAAAGTCCTTCATGACATATTTTATCATGACATTACAACATTTTAACTTTAATACGAAAATGTAACAAGAAACCATTTCTCAAAGCTTCCAAATTTAACATTTTGAAATACAAAGGCATTTTTATTAATTTTACAAGTTCAACTTCTCGATTAAATGCATTAGGGTTAGACCGATTCATTTAATTCCTCTATTAATTTGATACAATTCAGTTTGAAAATCAATTTTACAAGGATCCTGTTATTTTAACAATTTCTTTTGTTGAGTTTACCTTTAATACAGTTTTTTTTACAATTTAACGTTGTGCTGAAAAATATCTAAGCTTTATTTAAACTTAAAAAGAGATGAAACACAATCACTCGCGTGAAAAAAAAACTAAACATAATTTGATAATATATAGCTTGTCATTTTTACATGATTACATGTTAAGTTAACGAGTTAATGAGTTAAAATCATTGTATTGAGAAAAAGGGTAAAAGAACACAAAACGTGTAAATTTTGTAACACCACGGGGTTGATGACTACAATATTCAATTAATAAAATGAGCTAAATCCCAACTTAACATTAATAATAATAATTTTCCCTGCTGTAATGAGTTCCCTCCATTCCAGTTTCACATTCTCATATACATAAACCTTCTCAGATTCCTATATACACCCTATAGGAACGATACCTGCTGATGATGGTAGTTTATTAAAGCTTCCTACTATATGTAGCTATGCTAAATTCATTGACCTCCTATGTACTCGTGTATAACAGTGCTATTGTTAAATTTAAGAGTACAAAGTAGAAATAAAAACAAAAGAAAAGAGAAGAAGAAAAAAGTAAAAATAATCCCCTTTTCTCTGCATAAAAAGAATCGAGGAAAGACGAGACGACTGAAGCGGATATTATGATATGAAGAGTGTTCTATTAATATGTCGATGCACTATTTCTTCAATAATACCAACACCAACATTGACACCAACACCAGTACCAGCACCACCCACATTGCCCATCAAGCTTTCCATCATCATCGGGGTTTAAAACCTACATAAAGGAGACTTATGTCACTACCTACCTACCTAGTTTCCCAGAGGTAACTGCACCTAACCATCATATTTTGTCATTCCACTCGTTTGCCCATTTCTGTTGGGTTGGGTTTAAGTTTGGGTTTGGGTTGAATTGGGGTTGATAAGGTTGAAAAATCTATACTCAGATAAGTCATTTAATTTTCAACGTATACATACATATGTATATTAAATAATTGAAGTGTATATGGGCTAATAGTGATAATGTAGGGTGCAAGGAGACGTTATAAAGTGAAATTATATTCTTCAGTGTGACAAGAAAGGATGTGAACACGAACAGTATAGGGAGCTGTAAAATTATGCAAAACTTTTCCCGGGTAAATGACAAACTAATGACGAAGAACCGGTTTAACAACCAATTGAAAAGTTGTTTTTCAAAACGAAACGACTTAATAGCCAGGTACTTGAATCCAGAGTTTTAAAAATACATACATACATACATACAAAAAGATTGTCCTAATTTTCCTCTGATGACGTATTCTCAAAGCGTTTATTCATTGCTGTCGGATAGTTTTTCAAAGGACGAGAGTGCTAAAGATTAGCATTTCTTTTGAAAATGATGAGGGACTTAAAATAGATAACAAATAAGTATATTGACAATGTAACACACGTATCTGTATTTTAGATTTAAAAAAAAATGAATGCAAATCCTTTTGACAAGAGTTTTATGGGATCTACTTCAATATTGTAGGTAGGTAGGAGTACAGGTCGGTAATACCAAATATGGAAAGAAAATAATTGAAAGGACTAGTTTTTCAAAAGAAAAAGGGATTTATATTTTGTTTATTGTTACCATTTTAATACAAATTTCAATTTGAATTAAGGACCTGAAAAATATTTTCCACAAGTCAGTTGTTGTGAAGTTGATTGAATTGAGGGAAAAAAAATCGAGATTTTTTCTATTTTTCTGGAAACATAAACGACGCATAAAACGAAAGAAAAAATGCGTAGTTTTCTAAAATCAGCACAAATAATTGAGGCTAATTTAAGACCTGAAAAACCTTAACAAAAAAACCCAATTAAGAATTTTATTCACCAGGAAGGTACCTTCTGTCTTATGACCCAAAATGTCTTTCAAGGATCATAGAAATAATTTCTTTAGAAGAAGATTAAATAAGTCTAAGTTTTGTTTGACTAAAGGTTAACATTCCATGAAGCCGTGATACAATTGAAATGTCTAATTTAACATTTTATGGCTTATTTAGATAGATCTGCGACCTCAGAAAACACCTTTCAAGAAAAGATCACTTGTTCTGATTTCGCAAAACAAATTAAATATGACAGCTTATCAACTGTCAAACTTCGAAAGTTAATATTGGAAGACCCTTTATTTAAAAATATCATCTGAGTTTGTCCACAAAAAAAAAAACACAATTTATCGAATTTTATAATTTTTTCCCATCGATATTAAAAAGAAATGACCGATTTTTGATGACCCAGTGACATTCTTTGTTCGTGCCTCAAGGCCTTCCCACCAAATCGAAATCAAAGTATAAATTTATCTTCTTGAATTCAATTTTCTTTGTTACGTCAGTGTTTGGCAATGAATACGCACAAGAAGGATAACGTTTCCGTCCGCAAATTGAAGGAAACAATATGACAAATAGCCATAGCAGCAGTCTCACCATGGATATAGTTCAATAACAACTCAGAAACCTATATACATACCCAAAAACTCGTATCTGATGATTTGCCCAATGAAATAAGATTATGTTCATGTTACTTATCTCTACAATATCCTTATCGCCTTTGCTGATGGCAAAGCAACATCCTACCTTGAAACAGATACCGATATTCAATTGTCATATCATAATCATAATCCTGATGGTTATATCAGCAGTCACATGTTTCATGACAAACCCACATTTTTTTTTTAAATTTAACCATGGAATCATGGATGTCATTTAAAATGTTGCATAATAACATCGCTCGCAGTTGCCCATGACTTTGGGATACAATTTCTAATCGAAGGAATAATATGTAATTCTCTACATACATACATGTTTCCTATGACGTGTACGAATGTCCTTTTGAACTATCATCTGCTAATATATCAGCAACAATTGACAAAAGGATAGACATTGGTTGTGGAGGTGAAGGTGTATTTAGCCCGACAATAAAATTCCATGAATTCTTCTGAAAGGAAGTGCAAAAAAACCTTTTCTCTTTTGGATGTCCCTGGAAAAGAATCTTTTGAAATCTTTTAACATTTGCACGTACAAAAAAAAATAACTAAAAATAAAGGCAAAATCTTGACAATGTCATTTTGGATTTACAAAAAAGTTTGAGATTTCTCTTTTTTTTTTTTTTTTTTGCTGATGTCCTTGATTTTAATATTTTTTTTTATTCAACAAGTTTCCCATGGGATTTTTGAAAGTTTTGTACTTAGCTTGTCAAACAAATACCTTTTGACAGATAAGCATGCAACTTTATTTTGTTGTGACATAAGCGAAATGTCAGATTTCTTTTCACAACAAAGAAACAAAATAAATGCACTTAAATCGTTTCTGATTAAAAACAAACACAGCGGGACTCATTTTTGAGATAAGTTTAATTTTGTTTGTTGTTAGAATTCTTATTTTTCTAATGTTTTGATAAGCAGTTTTTTATGACGTTTATTTACATATGTCAAATTTCCAGTTTTTTTTTTAATGTGATCAAATATCAATTTGTTTTTAATTCCCAAAAGAAGGGGAAGTATTCAAATAACTAATTTGATGGAAAATTCTTTATTATTTATTTAAAAACTTCAACAAAATACTTAAACAAAACTTTCTCCACATTCATTGTCATCATCATCATCGTGGTCACAAACACGTGACACGTTACATAAAACCGAACTGAATTTCTGTTTTGCCTTTGTTTTGTTGTTTTGTGTGATTTAGAGAGAAAATTATTATTTTGTTCATTTTGTTGTTGTTTCAAACATTTCTTGAATGAGAGGTTTCATTAAAAAAAAAAAAAACTTAACAACAAAACATGACGAACGTTTTCGATGATTTAATATTCCCCCTCAGGTGTATATGAGCAGGGCAGGGCACAGGTATTATATTTGTGTATTATTGAGTGTGGGAGTGTGTCACATCATCAAAGTGGAAAAATTAAAATAAAAAGTTTTTTTTTTTAATAATAATTATTTGTTCGTTATTATTTTGTTTTCCAATTTTCTAGCTATTTGTTTTTTTATTTTCTGTTTTACTTTCAGAAAAAGTTCTACTTTCTTTGAGATTGAGTGCCTTTTTTTCTCTGTATTTAAAGTAAAAGTTTTCTTGTGGGAATTAATTGGTTTTCTTGTTGATTTTTTTTAAGTTGCATGCAACTTTACTTAAAAGAAACCATTTTGGAATACTATAAATTGGATTCTTGAAGAAGACTTCGACTATATTTGTTTTTTAAATCTGTTTTTGAAATTATCGAAGAGATGTTTCTAAATTTTGACACTTGAGAGCAGTCATATTCTTCAAGTTGATTGTTATCAATTATAAAAAAGGGTAATCATTGCGAAACTCAATGTTTTGAAATTGTTTTAATTAAATATCAATTGTTTGTGTCAAAGTTGTCAACTTTTCCAAAATTGCTTAGATATTTGTAAATATTTGCTAAGAATTCAAAATGAGAAAAACTTACTTTTTCTACTTTATAAATCAGATGCAGTAACTCATAAATTTTAATGTCAGAAATAACGTAAAACAATCTTTGCTGTACCGTGTCCGCTAATAAATTAAAACTCTCAAAATAATCTAGGAGGGGACTTAAAATTTTATACCGAATCCGAGGATTCTCATTTCGGAAGTAAATATTTACTTTTCATTAAAACAAACTTGGGTTATTCCCTGAAAAGAATAGGTCGGTATCGGTATTAAGCTCTAGAACTCTAACCTAACAATCCTATTCATTAACTAAGACGCTATGGGTTACGAAATGTCAATTTTACATGAACTTAGATTGAATACACATTTATCCCTTTAAAAAAAAAAAAACTTAACAAACAAAAACATTTTTCTATTTTTAATTTAAAAAACATAATGTAAATAATGTCCCTTTTCTTCTATTCTTCTTTTCTTTTGTTGTTAACAAACAACTAGACTTATTTTTACTGTTCTTTGTTATTATAATTAAAATCGATGTATCTATGACATTTCCTTATTTTATATTCAAAAAAAACAACAACAACTAAAAAGTGTACATTGTTTCGCTTTTGTCTGTCCGGACAAAGAATAATACACAAATTCAAAAATCACAAAATATATCAACAGTTGATCTGCATTTGAACTTCTTGACAACAAAACAGGAATGGAATACATATAAATACAATTTTAAATAAAATAAAATATTAAAAAAACACAAATTTATATATGTACATACATATGTATGTATGTATGTATGTACGTCAACAAAATAAAATTGCTTCATATGCAGAACAATCAAATTACTGATTTAGGTACATACGCTTCTGAATCTG
Organism: Scaeva pyrastri; assembly: GCA_905146935.1. Classification (NCBI taxonomy): domain Eukaryota; kingdom Metazoa; phylum Arthropoda; class Insecta; order Diptera; family Syrphidae; genus Scaeva; species Scaeva pyrastri. The sequence goes on from LR989929.1 coordinate 76,401,017, forward strand.
AATATTTTTGTTTATTTTATTGCACAGCACACGTTGCAGTAACATGGGTTTTAATTTTTTTTTATTTTATGGTTTTATTCTATTTTTTATTTATTTAGGTTTCGCATATGAAATGAAATGTAAATTTTTGTGTATTAAAAGGAATAAAATTGCGCTTTGCAAAACCAGAGTGAAATGAAAAATAAAAAAGGGGTCGGAGTATTAATTTGCTAAACTTAAATATATGAAGTTATGAAAACTAAAATAAATGTAGTTATTAGTTTAAAACAATAAACACATTTCAATTGACATAAGCCAACATATCGTGGAGAAACAGGGAAATAGAATTTGTGAATAAATAAAACAAAAAAAAGTACGTATACGCCAGAGTGTTCCACTCGTCTTTTTTGTATGATAAAATTAAAGTATGTCAAAATTATTTGGTTTTTAAATTTATACGTACAAAAGAAGGAGATTATTAGTTCAACAAAAAGCTTTAATTATTTCAACCAATAAACTTTTAATTACAATTTTCTGAAATAAATGAGAGTTTAAAATGAAATTAGTTTTCAGGAAAATATTCTGGAAAACCAAAGACACTTTTAAAAATTTTGTATAGGCCAGCTATACATTTAATTCTAGTTCTTAGCATGATGAACTGAAGTGTTTAGTTTTTGGAAACGATTGAAACCACTTAACTGATTTTTATGAAATTTTAAAAATGAATGGGATCTGGAGCTGTTGTAAACCGACTCTAATTTTCAATAATGAAGTCCATTTCTGGATAGATTTTACATTGGAAATGCTGAATTGCATGTTCATTGTTCATATAACTCCGGCGGGGTGATCTCAACGGGCTCTCGAGATCTCGCGTTAAACCCGACTTAGATTAGGTTACGGTGGCTGCTGGAAAGAAGACCAGCCCACTTAGACCATCAATGGTCCATTGTGATACCACATGGATTGTAGGATCCTCCTACTCTTTGAACCATTTGGAGCTAACGATAAATCGGTTGAGACTGTGAAGGTCCGACTTCCTCTTGCAGGATTTTCTAAAGCTGATTTTCTTTGTGAATAAGCAACAAGCCATAGCAGCCCTCAAATGGACATGAGACATTAGACATTTTGGATGAAATCCAACCTGAAAAAACGCAACGGGAATGAATTGTGACGTCAACAGGCGTTTCGACATTCTGACACTTAATGAAATTCCCTATACTTTTCAATTACTCAGTGTGTAGAGTAAGAAATTGAAGTGCGTTACCGAAACACCTATTACCAGATTCGATTTGTTATTGAATCAAATATTTAATAATTTATTCCCTTTCACCTTTCGACAAATTTGAACAACAACAATCGTTTAAATCCGACAATTAAACACAGCGTACAAAGGTTATAGCAAATCTTTAAGTGATTGTGGAAACATTTCCAGCAGACATACTTACCCTCAAGTACCTAACCTAAGCACTTGAATAGTCTCCAATAAGTTGCAGGGAAATTTCAAAAACAAAAAAAATCAAATTTGAATTTTTTTTCTTGATTGTGATTTCAGTTGTTTCAGTATTTCGTGTGAAATTGAAATATCGTAAGAAAAGTATCTACAAGTTACGTACGCATCCATATAGGATGCCATACATACATATATAAGCCCGGCAAAGAAAACAAAAAACTTTTCCCACTTCGAATGTGTGTGGATGTGTGTATATGTGTATGTTTTTCATTACACAAACTTTAGAAGGTAAACTCAAGAAAAACAACAAACAATATACAAGTCGAGTCGAGTATGCATCATGGATAGAAACCAATAATGGAACACACTATAGTTTGTTGTTTGAATTAATAATTAGTTTTGAAGGAGTAACTATATTAAGAAATAATAATTGTAATTAAAATTGTTGTTTAACTTGGGGTTTTTGAAGATACATACATACATACATATGTAGAGTACATTCTTAGAATGTATATATTTTCAAGTGATGTGCATAACGTTGGAAGTTGAAAAGTTGTGTTGAAGATTGATTTCAAAATTAAAATTTACACACATGCGACAACGTACTTTTGTATATGAATAATTTGGCAAAAATCTTACCAAAGGGTTTCACAGTACAGAAAATATTTGAATAAGAGTTAATGTGAAACACTTAAAGTGTACTTAGTTGAATGGTTCGGTTGTGGTAAATTTGTTTTGGGAAAATTGAAACTAACACACAATTCACAAAGAGCCAAGGAGGTGAAATAGAAAAGTGTTGTTTTCCACATCAGGAAAGTATATTCCTTAGGTTAGGAGATTTTCTTTCGTGGCAACGACAAAATTATTTTGTTTCATAAGATTCTCCATAAATTCTTCGTCTTCTATATCTTCATAACATTTGACATTTAAAGAGTTTTAACGTCTAGAAACTTAGAATTCACTCAAAAGATTTTCATTGAGCTGTGGGACGATATTATAAGTGTTGCCGTTGTTTTTTTTTTCATAATAACTTTTCATATTCTTTTATGCAACATGGTAATAAATTTAAGGATTATAAGCGCCATAATTAGCCCACACCAAGGTTACATGGAATCAGCTTATGACTAAAGTTGGTATGTCTAGAAGTAACACCTGGTAGACAACGAAGCCATGACATTGATTATAAAACTCGAACACAACTACATAAGTCAAGCCTGTACTAAATTAAAAAAAAAAAAAATATGATAATTTGTTGTATGTTAAGGTAATTGATTTAAACTTTTTCATCAAGTAAACAAATTCCGGTTAATAATGACATTAAATAAATGATCTTGGTCTATTAGCGTGGGAATAAACCCGTTTATATTCTATTAATCATTTTATGTAACGTCAGTTTTGTTATTAATTATACTAGATTTAAAAAAAAAAACAACATTGAGTTAATGACAATTTTGTTTTTGTAAGTTATTGTTTTTTTTTTTTAGTTTTCCTTGTGTTCTAATACATTAAAAATTCATAGACTACACGCGTTAAGTGTTACTTGTAAATCAGGCTTATTTGGGCTTAAATTCTTTCTTTAACACTATTCTTTTTAAAATTAAACAAAAAAAAAATATTTATAACACATAATATTATTACCTTTGCATGTTTAAGTTCATTTAAGAAGAGTTGTAAAATTTACCTGAAAGAAAAGAAGAAAATTGTACTTATTATTTATTTATAAACTTTTTTATTTAGATAATAATTATAATGAAAACTTTTTATTTGCAACCATATACAACAACCTTCAAACAATTACCAAACTGTCAATGTCAAAATGTTTTCATAAATAACAAAATTTGAATCATGCTGAAGTTCAAAATTAAAAGTCGATAAAGGCCCTTTTTTAAAGTAACTTGAAAAGAAAACCATCTTCAATGATGAACCAACTTTGTCAAGTGAAAATAACTATCAACTTAATGAAACTTTTCTTATGTATACACAAAAAATAATGTTGTCATAAATGCCTTCCAATTGAAGAAAAAAAAAGTATTCACAACCTCAAAAGATACTAACTCGTATTTACCAAAAACCTTAGATAGATTCTTGAGATAAAAACTGTTTTTTTTTTTTCATTCTAATTGTTTAAAATGTTTTCATTCTTATTTTCGTCGTTGTATTCAATAAATTTGTTCATATAAGTAATAACGAATGCCATCGAATTCATATTTTTACTTGGGTTCCACAAGGAAGCCACTTGGGACCGCTTCTGTTTTTAAGTATTAATAAATGTTTAACCACTCTATGTTAGTCTCAAAAATGTTTAAAAGCGACTTATAATTTTGTTCTAAAATATAAACTATTAAAAATCGCGTTCTCTTTTAAGAAGTCTTATCGACTTGTTCATTTTTTGGTGTGAGTTTTTTTTTAATCAAAACCAAAAACAAAACACTTAAAACTATTACCAGATTAGATGTCACTGAGTACTGTCTTGCTTATTTAAGATTTTACTTCTCTAATTAATTAGTTCTTGTGACAAAACTTAGCATTTACAGTCAATCATATAAAAAAATTCCACAGCAGAAAAACAAACATACAAAATTTCAGAAACAATGTAAATACGTTTAAAAGTTCATTTACAAACGTGTTAAACATAATTTGGAAGCATAAAACAACAATAAACTTCTTTGTTAACAAACAAATATTTTTTTTGTCTTTAATTGTCTTACTGGATCTCAAAATAAAATTGATAAGTTTATTGACATGTTTTTTTTATTTTTTTTTTTTTTTGTTTTGACAAAAGTCAATCCAGAAACCTGAATGAAATGACTGTCATTGTTTCAATAAAAAGGTCATTAGCCGACATCAAAGTTGCATGTCTTTTTTTATCTTAAAGCTGTCGTCTATTTTTTCCGAGGCTCAATTCTGTGCCAAATTGGTGTACCTATTCACCTACTTGTTAAAAAAAAAAAATAGAAAATTCTCGAAATTTACACCAAAATTCCTTTGCAACAAAATTCAAACTCAGAAATAAAATATTAGGAACGTACGAGTAATCCATTCCATATTTATTTTTAAATTATAATTCTTTGCCAATTTTCTGCGTGTGATATTTTGTTTTGTGCTGTCAAAATCAAATTCAAAAAAAAAAAACTGAAACAAGGAAATCTAGAATCTAATTAGGATTTTTTTTCTTTGGACTATAAATAAAACACATCCGTGTGACAGGCCAGGTATGTTCGGTTCGTATGTTGGAAGATTTTCCTGCTTCTCGTCATCATCATCATCATCATCACCATCGCCATCAGGTGAACTGAGATTGCAATTTTCTTTATGCGTCAGTGAAATTTTTTCTCATATGACGATTCTCATTTCATTTCTAATTTTTGTCCATTTTTAATGAATCTCTTCGCTGCTGCTCTGTTGATGTTGATGTTGATGATGATGCTGATGTGCCTTCGTGGGAGTCATCCACATTTGAGGATTCCAAGTCCACAAAAATATTCATACATCCACATGAGAAACTTATCCAAATGACAAATGAATACGAGGGAGCAGAGAGGAAGGGACAGCGCAGGGTGTGAGTTAGTTAAGTGCAATTTAGTGTTTTGGAATAAATTTTGTATATGTGAGCACCCCCAACTGTCACCAGCACAGCACACAAGCAGTGTCAGTGTGTCGCAACAACGAATATGAAAGAAATCTAGCTCCTTTAGGCAATATGGTGACGAATCAACACAACAACACCCAACAATTCATCACAATGGGAAAAGTAATCCCACCTACTTGAAGCCTCCAACAAAATGTCGTCGTGTCGTCGTCGTCGTCGTTTAAAGCAGCGCCATACATTTTCTTTTTTTCGGAATTTTCTTTTTTCTGTTGGGTTTTCTGGATGTGTAAATATACGGGTACAGTACAGACATACATACATATGTACATCGAAGACTAAACAAAAATAATGTGGGTGCTTTGGTTTAATTTTATTTTTTTTATTTTTTTCATTTACAATACGAGTACACACGAGAGTTTAACCAAATTTTCAGCATCATGGACATATTTGGCAATCTGCAGGTTTCCTATTTTTAGCTCATGGTGCTATTTTTATAAAGATATATTAATTTTGTTTTTTCCAAATTTGAGGTTTATTTTGTTTACCTACTTTTCGGCTGTTGTTGTTATTGTATTTTTGGCGCTTTATTATTATAAATTACAATGAGAAAATAAAAACTCTCGAGGGTTTTTCCATAAGACAATGGAAATGCAAATACGAAGCAAATGAAAATAAGTATAATTTCTGTTAATTTGAGTACAAATTGTTTTTGTTTTTTTTTCTTCAACTACAGGGTGTTCATATTTAATTTCTCATTAAAGGGTCAGGGTTATGTTAAAATCAAATTAAATTATGGTTATTTTAAAAAAAATTGTATCTGGACAATTGTCGCTAATTTTTCATCTGAAATAAGTGGGATAAGTTACAAAAACAATTAATTTCTCGATAACTTAGGCTTAATTAAGCGGAAAATTCAATTGCCACGAAGAGTTGGTCAGAGAAAAGAAGAAACGTCGCTGAGAATCGGAATTTTAATTATTTTCCGGATAATCCGAACATTCATACTATGGAAAAGTTTTGTCGTACTTCCAGATAATTATTCTTCTACTTCCAGATTATATTTGTATAGTTTGGAACGTATGGTCTAGTTTAAATCTGGATATCAGACCGTTGTTCGGATTCTGCTTTAGATCCGGATTATCATGTCCTGCTAGTCTTGAAGGTACTTCATGGATCCTGATCTGGATCTGGATCATGGTACTCAGCACAATCCGGATAGTGACGTATTTTTACAGTTTCTTTAATTTATCTATCAGATAATACGGATAACTATTGCGTAATATCTAACAGTCCGGATATAAAATTAATTATTTTTGGGATATTTTTTGAAGTTTGGAAAATATGGTTAAGTTTAAAATCTGGATTCCGACAGTTTTTCCGATTCTGGTTAAAATCCGGATTAAGTCTAATGCGTTATGGTATTTCATGTCCTGCTAGTCTTGAAGGTACTATACATGTATCCGAATCTGGATCTGGATCATGGTACTCGGATCAATCCGGATAGTGACCGATTTCCACAGTTTTTTTAACCATTCAGATAATACGGAAAACTATTGCCTATAGTATCTGACAGTCCGGATGCATAATTGATTATTTTTTAAGATTCGGACATTTTTGAAGTATGAATAGACTGTGTTTAGAAAAAATATAGTTGCTGACAGATTTTATTTTTTGAAGACAATTTTTCCCATAAGATATTGAATTTATTATTTATGCACGCACTTAAGGCAATCAGACGGTAGGAGCCTATTTTAAATATTATAATTAAAATTATTCAACTGCATATTGTGATTTATTTGTTTGTATATATTTCCAATCTCAAGGAAAAAAAACATCTATAAATAAAGAAAATAAAATTAAAAATACATATAACCGCCACACTGTTGTCAGATTCATATATTGATAATAAAATAATGAATTAATAACATTGGAATTCGAAACGCGGTTGTCCTTCGTATGAATTTTAAACTTAACTTAAGTACAAATAAATTCGAGAGAATCTAGAACAACTTTTATTTTATTTATTTTATCTTCGTTTTTTTTTTTTTTAATTTTAATTATCACTTACCTTTTCAATTCAATTGTGAATAAAATAGTTGTTTAAACCTGAAATTAGTAGGTTAACACAAGCATCATATTATGAAGAGAGGTATCAACTGTGTATACAAATAAAATCACGATTTATTTTGTTGTTATATTTGTGTAAATATAATGCAAATGATAAGTAATCACATGCTTTCACAAAATTGAATGTATTTTAAGTCTTAACCTTACGTCTCTCATAATAATACAGTTGGACATTTTGTATAGAATTCTGAAGGAAATTGAAACAAATTTATGAGCAAATCACTTTTATGAGTGTGTCGAAAAAGAAACTAATTCTCTTAATCGTTAATTTAACTTTGAATTCAATTGAAATGTGGGCTTGGCTAGAGTGATTGCAATTGTTGTTTTTTTCACTAAATTGTTGGAAGTAAATTTAAATCTGGTTCTAACTTTTAGATACCCTTTAGTCGTATGTGCGGTTTCGGTTTAAAAAAATCTCGACTCCATTCTTTGTTTTATTTCCATTTTTGAAGTTATTTTGTCACACTGTACTTTTCGCTATACTATGATTTTGTTTTTCACAAAAATCTACATTAATTCATAGTTTCTATAGTAAAGTAAAATTAATTAAGGTTTCATACAATGTTGCTAACAAGGTATCTAATCTACGTTGTTATTTTTAACATTTAGAAAAGTTAATTAGTGTTTTCAAATATTAATTTCTTTATATTGTTTCGTAAGTCTGAGATCTAAAAGTATTACATTCTAGACTTATACTTATGTAGAAGTTTGTATAGATGAAAAACAAATACAAATCCCAGTTGTTGAAAAATCAACACAAATTTCTGTGAACGCTATTTAATTAACATTTTCTCTTTTTATATGTTACATCAACACTGTTTTACTTTATAATTAAAAACCCTTAAAAAAAATAAAACTTTCATGACCATGTTTCTTCGGAATAAAAGCTCAAGAAATAAACTCTAAACGTTCCGTGTATCCAGATCAAATACACATCATGGCAATAAATTCAACAGTAATTTATTATACCATCCTCGAATTCAATTACAACGCAACTACTTTTTAATCCACTTTAAACAAAAATACAACCCACAGTTGTTGTTGTTGTTGTTGTTGTTTTCTTTTTGTTTTTTTATTTTTTATTCAAGTATAATAAATTTTGTTTTGCAATGTCTGGAGGTAGACTTTCTGTGTTGAGCTCCTATGGTACTTTTACACACTTACATACAGAGAGTAGGTAAGATATACAACAAGGTAAAACGTCATCTGAAGTTTTTTTTTTTGTATCTTTTATGTTGGTTCAATATATTTGTACTCGTATGTGAATATAGATGATTCAAGTTTGATGAATTTATTTATTTTTGTTTTCTTTAATATCAACAACAACAAAAGACGAAGAAAAAAAAATCGAATACACGTTAAAACGAAAATGGCACAACACCATTTTTCAGGTCAAGGAATTAAAGCTGGAATTCATTGTTATGTACGTTTTCAAGTACTCGTCGAACATAATTTAAAAAAAAAAGTATTTTATTTACTTCCTGGCTGAAAAGGAGAAAGAAATAAGAAAAACACACAAATACAAGTACATACTCTTCAATATACTATTGTAAGTCCTTTGGAAGTGTCATTCAACAAATTGGAAAATAAAATAATACTTTAAAAAAAACACAAGACAATTGAAAACAAGATAGGTCCAAAGATGTACCCTTGTAGAAGCCTTCTACTATTATATTCGTAAAATTGGATAAGCTTAAAAATATGGTTTTGTAAGAAAGCAAGTTCGTTTTTTGGTAACACAAGTCCTATTTCAGACAGACTTTCATTTCAAAATTTGTGACCAAAAAAACTATAGAATTTCCTAAGAGCAGATTTGGACATAGCCAAGGTTTTTCTTGATTTAAGTATTTGAAGCTTCTTGGAGTAGTCAAAAAGCGGTTCTAGTTTGATTGATACTCAAAAGTCAGTGTCTAGCACATTTTTCAATTTGTATTTATAATGTGCAACAAATTTCTCCAGAAAGAGACAGCGAGACCCCTGTGGGCACCTTGGGAGAACACAAATGTTAAGTTAACTGTCAAAACTATTGCGGCCAAAAATGACGAAGAGAAAACAATGCTAAAAATAAAAAACACTTTTAAATTTAAAAATCCCCAGACTGTCAAAATTTAATAGTATGTATTATGTTTTATTTTTTTATTTAGAAAAATTGACTTTAGAAGTCTACACAAATTTTTGTAAAACCAACATTTTAGTCAATTTAAAAAATGTTGTGAAGTCCAAGTGTATTTCTAACTTAACTTCTCCTTTGACACTTCTTTTCTAAGCGAAACAGAAATCATATTTTGACATTTAAAGTGTTTCTTTGACAACTATGTAAATCGATCATTTAAAAACAAAACGTAATTTATTTTGAGTTTATCTGGTAACCATATTGAGTTTCCAATAAAACCAAAAGATTCTGAATATTTACATGAAGCTCGAATGCGTCTTTGTGGTTGTCATATCATCATCGATTGAATTTATGCACATACATGGTCAAGCAGTAGCAGTTCGAGGTGACCGGTTTTTTACATGTTATTTTTTTTCTGTGTATTTTTTTTTTTATTTTTTATTACTAAAAGTACCGACAACGAAACAAAAACAAACAATCCCAACTCGAATTACAATTTTTTTGGATTTTGTTTTAATGGCCGAAGGTGTACGTGTTTCGTGGCAGTATGGCATGTATCAGAATTGCATTAAAAAAGATTAAACTTCTCCCGTGTAAACACAGTTCTGTCAAGGTGACTTTGGAATTCGGCTAAAAGATGAACTGACAGAGAGAACGAGAAAGAAGAAGCGACACAAAAAGAGAGGCAATTGGTGTTGTTTTGAAAAGCTGGTACCTTTCCAAATTGTACCACAATCCTCATCCACATGAACAACGACGAACGTGAATTTTTTTTTTTTCCGCCTTTTATTATTATTTGTACATACTCCTCTCGTACATCTTCTTCCATACTCTTACGGCAATACACGAAAACATCAAAAAAGTAAAAAAAAATCACCGCCTTTTTTTTCTCGTATTTTTTATTCAGTTTCATGGCTTAATTTTATTTCCCCTCTTTTAAGTTTTTGTTTTCGTTTTTTTTTTTTTTGAGGTGTGCTCATTTCATTCGGGTCTTATTTTTGAAATCAGCTTCAGCTTTTTTTTCCGCTTATTTCATGCAGCTTGTCAGTCGATTGTAATATAAAGAAATTTCAATTTTTTCTTTCATTTTTTTTTTAAATTCTTCTTTTCATAAAAATAAAAAAAAAAAAAAACAGAAGAAAAAAAATCTGATTGAGATATAATTTTGTTCTTTAAATATCTAACAGATGCTTTTCGCGAATATAAACTTAAGAAAGGGGGAATTGTATCTACAAGTATACAAGGAGGTATATAAAAAGTATCAAAAGGCAAAAAACTGGGAAAAAGAAATTCAATAAATGACGATAATAACATGTCCTTGAGGAATATAGCGTTGAAAATAATTCTAAGAAAATCTCTTTTGACGAGGAGCGGAAAACTTTAGCCACTTGACAACAATCATCAATGCGGAGGAACGATGAAGAAAAAAAACAAAAAATAAAAGAATCTATTGGAAATAAATAAAAAGGACATTTGAGGTGCTTATTGATTTTTTTTTTTAATCTGTGTGAAAGACGAAGGAGCACAGTGCCATCTTTTGTTTGTTAAGAACTTAATAGACACAGAGTTTCTTTTTTCTTAAAAAAAAAAAACAAAATCCTCAATTTTTTATAAGCTTCACTAAAAGAACACACTAAAAATGTCTGCTCCTTGTTTTAAAGTCAATCAAGAATTTATGAGAAAATATGTCCAATAAGGTCAATATCTGGGTCAGGGATCATAGCACCTCATATGGTATCTAAGATATTCGCAAAAAAATGTGATATTTTAAGGAAAATATATTGGATTAAGTTATATTTATGATCATCAGAACTTCCAAGCAAAAAACCCTCTAGCACAAAATTCCCCACCAAAAAATCGCTAGACCGAATTAACCAAGCTCAGCTTAATGTGTTTTTAAACCCTTGTACTCCGAAATCTTATGTTAAGTTTAATGACTTCAATGTCAGTTGTTGCATCAGGTCCTCTTTAAAAATAAAAAAAAACCCAAACCTTCAAATATCTCAACACATTTCTGAGCAAAAAACCCCAATAATAAATTTCCAATATCAAAATCCCCAAGCACAAAACCCCATTTCCCAATTAAGAGTTATGTAGTATGTAAAGTGGGTATTTTTATTATGTGAATTTTTGTTTTGAGGGATTTCAGATTAGGAAGTTGTCTTATTGGGATTAAGTTAGGGTATTCATCAACAAATCAACATCAACACTTTTAAAATGTTTTTTTTTTTTTGACTTTGTGGATTTTCAGTAAGTGGGATTTTAACTTGATAAGGTATTTGAAAGACATAAACAATTTTTACGGCAATCGCAAAACAACACGTTTAACATGGTCAATTAATCCCAATTAAGGGTACTCACGTTATTTTTTTTATTGATTTCCCGGTCGCAACAATATGCAAACACTCTCCTAAACTTTCCTTCAAAATTATTTTCCCTTGAAACTTTTACGGTAGCTTAAAATAATGAGGTTCATGATTAAAACAAAAAAAATAATAATAATAAAAGAAATACCCAAAAACAAAATTAGCTTCTGGCCAAAAAAGGATACTTTGCGGACAAAGTTATATACCTACGTATTTAATTTAATAAAATTTGGTTATTTTTCCCCTTTTTTTTTTGGTCGTTGAAAATATTTCCCAAATACGAGTACTCGTATATAAAATTGAAATCCCTTATTTTTATTTATTCTCTCGAAATAAGTGAAATATTTTTCAAAGTATTTTTTTTTTTTTCTTCTTCTTCTTCTTATAATTGCGTTCAAGGTCCTCTTCTATAAAATATTCAAATCATCTCACCGTACTACACACTCGTAAAAGGTCAAAGGAAGAAAAAAAATAAATAACTTTATACTCTTATGTCCTTGCGTTGCTATAGATTTTGTCCTTTTTTTATATTTTTACTGGCCAAGGTAAAATTGAGATTTTGTTGAACTTTAAGTTTCAAATAAATTGGAGGAAACGGAAACGATATCATTTCTGTCACTGGATTGTGCGTAGACTATTTGAAAAATTTGTAAATACCATCATAAGAATGCAATCATCTGTGAATGTAATCATTAGGTTTACGAGTAAGTTATTGATTGAATTCACTTGGAGACTTAAAATATTTCAATCACTAATCTTTTGAAATTTTGAGTGCAATCAATTGACACTTCATATATTCTTTATCTTCAAGTTCAAGTTTACCAGTTTTTGATTTTGAATTGTGTTTTCTGGTATGTATAATTTTTTCTTTATGAATTTCCCCATATCTTTACCCTTGAAAAAAGAAAACAATTCCTAAACAAACATTTCAAATCAAAAATTATAGTATGACTCTATTCTCGTCGTCGATGATAATAGCTTCTATACAAACAAATTAAAATATCGTAGTTGTTATTTCTTTCGATAAGTATGGGTAACCTCGTACCCACATTAAATCTACATGTTTCTCTCTGTCTGTACATAGGTTTAGATATTTATAATAGAACAATTTCTTTATTGGCTATTGATGATATTGAAATTGCTTTTGAACATTGAAAAGTCATAAAATAAAAATATAATGGTTTTTGAATAACCCTCCTCAACAACTGTGGAGCAGACACCAAGACAAGTAAAGTACTATACGAGTAAGTTGGTTCCGAAAACAATTACGATTATAAAATAATGGTTAGTTCATGGTAATACGAAAATAATAAAATAAATGAAGTGTGTATATACAAGGAACAAGAATATTACGGCGTCACATAAAAACGTAGAGTTCGTATAAAGTTTTTAAAGTATAACCGCTGGAAATCTTGCTTTAGAAACTTTTTTATTTGGAAACAACCAATGGAACTTTTACTAATTTAATACTCAAAAGCATAAAATCCAAGGTGTTGGACATTGAGCTTAAATTTTAAACAAATATTTGGCATTTATAATTTGACGTTAAAAGTATATTACTGATGTACAAAAACATCCCCAGACTATTCAAGAAAAATAAGATTTAAAATAACGTTTATTTGGTAAAGAACTTGTTAGCGGTGCAACGTTAAAATTGACAATTCGACTCGATCAAATTAAATGTTTTAAATGACTTCTGAAAATGATTCTTTAAATCTTAAAACAAGCTTATTCAAACAGAGAAACAAACCGAGTTATTTTTCGATATTCTGAAGAATGTTAATTTAAACAGGTAACTGGTTAAAATAAATAAAACCAAATGGTTCATTTATAGCATATACGTCAGTAAATATCGAACATCAGTAGTTTTGCAATCATTTAAATGTAACAAAAAAAAACTATGCAAATTAAGTAAACCAATAAAATCACACAGTGCACTGTATAGAATTTAATTTTTTGTAGTTAACTCGTTTAAAATCAACCGGTTAAGGTTTTAGTCAATAAATTATCAACCTCCTTTGTTTGACAGTAGTTGTGTTTTATTCACTTCTGTATAGCTAGTGCAGCATTCAAGTGAATAAAACGATCAAAATCATATTACATATATCGCCAGCACAGCTACCATTATTTTTGCTGGCTTATTTTTCACCAGCATTCAAATTGTAGTTTTTCGAGGGAAATTTTGGTGCGCTAGCTACCCAGCAGTGAATAAAACAGGTGCTATTGATTTTATCAAACTATTTTTCTATCTGAATTACGTAAAATATTACTTCGGCCAAAACATTCTTACAATGTTTCAATAAAACACCATTTTTTAAATTTAAACTATACGCAGTACATTTTAACCATGGAAAAGTGTAAGTGGTCAAAACCAACTAATGTGTATGATGATATGACCAAACACCAGCTTGTCCACCCGTTTCATCTGATGGTGAAAAGTGAGTGAGGACGCATTAGATGAAAATACCTTGGAAAATTTGTTGGATCTATCTGTAAGCCTTCAACCCACACCTTATAAGTCAAAAGAGTGAAATGTAATTTGAAGCCGATAAGGGATGCCAACACTTCGGCCTACTACAAAATATTGGATTCTACCCTAGAGCAATGGGGACATCAGTGACAGTGAGATAAAATGTCAACTCAGAGGATGAAAAGCCAGAGTGTAAGAGGAACACTATCACGAAATTGGAGACAGTCATAGAATCAGGGGTTGAGGTTTTTTTTCTGGAAACACTTGAAGGGTCAGGTGTCAGGACAACATGGTACTATACGAGTATAGAAGGATGGTTGGTTTTTCTCACTATATTAATTGAAAATTTGATATGAAAATTGAGTCTTTAAAACATTAATTATTATCAGAAAGAAAAGTCACCCTAAAAAGGTGTAAGTTCTAAGGAAGATGTAACAGTAGAAAATGATAGGTCCCTTGCAATTCCTTACGACTAACGAGGTTCCAATTATTGCAGAAACATAATTGCTATGATAGAAAATCAATATTTATTTATGTTCATTTGTTACAAAATTTGTTAAAAGACAACAAAAAAAAAAGAAACGCAACTTAAATCCATGCGACTCAATCGTGATGTTATCGAGCTTGTTCGAACTTATGTATATTCAAACAACAAAGGGCAATAGACGTTTATGTTAAATCAAGGGCAAATCTAAGTCGTGTTGGCAATTGTGTTTTTTTAATTTTATTTCTATTTTGTATTCTCAGTGATTAGTGATAGTGATGTAGTGAAGGTGGCGCTGGTGGTGGTGTCGGTGCCCACATCCAAGATCTATCTTTTGCCAATTCACTGTAAATCAAGAGAGAAAAACAATATTACTTTTGTGTGTGTTTATTTGTTTATTGACATTTCTACTATCGAATGAATGCGTGCCACTTTGACATGCCTTCCTGTCACCCACAACAATGACATTAGTCTGGCTCTGCTTCTGCTGCTGTCAGTGACATGTGTTTTGTGTGTGCTTGTGTAAGGGAACTAGATCCGCACACATGTTGTGCTATCTTATCTCTCAAGTTATTTGTGTTTTTATTTTTTTAATTTAATTTTATTTATTATGTTGTTGTTGTGTTTAACTTCGATCTCTTAATTTGTTTATGCGCATTTGGTAATGGTACAAGTACAAGTACGTAGATTGTTTATTTGGTAAATGTGAGTACACACCTTTAAGCCAATTTGCGATGATAAGTCTCAAAAACGACAGGAACATGCTGGTTTGGGGTATTGCCAGGCATCTATAAACTATCTCTGTACAGGGTGATGTTTTGGAATTTAATTTGTCTGTTTTCACTTAAAAATGAGGGCTCTCGCACTTATACACATTGAAACCAACACACACACTTACCTCCTTTGACCTCAAACTGGTCTGAATTTTTTGTTGGAATTTTTGATTTTTGTGATTTTCTTCGACTTTAACATTCTTGTCGTTTTTTCATTATTTTTGCCCGATGAGAGTGTGATGATAAAGTCATCTATGTATGTCATGTAAAGGGTCTTCCAACATAGGGAATACCAAACTTTGACAGTTGATAACGGTCATATTGTTGAAACTTCAAACGTCAAATTGGCTGTCATTTTTCTCTCTTTGCCAAATCACGTATTTAACAACACTCGCATATGTTGAAATTGTTCCACCAAAATGGATGTCCTATTTCGACAACGTTTTGCCAGCTGTTCCCATTTTATGACACTTAATGAAAGACCCTGTATGCACAAACACCATCTTGGTCTCAAGGATTATTCTGAGTTTTTTGTTCCAATTTGTATTCATACATGTATGTGGTGGTGATGAGTTTTGTTATTTTGGAAAACAACTCATTAGCCCGAGGTAAACAAGGTTTAATTTTTTTTCAAGTTTTAAATTGAGTCAAAGGCAATTCTTGTATACAAAATGTTGGCTGTACATATTTAGAGCTGTCACTATATATAGTGTACTGTAAGTCGTGCCTGCATTGCCTGTCAGACTCCACCATCCATAGCGCGCTTTATAGCTACTTGATCACTGTACTATGATGATATTAAAAAAAACGCATACTTACATACACTATGTGTACATATACATAAATAATTATGTATATAGGAAATTGTGTCAAGCGTCTGGTTGTTTATGTTTATCTTTTGGATATTCCTCATCACTAGCAACGAATGACTGAAGAGGAAGTGCATAAAGTCAGTGCCGACGAAGCCGACAACCGACTACCGACTACCGTCGACGACGAGTCAATGCGGTGTGGTGTGGTGTGGATATACTTTAACCAATTTGTCGGTGTTTTATGTCACAAGCAGATGCTTTTTGACGTCAAAATAAAAATCATTGCAACAGAAAATAGAAATGAGAATGAGGCAAGTTACAAGGACTACCTACACTTTTATCTCTACTTGTTGTTTTTTTTTCGCGATATGAGTGTTTCTATAGGGAAAAAGTGTCACAGCAGGTGCGACGTACTAAAAGGACTCACATATACATATGTATACATATAGTTTTATTAAATCGTACTTGGAATACGAGTACCTACAAAACAATTTTTTTTTTGTGAGTTTTCTTTTTGAATTGAAAATAACTTAATGTCAAACATTTCTGAAGATTTCATTTCAAAGGCTTTTGTAAATGAATCTGATGTATATCTACACAGAAAGTAGTGGAAATCCTTAAGTTCTGTCGAAAAATGATAAAAAGAGAAGCTACATAGTTCAAACTAAGTCATCTGAGATTGAAAGTTGTTATTTCACTTTAAGAAAGTTTTTTTTGAAATACAATTTTTGGCTATAAAATGTTACTTTTTCACTTCATACTATGAATATTGCCAAATTTGTATTACAGTTATAGTTACTTTTGTTAATGTGAAAAAAAAAAAAATAAATTTAATGATGCTTATTATGACATTCTCTTTCGTTCGAAAGTGATTCGAATTCGTTGAAACTTAATTTTGAGACTCGGCGATTAGAATGTTAATCGAACAAATCGAAAGTTCACCCAATCCATAGAAAGTTCATTCATTTGCGCAATTTTGACATTCGAAAGAATAGAATTAAATGTCATTTTTGTTTCGTTTGAATTTTTCTGTCGAGTAAGAAACAAAACATGTAAGTTTTGAATTATTTCATAGAAAATAAATTACTTTTATTAATTTTGATTTTGTTTTATGTTTAAAGGTCGCATTCCAACTGCATAAACCGCGAACAAAAGGGAAAATTAATTAAAATAATGGAAGAAAAACTCGGAGGTAGCAATGGGTTTGAAGCATCCACTATCCTTCTACTCTGAACTTCTTCAGCACCATCTTCATTTTTATAAACAACACAAATGCCATATTTTCATTGTTATTTAATTATTTTATGTTTTTAGCAAACAAATTTAAATTATTAAACAATAAACAAAACAATTACAAGTAAACAAAGATTTCACTTTTTGGTTTTGACATTTCACAAACACTTCTCTTTTGTTTTTGATATTTTAGTGTGACCAAGTGTATACGAAAAAAAATAAGAAATTAGAACGCGTCATGAACAACTTATTTTTTTTAAGAATAGTTTCAAATCAGCCGAGTTGACACAAAAAATGTAATGAATATGTATTTATTTATGGTTAAACTTTACTTTATAATAAAAGAATGTATTATTTATTTTTTTCTTGATTCTTTATCCCACATCTATAAAATGTTTAGAATCAAAAAAATGTAAAACGGTCATACTTATTCAAATATAAACATAGGAAATGTCAAACAGCTGATACTGAAAATGAATCTCTCCTCAAGTTCATTTTATGCTGTCTTTCGCAAATGAATGTTATTCGATCGAATCTCAAAATTAAGAAAGTTCATTCGAACGAATAGAATCATTCTAACGAATAGACTATTCATGCGAATGTCATAATAAGCACCAATATGTTTGTTTCACATCTGTCAAAACGTTGATTTTATCCTTCTTCACTTTCCATTGGGCAAACATAATTGATCTTAATTTTTGAGAAATGGAGATTTAAAAGTTGACTCATCTTTGAAATTTCATCATTTAATCTCGTTAAGTCATAACTGTCATAACCATCAAGTTTTAGCAAAATATAACGCTGACATCAAAATGAGATTTCAAAACACTTTTATCTGTCAATTTGACAGATGTGGTGTTTTAATTTAATAAACTCCTACCGCATTCTTAAATTGTATCATTCTACAAGAATCATTGTTCCATATAATTCCCAATATTTGTACAAAAAAAAAAGAGTGACAAATCTCAAAACTTAATTTTTTACTTGGTATACACATAACTCTTACCGATTTTCAACATTTCATTATTTTCCAAAATTGAAAGCAAACTATAATAAGAAAGAGGACAGATACCACACCCCCGAAAAATATCAAATTTTCAATACTTTTTTTCAGTTTTACAAGACTATCTTTTGAGGAAGGTTTTCAAAAGTGTCAGTGAGTAAGTAGCTCACAATTTTTGAAATTATGCTTTAGACTTGAAATCCAAACCTCACTGATTTCATTCTCATCTTGCAGAATCAAAATATGGTTATACAAAATTCTAATTTCTGTACCATTCCATAGGAAGACGATATACGAATACGAGTACATATAATGTTTTCGACTATAATATAAAACATTTTGTGTTTTTTTAAAGAATTCTCATACATCTTCATCGTATATACATACATAGGAGTGATCTTGAATAGAAACAAACAATCAATTGTGTTCGGATTACTTTGATACTCGAATCTTTTTTCACAGAAAAAACACTCCAAGTTTACATTTCGTTGTCATAACAAAACGTACGCCCACATTTCAAAAATGTGTAAAATATATTTTGTATTAAATTTCCTCGAATCCTACATTATATACAATACGTTACGTACCCTTATAGCCTCCTATACCAACCAAAGACGCACAAGTGCACTTTCTTACTTGTATAGTATATAGAAAAACATTTCAAAGTACGAGTACATACTCGTATATTCATTTTAATTCGATTACGATACAGTGTAACCAGATCCCAAGAACAGAAACACACAACACACCCAGAAAATCCAGAAAATCCAAGACTCGATGAGAGTTCACTTGGTTATCATCCGATAATGCATCAGTCTGGTTTCTGTGTAAAAATAAAATTTAAAAAAAAAATAAAAAAAAACATATATGAACATCCCAGGAAATTACGGAGTGCATGTATACATTTTTGTCCTGATGGTTAAGTTACATATCGTATCGGTTTGGAGTTCGGAGTTTGGAATTGCTTTACTTTTTCCCCTTTTCGCTTATCCTCGAGTGTTGCTTCTCTGATGGAATCCACTTAGAGTGATAACATGGTAAAGAACAAAGTCCATGGTTAACATGATGCCCCCAGTCTGGTGCCTTAATTGATATGGTTTTTTTTTTTTTGGAAGACGCTCATTTAACTTTGCGTTTTAAAAATAATCCAGAAATTTGTCGAAATAACTCTAGATTGTACTTTGTATTCAAGTTTTTAATTTCACATGGCCCAACTTAAAAAAAAAAAGAACAAAACTTAAACAAGTTCTAGATTTGAAGACCACACAAAAAAAAGTAATAATAACACAAAAATACTACGTAGTAGGCAGAACTACTAGAAAACATTATGTTTTTTGTTTTGCACTTTTTGTTTTTGGCGTCGTGAAGTGTGATTTTTTTTTTTAATTATAAACATAAAAACATCATTCATGTTTTCAAGCTTTTGTTTATCTCTGGAATGGGCAAACTACGTAAGTACAAAGCATGAATAAAACATTATTTTTTTTCATCTCAAAATCTTTTTAAGAGCTATTTTTAGGGAGTTGGTGAGAGATATGGCACAAGAAAAAAAAACAACTTCAAAGATGAGCTTCATTCTGTCGTGTCACTTTGAAGATGTGAATTGTCTAACAAATTGACAATGTTTGCAAACCCAAATTCAAAAAAAATAAAGTCAACCAATTCTAGATCTGAAGATAAACAACCATAGACAAAATGCCTTGTTTTCTAATTGAATTTTGAATCCTTTAGGATTTTCCTTGTAGGATTTTGAACCTCAGCGACCCTTAAAGCCAACATAACTCCTTGCCATCAATCAAATTCATACAGTAAATTATTTTATATTCCGTACCTACGCACTTTTATCGATAGAAAGTGTCAATCATTTCTGATTTTCACTTTGTTTTAATTAAATTCAAGTCCTTAATGAAAGACCCTATAAATAATGATAAATGAGAGCACCCACGTCGATTTAATGGAATGCCCTATTTTCAACCCGTCAATTTACACTAAAAATAAATTGCCATAAAGTTTCTATAAGTTGCTACAAGTTGCCATAAAGTTGCTTTAAGTTGCTATAAGTTGATATAAGTTGCTATAAGTTGCTATAAGTTGCTATAAGTTGCTATAAGTTGCTATAAGTTGCTATAAGTTGCTATAAGTTGCTACATGTTGCTATAAGTTGCTTAAGTTGCTATAAGTTGCTACAAGTTGCTCTAAGTTGCTAAAGTTGCTATAAGTTGCTATAAGTTGCTATAAGTTGCCATAAAGTTGCTTTAAGTCGCTTTAAGTTGCTATAAGTTGCTATAAGTTGCTATAAGTTGCTATAAGTTGCTACATGTTGCTGTAAGTTGCTAAAGTTGCTATAAGTTGCTATAAGTTGCTACAAGTTGCTATAAGTTGCTAAAGTTGCTATAAGTTGCTAAAGTTGCTATAAGTTGCTAAAGTTGCTATAAGTTGCTATAAGTTGCTATAAATTGCCTTAAAACTATGCATTATTTTGGTCTTAACATCTTTTTAGTCTTTAGTGACTTCTTTCAAAGAAAACAATTGTGTCAAACACTCCCACCCACGGGTATATAATTTAAGAAAAAAATATTATTTGGAACACCCTAATGTACACTACCTAACCTGTATCAGATACCTATAAGATTCTAACCCTCTCAAGCCATGCTATCGATAAGATTATCTATCTAATTGTTTCGTTGATCCAGTTAAGAAAAAAAAACTATTATTCTAATTCCAAAGAAATCGGCCATTAAAAAAATTATACAAATTTCTTAATTCGCTGACTTTAAATCCAAATGTAAACAACTTCCAACCCAAAACGCCACAAGCACCTTAACTCCAAAAGATTCCCAAGTTTTGTATTTCGTTAATTTTTGTTTTTATTTTATTTTGTATTTATTTTTTGTAAGCAAGAAGAAATTTTAAACCAGTTGAAGATTTAGATTTTGTTTTGTATATTTCTTTACTCCGTTTCATTTTAATTTCTAACTAACTATTGCGTTGTGTTATTTTTATTTTGTTGTTTTTGTTTACTTGTCATATTTTTTTGTATTTCTTTTTCTTTTTATTTTTTCCTTTCCTTCGCACGTAGGACGTGGTTATTCGAAAGCTTCAACTATTTAACAAGCACTATCTTGTGTTTTCTATTTATATTTATCTTGTTTTTGTATTTATTGTTATTGCCATTTGCCATCGATAAAATGTTTTTTTTTCAATTTTTTTTGTCTTCATTTTTGTGTTGCCTCTCATTTTTGTTCTTCAATTAAATTGATTAATCCAAGAGGAGGCGGCAAGAAAAAAAATTAAATTTTTTTTGTGCTCTGGAAACTAAACAAAAAAAAATCCCATCATAATGGAAAAAAGCACACTCACACAAACCAATCAACTGCGACTTATATATATTTTAAGAATAAATCGCAGTTTAGCGAATTAGTTAAAAAAAATAAAAAAAAAAAAATTTATTTAAAAAAAACACGAGTTTTTATAAATTGCTGTCATGTGGCTTGATGAAGTTGGGGTTTTTTTTAGTTGTTGTTGTTCGTCTGCATTGGGTCACTTTTCACTTCTCGCCTCTCAACCACTGACATATTTACTCGAATTAATTTTATTTGTCCACCTAAATAATGCACAAGGAAAAAAATAAAAATAAAAATAAAAAAAAGGAAGATATAAAAAAATCTTAACAAAAGTTTAACTTTAACACCCAGAGAAGCGATTTTCGTTGTTTTTGTTGTTGGTGTTGTTCATGAATTAAATATTTAACAATTTAATTTGATGTTTTTTTTGCGCCTAATGTTTCATGTTTCAATTCAATGAGACTGACATTTTGATTGGGCCACAAGGTCGCAATGGGAATGAATGTTTGGTGTTCGTGCTCCATCAGTAGCAGTAGCTGATTGTGCGGTGCGGTGGATTTTTTCTTTTCGTAAACAAAAAATTGTTTGTCTATGTTATTTAGTGGTATTCTGGGTTTTATTTTTTTCTATATTTATTCACGTAGGCAAAACAAAAAAAAATAGATAACGAATAGAAATAAAGACAACAACTCAATAAAGAGACGGAAAAAAGTGCGCTTAAAAAAAAACATACATACCTACATAAATACAAAATACGAGTAAAAAGAACGAACTCATCATAAATGTTTGCGAAATTGATTGAAGAGCTGTTAATAATTCAGTCTGTGTTTTTCGATTGATAAGGATTCTCGAGTTCTCTCGATAATGGAATTTTTTGTCACTTTATTTATTTTATTCGTTATTTTTTTTAGAATGAAAACCAAATAAATTACACATTTATAACCTATACGTGCCCTGGCCATCATCCATGTACAATGTACTTACATACATATACTCGAGATGATGTTGACGTGTTTTTATCTATACCCACTTATTTGATTATACACGGGTACCCCCAGATATGGAAAAGATAAAAATAAAACGAGGTGATTTGAGTTTGAGCTGCGCGTTACTTTTTTTGTATATGTAAATAAAATAACATTTGTTATCACCAGCATTACATTTATTTTTTACTTTTTGTTTTAATCAAAACGATACTTCGGTAAAAAAATGATCACGTTCAGGAAGCATATGGCCAAAGCCTTCATATGTCTGAAAAACGTTTAGTGTACATTTGGGAGGCGAAACCAAACTTAAGGATAATACTCAACTCACTGCATACATTAACCCCCTCCCCCTTCAATATTTAAATGAATATAAGACTTAACTAAATGTCACTAATAGTCAAATCACTTTTTAAGACTTTTTAATTTACAAATTCAAACATCGGAAAATTCAGATAAATTTTTTCATGTATACGTATTGCACGCAACCAATGATAACAGCGACATCTACTGCACGTTTTTTTTTTAATCTAAATTAAAAGTTTTTATATTTCAAAAATTCCAAACACAAAAACAAGAATTCAAAAATGTATCAACATTTGAAGAGGTAATTCAAAATTCCCAAACCTTATTTTTAGAATTATAAAATCTCAATAACTCAAAATCTAAAATATTCAAAACTGTTAAGAATTTAAAACTCGAAATGGTTAGTTCATCATAAAAATTCACGAAAAAGCGTTTTGCCTGTTGAAAGAATCGTGACAGTATTTTTTAAGAGTTCTTTTCCAACTGTCACATTACATTTTTGTGTTAACCTAATCATCCTACTTTTCGATTAAAAATTTATTTAGCTGCCAGATTTGACTACACTTTTACTTGAATTTCAAAATTCTCACATTTCATGATTTTTATGACCTCGACTTTCAAAAAAACTTTAATTCATCATCATAATGTCATGATTTTTGGATTTTCAATTTGAAATATTCAACAAAAGCACTTAAAACACTCTTCATTAATAAATTACTGTTTAATTAAATATACCCTACCCTTGCGATATTATATACATACATTTATATATTATGTCTGAACCTTTTAGGAAACAATTACTCAGCATCCAAAGATAAGAACCCAAAGATGTAATGTAACACACTTTGAAAGTTCACTCAACCATGTTCCTTCATTTCGTTATCCAGCAATGAATTGATATTATACCAAATGACAAATATCCCATTCCTTTCACCTTCCACACACCTCAGCTCACCTTTGGACCCTTAACACACACCTTTTGGTATACGAGTACGGTTTCTTCACATTTCGGTTATACATATACTCTTAGTCAGTTGATTAATTTCTCTCCAGGTGAATATACTTTGCCAATGGCAGTAAAACGGTGTTACTGACTTGTCATCACAATTTACCTTTAGTTTACTTATTTTCGACACGCCCTAGTGTTTATTCCAAAAAAAACCGACAAAAAAGATTATTATGCTGACAAGAGAGTCATGCATTTTGTACGTGTCTCAAAATGAAACGAAAATCCTTTCTTTTTTTAGGCCTACTTTTATATAATTTAGTTTTTCACTCGATTGCTTACATCAATATAATGTATGGATTTAAAAAACAAAAATATCCACCAAAGAACCGGGACAAACTGTATTGAGAGCACAAAAACAACAAAAATCTATACAAATTTCGAAATATTTAAGTATTTTTCGTGTGTTGTGGGATCGTTTCTCCCCTTCATGCCGTCGCGTCGGTCGTCGTAGGTCGTAGTCGCATCATCATCGTCGTCGTAGTTGTCGTTATTCTTAATATTTAAATCCACCTTCGGTGTGAAAATTAAATGACTTTTATTTCACATTTCGTTGTCTTCATCCATCCTGCTTCCCACACCGTCCATCCCTTAGCCGACTTGTTTTTCAAATTCATAAATTATGTGCCTAGGGGTAATTTTTGACGCTGATGATAGGATTCAAGAGTGCTTTTTTTTTCCTGGGACGAGGACGAGGGGTCTTATACATACATACATTTCAATACCAGGAATGTCCACTAAATTTGCACCATTTTCCCACGTCCATTTATATTATGTATTTTATGGTTCTTTGTGAGTGTTTGTGTGTGCGTGCTTCTTTATACTACGACGACCCACCATCCACCGACCAACCGACCGACGAACGGCAACTTTTGTTTGTCATTTAAATAGTTTTGCTGACAAAATGAAAAACGCAAAATAATATCGTTTCCTAGAATATTTTGTTTAATTTCGTCAGAATAATAATGTTGTTGCAATACAAAAGATAATCTCTCTTCTATCGATTTTTGTTTGGCCTTTAAAGCCTCAAAGGAAAGCGACGAGGTGGTGTATGGTTGAGTGTGTGAGTACATGCATAGGTTGCGGGAAAATACGTACATATAGCTACCGTGTGTTTTTATTTTTAAAAACATCGATGAATCATTTTTAACAAAGAAAGAACTAAAATTGGAAAAATCTATATATAAATATGAACCTACTTACTTACAACATAATTAATGAACATAAATATGTCTCCCTGTCCCTAATTAGTTGAAAGTTCCACGTGTTAGATTTATGGCATTAAAATACGGGATGACAATTAATTTTAATTCAATGATTACTTGCTTAATTTTTTCTTTTTTTTTGGTGTTTCAAAAATCACTAGAGAAATTCCAAGAAATAAATAATTACGTTGTCCCAAAATAAATACAACATTTGTTTAATAAAGTGTTGGTAACCCTGAAAAAAGACAACTGACGGGAAAATTTATTTCCATAAATCATTTTTTTTTAATGTGGCGCAAAATTATAGTATAGTACATACTAACTTCAATAAACGTTTTAAAACCATTTTTAAATTTCCAAATTTTACTTCTTATTATATCTTTTTTTAATTTAAGTTAATTTTAAGTCAATAGCAAGACAAAAAACTTGCGTTTTAAATTTATTCGTATTCTGTTATACTTGCAATAACTCTTTATAATTAACTCATCCAGAGCTTCCATATTACAAACTTCTTGACTTAATTTCTTTTAGAAATGTCAATTTAAAAAAAAATCTTTTTATTATAACAAAATTCACTACAATTGAATTTCTTATTTTATAAAAAACTCATTTAAATGAATTAAAACAACAAATTGAGATACAAACACTGATACACTCCTGCTAATTCATGTTTCGAGTGTATTTTTGAAAGTCTATTTCCACAAAATGAAATATCAGAGCGTTCGAGATTTTTTTTTTAATTGGGACAATAAATCTCACCTGAGTGCGTTTGGTTCATTACTAAATGAGATTTGTTTTATTTTATTGGGACGTGGCTAGAGTCATCTGTTAAAAATTCTCGTTCAGGCAATTAGTATACCCATGAGCATTCAAGCACACCACTGGAAACATTCAGCACAAACAGCAATTTAATATGTTTTCTTCGTGGTTTAGTTGAAAACTTTAAGCAGATTGCCTTATAATTTACTTTGAAACAACTTTAAGTAGAAAACAAAATATTTAAGTCAAGACATATTGTATGTTCCTATATCGTAACAGAAAGTATCCCGATTGGCCATTAACATCTTGTTTTTACGACCTCAAGATCATGATATTATTTTTTATGATACAATAGAAATAAAAAAAAAAAACAACCATTCATCACAATAGCGACAAATGCACTTAATTTTGTTTTATATTTCAAGTGTGCATGACTTTGATTTCGTACTTGAATTGACTGATAGAATATAATGGCATTATGTTCATACGTAAGTAAATATGGGTGTATATAAATTCATCTACAACAGAGATTATTTGTACACTTGAATGTTAAATAGCTGACTATAAATCACTATTAAGCTTTTATTTTATATGAAAAAAAATCACAACATCCATTTGACACCAAAGTTCACTTACGATTTGTGCTTAGCGATTCTCAGTTGGTGGTCTAGTTGCTGGAGTAACATACATGCATTTTTGGAAATATCACTATTGAGAGCATGTACATAATCAACATTCGCTTTTATGGTATCCTACTTCAGTTCATCAAGATCTACAATACATATTTCTTAAACTACAAAAAGTTTAGGGAGCTATTAACATAGTGAAGGAGTTCAAATACCTTAATTACATCATTACTCAAAGCCTTAATCTACGATCTCATATTAAAGATAAATTAGTTTCAGCTAAGGTAACAATTAACTTCATTTTGAGTAAAATTTTTAACTTGTAGATCCGGCTTCGAAATCAAAGGTGTTCAATGTATTAAGAAAGACCTGTTTTTGCTACGCTAATGTAGTATTTGAATAACTGGAACTTGGTCCACCGTAAATTTGTCTAAGAAATTCAAAACCTGACTTCGTCTACTTTTTAGAGTTAATGCAGGGACCCTTTAGTAACTTCCAAAAATAAGACTGTTCCTATCGTTACGATGTCTGTATTAGCATCCGCTTATGAATTTCCATTAACTCTTAGATTGGGCAAATATTTCTCATGTAAAACTGTCTTATATGACTGCACATACGAAATTCCTCTCTAAATTCAGCAATAAGTTCAACAGAAACCCGTTTATAGTCAACTTTTATTTCTTTTCGGACATGAGTATGTTTTCACAGCTCGAAACACTTATAAAATATCAAAAAACATCATTCGAAATCAAGATATCCAATACGTAGTAATATCTTCATGTAAAATTCTCTTTATTCAATTTATGAAAACGTACAACTATTTATTTGTCTACCATTCAACTTGTATCTGGACATCTTTTAAGATAACAATATTATAGAAAGTATATCTACATTTTTATACATACAATGTACATAATATATTATTTGTAATATCTATGTACAGTACATACATAGTTACAAAATTTTTCAACAAATTAAATTATTTTTATCTTCGAAAATCTATCTCTCCATGATTGTTCAAAAACTCATCAAAAACTTCTTAAAACCAACCAAGAACAATTTGCAATTAATCCTTTTTCCTTCTTCTACCCAGCATACATACATACATATGTATATACATAACATATCATCCCCAAAGTATTAAGCAACACATCATTGGATATTTGCACCATGAGGTGGCAGGTAGTGTATACTCATATACAACATCCTGATAATTTGTATGCTATCCTCTACTATATGTAGGTTTGGGGTTTTGGGGTTGTTATGTTTTTGTTTCTCATTTTTTTTTTTTGTTTTTTTTTTTTAATTCATCTCAATTTCACAATGATTTTCAACATTTCCATGTTCTTTGCAAAACTTGATACCCTAAATTAACATGACAAGAATAAATTAAGGTTGCTTGCAAAACATTTCTGACGTTAATCTCAAAAATTATATGTTTCTTTGTTTTCAGTGTTTTCAGGTATTTTTCCTTTTTTGTTTTTATTTTTCATTTTAATTTGTATACCTACACACATACATACATATATAGGAGATTTAGAATAGAGGTAGCAGGTATTTTATACTGGTAGATTAAGTCTGAAATAATTACCATAAGTCTGTGACAATACCTCCTGGAATTGAATATGAAACATTATTAAGATAATTAAATTTACAAAAACAACACCAGCTCATTACAGGATTTTAACTTATTCCATTCCACGACTATGTTAATGAACATCATAAAAATTTCATATCGAAACGTTTGAAATATTACCCTATATTAACAAAGATCAGAACTTTTCAAATCGATTGTGAAATAAATTGTCATTAATTACTATTATAGCAATTTATGACTTACAGACAAAATTTTAATTACAACTTTTTTAGTTGAAAAATAAAATAACATAAATTTATTCAAAACGATGTTTTATCGAAATGGATAGAAGGAACATTTCATAAGATTATGGAATAACTTAAAAACGAATAATTTTCCTGTCTGCCTCACCTATCTAGTTTGCGAGTATCGTGTCGTCAGATTAAAATACCATTAATAAATTAGTTTTCCGCCAATAAACTGTGATTTTTTCTAATTAAATGAAAATACTTTTCTTGATTGAAAAAAAGAAAGAAAAAAAAAACAACACACACTCTTTTCCTGTTTACCCGGATGTGATTCAAGGAAGCATGCGAAGAAATTGTAAATTTCAACAAAATCTGAATAATAATTAGGTACTTATCTAACTGTCCCCCATAATCTTGACATATTTCACAAAAACAAAATATATATTAAAATAAAATAGGAAAAACAATAATAAATTGAACTCACCTGTATCACGCTTCCTTTTGCTTGCCTTGTGTAGCTGGTGTTGCTGTTGTTGTAGTTGTAACTGTTGCTGCTGTTGTTGCTGTTGATGCTGTTGGTATTTATTTGTTAGAGTACGTATATCTGTCTTGTCACTTGCTCCTGTTGCTGTTACTGTTGCTGATGATGACGATGACGATGATGTCTTCACCGACAACTGACTATTCCCGTACTTTACAGACTTGTCAAGAAAAATTATTCCGGGACGCTGTTGATGTTGATGCTGATGTTGATTATTATTATTGCTACCTGTCAGACTACCGTTATGATGAGGTACGACTTGTTGCTGATGGGGAGTAGGCGCAACAGCTGACGGTATGGAATTATATGAAGAAGCTGCGCTCAATGTGACAGCGCCGCTATCATTACTGTTACTGGCCTTAATTTGACCCGAAGCGACTTGAGTGTGGGTCGACGACAACGGAGACGGCAAAGAGTCTGCTAGTGGTGGTAGCCCAGAGCTAACAAGATGATGGCTTGTTGCGGTAGCAGCACTTCTTGCAGTTGACGATGTTGCTGTTGTTGTTTCTGTTGTTGATAATAATGACGATGATGAGTACTGCTGTTTTTGTTGCTGTTGTTCTTGTTGTTCTTGCTGATGATGATAAAGAGGAGTTTGCTGATGATTCACATCAGCTATGTATTGCTCATTCAAATTATTTTCGTGCTGTTGATAGACACTAGAAACCAATGCTGCATCTGATGACGAACCAAGGTTCTGCTGTTGCAGTTGTTCGTCTAATTGTAGTTGCTCTTGTTCTTGCTGTTGCTGTTGTAGCTCTTGTTGATTACAACTACTATCGTTTGGATAAGTTGACAAAGTCGATGTGGACACTAGTTGGAAATCGTTATTTATTTCTGGACAATTGATGTTAACGCTGTTATTGTTGGTCTGCTGATAGCAATCGCCCTGTATATTGGGGCGACTAGGAAAGTCGTAGTTGGACGACAAAAAATGCGAAGTTTTCATTTGCGTTTGAAAATTCCAAGCGATTAATTGATTTCTCTTGCTGGCTTCGTCTTAATTTTGAACTTTACTATGTCGTCGTTGTCTCAAACTTAATTAGCGAATATGTTGTAGATTTTTTTTTTTTTATTTATGTAGGTAGGTATACATATATGAGATCTTTTATGTTATGTTTAACACTTTTATTTTTGCACAAAAAAGAAAGAATTTGTGTATCGACTTTTTCTAATTTTTTTTTTTAAGTTATCACTCACACATAATTTATTGAATTCCGAAAATAAAGAAAAACCAAGGAAGAGCTGAAAGAAATTTAAGGAATTTATTTTATAGGCTTTTCAAATTAATTTAGTTTTTTTTTAGGTGAAAACGAAAAGGAATCTCTTTAATGTACACTCCTCGACGAAGATTGCTGCACCTTGACGTGAATTGTCGTAGGTATAAGAAGCAATAAAATACGCAGTTTTCCAAGCCAGACGACTACTGTGCGATAGGGATTGGGATCTCTTACCGCTGCAGACGCGCCGCATTTCTGTTGTTTTTTTTCGGTTTTCTTTTTAAGGATAAGAGTATACACAACACGGCGGGTGAAGAAAAATATACTGCGTCGCAGGTCTCTATACCGTTATGCTGCTACCTACTGTCGATGTTTTTCCTTTTTTCCTTTTTTATAAAGAGCAATGTGTGTGTATGTGTATGCACTGTGCCGACACTTGTGAATGGAGGATAGGGAATCCCTATGAGTCCTTCGTGCCGTATTGTTATGATTCATTCGAGGACATGCGCAGTTCAGGATTGAGAAATATGTATTATGGAGGGTGTGGGTATTGCCAGACATAACGAAATAAATGAATAGGTATACCTACGACGCCGGTCATGGGGTTTGTTTGAGGGAGAACAAAATGCTGAATGAAAGTATTGCATAAAATTATGTGTCATGTTTTTAAAATTTTACTGTCGATGCCGGAGCACAAGAGGGGTTGGTAATGTTCTCAAAACTTGATTCCAAATATGCAGATACCTATTCCCGGGCAAGCTTGTACCTCTCTACCTATTGTTAGCGTAAATTTGGATACAAATTCTGTTGTTAGGTATCTGACTCGATTTATTATGAGCTCATGATTCTACTGAAAAGGAACTATGAAATGCAAAAGTAACCAAACTACACACTAAGTAGGTATAACATTACCCAGAATACTAGCGAAATACTAACAGGAATCCATGTATAGGATTCGAAATCTTTTTTTTTCGAATGATAATTCCTAAAACTGCGGTTTGCAACAAGTTTAAATTCAATGTGGCGAACATAAAAAATCTGCTGCTTTGCTACAGAAAATTTCAAATGCTGAAAAGTTCAGCAATTACTTTTTCGTTGGAAGTAAACCAACCGATGTGATATTAATTCAACTATTGACAAAAAATGTATCATGAAAATGAAATGTGTTCAGCAGTTAGATATGTAGCTACACATAAATATGAAGAAAAGGAAATTTTAACTGAATTTGTCATACAACTTCGGAGAAATTCTAAATTAAGCATTTGAATGTGGAAGAGGACTCTCTTGTCGTTTTAAATCCTTAATAGTGAATTTAAGATGAGTCCTGTTGCATACCAAAGAGATACCATCGTTGCAAATTCCACTCTGGTTATCAGTTTGCTGAATTGGGACATGATGAAGTTAACACGACTCTTGACCCTAGTCTGTGCCGACCGGCAACTAAGAAACACTCAATCCCATCTGTGTACCTACTTTTTCACCAAGAAAGCCACGTAAATACTTTTTTGCCAACATCACGTATTTACTTCTTCTGCCTACTCGCTTTTCGCTTAGTAACAAGAGTTATCTAAGGATACCAGAAATAAAAAATGTGATTAAAGAAGTCCCATGAAAATTGCAACTCATTTTGATTATGAAATCTGATGAAAGTTTTTTTTTGTAACTAATGAAAAATATAAAAAAATATTTGCTACATATAAATCACGAAACGAAACATTCGTGCAAACGAACTAAAAAGATTGCATAAAATTGTGCCTGCATCAGAGACTATGCACTTTTATTAAATATAAATATACTTATATTTATACTCAGTGTGACGTTAATGTGAACCAATATTTATAGTAAGTAAAATAACAAACAACCATGAATGACGATTGAATTTTGTCAAAACGTGTGTAGGAAATAAGATTCATTCAAACCAACGACGACAGACAACGGCAACGACAAAAACGAAAACCATGCCGATGACGATGATGATTGCAATTGATCATAATCATTTGTTATGAAATAATAGGTAGGTACTCATATATGTTTCCATTAATGAGACATTTCAAAATATATAAAGAACATAATACCTATACGTGGTCTGCAGATATGATGTAATTTAGGTACATAATGAAATGTTTTTCTGGAGGTAATTAAACATTATTATTTGTGTGAATTTAAGTCATGACTATAAAAAAAAAGTTATTTTAATGGCATATGAAATTTAACTATTTTTAAATTTCTGGGATAGGCTAACCTGATAAAGGCCAATATTAAGATGTAATAAAGTTTCAGGTGAAATAATGTTTTTAGTAGCAGCGATTGCGTGTTTTGTGAAAAATAACAATTACAGTGGTACTACATTTTTTGTTGTTCTAGTGGTTTTTAAATGGAAAAATTGTATAAAACAATGTTATTGTTTAAAACGTTCGAGATATCAGAAAGCAATGTTCTTTTATTCAATAAAGAATTCAATAGGCAGTTCTTTTCTTAAACAAAACTTAAACTTTTCCAAACTTGCCGTTTACATTCGGAACATTTCTTTATGGAATTCGAAGTCGGTTACATGTGCACGACTACAAGTTGTCAGATCACAAAATATGAATGTCTTGTTCATGTAACTGAGCTAAGAAATAAAGTTGCAAAATTAATGTCTCCATCGATAAAAAAAAAACGACCCAATAAAATCATCACCACCGGCGGGAAAGTCATACCATACAGTAATTTTTATGGATTCATTTAACCAAATGTAACCCAAAATTAGCCCCAACGCTCTTAAGTCTGCTGCCAGTGACACAAAAAATAACAACAATAATAACAGATTTTAAATTTTGGTAAGAAAATCCCACAAAATTAAATTTAGCTGAATCCTTCTTTAACTAGGACCCCAGCAGCATGAATCCTTAACCTGCGTGCCTTTTTTATATCCAGAATAGTTGTTACTGTATGACACAGTACCTACATATCTGCAATTGGGCAAAGATTATCCAGATTCAATGTACATAATATATTATATCAAGCATCACGGATAGGTATCAATTTCGCTTCTTTTTTAGTACAGGGCAAACACGTTACTGCATAACTTTAAAATTTTAAAGGGACACAACAGTAAACCAAAAAAAAACTAGTAATTCAGAGACTAACTGTTGCTTTACCTACCTTGAGTTACTTTCTGTCTACCTTCTGTTGTAAATTACATGTATCAATGTGCAACCTTTTTTGCGGATCAAAGAAAATTCAAAGAAAAAGAACAGAGAACACATTTTTTTTCTTTGTAATCATAAAGATATCAAGTCAACCATTCACTAATGAGAAACTTGTTTGTGAAACTTTACTCTTTTTCAAAAAGAAAACAAAACCCGTAGGTAGTCCTGACATGGAACTATCAAGTTACGTCAATCTTCTAATATAACTCGGTATATCTTTGCAGGTGGCCAAGTAACCTTCTCTCCTGCCTTGAGGCCCGATTCATGGAATTTTATACAAATCAAATGTTTAACTAAAAATTTCGAAAGAAGAGAAGCGCCTCCAACATGCCTTTTCGTTATGGAACATAATATATAACATAAACTAAGGGACTATGGCATTAAGGGAGTGTAGGTACCAAGTTATATTATTTTTGTTAGAAATTATCGCCCAAACTTTTGCTACAACTTAAAGAACCCACAGTAAACCTTTTTTTTCAACTGAACATAAGCACTGAAAAAAAAACCTACATAAAAGTGATTTACTTCAAAGTCCATCCAAGAATAGGAACAGGAGACCTACCTCGTTCTTCCCAACTCTACCAAATTAATGGATAAACTATTCTCTGTCCAACCATATGGAAGACAACAAATATGACTTCACCTCCACGTCCAATATGTATATGCCTTCGTGCCATCGTTTATAGTTAAACCATACCTACGTACTGGCAACACCTTTTCCTAATAGAAGAAAAGAATTGGGTAGAAAAAAGTACGAGTACTAAAGAACTGGTGGGCGAAAAGCTGCCTTTCGTTATTCCCACAGTCGGTCGATTCGTTGTGCAAGCAAAAACAAAAAAATAATAAAAGAAGGAAGAAAGAGGTTTTACTCCATTCCTTTCCTTTTACTCCTTTTAGATGGCCAACAATTGAAGTAACTTATTGTTATGGGGTTACCTTCAATTCCAGGGCACCTTATTGTTTTTAGTTTGGCCAGACCTCAGAATTTCAGAACCAAGAATCCAGAGGCCGAAAGAACAAACATCACAGCCAAAACCTAAACCACAAACCCATAAAAATAAATTCTGTATGCGTGGCGGGCATGCATAAACTTTCACGAAAATTATCTCAATGAATCCCAATCCAGTGCCAGCGTGATCGTCGTGTGTTGGTCGTTTATTCTTATATTTAGGAGCATGAATAGGCTTGGCCAATAATAAAGACTAATCGGGGGAGAAAACAAGTCTGTAATTAGGTAACAGGTGTGCTTCCATATGGAAACTTTTGTTTGTCCACCAATTGGCAGCCAAATCGCCAACCGTCACCAACTGACGAATAACTAACCAACCAACAACGATGACGACGTAGAAGACGAAGACGACCCTGGCAAGATATTTCTTCTTTGTTTTTGGTCTGTTACAACGACGATGGCGATGGCGAAGACCACGACGAAAGCCGGCTTGGGTTTCTCTTGAAAAGATGTCAACCAGGTCATTTCTGGGCAACCAACAACCAACTCACCTAGAAGAGAATCACTGCAAAAGCAAAAAAAAAAACAACACCATATTGCTGTTGTTGTTTTCTTGGATTTCTTTCTATGTGGATTATTATTATTTTCCTACCGTATGTTTGTTCGTTTTGTCATTGAGCAAAAATAAACGTTGTTTTTTTTTCTTTCTTTGGTTCTATTTGTTCTTCTGGTTCTTTGAGTCGTCGCTTTAATTAAATTTCAAATTTTACTTGATTTTTATGCAATACACTGTTATTTTTGTGAAATTAAAACCACACAACAAAATCACACACGTTTTTGCTTGTTTTTTAGTTTCGAATTAGAGTGACAGCTGCCAGAAAAGACGACGACGGCAGCGACAGCGACAAGCGAGAACGACGAAGACAAAAGGAAAAAACCAAAACCACGATGGTGGATGTTGGGTTTGAATTTGGATGATGGTCGTCCGCCCGGGAAAAATGCGACCGCTCCCGAAAAAAAATGTTCAATCTTCCCCCTGTTCCCTAATGTTTTCTAAACAAGGTATACAACACAACACACCAACCCACTCACACACACACACACATGGACTTGAGCGCAAAATAGAAGGGGCAATGTGTAGCAATACGAAACCAACAAGCTGAATCTTCGTTGTGTTGGTTAATCATGGTGGTGGAATATTTTCCGTACCGTTTGCCTGCCCTGCCATTGCTTTGCCTTTGCGTTTCCCCTAGGACCAGACCAAACCAGCACTAGTGTACAAAGAAGAGATTCCTCGTTTTTCACCATTCGTTTATTTTTATATCAAATATTTTCTTCTTTTTTTATATTTTCCACATAAAACACTTACGAGCACTTTTTGAGTTACAAAAATTATTGTAATTTTCATGCAATTGCGATCACTGCTTGGGGCAAATCAAAGAAAATCGTGAAACGCTTCAACGTTTACAGATTTTTCACTCGGTTATATATTTTTTTTTTTATATTTTCCGATCACAAAATTAGAGAGAAATAATTGATTTCACCACACATTCCAAA
The DNA here is from genome assembly GCA_905146935.1 of Scaeva pyrastri. Classification (NCBI taxonomy): domain Eukaryota; kingdom Metazoa; phylum Arthropoda; class Insecta; order Diptera; family Syrphidae; genus Scaeva; species Scaeva pyrastri. Next base: position 76,436,927 of record LR989929.1, read on the forward strand.
TAAATGGGGATTGGGAAAACTTAACTTTTGACCAAAAAAACTGCAGAATAAAATGGAAACTATGATAAAACTAATATAAAATAAAACGAAGGGAACTCTTGAAGTTTAAATTTCGTGTAATTTATTTATTTTTATTGCGTTTGTTCGTGAACGCTGGCCATTTTTTTTCTTTCTTTCTTCAATCACAACACGGTATTCGCGTAGCGTATGTTGGTACACCGACGTTGGTCACCACACAGTCCCGTCTCACATTCGTTTGTGTGGTATGAAATTTTGTGATACACTAGTTAAACTTGTTTGCTTTGCTTGGTGTGGTGTGGTGGATTGTTGGATGTTCGACGGAGACGTGGTGGCTGGTGGCGTGGTAGGAAAAATTAAAATGGGAGTGCGTGAAATTCGAAACAACTGCGCGAAAACAAAATGGTTGATTGACATTTGAGTGGTGAATTGGGAGTGTGACATCTGTTGATGGGGTTTTAGAAGCTAGTAAAGACATCCACCATGAGAGGGAAGAACGTAGTAGAATTCTTGCAAGTGAAAAAAATTTAATAAAATAAAATTAAATTTATTAAAATAGGAAGTAAATTTTGTTTTTACCACCATTTCTACCGGTTATTAGAGTTGCCAGAATATTCCTCCAGCTCGACAAAATCTACAATAAGATAGTTAAGTTCAAATTGGAATCATTTAAGGTGACTCCCCTTTGACTTGGCATTATTTTATTTCGTTTTCACATAATCATTTAAAAGTGAAGTTTTTTTTTCATTTAAATGATAGGAATGACAAAAATTAAACGTCAAATGATTAGCCTTAAAAATGTCAACGTGTGAACTCTGGTTTTCCACACAATCCAGAAATTATTTTACAAAATAAAAGAAACTCACTCATTCCAATTAATTTTATTCTCTATATAATATTTGAATTACGTCGTATCTAAAGTTAAAAATAGAAGAGAAGCATATTCGCACTTAAAGCACTTACAAAAATAAATGATTTTTAGCAGAATTTCTAAAACAAATTTAAAGTTACTAATTAAAAAATAAAAACAAAAAACAAAAACACTCACACAAGGCATCTCAAATGAAATTTGTTCTAAAATTCAAGCGGACAAAATAAATTAAATAAATAAAAAGCGTGAAATAAATTAGTTTATTAACTGCCTTATAAAACTTCATCGCTTCCATTATTTCACTGTTTAGGACGAAACATTTACAAAACACTATCATACGAATAAACACAATGAAAAAATTTGTAATAAATATTAAATCATTTAAAACTAAACTAACTAAACTAAAAACAAAATTTATATATTTTTTTATTTTTTAGATCTTTTTGATAGTTCTAATCTGTTCGGTAATACTATCAACAACCATGGCACAAATATATTATGATGAAAATGACCCTTATTTGAAGAAATAAAATCATTGTATTTATATTATGAGGACTTATATGATTCCTGTTCTAATAAATTAAACAAATTAAAAATAAAATTTAATTTTTTTTAACAAATCTTTTTATTTAAAAGTGAAATGATTTGGACCTAGTTTTTAAATAGGCTCTACTGGTGGCCTTTTTTAATATTCAAATAAATCTTTTCTTATCTGCCTTTTGGACTTGTCACGACTGCGCACAAGGAGCATTAAGTTTGATTATTAAATTTCATTTTAATAATTTAAGAAAATTCAAAACCATAAATAAAAAAACGCGTTTTATTTTTCAATTTCGTCTACACTTAATCACCTTTGGACCGACTTAAGCATTTTATAGATTTATTAGCTTTATTCATAATTTAAAATGGAAATGTTTAACTAAACATTTGCTTATCTAAAAAAAATTATATGAAACTGTTATTGCTATAATAAAATTGATTAAAATTAGATTCGTTTGACATTTGGCTTTTTGCAAGAGAACATAAAATATATTAAACAAAAAAAAAACTAATAAATATCGTAATATTTGACTTGTTAACATGTTTTTACTTAATTTGGGCCTAATACCTTTTAAAAACCAATATTTATGTATTCATAGCTAATGAAATGTATTTTATACATACAATATAGATTTTAATAAAACAAACAACTGATATTGGCACACATCAGATCACCTACGCGTTTCAAGACAATACAAACTCGTCAATATCTAGCTAATACAATCTAGCTCAGATCGATATAAATAGGAGCTTCATATGCACGACCAATGCCATTTGTAACCAAATTATCATCGCATCAAACTCTGATACAAATATTCCACCTTCGTTGTCGTTTTAAAACAATAGAAAATCAAAATATGAATAAATTGGTAATAAATTAAAACATAAATACCTACATACTAAATTATTATAATTACGCGTTTCAATGTAACAGATTGTGTTTTTGTTTTTTTATTTTATCTCAATTTATTTTAGATAATTTTTGGAACCTTACTCGTTGTAGTTTCTTGTATGGCACTTCCCCAGGCGCCGCCGCCGGTCAAACATCACAGCGACGACGATGACGTCAAAAGTGTTGGATTTTCAGTCATAGAGGTTCCACTTTCTGAGGTTGATTCGAGTGGGAGTTCGGAAAAACGTGATACTTCAACCATAGATGCAAGTGATCTTTTGAGAATTCAAGAAGTTAATGCATTGGCTGAATTGAGTAGGGACAGAAGATCACCTTCTACTTCTACGAACAAGACGACACTTAAGCCCAAGAAATTGACATTGAAAGACCTCATTGGCAGGACAGCGGCTTAGTTCATTTGATTTGTATAACACTTTGTGATTATCTGCAATCTTTCTATTGAGTTTTTTTGGAAGAAAATAGTGATTACTTTTTAATTTATTTTTAATTTTTAAATAAAACAAAAACAGAAAACTAAAGTTTAACTTTCAATTTTAAATCGTTGAGCTATGTTCCTTCTCCCTGATCATCTTACTAATTGTCAATTACCTAACTGTTAAAATGAGCAAAAAGCAACAAAACTGAGCTAAAACAAATAAATATTGTTAATTCACATGTTGTTTCGGAGGCTACTGACACTTTGATCCACTTACAACGTCATTACCGAAAATTTTGACCTAATTTAGTTATACAGACAGATACAAACACCTTTGTTGAATAGAATACATGATCGACTAATAAGGGGAGTTTTTTTTTTAGAAGGCAAGGATCTTGCAACTTTTGCATTATACTATCCATATTGAAATATTAATTAGGTTACCAGAAGCAATCAATGCTTACTTCTGTTAAAATTGGCCTTATGGTTGTGTATTTTGTATAAAAAAATTGGCTTTAGCTCAATGTCAAACTAAAATAAAAACTATTACGCCATCCTGTGTCCATATATAGAAACTTTTCCAGGCCCAATGTCTAGGTTACTATGAAATACGATGATCTTGAGTAAAACTACAACCCAATAAGTCCAACTTCAGTAAGTATGTTTTCTTATACCCTTCACCCAACAATATTTACAAAGACAAAAAAATTCAAATAAACAATTGTTGCTGTTTGAATATGGGTCTGGTAATAATTGTTATTGATAATAAAAATCGTTATTACAAATTCGCAAAATGCTAAATGGACGGTGATTTTTTTCTCCAGAGTAAAATTCAAAACTTGACTCACAACTGATTAGCAGATACCATCTAAGTTATGATGACAAAACAATACTTACATCGCCACAAAGGTAAACACATCATGTCTATAGCCTGGCCTGGCCATAGAGAGATGTCGTGAGCCATGATTGGCCAAGTGCTTTTCTTACTGCGCAAGTACTTTGAGCTTCCACCGCAGTGCAAAAATCAATAAAAAGCCGATTAACTCAAGCACATGGATTCAGACAAAGTTTTGATATTGAATCGAAAGATAAGCGATGCAGAAATTGGTAGGTTGCAATTTGTGTGTTTCCTACTCCGGTGGCTGTCATAAAAGCTTTTTTTTTTAATCTTTTCCAGGTAATAGTCTTCGCTTTGGCGACATGCTGTCTAGGTGCTCCATTGGAAAGGTCGGATGAGTCGATCCATAAGCCTGGGGATCTAATTCGACCGAGTCCTATTAATCCGGATATTCCCAGCGATCCAAAGCCAGAGGAGAAGATAACTCTCATCACAGATCCTAAAGTTCAACCTGTGACCACTTCGAATCCTACAAGATTGCCGGGCCCATTGGTAGTTCCCATCCGTGGACCACTGCTGCGTTCAAAACGTGAAGACAAAGATTCCTCTGAGAGTGATGAAAAAAGCAGCGAGGAGGAGAAGAAGAAGAAGTCTTCGCGACCACTTGCTACTGCACCAGCTAGTTTGCCAGAAAAACATGCTCCTAAGCTATCATCAACCACACCCGTTCGAAGCACAACACTCCAAGGTGGAGCAACCACCTCTGGAGTAAGTTCTTCATCTACAACAGCCACTACTCCAATACACCCTAGGATACCATATGCCCCTCAAATCCATCAACACAACGAGCATCTCTTTAAACCAACGACAACAACAAAAACAACAGAGGCTAATTCAAGTGGCTCATCATCTTCATCATCATCAACTTCAACATCGACCACATCAGCGGCTCCTCCTCAAGACCATGCTAATGAGAAGCGTGATATTCCAGTGCCATTGACACGTAAACACCATCACAGTGACGATGATGAAACCAAGCACAAAGAGGAACCATCAGCATCGTCGTCGTCGTCGTCGCCAGCACCAACAACTTCAGTCAAGGTGCCAAAAGAGAAAATCAATCAGGAAGAGCACAAAGATGAAGGTAACAAGGCAGAGCCGGTAGTGGTCGACCAGCATCAGCACCCAGCCACAGTCGCACGTCCCATACCGGTTGCGGAACTATTTGCAAAGTAAGTTAAATCATTAAAAACAAACCAAAAAAAAAAAAAACAATCAGTGATCATTCACTGATTAGACATCACTGATCTGACCTAATTTGATTCGTGATTTTCTTCCAAAGGAAACCTTCAACCGAATGAAGCCTCAAGCTGGACGAGTTTTTGAATTCAGGGCATAACGACTTTGACTAATTAACCAAACCTACTCCTGGTAGCTGCAAGTTTTTTTCCTGTCGGATTTGTTAATTTTAATTTTAATTTTAATATAATCATGTGATGTGTTTGCGTGGCGAATGTACGAGTGTGTGGACAGAAAAAAGTAATTCAACAAATAAATATTATTCAAAAAAAAAATAAAATATCATATTGGAGTTTAAAATTTAACAAGTCGTGATAGTATGATTAGCGGCTATTGCATTCGAAGTGGCGATTGGTTATGCAAGTTTGGAAGACCATATTTTTCAATATGAGTGGAAAGCTTTATATGGCTACATGGGGATTGCGTTGGAATGGAAGTGATAAACTTCATATAATATTTATTTTATGGAATGGAGAATAGTATTAAATATTTATCAATACGTTTGTAGCTGTTTTACTTTTGGGTGGGATCAAAGATGGCTAGCCAAAAAGCTTTTGCAATTCAACAGTTAAGAAAACTAAAATTACATTAATTTGATTTATTTTACAATTCAATAAAAATGAGTGTATTTTGTATTTATTTTCTAGAAAACTTATATAAATATTTTTGACATTTTCAACCTGTTAATTCTACCTAAAAACCTTTCTACCCAGATGATGATCTCATGGTTCATTTGATAAAACCCTTTTTTATAGAATTTGCTATTGCAGATCTCTTCTACTTCTCCTAGGCTTTTAATGTACCAAAAAAGAGTGATCATGTAAAAAGCACGAATGACAATCGTCATCCATTTTTTCATTGTCGTTACAGATTGCTTTAGTTTCAGATAAACCTATCATTTAAATGTACATCAAAATTGATTGGTAATTAGTCACCCTTGGTCCTGGTTGAAAATTTGATCCATGGTTTTACTTTGCTTCAACAGAGATTAAACATCAATTGCACACTCATGGTTCAATATTTTATTTTATTTTATTTTATTTTCATTTTAGCAATTTTAGCGCTGCTGATTTAGCGAAGTTGAGTGAGGTTCAAATGTTTGCTTGTCTAGTTAAATGTAATTAATATATTTAACTCTTTGTTGAACCAAAGTTAATCCAACTTTTTAACCAATCCATTTTTTAACCAATTGCAATTAAACGATCGTGACGACCCCAAGTAAAATATTACTTTGGTTGAACCACCGATTAAAAACATACATTTTTAATTTTTTAGTTTCAAAGTAAAACGTACCTTAAAAACATTGTACCGAATTATTCCATTTTAAATTCAATTGTCAGTTACAAAAATAATCTTTGAACACAGCCCATTTCCGAGGCAATATACCAATCACAGCCAACTTTACTCTTCTTTCTGCAACTGTCACTCTGACATTTGGTTGTTTGCAAATGCAAAATATATGAGTAAACTGACGTAGCCAAAACCGAAGTTTTTCCGATAATATTTTTGTGTTTTCATAAAAAACATGGACAAATCCTTAATATTATTTGCATTTACTGCACTTATCAACTTTGTAAGCACATACTTATTTGTTACACCTATATCATCAATAATCTCCATTTCAGTGTACTTCCAATGCCGAATTTACCACACAAGACTGCCGTGAATTGGGTTACATCAAGAGTCAACTGATGTGCTCATCCTGTGATAAATTAGATGAATTTGGTTTGGAAAGTCTAAAGTAAGTACATGTTTATTAACTAACTAATCTATTTAGAAATATTTGTATTAATTTTTGTTTGTATAAAAGACCACATTGTTCGGAATGTTGCCAAGAAGATAAAACAGCTCCAACAGAGAAGCGATATCCCAAAGCAATTCTCGAAGTATGTACATGCAAGTTCCGTGCCTATCCCCAAATACAAGCCTTCCTCCAGAGTGAACGACCACAAAAGTTTCCAAATCTTCAAATTAAATATGTTCGAGGTTTAGATCCAATTATCAAATTACTGGATAACGATAGGAATGTAAAGGAAACTCTTTCAATTGCAAAATGGAACACCGATACAGTTGAGGAATTTTTCGAAACCCATTTGGAAAAGAAAAAAATTATTAAGCCGGAATATCTAGATTATTTGTAAAGCTAGAATAATATTTATATTAAAAATATTTAGAGATTTTTCCCAACTCACAAGAATCGTTATTCTTTATTGATTATGGGCACTATGTGAACACAACATACTCGTCCAAAGAGAAATGCTGCATTTGGCCATTATCAAGTAGCTAATGTAAGTCAAAGTTATGAATAGAATATGTTCCTTTTTATGTATTCAAGGTTCGAAGTGATGTATAGGTCCAATACATGTCCAGCACACAGTTAGACGACTAATTCTGAATAAACACATCGTGATGACTTAACTGAACTCAAGAGATAACTAAGTCAATCTCTAGTAACTATTTTATTAGATGCAAATGCATACTCAGTAAGTATTTCTTTCATAAAAACATATTTGAGCTCTTGTCTTAGTGTAAAATAAACATTTGCGCAGCATGTAAAATATAAATGGCATGGTAGTTGTAAAGAAAAACATCGAATTTGTAAATGTAAATTGTGTTGTATCACTGTAAGACTGAATGAAGCTTGCTTCATAAATGAAATTGATATAACAATAAGAGTGTTAATCATATAAAAGGATTTTAAGATTGTCTGCAGTGTTTGCCCTTGTACTAGAGGCTGATTTCTCTTAATTTTTGATTCTCATGACAAGTTTGAAATTATGTTTAAAAGTTACACATTTCAGACACATGGAAGCATGAAATTCCTTGAAAGACCATTTTAATTACAATACATTTTATTGTTAAATAAATATACTTTATTTACGAACTAAGACATTTATATTTTTGTCTTCCGTATGCATTTTTTGGATATGATCAAAAGGAGTTTACAAAAGTGATTTGTTTTGGGCTTATTTTAATATCATTGTATCCAACAGTTAAACTTTTCGTTGTTTCATATTTTGAAAGTGTTAATATCATATAATATGTTTTTTTGAAGAAATTACTTATCGATGACAATGATCTGAGACTAAAAGACGATCATAAATCTTCAGAGATATGAGCTATGTATATTTTTATTAATATGATTTTAGAATACCATCAAAAAACGGAGCACTAGTATTCATCGTTAAGTAAATCGCTCAAAAAAAAAGTTTTTGTAATGGCAAATATCAGAGTGTAAGTTTTTGTCATCTTGAACAAATCTAGGCCACTATGAATGAATCTGAGGTACTCATATGTCCTAAGAATATCAAGTTCCTAGAAACGACACGAAGATAACAGAAGCAAAATTTTGGAACAGCTGAATTTGAGCAACTGCTACATCAATATCCTTGAAAGTATTGTCATTAAATTAATTCATCTATTTACATACTTAAGAACATTTTTTTAAATAAAATTCCGATTTTGGTAAACTCATAAACTGACTCAAGCTATCAGAATTTTTACATACTTCTAAAGCAACTCCGGAAATACCTTTGTTATGTTTCATTCTCAATCAAATCAATGAATATCTACCTATCCCACCGAAACACTTACGAAAAAGAAGTTAAAAAAAATAAAGTAAACACCTAAATCAATTAAACAAAAAATCGGCTCGTTTATGATCTCATTGGAAGAAGTGAATCCCAGAGGATATACCTACCTTATAGGTAAGCACTTTTACCATTTAGGTGTAGCACCTATTCAAAGTCTCCTATCAAAACTTAAACCATACCTACTGACAGACACTGACACTGTTCGATAGAGATAGCGCAAATGCTTCCTTATCTGGACTGTTAATCTTTCGTTCATATTATTATATGAATCACAGTTATTGATCCCCCCTTGTACCCCCTCCCTGAAAATGATTCTCAGGCATCAAATATGAAAACTGATCAAAATACAAAATTTCAAAACGCGTGCGGTATTAGGCTTCAAATTTTGTATTCAAACACACGTGTGAGCACAAACTATCACCCTACCTCCCGCCAAAAAAAAAAAAAAAGAACACGACAATATTTACAAAAGCAAAAACAACAAAAGAGTTAATTGTGCTAACAACAAAACATCACCGTGTGTGCTCTGTGCTGTGCTCCACTCGAAGCTTTATCAGCGAAGCCAATGCCACTGCGATACCAAATTTGAATCCGAATCGCAATTAGCATTTTAGCGATTCGATTTTATATGAGAATGCATTTCCAATTGCAAATACAATTGAAAAAAAAAGTTTTAATTTTTAATTCTAAAATTTTCTGTTTTGTTGGTTTTCGTTGGTCGTTCGATTAAACTTTTTTGATTTTGAATTCCAACACGTACCTAGCAGTGGTTGTGATTTGGGAGTTTTCTTTTTCTTTTTAGTCATCTACCGGACCGGACACACCCTACCGGGATACCTACGACTGATAACCAGTAGCTACTAAAACGAAACGAAAATACATAGAGAACTCACTCGACATCGACATCGACTTCAACTGACGACAACGATGCTGACGACGGTTTTCACTTTCCTTAGTCCAGAAATAGTGTGCTGGGCCAGTCGGCAGCGACAATTTATTATTATTCTTCTTGGAACTTGAAGCTCAGAACAACTCTTCTTGGAGATTTATGTGACGAAAGCAAATCGTGTTCGAGTTCGAGTTCTCTCATTAGCGTCACGGAGATTGTGTGTTTTGAAATAAACACCCAGAGATGAAGATAAGACCGCAAAGAATTCTCAATTCTTAGGTTTCCATTTGGGTAAACGACATACTACTTGTTGGCAAGTTAGATAATCTTCGGAGATCAGAGATGAAAGCGTTTAGTTATACTTGAGTTTTTTTTTTTCAAACTGTTCAATAAGTTGATTGGAATGGAAGTTTAATTTTAAGCTGACTTGTATTTTACGACGAGTAGGTATTTACATCGAACACTTTTTCTCACAAACCAGATTAATCAGACCTTGCACATATTATTATCATAATATAATAAACCCGTCTCTGACGTCGAATCAAATTGTTATTGTCTTGTTTTGGTTCTTTTTTTTGCTTTTTTTATTGTTTAATTTTAAGCTTGATATGGCTTATAGTTATAATTTCATAAGTTTCATTGAAATTTATTTAAATAAACAGTAAAGTTTACACTTCAGAAAAAGAGTTTCATATTGAAATTTTAAACTTTTTGAAATTTTGGCACGGCAACGCAACGGTTTCGATACGACTTACGATAGCTATGTTGTTTTTATGATGAACCAATTATAATATAGAAAACCACACAATAGACGATTTGTGTTTTGCATTTGAATAGGGCAAAGGGTAAGGGAATAAGTTAAGACAAGTTGTAAACTACAACAAATTGCGCGGGAATTTGTTGCCTGTTGTCTGTTGTCATATTTTTTTCGTTTTCATTTTTTTTTTATTTTACAACTTGAAAAGATTAACAAAACTACGTCTTAAACGTTTGCGGAAAACTGTCGTTTAGTTGTTTGTCTTATGTTTGTGTATTTTATTTGTTTCTATTTGAAAAAAGATACAAGTTCAACGAATGATTAAATACAACCAAAAAAAACCTGTATGTACAATGTGTGATTGAATGATAGTTTTTCTTTATTATTTTTGTTTAATAAAATTGATAAGCTATACACAACACAAATATAAACACAAGTATGTATTTAGGGCAATTTGTTGTGAGAAAGTAAACAAAAAACAATAATATAATTATTAATATTAATTGTAGGTACTTGCATGATCGTCATAGTATTATAAATTTTTTTCTTTGATAGTTTGAACTATATTTTTGTTTTTTAATCGATAGATGAGTACATACTCGTATTACATTAAACAATATAGATAGTCCCTATTTATATTTTCTAGAATAATTTGTTGTTTTCTCTTTTTTTTTTAATTTAAAGTGTGATTCACGACCTCCTGGGGGTTTTGTTATGCTAATGCAAAAATATTTTTGTTTTTTCGACTTTATACTTTTCCCTTTTTCAAAGAACTCATTTCATATCATACGTCAATGGTAGTCATTACTTATGCTAATGAAAGGCTTTTATCGAAGATTCATTAGTTTTAGTTGTTGTTGTTATTTTCAATAAATCAGATTCCTGGATATGAAGAAATTCCCAAAGAATCTAAGCACTTATCGTTTTACAATATGACTCCAGCTATTCTCTTCTTTAATTACATAAAACCTAAGGATTTGAATATAAATATGTATGTACATATGTATTTCCGTGGGAGCATTTTATTTATTCTGTGATTTTTTTTCCAAAATACAGTTGAAAATGCAATTTCTGGATCTAGGGACTAAAATGAACAGGAAACCAAAAAAAAAAATTAGAGCAAAGGAATAGACCTAATGAACGGCAAACTTTTAAGTAGGTATTTTCAATTTGTTTTTAACAATATTATTAAATGAACCCAAGCACTTACATACATACATAACAACGAGTTCGTGTGACCTTACCGAGCAAATTATTTATTAATGTTGCCGAGAACGCGATATAAAAAATAAATGAATTTCTATCGTGCCCTTAATTTATAAATTATATTTTCCCATTATTAATTTATTTAATGCATTCTGGTTTTTAGTACCTTGTTGTACATTACAAGACAAAAGCCATTTGCATCCAGTACTTGTGAACAACAAAGGTTTTTTTTTATAAATTTTTTGTACAAAGACATCGACAAAACTGGCCAGGTATTCTGTGTTCAAATTACCTTCTGGTTATTTTTCAAACTGACTTAAAAGAACAGTTTTAAGTTAGTATTTAAAAGTCTTACTTAAATTTGCAATTATTAATTTGATTTTAAACACTTATGTATTATAAAATCAATTATATTTAAGTGCTATTTGTATGCTACCAATTCTCTTTGGCGTACTTATGAATTATTCCAGCAAAAATATCACAACAAAATCTCATTCGCATTTTTTTTTTTCATTTTTATTACTCAGGCAAGTTTTCCCAAATGAACTCAACACAAATGCGGTGTATGAGCACTGCTTGTTGCTGTTGTTTCTGGTGGTGACTATTAATTAACTCGAAGTGCAATTAGTAACTATTTTTAATAAGAACTCATACATTTCTACAATTATTCAAATTAATAAATAAGATGCTGTACATGTACATACTCGTATGTATTACTATTGCTATAGAATAAATTATGTCTGACACCAGAGATCTTGTCTAGTGTAATAATTGTAATTATTTTTTTTGTTTTTTAGGATCGAACCTAGTTTAAACAAATTTAAGAAATTAATTATTAGACTCATTGAATGTTATTCAATTAAATTCAAAATATTTAATTGAAAGCAAACTAATAGTTTCTAAATAGTTAGTAATAATCTCATGCAGTTCGATGAAGATAAATTCAGATTAAACAAAACTACACGACATTAGCTGCCAAGTACATTATTTTATGAGTTCAAGGTTTAATAGGTTAGGACAACATAACGGCCACGAAGATAAGAAAAATTTTAACTGGCATTTAGGGAAGTAATTTGGTTTTATTATTATTATATTATGTTTTTACTACAAATTTTGCATTCTAAATAATTTGAATAACATATTATGAAAGTACTGATTATATAAATTATTTTATCCTTCTGTCACTGAATCATTTTATAACTTCCTGTGATTGAGTGTCATTTAAAATAGATGTGTCCATCCAATCAAACCTCTTACTAAATAGCTATAAACCAAAACATTAAAAAATGACGGATTTAACACCTGCAAGCTCCAAAACGTTCATCTGAGAATTTCTGTGTAAGCTCTCTTATGCAAACCAGCTTAATATTCTTCCACCCAACCCAATTTACGCCCGACTTAATCATCATCAATGAATGATTGTCCCAACTCATTAATTCTACGCTGCGTTTTCCAAAAGTCGTTAATTTACCTTATGAAAACCCTATCGAAGATTCGCTTCTCATAAATAATTAAAATCAGATTTGCATTCCAATCACATATACATATGTATGTGTTCACTCGTTTCAACGTCTAAAAGCAAAGCAACAAGTATCAATGAAGCCTCCTTTAGCAAAGAGTACAATTAAAATAACAAAAAACAAAAACAAAATAATCTGCAACCAATGATGACTCTTCGGCTTATCGACTCCTAAATAATCACAACAAAACAATGTTGATCCAGAAAAAGAACCAACAAATAACAAACCAAATACAAAATGATGAAAGGAAAAACTGTCATCTTATGGTACATATATATTATTTTTATTTAATGTTTTTGGCTAGGAATTATTCTTTTGTTTTAAATTTATTTATTTGAAACAAATAACTGTGTTATTTTGTTCTTTTTATCATTTTTAAAATTATTACATTTACAATATAGGTACATCGAAAAAATAAAAAAGAAAAAACATTTTTATATTTTTTTAGTTTTTTTTCCTATAATATTAAATATAATTTCTTTTTAAAGTTTTACTTTTACTGGTTGATTTAAGTTCATATAACTATGATAGGTTTGCTCTATCAATCTCCCGAGGAGCTGGATTTTTTTTAAAAAAAAAAAGCTCCTCCAGTTCGCGTCTTGGACTCGTTTTGTGTATATTTTTTTAATTAATTAAATTTACTTATTTCTTGCATAACTAATTTAAAATTTTGTCGAATGACTTTATCCTTTTTTTGTTTATGTTTTTATTTTTTTATTTTAATAATTCTCAGAAAAAATGTAATAAGAAAAAATTGTATATTTAAGTTTCAATCTTGTTTATGCTGTTTTTTTTTTTTGTTGTTTTTGTTTTTCTATTTAAAATCTTAAATTTAAGAAAGTTTGAAACTTTTATCTCGTTTTGAATTGTTTAACGTGGTGCTGGGCTTTGTCGCTTTTACATTCGCTTCGCTCATTGTCTCGGTCGTGCCCATCCGCATCTCTATCTCTTCCGCTATCTATCCGCTCTTGTTGCTTAGCTTAAAGACTAATAATTGGTTCCAATTAAGCGATCCTTAACCTGTTTTGCCTTTGATTTCGACAACAACATTGGCGATAACTTAACTATAAAGACTAACTCACCTTCTTCCCATCAGTTGAGGTCTCTTCGAAAGCCGTCCTCTATGTTGGGGTCTGTTATCATGGAACTCGGATCGGATAGCATTTGCAGACCGGCCGGATCCATTTGGCCAAGGTCCAGGTCTAGGGTGTCGAAAATTTCCTTGGAGTAGTCGGTGGACGAGAAGTCGGAGAACACAATCGACGGGATGTTGGGCGTCGTTGAGGTCGGCGTAGAATTGTGCATGTTGGAACTGGTGTTGTTGGCCACTCCGCCGCCACCGCCATCGTTCGTATGATGAGACTTTTGCTGTTGTTGTTGCTGCTGCTGTTGCTGCTGTGCTATTGATGCAATGTCATTGACTAAGTTCGAGTTGTTGTTACTGGGACTATGCGGATTGGGACTGTGCGGACTGTGTAAAGGCGAACAACTTGCACTGGCCGTCCCCGCTACTGCTGTCTGACACGCCGATGAATTGTTGTTGTTGCTGCCGCCTCCCGTATTGCCACTATTACTGCTAGGACCCAGATTACTGCTACTGCAGTTGTTAAGTGAATTCTGGTTGCTCAAGCTCAGATAAGGATCACCACCGGTCGTGTTCGTGCTTCCACTGACGCCTTTCGACCCGCCACCGTTGCCGTTTTCGGTGCTGAACTGCTGGTGATGGCCAAAGAAGGAGTCGTCGAATTGCAGCGACTGCGAGTAACTGTTGTGCGGTGAGTGGAGTTCCTGTTGCAGACTGGTCGGGATGTACTGGGTCTCACTCTGCGCCGTATCCACCAGCGAGAACTCCGCGAAGTGGTTGTGGAACGAGGGATTCAAGTTGTTGCTTCCATTGCTGTAGTCAGCGCTAGGCGAGAACCTGTCGTAAGTTTGAATGTTTTTGTCGCTGTATTGTTGCTGCTGCTGTTGGTGCTGGTTGTGTCGGATAGGACTGTTGGGGGCACTGTTATGCATATCGTGTGGCGAGTTCGCCACCATCAGACCTGGGCTCGCTGATCCCGCTGGCGAGGGCGGATTATGGTGCTGAGGATTTCGGTATTCCGTCAGATTGCTACTGCTAGTCGCTACGTTGTTCGAGGCAGATATACTGCCAGCGCCTCCTCCAGTGGTCGGCAGATTACCATATGAACTGTGTAGCGTCGATGATATGTTGTTGGGCGACTGATTCACCATAACGGGTAGGTTCGTAAAGGACAAATGCGACTGGCCTCCGCCAGGAGAGTGCTGTTGTTGCTGCTGCTGATGCAGTTGTTGCTGCTGCTGTTGTTGTGGCTGCTGCGGCTGGTACGATTGATTGCTGAACGGGCTCTGCGACTGCTCGCGTTCGATTCGCATGTTGTGCTGAGTGATGGCGGATGGTGAAGGCGATGGCACATTCGAGAAATGCACGGAGGTGAGGTCGGGAAGCGAACCCGTGTTTGCCATAGCCATGGCCTGCTCCTGCAGCGACTTGTACACATTATTTGTGGGCGCGCAGGCATTGAACTGCAACTGCGATTTAACGATCGAACTCTGTTGGTGTGGATGCATGTTGTGGTTCATCTGTACTTGCTGTTGCTGCTGCTGCTGGTGATTCTGGTGTTGGTGGTTCAGTTTGTGGTGATTGAGTTGGTTCTGCATCTGCATCTGCTGAAGGTTGCTGCTGCTGTGCGAGTGCTGTGTCGCAACCATGTGCTGTGGTTTTCTCCTTTGTGCTATCGGGCTGTGACCCACGGAGGCGGCAGGGGAATGAGATCTCTGGTTCGGATGATATTGCTGTTGCTGCAGATAGTGTTGCTGTTGCTGTGAAGTGCCGTAGATTGGGTTCTCGGGCCCCAGGATCAAACTCTGATGGATCGCCGAGTCCGAGTTAGAGCGACGCCAATTGTTGTCCATCGAAGGGGGCGACAAATAGATTCCCTGGTTGCTGTACGGGGAACGATCTGTCTTTCGATCTGAGGGTCGTCGCATGGGACCCACTCCCACACTCCGCCCACGGGATTCCCTGTATGCTGTCGGCGAGCCACTTCCGCCATTTCCATTCCCACCTCCACCGCTACCTGGAATAGGAATCCCAACACCTGAATTACTACCACCACCACCGCCACCACTAGACTGTTGTTGTTCCGGACTCAGACAGCATCCTATGCGCTGCTGCGATGCGGACAAAGGCTCGTCCCTCTTGGTCGCGAAGACTTCCTTCATAATTTTCTCGAACTCCGCCGTGCCCTCGGCTTGTTTCTGTTTCTGCAGAGCGATCTTTTCACTAAATTTGCGCGGATTTGCCATACTGTCAGAATCACAATCACAATGATTATCGCTTCCTCCTTTTTCTCTGGCAACCCGCACACTGATTCACTCTCCTTACCTAAGCTTCCCAAAAATATGTCGATTGGCGAGCTCGTCGTGTCGATGTCGCTGTCGCTGTCGATGTCGTTTCTTCCTTTTCATCCAATGCTGCCGCAGCGCAGCGCAGCGCCTGCTTCCCTCGCTTCCTCTTATAGGCAGTAAGCAGAAGCAGAAGTAGAAGCACAAGTAGCAGCTAAAAATGTCGCCTCCTTGCCACCTTCTCTTTTTTCAACTTTATATTATTATTTATTATTATTCTTCTGCTTGTAATTTCGATTACTTGTTGTTTTGTCTTGGTTTCTAGTCCCTTTTTTATTTATTTCTTGTTTTAGTTCGAGCCTATTTTTGTTTTTAACTTTTATATCGCGTTAAGTCCGCACTGTTTGTCCGTTTGTTCGTTTGTATATTTATACGTTTGTACGTTAGTCGTCGATTTTCGGAGGCTGGTCTTTTCCTCTTCGCTTTTCGCTTTTCTTTTGGATATTTTTGACTTTGCCCAACAAAAATATATTTTCTTTTAATTTGACACACAAAACTAATGACACACACTTGGTTTGGTTATTGGTTGGTTAAGGGGAGCTGAGCTGCTGCTGGTGCTGCTCTTGTAGAGTTTTTGTCGAGTCGATAACCAGCAGAGGCCAACACATATCAAGACAACGACGACGACGAAGACGACAACGACAACGACGACGACTACGACGACGAAGAAGACGACGGAAAAAATATTATTCTGCGTGTTTTTCTCTGGTTAGAGAGAAAAATATATTTTCCTGCTTGTTTTTTTTCGAAATATTTTTCAAATGTTGTTCACTTGGAGACTGGTGCGGGAGATATTATTCTTTTTTTTATTCCTTTATTTTTCTAGTTTTGATTTGAACTAAAAAAAAAACTACTTGCACTTGCACTCCACTGTGACTGTGTTTCACTGGTCATCTCTTGCTCTTGCTTATTTTTTTTTATTTTCTTGTGATAGAATTTTATTTTTGTGTTTGATGGAGCAGCGAGTTCTGTCTCTTGCGCACTGATGGTTTAGAATAAAGTAGGATATAGATTATTGAGAATACACTAGAGTGTTGTTAGTAGGTTTTTCTTCTTCTAAATAAGAGAAAAATATATTTGAGAAGTAAAAAAAAAAATCTGCTGAAATTCTGGCTGTCAGTTTTTCGAGATTTGTCACGCGAAGTTGGTCGGAGTTGAAAAATTGTGTGGTTTTCTTAGCTTTGGGGCTTCTGGAGTTGTTAGAATTACATTTGCGCAGTAGTTAGTTGGCAGATGAATCGAGTGTTTTATTTTATAGGGTAGTGTTTTTGTTATTTAGTCAAAATGTAGAACTGAAATTGGAGCACATTTGTTCACAGTGGGTTATTTTAAGAACCCAAATTTAAAAAAGAAATGTCATTTAAAACTGTTGGTTATTTAAATATTAATCAAGGACTTTATTAGGAGAACATCTAATATTATGGATATATCTAAGCAGGTGATTTTTGTCTTTCAACAACAAATTGGGCCTTAATCGAACTTGACAGTTTATATTTTTATTGACTATTATTTAATTATATTGTCCATTCTATTTCAAAAAGGAAATAAGACACATAGAAAAAAAATTCTTTGCGTAACATCACTTAGGTAGTTTCTTGGTCACCTTGGCTGAGTTTAGCGCCAAAGGGCGAATTCAGTCTGACTTAAAGGCGTATAAAAAAACTTGCTTAGCTGGGTAACACAGCATTTTTTATTTAATTGTGAAAATTAATATTTTAACTCACCTTTGAATTTCTTCAACAAACATTAAATAATATTGCCAACGAGAAGTTATAAAACTTCTTTACATGTACTCTGAGGCGAATGTGTAATATTTTGTGTAATATTAAGTTATCACACAAAGATAAGAACTATCTGTAATAAAGATACTGATATGTTTTTGAGGAATTTGAACTTGTGTACTGAATTATGAACATAGTTTAAATAGCATTAATACATAGAATAATACTGGTAGAGTATATTTTTATCTACATAAATGCAATAGTATTAGGATAAATAAATTGATATTACACTTTAATTTTATAATCATTTTCATTTCATTTAAAAATTCTTTTGTCAGACTCATTTTGACATGTAGGTACCTATCACAATTACTTTTTTTATCTCAGTCCAACACATTTTTTAAGGAATGTAAGCAATTTTGTGAGTTAAAATAAAAAATGAGTCGTTATCTTCAAAAGGCTAAAATGTCACACTACAAATTTTGTATATGTACATACCTCGGCAAACTGAAATTAATCATCGGTCATTCATATTATAGTTACAATGTCAAATATTATATCAATTATTACGCAACAAACACATTCATGAAAACATCATTCTTTATATATAATTCATAGCTTATTTTGAGAATTTAAATTATTCACAAAATTAATTAATAATAAATAAGTTAAAGCATTTCCATATTGTCGTCTGCACTCCTTTTATTATCTAATTTCAATACGTAATATCAACAGCTATTAAATGGAAATTATATATGTAAATAACCAGGGCTTTAGTTTTGCATAACATTATATTTATGTAAGTTATTTATTTTCAGAAAAAAAAGAAACATATTGGCATTTGTTAATGGGTTGTGGAGCATACATAAATAAAATTGTAGGTATTATAACGTCCTATTTTAAACTCGGAGAATAGTTTGCTTACCAAAGTTTATTCTTCGTTAAGTAATGATTGGCGTAGTTACTTTTTTGAATAAAAACCGCATTAAAACTTACCTACCTTCAATAGCAATTAAATAGATACTTATGTGATGGCGCTACAGTCCTTATAACAGATCTGGTCCTCAACCAGGTAGCATATTTAAGTACTGAATTTAAAACGTTGATCACCATTTAGATTCAAATGTCATTTTACAAATGAAAAAATCTAAATAAATGTCACTTAAAAATCAAAAACTCAAGTAACATAAGTTAACATGCCGGATTTAATTTTCCCTCGAATAATGCCTTCTGTACGCTTTACCTTAAAAAATAAAACAAGCGTGTGACAATTAGTTGAATATTCATTATGTGTGTCACAAAATGGCACATACACCTGTCAAAGTGTGCTTGAACTATTTGACACTCTCCCAAATAAAAAAATTCTAATTACAAAATTATTATTTCCTCTGACAAAACACCATTTCTCAACCGTTTTTGTTTTCAACACACAAAATGCGCATTAAATACAAATATTCACACTCATCACCGTTCGGCAGCGTACACGTCATTATTACATTTGTGGAAATACAAAAAAAGCAAGTGAACTTAGGGCAGAGGCATGCAATGAACCTTGACCAAATTACGTGCCCTTCCACTTTGCTGCCAATCTTCGAATAAAATCAGCAAACTGAACTTTATTGCATGTCGAAACGGCCTCGCAGCACAATCAGGAACAATTCACACAACAACAACGCAATAAAAAAAAAAAAAAAAAAAACACTCACTAAGGACTCTGCGAACCCATCACCTCGTAACTCGTATATTTTGGAACATTCACACATGCATATGTAGGTAGTAATTCTTTCAATGCAGTCGGATATTGATTGGTTGGCTTTTCCTGAAATTTCAAATATATGTACATATGTATGTAGGTCCTTCTACGCTGCAGGATACTAGTCATTCGCGTGGTTTTTATTGCATTCGCACAGGGTGTTTTTTTAATAGTTTCAAATTGATTACAACTTAACGAAAGATAGCAATTAACAAAAAAACATATTTTATTCGTATTTGCTTATTTGAATGCACTCAGCAAACACTTTAGTGTCCATAATCTGTCAGAAGTGTGTAATTGTCATAAATTAACGAAAAAAAGCTCCCCCTACAGTCAAAACTCGAAAACATACGAGTAATACATAATTTTAACGAAAAATGGTAAAAAAACCATTTTTCTTTTTTAGATTTAAAATGTCATGACACCAATAAAGATCAAATATGGTAATCCTTATTACAGCTCCTTTTTGACAGCTTTCACAGTTCCAATAGCAACTACAACTGTCTATTCTCTTGGGGTGAAGTGAACACCCTATATTCTGAAATATAAATCTACACGTACGGGCACTGCAATAAAAAGTCCCAAAAAATACACAAAAATTCACTTTTATCTTCTTTTTTTTTTTGTTTATATATTTTTTTTACCAAAAAGTATTCGTAAGGATTTAAGGATGTTATGAACCTCAAAACCGAACCAGCTTCATATTCATCCAATTGTAAATCTATTACCGCACTACAAATACTAAAAACAAAGCACAACAACAACAACAAAAACCCAAATTGCAAAACACTTGAATTATGGATCTGTAAAATTTTGAAAAACCGTCAGCAAGCGGTCCCGTTCGGTGGTGTGGTGCGGTGTGGTGTGGTGGGCATCACATCATCATCATCGTCAGTGTTAAAACAACAACAATAATCCTATGAATGCGCTGGGGATTTTAGCCAAAATCCCAACAACAGAAGTTCAAACTGCATCCTGATGTTTTAGTATGAACGTACACCGACCATCTATTTACTAGTATATATCTATGTATGGTTTTATGTATGTATGTATGTATGTATGAAGTATAATGAAGTATAGTTGAAAATTCTAGCGTGAGGCTGTATTTTTTGCTATAGTTTAAATGCAATAATCTCCAACCACTTGTCTATCAGAGCTCGATGAACTGAATGGCTCTACTTTCTGGCCAAATTGCCACCACTCTACCATCATGTTCATCCGCATTATGGTTTTAGCCATAACGATGATGAACATCAAAACAAAACGGATGCCACTTCATATTTCCGAGCATATTTGTTAGAATACCTTATGTCAAATTCAATTTGAAAATGTTTAGCCTAAGAATATGTCCATTTATAACAGTTATAACAGTTTAACATTATTGAATTATGTATAATTCTGAAATTTGACAGTTGATAGTGTTTGACAGTTGAAAGTGGTCATATTTTTGATGCTTTATCTGAAAATGTTGCTGTCATTTATTCACACTGTTAAAAGAGTTCAAAAACATTTTCGAATGAAGTATTTGGGTAAATTTAATTTAATTTTCGTCATTTTAAGATTCTAAAACTTATTTAGTATTTGAAAGAGAATTATAAAAGTACAAAGAGTATAAGTATTTTGTTACGTTTTGTGCAGTGAAGATTCATCTTTCAATTCTTCAAGTTAAACAATTTTCGTCAAATTTAATTTACCCTATTTTTTTAAAAAGGATTTTGAAAATCCCCTACGTTCGTGTACATAAATATTCTGCCTCACTCAAGGCACACACACACACACACATGATGACCGTGGTGTGAAGCGAGAAGGAATTTTATTAAGGACGCGTGTTAACGATATTTGGCAAATTTTCGAGAATGTTTTATCTCGCTTAAACTATCAAAACTTGAACGAATAATGCCAAAAGCAATTTTTACCCAAATTGAAATCCTACTTGTCCCGATTTTGATTATAACCCCCGATCTATCACAATGTTATAATTTGCCAGTTGCATTATTTTACCTTCACACATTTACATATACATACATACAAAATGCGTAAAAGTTGAATTAATGTATGTTTATATAGTGTTGTGTGCGTTGCGTTTAATTTTGAAATTTTATGCAAGGACCAAAAATAAGATACACTCGTACACACGGTCACACGTGTCAGAGCATGGTCAGGCATCACATTAAGGAAGAGATAATTTAATGATAGACATTATACATATACAAGTCTCGCTTGTTGCGATCGAAAAACCCGAACCCGGTGCACAAATAATAATAAAATAATAAAAAATTGTTGACAAGTCAATTGAACCGTAAATGAATATAATGCTCATTTCGAACAAAAAAACGTTCACAGGAAAGGATATTGTTTATTTTTTTTTTTTTTGTTTTGGTGTGTGGATCAATTATTTTTAATATAACGGCAGGCATCTTAATTAAAATTGAATGTGGAAAATTAAAGTGGTCTCGCGGTAAGGGTTGGTTGGTCGATGGTCGATGGCGATAGCGATGCTATGATGTGCTGCATATACATATGTAGATAGTGAATTGCGTTGCAGAATTTAAATATGTCCACATATGTATGTATGTATATAAAATAAATACGCATACGCCTGAGTGGCCGGAATGACTTTATTGACATATTGGCCTGTTTGTTGTGTACCATACGGCAAATAAATTTGTTTATTTTCTTGTTGTCACTGCTATTGAATGAAATAAATAAAAAAAAATAAAAAAAGGAAAATGAAAAAAAGTAATTTCATAGATTGGAACAGAACCGTGAAGGAGCATCGATTATTATGATTGATTTGCATTTCGCAATGAAAATATAATTGGACGATATTTTATGAAATGGAAAAAGTATATAATTTTCGATGCTTTATATTAAATTCGTGTATATATTTGAGAGCGGACTTTTTAAAGTATTTATGTACTACTTTTTAAAGTTCGTTTTGAAGTTAAATTTAACTTTATTTCACCGCACACCAAGGAAGTAATGTTGTGAGTGAAAAATTAAGCTTCTCTTTTACAATAGTGTAAATTTGACATATATTCGGTGAGACAGTATAAATTGAATATTACTCTTTGGTGGTGTTCTTTTTTTGTAATATCAAGTGAAAGTCTGACAGCTGTCAAAATGGTTAGCAGCACTCTAAACTTTTGTTCAAAAAACTAAAACATATTCTAATTTATTAAAATTAAAAAAATTGAACATCAGAAGTCAATTTTAAATTTTGTAGTGCGTCCAGAATCAAATATATCGATGGCTGCATTCAGCAAAAAGGAATGAAAGAAATTTACAAATATTTTATATAAAATTATTTAAAGCATAAATATTTTCGAGACTGAAATTCTTATAAGCATAAACCAATTGCCAATAAATCCTATAAAACTGCATTAAATTGCATTGATACTTTGAAATGCATCTTAACAAATGTATGTATATAGCTAAAGCTGTCTTTCAATGGTGTACCAAAGCATTCAGTGCCAAAGTATCAGCATATAGTGTTTATTTTTTCACGGAAACAACTTCAGGAAAATGGAAGCATTTTACTTACAAAACGCAATAAAATACAAAAAAAAAAACAAACGGATGAAGCCAAATGGCAGTTGTGAACGTATTTTATATACCTTTACCTACTATACACTTTTATCCTTCCGCAAATCCCTAAAAGCTACATCATGACACTTCTATAGATGTAGCTAGGTGTACCATGTTGTATATTGTATATGCACTCGTATTTGTACATAGATGACGTTAAAAAGGAGCACCCTCTTTAAATGTAAGAAAAATCAACAAACAAAATTCAACTGGTTTACCTTCAACCCCGCAGCCCATCAAGCCATACACCAACATCAGGAACACAGCCAACACCAAGTGCATTCCAATTTAAAGAAGAATTTAACAAAATAAAAAGCCATCCTCCTCTGGGCCTGGGTTGACGGTGTGATTCTAGTCGGTGACACAGCCAAGCTCGAGAGCTAGAATATAGGTACTGGGGCTGGATGTGCTCTGGTGTGTGGAATCATGAAAAGGTGCAAAAACAGACGCCCAGCTTATCTTCCCTAGAGGTGAATTTTTTCGCTCAGCTTTTTCCTTAGTTTACTTTTTTTTTGTTTTTTACAGATTTCTCATTTTAGTGAAGCGATTGCGAAACAGTTCCTTTTTTTTTCCACTCACACAGAGTCTAGAGCAAACAAACATAAATAAAGATCTTTATCGGGACAAAATCAGGAAAAAATAGAATCAACAAAAGTTTGCTGAGGTTACGGGGCCAGGGCGTCAAGAGGCGAAGCAGGGAGAGGGAGCGAGGACAAACCCAGCAACGCAGGAAAGCTTTATGCAATTCCTTTTCGAAGTGTGGTTGAATGAGCGTGTGAAAATTGCTGCAACACCTTTTTTAATACCCCTATAGCTACTCTCGTACCTTCATACGTATGTATGTATGTATATACCTGTGAGTTTATGGGGAAACAGCAACAGGAATACGATATGCTGCTCGCTTGAAGTCCTGATGGAGGAAGCGAAACAACAGCGCTATATCGGATTGCTGGATCTGGCGCTGCCCTCAGGAGAAGTATCGAGTTTTTTTGAATTATGTCATACAAATCAAAGGTGTGCCACAAGGGTGCGAATATGTCATTAAAGTTGATCCTGCTTCCATCATGCATCATTCATAGAGGAATACAGGACCTATTGCGTATGAAAGCGGATATAGCATAAATATCTGTGGAAAATGATTATTCCTCCTTCCGGCGCGTGGCGGAGGCGGGCGGTGGCGTCGAGTCATATTCAAGGATACATGAAGTTAATTTTTAAACGCATTTGTGCCCCGTTGTTGCTGGTTTAATGCCGACATGTAGCTATTCATAAGATTCACAACCATCCTATAACA
The DNA here is from genome assembly GCA_905146935.1 of Scaeva pyrastri. Taxonomy (NCBI): domain Eukaryota; kingdom Metazoa; phylum Arthropoda; class Insecta; order Diptera; family Syrphidae; genus Scaeva; species Scaeva pyrastri. The sequence goes on from LR989929.1 coordinate 76,461,571, forward strand.
CAAAATTGTTCCTCCTGGGGGAAGAAAAAAATTCAAATCTGCGGATGTTTGGTGTTTTTTTTGTTTTGGTTATTGTTGTGGAATTTTGTTTATGATGGCGGAAGTGTTCTGGGTGAGAAACAATTCACAATTGTTACATCGTCACTGTAAAGTAACGCATCGCGTCGTTGTTATGGTGGGTTATGGAAAATTTGTTGTTGATTTAAGTGTCATAAAATAGGTGATGAAAACTGGAAAAAAATGTTATTGGAAACATTCTTTAGAAACAAAAACAAAATAAAGTTGAGTACAGGTTTGTACGAACGGTTCGCGTTCATGTATTGAACAATTGAAATGTAATTGTTTTTGAAGTTGGAGTTTGAAAAATGTTTACAACCTCATGAACAATTCTATACTGATAAGTATTATTTACGTTAATATTTCTAGTTCTGAACTTTGAGGGTACATAATATTGATTTATACAGGAAGTTTGTGAATCAAATTTAACTTCGACGAAAACCTAGACGTTTTTATTTTTAAGAGGTATTGATATGTTCCACATAAATCAGTTACAAACTTTTAGGTACAACATTTTGCAAACCAAATCTTTTGTTGCAATTTTTTCTGAATTGACAACTAAAATTACAACTCTGCTATTGAATTTTCAACATGATGTTATTGAAATGACACTTCAAAGATATCAGGTGCAGCGTCCGTCGGAGCTGTCAATTAGAGCAGAATCTTTTGAATATTTCGGTTATTTTATATTCCCTTGATTGAGCTGCATAAAACATGATGGCTTCGAAAATCAAAGTAACATTTTGTTACAATATTCCTTGACAATACAATCTCTAGTTTTCAGATTTTGGCGGATATTTCTACACTTCAACGGTTCATAACGCAACAAATTCATTACCAAAGTTGTACCACAGAGTTTTCTTTCAAAACCATGACCAAAATTATTGTATTTTTGATAGCAGCCATTTAGTATTACCAAAGATCCTTATCTTGTTGCTAATAATAGTGTTGCTATTTTTGTCTTTTGTTCCAAGCTTCTATTTTGTAGATATCAAGTTCAGACTGAAATAATTATTACTCAGTCTATATCCATTTCTGACTAATTGACAAAAACTTTCAGACGTTTCTAAAATATTATGAAAGTTAATAAAATTGATTAATCAGAAATCATAAAAAGAACTCGTGTACGTCATCCAATTCCTCGCCCCTATCGTTTTATTAATTTCCTAAAATTTTTAATTATTACAAGATAAACTAAAATAAAAAAAAAGCAATACAAAATTTAATGTCCAAAGCAAAATACCTATGCTCTTAATTTTATCGCAAAATGACGTTTCGTATTCTTATCAGTTTATATTTTTCTGTTTTCTTCAAAAACTCTCATCAAATATGTCTGCGATGCATTTATTTATCAATCTATATATCTATGCACTCATTTACTTTGACACCCTTCAGTTACACCACATTGATCCGACCGACAACGCGAAGCGTGACAAAACAACGGCTCTCTGTCTTCCCAGACGCGAATCCAAAGCTAAATTCCAATTTTCTCCGTAATCACACTTTAAAAAGACGTCACAGTACCGCTTCGCATATCAAACCCTAAAAATAGAAACAACCACTAAAAGAAAAACAGTTTTTCGACAGAAAAAAAAAAAACTTTTCCTTATCAAACTTACGCGTATCTGGAATTCCAATAACAACAACAACACCAACAGCAACGCCGACATCGACATCGACTATACGAAGACGAAGAAGAAGACAAAGACAAAGACGACGACGACGAAGTCGAAGTCTTTGGGTAAAGTTGACAAACACCGTCGTTTGCAGAAGGAATTTACCCGCACAAAAAGGCAACGTAGCGCGGCGCGGCGCGGCGCACAGTTCAAAATAAAATTGATTTAAGCGGATTTAGCTGAAGTTGACTTCCTCTTAAAGCTGCACTCTTCAGAGTCACCAAGGACGAACATAGAGGCGGATATACCCTTTTTCTTTTTGCCACTACCCAAAGGACAAGGTTCTTGAAGGCAAATACCACTCTATCAGCACAGATAACGAACAAAAAAGTCTTAAGCAAAAAAAAAGCGGAAAAAATTTTTTTTTAAGTGAAGTATACACCCTCGAAGGATATCAAATAAGAAGGGACGGATTTTCCCGTTCGCTGGCAACTACTCGTATATATTGACAGCAAAGACTTTGTCAGTGTCAAGCGTCTCTCGTCTTATTTTGCATTTTCTGTTTGTACGCCTTATTTAGTTCCTCGTTCACCTGGAATCTATTATCCTCTTAGAAAAAAACATAAAGTGCCCCGGCACGGCTTTTGAGTGGCGGAATATACACGTCACCCTCATTCCTCATTCCTCACCCTCGCCTTCATCCTCACCCTCGACGTGTTTATGTTCTACTATATATATACGAATATAACCTCTCGAGATAACCTGGTTTGAGAATTTCTAATGACATAAGTGCATCTCGAGGATATAGAAGCAACAACGACGACGACGACACGGGAAAATGAAGCTTATCAACAGATGGTGCTGTTCCTTGAGCAGACTACCAGGTTTTAGTTTTAGCTTTCAAGATCAGATTCCACTTGCAATAGCTGTGTTGGGTCATTTGGCATTGTTTCAATTGGTTGATGCATCAACACAATCAACATCATCTTCAGCAGTACGAGTAGTACTATCACCAAAGATGTCCTTACCACTTGGCAATGATGATAGCAAGTACGCATTACCTGGGGGAAGATGTCGAGGACAGGATGTGATATCTTTGATACCGGAAAAAGGTGAGTGCCAAGTGGTTTGAGATATCCAATCCACGTTTTTATTTTTTTTTTCTTAGTCGACTATAGGAATACATACCTATGTATAAGGGTACCTACGAGAAGGTACTATTTTATGAGATTTTATTTTCTTGTCTTGCAATCTAAACATCACGCTGCAATGAAGGTCTATAAAAATAGTACCTATAGAAAAATAGTTGCATAAGGGTCATTCCGATGCACGTTTCTTGGTTTCTTTATGGAAGAACATGAAACGTTAACATCATTCAAATACATTCTGGGTTCAGTGAATAGATCCGCACGAAATTGAGCTTCAGGTGATAAAATTGGATTAAGTTTAAAATGAGAAAACACTTTAAATATAATCATTATCCAGTGTCAGTGTAAACCCGACCTAAGATGTCACTAAAATTAACATTATTTATGGAAACTAAAATGGTTTATGTGTCTGAAAGTATTAACCTTACTGTTTTCAAAGAAATATGGACCTATATAACACCAGCCCAAAATCCACAACAGAAACTTTTTCGGGATGAGTTTGACGCTCTTATATCTTCCGAGGATTATTTTTTTGTACTTTTGACGTACGTTTTGAAGATGATTTTTCAATAAAAGCTAGGGTCAGTTTCCAACTCTTCTAGAGCCAAATTAGAAACTTCAGTTCTTCAAGTCAAACTTAGTAGATGACAGCATTTTTGAATCAATTATCAAAATCATAAATAATTTCGTACGATACGAGTGAATTATCGTGTTACACTGTCAACACGTCTGCACCAAGTTGAGAAAATCATATATGTAGTTATACTGTCACTTATCGCCATGTTGATTATTTTGACAGTCCCGTTTCGTTGTCACTTTAATGGTTAGTTCACATTTCTGACATTTTTCGGAGCCAACATAGCAGCATCTATTTCGAACTAATTTCCAACTTAACTAAGATCTAAGCCAATGATCAAGACTGTCAATGTTTGGGAAGTGATGTGATGACTTTTTGCCTTGGCTTAGTTCTCCTCCTGTGCTCTCCAGAGCGTAGCGAGAGTAAATTGTGATTCTGTTGTCTACTTGTGCTGAATTGTGAAGTGGTTTGTGTTTTGTTTATTGTTCAACGGGGTATACGCCACTATACATACATTCACAGAAATAGTGTGCACGTGTGTAAGTTTTGTACGAGGATGTGTTGATGTTGATGTTTTTGTTTTATTTTATTTTGTACTTTTTATCCGGATCCATGCACTCTAATTAACTTAGAAACTAAAGGGAAACACACAAGGATATCTGGTGAGGTAACAAGTGTGTAACACTCATAAACATACTTGTATATTTTTTTTGACTTTCAACTTTCAAGCCAAGTGAGTTTTAGATGTCGGTCGTGGGCTTTTTATTAACTTTAATTAAGTTTTGGACAGAATAGCGTTGACAGATAATCTAATTGAAAACAAATTTTTGAAGCATATACTCGTGCCAGCACATCGTCAAATTTGTTGTTGTTGTTGTTGTTTTTAAGTAGACAGTGAGGTTGATTTTTGTAGTGGGGGGTGTCTGTTTAAAGGTTGAAAATATATCAACATATCACTTCAAATGATAGATTGTGGTTGTTGTAAGATGTCTTACTTTTGTTTGCTTTTAATTAAATGATGGAAAGTGTTTTTTTGTTTTATGAGAGAAAAATTAAATTTTCAGATAAAATGAGGTGAGAATAGAAAGTTAAAGAGACAACAACAGTGGGACTGTTTAGGTATGGGAATGGGGGAAAATATGCACCCTTTAGGAGAAATTGGTAAGAAAAATTAGTAAAGTCAGTTTTTTTTTGTGCACGCTTGTTTTATAATAATTTATCCTTCAATCGGAACTTTCGAAGTGTGACAATTGGTAGCCGCCATATTGTTGAAGCTTCATCTGTCAAATAAACTGTCACTTACTAAATTTGTTTCATCACATCCTAATAGATGAATATAACTTCCTGTTTTCCTTGAAACGTTGTCTTGTGTTTTTGTAATGATTTTTTCCTTAAGTAAATTTCTAAAAATCGAATGTGTGTGTATTTTACATTTCCTTCCTTTTATTCTGCAAAAATTCCAAAAACAATTCCATGTATGTATTTTCAATTTGAATCCTCTTTGAGATATTTACTTCAAATCCGTTTCATATCCGCATAACACCAACATATCAATTGATTTATACACAAAACACACATATAGTCTACACAAGCATATAAAACAAAATTCTTCTTCCTAAATCGTCACTCTCCTTAATTGCACAACATTATTGCATTGAATGTTAAAGGTCTGTCATTTATCGACAAAAAAAAAGAAAAAAAAAAAAAAAAACGGATTTCACAAAATCCATTTTGTTGTCCTTGTTGTCATCATTTCCTCTGTTTTGCAATTTCATCAACTACTGTGTGATTTCATAGAGACAAAAAAAAAAGAAGGAGGAATCCTCTTGATGTTCCTTGCTATTCAATCATTTGTCGACACAACAGGAAAATAAAACAAAAACACCAACAGGTTCGCAATCCTACAAGTACATACTCGTACATATGTATACGTATCTTTATGCATTCCAATCAGTTTTTCTCTCTTTTTGCTCAAACGAGCACATATAGATACAATCAGGATTGTGTGTTAGTCCTGAATTCGTTCTGGTTCAGCTCTATTATCCCGACCCCAGACACATCATCAAGTAGTGTACCTAGTCGATAGGAGAAGAGGTGCCAACTTACATACATGGAAAACATTTACATTTGCATTTTCATTTTCATTTCATCAGCTTAGGCACTATCACCTTCACGCAATACCCCAGAGATCAGTTATATTAAAATCAAAGCTTTTCGCAGGACATGATGCATATGTATGTACTAAATCTCCAGCCCTGTACTTATGTGAACATAAATTTATGTTCATACCTGGGAACGTATATTATCTCCCACTCGAACACAATAGAAGGTCCTGGAAGATCAGAAAGCCAAATGGAACTTGAAACAACTTTGTTTGTTCTCAACTAACCGAACTGACACAAAACACCTCTGCTCCTGTTGCTGCTTATCCATGTCATCCTCCAGAGTCCAAAGTCCAAAGTCCAAAGTCCAGAGTCCATAGTCCAATGTGAAATTACTCACCTTTTCCAGTAAAGTTCCTGATTTCATTTGATAATGTCATCCTCATCCTCCAACACACACACACAGCAGAGCGTCACAAAGACAAGTTAGGGGAGAACTTTGGTTGTTTTGTTACATCTACCTCTGAGTTGGAATCGGAATCGGAGTCGGAGTAGGAATCTGAGTGTTTGGCAAGTCAGGAATAGAGTGATGATGTTTGCATAGAAATGTGTTTCTATTGAAATGATTCAACCGCAGAACTCACCGAGAGTGAGTTCTAAGCCTATCCCAACACACATAGCTATAGTTGTATACCCGAAACCATTTCTATATAACTATACTTTACTCGTACTGGTCTTTAATTGGTGGATGAGCGTGGGAGTCTTGGGATTGGGAAATGACTCGTTCGATCCTTTGCCTTTCATTTTCTGTTGGCAATTTTCAAATGAATATTTGATTAGAGATGTCTACGTCGTCGCTGCCGCAACCGTCGCCGTCGTCGTTCCCATTGTCGTTGACATGCAGTCCCTTCGCACACTTAAGCGTCAGCCTTCACATCCACTTATATGATGTAGGTATGTTATGCAGAGAAAAAAAGTTCATACATGAAATCACAATAATGCAGAGGAAAATCTAGGAAGTGAGGAGTTGGAAATACTTTTAATACTTTAAGACCCAACACTCTCGCTCGTCAATCCGCAGCAAAGGGATATACTATACATCATACATACATAAATAGATCGATATGTCCTTATGGATGTGAGAAATTTGCTCAAGTTGAGTAATGTGAACGAGTCTAACGGTAAGTGATAATTTATTTGATACTAAATTGCCATCGATTGGCCTCCTTTGGTTGTGTTGCTGATTGCTGGTTGCCTGTTACTGTTGCTTTTCCTATTGCCTTTTGTCATAACCCGAGTTGTGATGCTGAAAGGATTCGCCTTATGCTATCGAACCATGGAAAAAAGGATTAAGTAGTTTATTCAATTGGATTAAAGGACTATTCAATGCGAAAGGATGTGTTCTGTGTATGTGAGGCTTTCATTTATGTATATACACACACGTGCTTTTCTTTCAGCTTAGAAGCTGTTTGTTAAGAAGGCATTCGATGAGATAAGTCTGTATCCCTCTATGAAAGCTAAGAAAGATCTTTTATGTATGTATGTGAAAGGATTTTCTTAGCCATGTACCTATAGAAGATTTGATTTATTTGGATTTTTTTTCTGGAAGAAATGAGTGATGGTGTAAATGATGGTGTGCGTATCGATTGTTGAGAGGTTAATTCTTAATTGTTGACTGGAATGCGAAATGGTGGAAATTTTTCAAATCAAATTATTTGTAGAATGAAACTTTAAGGGGCTTGATAATTTAATAATTTCAAAAATGTTCAAAAAGTTGAAATATTTCCAACAAATTGTGTTTGTATTATTAAACATTCCATTGCCACTTCTGTTTATGTTATTTTTAATTATACTCTCTTCTTTAAATTTAAATTTTTTTATAGTTATATAATGTACTTCAATAACAATTATATTTAAATTCTAAAAACCAAAACAAAAAACAACTTAATTAAATAGGCTATATACATATATTCATAAAGGTAGTATTTATATAATTTAACTTTAAATGCTTTCCAAAATAATGCAACATTAATTAATTGCTTAATGAGCTTTGTTGTTCCATAAACTTGCACCTTCCACAAAAGCGTCGTAAATTCGTGTTTGTTTTAAAATACATAAGTGCTTTCGTATGAAACTTTAAATAACTGAAACGTTTTTAAATTATTTCAGAAAAACTAAATTTGTATACAAAAAATGATGATTTAATGAAAGTAAAAAAGTACGTATACGCCATGTTGAACACTTAATAAAAAAATTAAAATATATGTGAAGAATGTTACTTTACGGAAAAAAATTATGTTTATTAAAAGAAATAAGTTTAAAGAATTTAAAGACAAACTTCCCTGTTTCAGGTTGATAAGAGTTCAATTTTGAATTTTTGGTCTCCGGAATGACTTTGAAAGAACTTTGAGACTTTTTTATGAGCCAATTTACGGTTTTTCTAAAATATCAGCTAGCCATCTCTAAATTAAAGAAGAGAGCCTTTTTAAAACCTTTTTGTCTTGAATTCATATAAAACATTACTTTCAAAATCCCTTCCACAGCACCCTAATAAATTTAAAAGAAATAAAAATTCCACAAAGTCTTATTTATACAATTTAAATTTCACAATTAAAGGCAAACAAAATTTTGACTCAAACCAATTTTTTTATTTTATTTTTTTTCCAGATCGCGGATTATTTGTGTTGTATCACTTGGCAAAGGCCTTAAACTCAACATCTTTAAATAAAAATATAATATCCCGAATAAATATTGGACTAGAAATTCCACATCAAAAAAACGAAATATTTGAGGTATGTAAGTGGGTAAATAGGTAGGAATGAATATTTACTTTTGAAATATTTACCAGAGAAAATTAATAAAAATACATAATGAACTTTCCCACCACCACACTCAAATATACATACGTACGTACCTTCATTTTATAAGAACCTTATATCATTCTCGTTTTTTTTCTTTTATTTTTTTAACCTAATTTGTCTGCCTGTCCAATTTTAATTCTCATTGAAAACAAAAACCTCTCACACACACAAACATACGTATAAAAAACATCCTTATAAAGCACACATAATAAAAGGTGAAATAAAAAAGATTGGTCGTTTTTATTTGACGACAAGCCATCACTCCGCCTACCAAGGATTCATTTCCGTTTCCTTCAACTCAGGAGCATCAGCATCAAGAGCAGAATCAGCAAACTTTTTCCATCTTCCACCACCATTTTGTTCAATAAATCTCTCATTAGCTATGCATAGAATGTAGATCGTGGTTATGTCTCGACGAATGCATGGAATCCTTGCGAATTGGAGCTGAAAAATTTAAGGATACTGTAAGGAAATTAATTCCAAAACGAAGCTGCTCCGTCTCTAGAAAGCTCAGTCAGACTGAAAAACAAGGACATAGCTAAAGACACAGACACAGGCACAGACACCAGAACCAAGACCGACCGCAGAAAGTCATCTCATAGCTCTGTGAGAAGATAGACGGATAGACAGACAGACAGATAGATAGACAGACAGTCAGACATGGACGTGTATGCTTTTAAATTCATGTAACTTTTCCTTGGTATAGTTTGGGTTTTTTCTTCTTCCTTTTTGTGTATTTTTTGGCATTTTTTTTATTTTTGACGAAAAGTTCATCCTTGGTATTTAATTGAGATAATTTGTGAAAGTCCTTCAGAATAAATAAGGATATAAATCGAATTTCTCAACTCATTCTCCATTAGTTTCAGATCGAGTTTAATTTGCCAGAGGCTGAAAGTCAAAGACAAATATTGTTTTAAGGATATAAGTTCGCGTATCTATATGAATATATATTTGTGTAGGTATGTGTTGGAATGGAAATGCAAAGAATATTTTTATTCCTCACGTGAAAGGACACTCACATGGTACCTAGTATAAGGTATGTATCTAAATCTGGATATTCCTTTGAAATTTATAGCCGAGAATAGAGTATTTGCAACTTTTTGACTAAAACCCTCGAGATATTTCCAAACTATTGTACAAAGAATCTTCTTCTTCTGTAAAGAAGATAATATCTTCTCTCTCTGTCTCTCTGGCTATGCAAATAGTATGAATAAACTTTTGCACCCTTAAGGTCCTGTGAACATACATGTGCTTTGTACTACTCCTTGTAGATGTATGTATGCCGGTCGTTTGGTCGCTCTGTGTCGGTCGTATACAGGTACGAGTATGTATTGTCGTTAACCATTCTTAAGTCGGTGTTTGTATGACTTGGCTGTGGAGCTTTATGGAAGACCGTATTTACCTTTTTTTGGTCGAAGGCATATTTAATCCGTCCGGAGTGACATGTATTTATGGGGGACGGCAGCGTTTTGTGTTTTCTGTTTTGTGTGCGTATATAGATGTCCTAAGGATGCGTTTCAGGAAAGCACCCCCCCCACCTCTTCTTCCTTCGACAGAAGTTGAATTGAAATTCTAAAGATGGTTGAGCAAGGAAAAAAAAAAAACGGATGGTTTTTATCGTGACATCTTAATAGGTAGTCGTCACATCACCATCTACAAATGAGATAACTCCGTTTATTTGCAATCTAATGTCGTGAAGAAGGGGCGTGGCGGGAGGCTGGCAGGAGGTGCAGAAGGAACGGGACGAAATGAGCACACACAAGATATTGTGCGGATAGTAAAGTAGGTAATTTATTTCAAACTCCAATGAGCAACGAATACAGCAAAAGCAGAAAAAGAAATGTTTTTCTTTTGGTACTTTTTTTTTTTTAAATAGAAACTTGAGCATAAAAGAAATGCCGCAAGCCAGAAATCTGTTGAACTGCTGCGGTGCGGTGTGTGGATGGGTTTTATGAGAATTTCACCGGAACGGGACGTGGGGTTCTATAAAAATTAGGTTAGGGTTACTTGTTGAATGGTGGACAAGATGTTTCAAAAGTTTTCACCCGGCACGTAGTTTAAATTGAAGCTGCTACAATTGCATATGGCGGCAAATTTCGAGGTTCATTCATTTCTTCTTTGACATTTGTGAAATAAACTGACATTTGTGAGACAGAGTGAATGTCAACGAGAGATTATTCGTCAGGGTTGACAAATTTGAGACCGGATTAGACCTTAAAAGACAGCTTAGAGTCGTGACTTGAAAATACGAACTTCGCTAAAATCAAAAAATTTCAGCAGCAATTTCATCTCGGTATATGTAGGTCTAGTCTTGGCTAGATCTCGTAAAAATTTACAAGTTACTAGTCTTGCCTGCAGTTTTTAAGCAATATACTTACATACTTGATAATGGTGTTCAAATGTCACTTTTAACCGTAAAATATGAAGTCTCTTTTTTAGCGAAAAAGATTACCCTCTAAAATCTGCAAAAAATCAGATTCTTAAGAGAATTTGGTATCCGTCAATGTCACAGTCATTTTGGAATGGTAAGTGACAGTTATGACTTTGAATTTGAAAAATTTAACCATATTTTGACATACTGGTAATGTTTTGTACAGGAAACCTTTAGATGATTATTCATCAAGTACGTTGAAATATGTATTCGTTTTGAAAATCTTCACCCTCGTCTTCAAGCGGCGTATTTCTTTTGTAGTTCTGAGCAGATCCTGAACTGTCAAACAAAAATGTATGTTTCTTTTTCACCTCTGAACGTTCAGAGCATCAAATTTGTGTTTCTTTTTTCGTTCTGAACATTTTCTGAGCTTGTTCAGAGCGCGCTCTATGATCTCAGAATAAAATAACTGAGCAGACTGAGTTGAATTTTGTTCAGAGGATATTCTGAGCATGCTCGATATGCTCGGACTCTGGTCAGAGCTCTTTTCTAAATTAAAAAAAAAACGCTTGAAGTAGGAAAACTGCAAGAAATTACTTTACTTATAAAAATTGTTTTAGGACTGGATCTCAGAATTTTAACCTTGTGAATTTCCCCCAAAATTTTGCACCATTTTATCATTGTTGTGGTGTTTTTTTTTTGTTCGTTTGTTGAATTTTGATAAAAATGAAAATGTCATATCTCGTGAGAAAGCATTGAAAACCTTGACTTATTCGAAAAATACACATTCACCATATTTTCTGTGCGTTATTGTGAATATACAATAAATTTTGAAATTCGAGATTGTCAATCCATTAGTCATGTATTTTTGTTTGATTATACTATATACATAAAGATACGTAGATACCACTCCCAACCATGTTTGTACGAGTATGTATATGTATGTATATGATGGTCTTGACCAAACAGATGGATTACAATGTAGGCTTTTCCTTTAATGGTGCGTCCTTAAATTATACAATATTCAAAATAGGTTCGTTCGTTCTTCTTCTTCTATAAGTACATATAAAATCAAGAAATGTAATATAGCATTTGAATCCGACTTGAGAGCTTGACAAAGACAACAACGATGACGAAAAGTCTTATATAGTATAAATTATTGCCTCATGGGGAAGGACGAGGGAGGGTATTTTGTCCTATACCCAGATCCCAGCAGAACTTCTTATATTCGTTTCTCTGGTGTATCCTGGTGTTTGTATATGTCTTGACATTGATGAGAGAGTGTCTTGTGTCCATGCGATGTGCCCATGGTATAGTATGTCATTGGTGATTTATTGCGTAAATTAATTTTTTCCATTTCCTTCAACTTTTCACATCCCCTTGTCTTATAAAAGAAGCTCGAACACGAATAAGACATTTTCGGAAAGGAAAAAAAAAAAAAAAACAAAATAAGATCAGCAACAAGAATGGTGCGGTTCATAGAATTTAATTAAAAAACCATTTTCCACAAAAGAGGCTGATGGTGTTGGTGGTGGTCGTGGGCGTGGATGTGGTTGTGGGCATTGGTAAGGGCATTTCGTTTTGTTTTGTGAAAATTCAAATTCATCCTCTGCATCGATGTTCCTCTGAAATCCATACTTATAGATTTGATACCCTAAACCGTTGTCTTCATTATATTCGACGATGAAAAACTCAACAAGGTGTGTAAATGATGATTTTCGGGGAAAAAACTCCTAATTTCCTACCGTGTATATTTTATATACCCCCAAGTATATAGATTGACTTTTAAGCATCAATCGTGCGGGAGGGTTTGGATGTATAAAGATATAATTTAACGACTTCATTAAATTTGGTTAAGCAATTTTCGATGAGAGGTCAATTAAGTAAGCATCAGGGAAATAATAAAAAAATTCGGTTCAAAGAAACCAAAAAATAAATTTATCCATTACCGAGGTTGCTATACGAGCGAGAAAGGTTTTACCGTTTTTTCTTTTTTATTTATAGAGATTTTGGCGGAGTGACAGTGAGTAAATAAAAAAAATCATTTTTTTTCTTCGATCAAAGGAAACTTTTATTACTTGACTTTATTATAACCTTTGATTTAATTTAGATTTTGAGTGATGAATCCATTAACACGAAAGAGACTTTTTAAACCAGTTATCCATTAGATTCTTTTTTTTATTGGAAAAGTGCACACATACATACATAAACATAACTTGGCATCTGCTAACCTCACTTCAGTTTATTTTATAATTTTATTTTCTAACAAGTGAGCTAAAAGTAATTAAATTTTTTTGTGACTGTATTTCTTCAAAAGTTTTAATTTTTAATTGAATTTAAAATTGAATTTGAAGGGTTGTGTAAATAGTTCTCGAACTTGTGCGTTCAATCATTAAAAATATTTCAGTAGAGTGATGATTTCGATAAAAATTATCTCCATCAGGAATTTTATGTTTAAAAACATTGAATTGCAAAGTTAAGCATCCGATACTGATTGGTAGCTCAGTTTAAATTTGAAAAAATGTTACTTTTTAAATTCCACAATAGTTTTTTGTATGGAAAAGTTTGAGTTTTAAAATAAGCTTCAAAAAGACATGTGCAAAAAAAAAATGTTATTATTTTTACATTAAAAATTGCACTTTCTTAAAACTTCTTCATACCTTTTTTAATTTTGTAAAATATTCTGGCTCACTAATTTCTAACATCTGAATGTTATTCCAACCACAAAAAAATTAATTAAATTAGAGACTCAGGTTTAAAATTTCGAAGTGAGGGTAAAAGTTGAACCAATTTTTCAAAAACTTAAAAAAATCAGTTTTCGAAAAAAAATTACCGTTAAAACTTTTTTTCGGTGTATTTTTTAAATCAAGATCCAAACGAATTTCTAGCGTAAATTTCATTTAAAATAAGTTAGAAAACACAAAAGTAAATGTTTTCTAAAACCCCCGATATATGATATCAAAATTGAAGACATGGCCTTATTGTTCCTAAAAAATATTTAAGAAATCATGTCTCAAAAAATTATTATAAAACTAATCGAATTATTGTATAATGATGTTCAAACTGATAATCACATGACCAATGCCAAACAAACTGTTTAATTTTTTTATAATAAATTCTAGTTAAAAAAATAAAATAAAAATTCCCTTTTACAATATTCTTTTCTTTTCATGCAAATCCTGTAAGAAAAATTCAATATCCAAAATATCAATGGCACAATACACGGCCAGCGAAATTATGATTTTTTTTTTCAACCACACAAAAAAAACATTCAGAAATATCATTACTAAATCCTCAAAAATTGATTTAAGGAAAAATTGATAAAATAAACCGCATAGAAGTTTTTATAGAAATGATTTACTGTTAAGTCCATCAAAAACATTTCTGCAGATAAAAAAGTTTTTCATCTCCAGAAAACCTATTCCAAGATTTTTTCCTTTTATACCTACCACTACGAGTACATATTTTTTATTCCAGCAAATTCAATTTAAATTTTCAACAACAAATATAAATTTCCATCACTAAATGACTGACTTTTTATCATTAAAATATGCAAGTGTTTGAGTATAGCTATACTCGTATATCCATATACTATATAAAACATCCCCTCAGATCTTCAGCTTTTCAGTTTTATCTCTTGAAAAGAAAAAAACTAAATAAAAAGGGAATAAAATGAAAAGAACGTTATATCTCAAACAATAATACTTTTCTCATTGCATTCGTTTTCGTTTTCGTTGCTTTCATTCATTCAATATAATTGTATTCCATTTTGCCGAAGGATAAATAATGCAATTGCGACAAACAGCGCCGCTTCAGTTCAATGCGGATTGCATTTTGCATTCACCGGAAATTGGAAATTTAACTCTTGAAAAGGCGAGATCCGGTATTCGGTGGGTCCTTGTGTTCCTGCACATACAATACATACATCTACGTGAGGCTGTATTGAGAAACATTGTGCCATTTGCCACCATATCGCACCGTCACTTTCCAAAGGACATCACCTCACAATCACCGCCACCGACGACGGACGCCTCCGACACGGTTGACACCGTCACACAACGCCACACGGATGATGGAGATTGGGGAAAAAATATTTTCGCCTTTCACGGATGTGGTCTGTCGATTGCCGTCGGGCGAACATCCTGTAAAAGGGAATATTTTCCTCGTCCTTCGGTCGTCGTCGTCGTGTCGTTTGGTTTGGTCGTCGTCATTGAAATATCCTAAAGAACTTTTGTTGTGTAAATTTTTGTTCCAACTTGTTCCCATGTTGTCAATTTTTTTCCTTCATTTTGTTTCTTTTTGTTTTTTTTGGATTTTTTCTTTTGTTGTGGTTTTTCTTGTTTATGCTGAAAAAGCATATTGAGCTTTCGCGTGCCTTTGTTCTTGCATTTTTTTTTTGTTTTTTGTAAAACAAAAGCATTTTAAATTTATTGCTGTATCAAATGCATATTCAATACTTAAGTCCTTTTGGTTTCCGGCAAAACGAAATAAGTACCATTTTAGGAACCATCAAAGTGGAATATTCGTTTTTACCAACATTATATATTGTATAGTTTTGAATGTAAGTCACGTTCTAGATGGATGGATATTTCTAACGGATGAATTCCTTAACCCACTTTTTCGATCTTGAATTTTTTTTTCTTAAAATCGATGAAAATAAATTTTAAGAATTTAAAGTTGCAGGTACTTTTTGTTCTTAATTTTGTTTTGTTTTAAATTAAGCATTGCTCGACTTATAAGCTTTTGGAGTGACATTTTGAACGGATTACTAAATGGCTGTAAAAATATCGATTTTGGATTCTATTTTTCAATGTAGACAAAATTCATTCCGAAAATACGGCTCTTTGTCATTCAGTAAATGATGTGGTAAAACGCCCAAGGACTACTGACTGATCAAAGCTGTCAGTTAGTTTTAGTTTATTAATTGTTAAAAAACTTAAAAGTTCGGCTCGAACGACCAAAATGTTTGAACAATAAAACAAGAATAAGCGAAATAAAAAGTCAAATTTGATTTCTTAGAAAAACGATGACTTTTAGAATAGTTAAGGAGGTCCTATCTAGGTACCCACATATATTTAAAAAAAAATAATAACATATTTCTTACGATTGCCATCATTTTCAAAAATATGCAGGCAGTTGGTGTCACTTACGTAAAACTTTTTTTTTTTGGAAATTCCCAGGACCAACTATAGGTGACAAATAACTGACAAAAAAGACAATTTAAAGTTGTTGTATATCAAGTCTTATTTATAATTTAAATAACTTTGAGTCTATCAGTCTTCTACGATAGCTTTGTTTACCAAAACTCAACAAAAACAAAAGTTTATCCAACCAACTCGCAGAATTATATTTACATATATAAAATTTTCAAGACAGATCTTTTCCCTTTTCAGTAAATTTGAAAATTCATTCGCTTATGCGTTGTGCTAACTTACTTTTAACTAAACAATCATTTACATTGCATGCGATATTATTTTAAGGAGGAATAAATGCAAGTAGCGCCATCCAGGAGTGAAATATGTATGTATGTATGTAAGTATAAGGAAACTCAGTTCTGAATTGCGGAAGTTAAACAACAAAAGTTTGTCCAACTACATAATAAACTGAACTGACACGGGTTTCTTGAGTGATTTAGAGATTTTATCCAATGGAAGTTCATTTGTATGTATAGTTTAGGAATAAGGTGTCTTCCTACACATTTCAAATGAATTTGCATTTGTATAAGGACCATCTAAAGTTTTAAAATTAATGTACAATAATAATATCATGTATAAAGTTATTTGTAATGAAATCCCACTCGAGTCACAGAAGAGAAACAAATTTAGTGATGTGCGTTAAAAAAAAAAAGAAATTTTCAAAAACGCAGATTTTTATCCTGAATCTGTTTTTCCAATCTGGATTTGACAACTCTTCTCGGTGAAGATCTTCACCACGGTAAAAATGTCATTTTAACCTAATTTTTTGACACTGACAGTTTGATCATTAGTTTAAGGGTGTGTTCACAGTAGATGTTTCATGTTAAAAATAGTAATTGGATTTGAAGTTAACTTAAAGTTCGGTTTGATTTCAACAAAGTTTTGCTACGAGAGGTTTTTGATTTGTTTGAATCAAGCACTCATATGTTTGATAGAGACATCAAAAACGATTTATGCGAACATATGAAAAATTTTAGTGATAAAATTGATGTCTTTACGGTCTATTTCCTCTTAAGATTTTTGCATGTCGAAATGTTTGATAAGTTGAGAGAAAAATGTGAATTTTTCAGACGAGTGTTGAAAATCTCCTAGAAAAAACTTTAATTTCACCATTTCTTTTCTTTGAATTTGACATTTAACATCAAAAAATTGTATGAAGTCTTATTCTTTTTATTTTCCTAATTTAAATATAATTTCAACTAGATTTTTATAACGAAAAGAAATAATAAACGAAATTAACAAAACGAAATCAGTTGTGATTTAATTTTGTCACAAAACGAACAACTTCAGCAAACGATAAATTCAATTTGCTTTTAATATGATATTCAAAGAAACAAGGATAATAAATTTGTTTCGTTAGGAATTGCCTTGTTTTCGTTTTCGTTTTGATTATTTTTATATTTATGAAGAATCATAGAAGATATACAAATACATATACATAACCTTCATATATAGGATCTTCTTTTTTTTTTTCTGAAAAGGATCCCAAAGAGAAACTTCGTTTCTTGTGTTTTTTTGTGATGGACTGCTTAGAATCTAATTTCTCTGAGATAAATCACTTTGAAAGATGATGATTATTCTTTTTTTTACTCTAGCTTTTTTGTTAAACTACATCAAATTGTCCCCATTTCGCTGGAAGGAGGCGCGGTGGTTTGGTAAGGAATAAGCGGACTGCAAGCGGCTGAAGACCAATGGTAATATAATAGGATTGGTCTTTTATTATATATGTATGAACGAAACACTAGTAAAGAAAAAGATATTCATTGTGTTTTATTCTTTTATAGTGTTTCGCTTACAAAATTTCAAGTCGTACTCATATTCCTCTAGTGATGTCCATGTCGGTATACGGTACATAGTTGTCCTTAGACATCACAGGATTGAATAACTTTATCATTTGTCACAGGATATCTCTAGTTGTTTTTTTTTTGGATTGCTGTCTGTTTGCTTTTCCGCTTGAGACAGACATCAACATTATTCATCAAGAGATGACGTTCTTATTGTTCATCTTAAGTTCGTTTATTTTCCTGTTTCTTTTAGATTCATCCTTGAATATCCCACAGGACGAATAAAAGATAATAATTACTGGAAAAGAATTCATTTTTTTGTTTTCCCTAGCGTCTTTCATGAAAAATGAAACAATGAATATGAAATAATTTCTCTTAATTGTGGTTTCAAAAGCGATAATTAGGAATGATTTAGTTTTATTTATGTTTCTATTAAATACGTATGTATGTATATTTGTACAGTACTATTTTAAAAGGCGAAATTTGTTAGCATAACATAGTGATTCATTTCTTGTTGACGTTTTTGTTTATCTCGAATTTGTCTTTTAAATTCACAAATGTCAAAGTGAAACAATGACATTTGCCACCATTTGCAAAACTTCAGGTATAAATCCACAGTCTTGTGTTATATTTGTATCAGAAAAAAAAACATGGCGCATAAATAGAGTTACCAGATGGGACAAATATAATTGAAGTGAGAAAGAGATTGTTTAACAAATCAAAACTATGTAGAAATTAAATCACCAACAAGATTTTTATTTTTTATATTAAATTGTCAATTAAAATGAATATTCAATTAACTTTAAAACTATTTATTTAGTTTTTTTTTTTCTCTGAGAAAAACTTTTCACTAGCAAATTAAGGCAATTACTCTTTAAATGAGGAAAAAAAAAAAACTCAAAAAGGGGGTTTGACAAAATTAAACGTTTTTTACCCCCCAAAAGTACCCTTCTATCAACCAAAACATACTCTCTTCAACGACAGAACTTAGATTGGCCAAACTTTCGCCTTCGTGAAAAAAAAGCGGGAAAAAAGTTTCTTTTCGTTATTTTTTTTTCGTTAAAGTATTTTTTTTTTTCTCAAACAAAATCAGTAAAACTAACCAAAGTTTTAAAAAAAATAAAAAAAATAAACCTAAAAGGCAAAAAGTCATTCTAATTGTTTCGAAACTACTTTCAATTAAATTGTTCATCATTATGTGTGTCCACTGGGGAAAATGAATGGGAGGGTTTGGTTAGGGTTGGGTTGTTCCCAGCTTCAATATTCATCAGCTATAGCTTTTGGCATACAGCAACTGTTGACTCTCTTGGCTCTCTTCTAAAGTGGCCTAAAAGAGTCGAGTGGATGATACTTGAACAAAGTTTTGTGTCCTGCAATTTTCGTTGGTTGTTGGCTGACTCCTAAAAGTGCAATAATTTTTGCCATTCTTCCTGCATCTTCTATGTTGTTTATAAAGCTTATATTCGATGACGATGAAGATGAGGGCGAGAGGTCAGGCAACCTTTGTACTCGTATTTTAAAACAGGGACCTAGAAAGGATTTTCTTAAGGTGGGGTAGGTTGGGAAAAAACTCAAACTTATGACTAAAAGTCTTATGTTGTTCTGATATCCATGTGGTTCTTCTATCAGTTTCGAATAAAGAAGACCCAAAGTAGCTCTGGCATTTTTAATGGTAGATATTAGCTAGGGATTAAACTTCAAGGTTTTTGAATAACTAAGCCGTATGAACCACTTCTATCTACAATATTGACTGTAAGTCTTGTAACGTTAGGATTTCCGAATTGTATCCTTTTTTTCTCAACTTTAACTCCATTGAATCCCCTTCAGGTTGCTACGTTCCTGACATATGTAGAAGACATCCTGTTGGAGGCACTAATTGGGAAATGGGAAGAATTGTTGCAGTATAGTTATTCTACTGATATTACCCTGCACTTGTACACTCAGTTCTCTTTTTGTTTACTGGCCTTGGTTATGTTGACTTCTTATAATGAACAAGAGGATTTAAGTTTAGTTTTTACTGTGCAACTTGTGAAACAACACAAGTTTTGTTGTTGTTGTTTTTTGTTTCCCTGTTTTTTAGAGAAACAAGCCATATTAGGTATACAATAAAATGTAGACTGGTGTTTTAAGCTGGTATCAAATAAATTAAACTTTTAAATTAGCTTGCAACTTGCAAACCAGTGTAATTGCGATGTTTATTGTCGTCGTCCGCATAAGAATACCGGAAGTTTTAATTATTTTAAGATTTGTGTATAATTTTTCACTTGGGACCAAAAATATATACACATACAAAGATTTATTTTATTATAAAATTTAGGGAAAAGGATGTCTAAGGATTTTTCTATTAAAAGAGAAAGACGATCAAAAGTCTAATAAATATTAATGTATCATTTCAAGAGATTTACTCTGGATAAACAACCTTAGGAAATCTGGAAATCATTTGTATATTAATAGCTTTTAAACATTTAAACATTTAAATAATCCCCTCGAGCCTAATAGACATAATACAAATTGACTCCTTAGGGAATAATTTGCACAATTAAATGATGACATATTGCACAAAATACTAAAAGACGTGTATCATAAATGATATCCTTTTGGGTATTCTTAAAATTATTTTATCATTACCCTTATTACTTCCACTACGTACGTATGTTATGTATGTATACCTTCTATCAACCTTTAAGATGACAGCAATTACATACATACATAAAATAAATCAAAAATTTTGTACATTTCATCAGTTTTGCGTGTGTGTCGGGTGTAGGTAGATCTTGATGTTTGAGTTCTTTAACATATTTTAACGCACATCCATCATTCAGAGTGCTGTTGAAGGGTTACACGTGATGGTGATGATGATGATGATGGTAGATGGTAGATGGTAGACGGTAGAGGTTCCATCCATCAACTCGAATACCACGAGCGCGGCAGATGAAGTTAATCCCTCAATGTTTGTCCTTTCCCATGAAGGTGGAAGGTGTGTATGTTCGAGTACGAGTATGAGTATACCCGGTTCGGTTGATGTTTTGTGGTTCCTAATGAATAAGTGAACAGAACATCAGCAATGGAAAAGTAGTCTCCATGCTGGTATATGTATGTACATCCTGGGTTGTTTAACTAAACTTCATGCTTATGGTATGGTCAAAGGCGGTAGTTTTCGAGATGAAAAAATTGTTCTAGATTTGCAGTTACAAAGCTCAATAAATATAATTATCAATTTTTGAAACAAAATGCCCGCTCACTTGTTGGAGAGTTGTAAGTTTTGACAGTTGATAGCAACCATTTTGTTAAAGTAACATCTGTAAAATTGACTGTCATTTATTAATTCTGTTCTTCAAAATAAAAATGGCCGTACATAGTATTCAACACTTCCATAGAATACAATTATTTTTTCAGAATTAATGATCTTTTTGAAGAACATTCCCCGAACTTTACTCATTTTTCGGTAACCAAAGCAACCAAATTTGAGTTCATAGCTGGGACTCATTTTTGTCAAATTTAAAACCATACTACTCCACATGAAATTCAAGAGCTTCTCTTTCACTGTCTGTTTTAGTTTTAAGCTGGTAGTGACTTATTAGGTAATACATATGTATCTGACGAGGACATTGGCCATCACCGCAATTCATTTTATTTTTCACCGAGTTATTAACAAATCAAGTAAAACACAATCGAGTTATAAACGAATTCTTTAATGTGGTACACTCTGGCGTATACTTACTTTTTTGTGTTTGCAGTTTTCATACATTAGCATCTATTGTTTTATTTTTAATTTTTTTGGAATGAAATGAAATTAAAACTCAGAAAGTTACAAATTACATTTAAAAAATTTGGGTAAACATTTTTGGTAAATTTTAGTCGGACTTCGTATCTGACTTTGGCTATACTACACGAATAGCTATGGTAAATTCATGCGAGTGTCAACTCATGGGGCTCTAATGAGATATGTTTTACACACACTCACTCACTCGTTCATCAACTTAATAAAGTTTTATACACATATGTTTTTACACATATGTACATATCTATACATATTCGTACAGACATACGTAAACATTAGTTAGTTAGGATACGCGAATTTTAGTGCGAGTGAGGGATTTTAAATATTTATGCATGCATATACGACTATGTATGTGTTATTCGCTATGCATATGTATATAAATTGATATGTGGATAAAGCTAATTAAGATAAATTTCGACACCACATTTGACACTTTGCCATCATAATATGTATGAGAAAACGTCGTTTACAAATGTTTAAGTTCGTTGATTTTGTGTGGTCCAGGTATATCTGAGATATAATATCTTAGTGTGGCAATCAAATGAATATGTTTGTGTGTGTGTGTGAATAAGTTGATGATTGTGTTTGCATTTGCCTTTATTCATAACTTAAATGTTTCATCAGTGTTTGGGTGTATGTGAGTGTTATTATAGATTAAACGTTGGTTAAGTGAAGTTTGATGATAAATTTTAGCTTAAGAATTTCAAATTGATTTTGAAGCTTTTGATATGATAAATTGAGGGTGCTTTATATTTTAAAAGATGGAAATATGGACCTTCATAGAACCGGTTGAGTTTTTGTTTAGCAATGTTAGAATTTTGACTTCAAACTGATTTTTAATTTGTAATTAATCAAAGTTGTTGATCTTTGTCATCATTCATTACAAACTATCTAAGCTTATTTCAAAAAAAAAAAAGAAAACACTCGTCCCAGTTCCTTATTTGATATTTTAATTTTGATAACAACTATTCTAAATAAAACTTGTTTCAAATTATCCTTTTTTAGGAGGCATTTGCCAAAGATATAGTTTTTGCATGAAATATTCGTATACGTGTCCACCGACTTGTTTAGGATTCTTGCTGGTCGAAGATAAAAAGTTCTACAGATACGAATAATGTGCAACTTCAAGTTTATAAAATTTCTTTTTCCAGCAGATGGAATGTCCTTATGTCCTGGCCAAATATGGTAACTAACTAAAACACAAACCTATACAAACGAACATATACATATGTATGTAAAAAAATACGAAATAAGAAACTTTGTTTACCTGGCGAAAAATTTGATAGTTTAGTTCCATAACTTTTGTGAACATTTCAAAACTATTTCAACACACAGAGATATACACATATGTATTTACTCTTATGTCTTATATGTGGGTAACTCTGCCTTAAATACGGCAAAAATTGATGAAAAGTTTCATCGAAATTATCCAACTCTTTTGCAACTATCTCCAATTAATTATAAAATTAAATAGAAAACATTTTATTCATGCAGCAATTTTTTGGGATAAGAAAAAGTTTGTTTTTCCAAAAATTGTCCAACGTTTGCCAATTTATTAACCCCCCCCGATAGCTAATAGTTGTGGGTTTTTTTATTCGAGTGAAACAAGTTGTTGGCAACTTTGCAAATTTTAGTTGTCTATGTACATATGATAAAAAGTTTAACCAACAATAACAATGGCTATAATATTTCCCTACATTAATGTCTAGCACAGAAGCAGAGGATATCCATAAAAGGATATTCTTCACACACATATCATTTTAAGTTCCGGTTTTTGTGTGCGTTTTAAATGGACTTCCGGAGAAACACCTTCCAATAAAAAACATCGACTTTATGAACCTTAAAAATGTTAAATAAAATGTGTACTCCGCATCTACGGTCTAGTTTACGGTAGTAAATAAACAAGGACCCTCAACACAATATAATGGGTACTCATAATTAAACGTTTTGCCATTTCCAGAAGGATGTCGGGATAATTTACATCCGGCAGGCGGCGGCGACAGTGGAGGTGGCGGGCTGAGTACTAAATTTACTTATTACTATCCACAATCTTTAGAAGCCCTATAAAACGGCAAACGCTCTCTCTCTTGTCCTAAACGGCCCCCGCATAAACAGGAGTGGGCCTAGACCATTTTTATAAGACCGGGACTAGGTTGGTTAACTGATTGCAATTTGATAACGAGTCCAGGAAATCGCCTCCCCCTTCTCAAAAGCACAAACACAAAAACAAACAAAAACAAAAACCCAAAAGCAGCTAAACAATAAGTGTACGAGTACAAAATGGCAAAAAGGGTTAGGGTCGACCGCCGCCGCCGCCGCCGCCGCACTACACCTCACCGCAACCCTTGTATGTAAAAAGTTGAGTAATGTACTGCTAGTCTCTTGCATAATTACACACCCGGTTGGTTGGTTAAGGAAGGATAGTATCATCTATAGAGTGGCACACGACGACAACGACCAGGACGATGGTGATGCTTCCAGCTATCAGTTGCGTTTCCAACTCCTACCATCCCACCTACACAAAAGGATGTCCTTCGTGTCCATTTACTTGGCTTGATGCATTGCGGGTTCATTCTTGTTTACGTGTATATAAATGTATACTCCATCTACTTACATATATACATACATTGTCATATAAGAATAATGGAACATTATATGCGAATAAAATGGAACGAATGACAAAATAAAGGACACACACTTGACTTATTAGAGATGGAAGCACAATCACATTACACTCAGGGTCATTTAATTGAGGTCTTCGTCTTCGTCTTTGTTTATTAATTTAATTTATAACATTTACACAACCATGGAATTATTAAAAATATTTTACTATACCAATATCTGATTTATTTAAATTTATTTCCATAATCCAAAATGTATGTTATATTGTGAATGGATCAAATGACGCAAGAAAAAGAGACAACAGAAACGAGAGATAAAAACAAATGCAAGAAGGAAAGAGAAAGGATATATCACTGCTGTCACGTTCAAAACAATGATTCTATTGACATACATACATACATACATAGATTCGATCAATTCACGATGACTTTATTTATTATTAAATGCAAATTCTTAGATTAGATTTAAATTTCAATTTTCTTTTTACAAAATGTGTGCGTTCAGTAACCTCACATGCAGTCAAATGTATTAATTTAAACTTTGCGTTATAATATTATTATATTATTCCTCGGATGACATTTTATATGTTCGTATCACTTTTCTTCATAAAGCAATTACAATAATATTTGTAACAAAAAAGCAACTTACCCAAACTGTGTACAATAAATCCATTTGGAGTTCAATTCCGCCAGTTATTCAAATTCTTGTTTTGTATTTCTGTTTTGAATACTTTTAAAGCAAAAAATATCGTATTTTGCATAGAAAAGCAGAAAACAAAAATCCGGAAAAAATGTTTCACAAAGTGCTCATACTGAATTGCAGAGAAATGACATTTGACATTCAATTGAGTCCAAAAAATACATCAGTTCATATTTGGAAACATTTGAGTTAAAAAGTGATTGTAATTTATTCTAAGTTGACTTTAATTATAAAGTAATATTCTGACAGCTGACAATTCAGACGCTCGTAACTCATTTTACTTTTAGGTTCCTTTTTTAGGCCCTTTTAGACTATCAGTTCAGTTTGAGTTTCAGTTGAGCTATCAGTTAAGCTTTCAGTTAAACTGATGTCTAAACACAAAAACTGAAACCGAAACTGATTGAATTCTCTTCAGTTGTCAGTTCAGTTCTCAATTATTAAACTGATGAACTGAACACTGAACTGAGTTTTATTTTAACTGAACTGACAGTTGAACGGAAAAATGAACTGATAACTGAACTGAAAACTGATCGTCTAAAAGGGGCTGTACGTTGCTAAATATTTTACTTTCTGTATCTGTCACATTAAAATAAGTCTAATTTATACAAGAGTCTAGAAGAGCTAAGGTATTATAGGACAACATTTTTTATTTAGTGTCAAATAATACTTTTTTTTTTCTTCTTTCTGTCAAATAATAAACTAATAATTTTTATAAAAAGAGAACTACGAATGTTAATGACAGTTATCAAATTATCCGTCTCATTGACATCTTGTCATTTTATCTCTCTTGCACTCATGAAACAGTAATGAAAATACAAAAATAATGATAACTCGACTTTATAAAGAGTGTGATAATAACGTGGTTCACTGACAGTTCGAATTGAACTCAATTTGTTGACCTTGAGTGTTCGTTATTCAATTTTAATGTTATTTTATTTATTTGCTTCCTATAAACTGTCGTATCCGGTGCCATCGCACAGCATAAAATAATATTGACACAAAATCGTCGAAGAAAAGAATATCATTTGTCATATTTTATTCCACTCATCCTGCATGTTTTTTTGACAAACATTCATAGTTTTTTCTATTTTTTTTTATTTGTCTCCTTGGATTTATAACTTAGTTTTATTTTATTTTTTTTCTTCTAATAAATATTTGCAGGATATTCCGACATACGACACATTCTCGGCTGATTTATTGAAGTGGACAATGCAAACATTCGACTGGAGTCAATACGATGTGGGTAATAATTTGCTGTTGAGACGATTGAGGCGGGTTCTGTGCACTTCCAAGGGATGGTGCTTCAGTCCGGCAGACATCGGAAATATGTGTTGTCCGTTTTGAATTATTTTATTTATTTTTCTTCTTCTGTTTGAATTTATTATTATTATGATTATTTTTATTGGAGAGTTGTGGAGAAAATAAAGAATAAATGTTGTTAGATATTTAAGTTTGTTTTTATTTAAGAAAGAAGATTTAAATTCAAAAAAATAAATAAGAAATTTATAAATTTAATGGGAATTAGTGGAAGATAAATGCGGTACTTACAGAAAATGAGTTTGTTGATACTTCATGGCTGTCAAGGAGTATTCTTTCAACTTTCAAACACATAGTTTAAGAAAGAATTCAATACGAATATTTTCTAATAGACCAATAAGTCAAATAATACTTAAAATTTTTCCCAACACCAACAAAAATTCCCTCTTTCCTATTTATTAAAGACAAATTTATAAACAACCATCATTTACAAGTCACATACCTTTCCCATTAACTTGCTTAAACTATTCAATCAATAATAATATTAAAATTTGCCTTTAATCGTCATTGCATGTTAAAGTAACATTTCCAATAGCAAACTAAATTGATCTTTTTCCTCCTGCTTTGTCAAGCTTCATGTCAACATAACCATCGAATTGAATATTTCAACTTGAATCCAAAAATTGCAACACATCACGCAATATACCTAAATCCATAAAATTTCCCAATTTGCCTTAATTGTAGCATAATACTCCTACTTAAGTAATTTGCTATGACTTATGTAAACTTAAACTTAAACAAGAACAACAATCCGCCTGATGTGCTAAAAAAGCATATTTTAGGGATCTATTAACATAAAAAACGAATCTGCTAGAGAAGATACCACTCGACTCCAGCCCCCCCCCCCCCCACAAGAACAATGTCAGAGTACTTGTACCCGTACTTAGATGTGAACCTTGTTTTGGGACACACAAAATACAATAAAGTCAAACACCTCTTGTGTGCAAACACCCACCCCCACCCACTCCACTAAAAGTCGTCCTTAAGAGGCAGCAATCAGCCAAACCAGAGCAGAACATAACTCTGCATCGATATGAAAGGACGACAAATTTATTTAATGGTTGTGATAAAAATATTCATGAAATATTCAAAGCTTTAACTATGCACAACCCCAATCTCCACCCCCATCCTTATGGACAACCGTGTTGGCCTTTTTGTCTCTGTTCTGTGTTTCTGCCATCTTTGTTGTTTGTGTGTATTGTGCTCGTGGTGTTTATGGTCCTGTTTTTGTAATGGCGTTGGCGTTCGTCAGCGAATGGCGGGCGGAGTGGATTACACTCCTGGTCCAGGTCCTGGTTCTGGTCCTGGTCTGGTTGTCCTTGTTGCGGTCCAGCCTAGTGACATTTTATTAGTGCATTATGTTGATGATGTCGATGGTATCGGTATGGGTAGGGATGATAAAAAGAACACAGACAGACAGACAGACAGACCGCTGCTGCTGGTCACATAACTGAATCTGAACAGATTCAAAATTTATTGCCACCAATTTATTCCAGTGCTTGTTGGGTGTACAAGTGTACTCGTATATGGAGGCGATACTTAATGGCACGGGCGCTATTAAGTCCCTATTAAGAAGAGTTTAATAGGCAATGTAGACACGATTCGTCCTTTTTTTATTGCATTTTTTGTAGGTAATTTAGAACAGGAATTATGTCCTTTTTGGACATCATAAACATTCCATTCTTTGTATTGTGATTAAAAATCTGTATTTTTTCACAAATTTTGATCCTGTATGTTAAATTATGATGTGTTGAGTTTGTAAGAATTCCTTTTTGACACTTGACATTGTGTAAATTGATGTATGTGTAAGCCAATAAAAAATTATACAAAATGAAACTTAAATTCAAATGGTTTATAGACTTATTTAAGGACGAATTAAATTTAGCATTCGTTGTTGACTTTAAAGAAACAAATAAATCAATTCTCTGGTTCTTCTGAAATATATATTTTTTTTTTTTGAATTTTTTTTGTTAATTCAATATTATTGTCCAACCACATGCATTACAACGAATATAAACAAAAAACATTTACATTCGATAAAAATCAAAAATAAATTAACACACACGAATATTGTGTGTAATAAATAAAATATTTATATCTCTACATACTCAAAAATACATATATGTATATTCCTATGTATAGGATAACCGAGCGGAAGTGCAAAATAATCAGTTTACATCTGTTAACATCAATAAGCAATTTGTAAAAACAACTGCAATTTTTTACTGGTTTTTTATTTGTCTTTTTTTTTTAAATAAAAGCAATACAAATTACTGTGCTATTCACAGAAAAAAAATAAAAATAAAATAAAAACAAATAAATATTCAATTTTATATATTCGGTCACCCATAATCATGTGGGAGACAAAAATACCGACATTTTTTATTTATTCAAATTAAAAAAAAAAAATAAATAAAATAATTAAAAGTTTATTTTTGCAGAGGATTGGGAAAAAAATCTTACAGATGAAAAATCAAGTTGAATATAAAAATTGGCATAGGGTCATGGGTCCAGAGTTCAGGAGTTTTTTTTATTTTTTTACTAAGTTGGATGTTTCAGATATTTTTTATTCTTTTTTTCTTGATTTTATTTAACAAAAAGTTGAGTGTTTAATATTAATTATAATTAATATTCATAATAATTATAGGGTTAGAAGGGTTGCATTAGTAAAAAAGTTATTCTATATATTTCTATACGAAAATTACATTCATGGTGCTTTGGGGCGTATACGTACTTTTTTCAAATAAATTTACAAGAAGTAAGTTTTTATAAATTCGAGGCAAATCCAACTAAGAAAAGTCAGAACAGGCTGAATTAAGCTTAAAAAAAACTGATGACAATTCACATGACAATTTTCATGTTGATGAAATGAACGAAAACAGTATTTTGGAAAAACTCCGCATGGGAACAAAACCTTCCTGTTGCCTTATTGCAAAGAGAAGGTAAATAATTCCAAGGAACGTGTGTGCCAATAAATCGTTTTTAAAGTAACGGTATATGTATTAAAAACTTGGCATAATTGAAATTGAATAGATGTTTAAAGTTGTAAAAAAGTCTTTCTTGAAAATCATCCAATTTTTGAATAAAGAAAATAAATATTAAATTTTAAAGCTTATGAAAAAATTGTGCATAATTTTAAACCCATTCGAACGTATGACCCTGCATCAGATAAATACTCAATAAAACGCAACATTTCATACTAACCCATTACCTGTGTATACGAGTATGTATCTTTATATTTTATTATTTTATATTCGCATATAGGACGGACATGACCAAACACCAAAACCAAGGTAGATATAGCCAATATGCGAGTACTCGAATGTATACATGTGTACATATGTAGCCAAGGGACCTCCAACGCGAGGATGTGTAATTTTATTTTATTTAACAACTTGCTTAATGGGAAAGCACAATAAACCGCACCATGTGTTACATCAGGACCCAACAACTGTCGATGGCTATATGATGATGGTAGTTGTGGTTTGCCGGGGCAAATGATGAAGCCACTCCTGGCGTTTTTCGTGTTGTCATTTGGCAACAAACTGGAAACTGCCAAAAAGGATGTGTGGACACATCCAATGTGGACAAGTGAACAAATGGGCTCATTCGCTATTTTAATTGACCGTCAATATAGGGCCAGAGTCGACTCTCGACACTGGGTGTGGATGTACGAGTACGAGAGTATATCCATTGATTTCTTTCGTTTCTTCGTTTTTGTTAAATTTTATTTTTAATTTTCCTGTCCCTTGTGTCCTGTTGGAGCGAAGGCTTCAGGCCTCGATCCCGGTCCGGGTCCATGTTCAGTTATAGGTATGGTAATGGTACCTACTGATTGGAATATTCATTGGAACTTATGTACACACAAGCATTTATATTCGAAATTTATTTCTGGGTTCAGGCTTATTTGGATCGAGTTGGTTGATTTTTTGTTTAACATACACTCCGGACTTGGAGTGTGGTAACATTGGGTTAGTATTTGGTTTTTGTGGCTTGCAAAATTGGCGGTTGTAGTGTAGTTTAGGCAAATAAAATGAAAATGCAAAAAAAAAGATCCATTGGTCTATTGAATGTCACCCACAATGAAACAAAGTTAAAATTAATGGTTATCCAAGTGGCTGGGTTATAGTTGTTGGCAAACGAACTTAATTTTTAATGTTTTAGAAAAATTTAAATAAAATACGAGTTTTTTTGTTGTTGTCTGTTTTTAAACTGGCCACAATGTAATGGAATTTTAATTGCATTTAGATTGGCATTAAGAGAATATATTGCTAGTTTAGCATATTATCCACTGGCTGGTGGAATAGTTATTTAAATTTAAACATTGTTATTATATTGTCAAACATTCCGATGACAGGTGTGATGTCAAAGTGGGATGTTGGCGGATAATATGATAATGCAATTTTAACTATTTGATATTTGAAAATAAATTAACACAGGCCCTTGGTGTATTAAAGGGTTTGATATCAAAATTCTGGGATTTAAGGGACCTTCTGTCGAATTAATAAAGAGTACTTTATAAATTAAAGGAATGTTTAAATTTGAGCTTTTGAAAATGAAGAAGACATTCGAATTTCATATACATTTTATATATACAAATCCCATCCACCCGCATTCCATTCTACTCTGTACAACATTCATACATTGGTTGTCCACTTCTATCCAATTTGAAATTTCTCATTCCCCACATTGAATTTCTGGAAGGATATTCTTCATTTGAGTAACCCGGTCCTTTGCTTCCAAATCAAATTAGTACCAACAAATTGAAATTCCAACAAAACAAGGCAATCTTAATCGTTCGAGATAAACCTGCTCTTTATTAAGATGACCCTAACCATTACGAATACCAATTCCACTGTACACACACAGTATGCCAACTTATTTTCTAAATTAAACCAAAAAACAAAAAAAAAACAACGAATTTAAGAATTATACCTTCATTACATTCCTGTAGTGTTTTTGGTTGAAATACTCGTCGACTCGTATGTATACGTACACATTCTCCTTCGAAATAAAGCAAAAACATGTCAAATGATGGGTTATCTTCCAAAGACCCTCTCTGTGGAACAGTCTCAAAGCAAAAGTTCTATATATCCATAAGACCAAGCAAACCTAACCTCTATGTGAACCTCTTGTGAAAATTGTTATTTGAATTTCCAAAATCCGAATGCATGAATGTGTGCTCAGGTAATCTAGTGCAGACACACAGAGTAAGCAACACGTAATCTGGAAAATTCCATAAAAACACTTGCAATATTCCTTGCTCTTCGTTCTTCGTCCTTCGCCCTTCGTCTCCTTTGCTTGTATATTCATTCATTCATTCAACAACAAAAAAAAATAGGAAAAGAAAAAGAAAGGAAAAATGAAAAACAAAGATTCTTTCACACAGCAGAAAAGCCAGCTTAGGAGTGCCTCTCATTCGTTTCCGTTTTCCGTATGAATTTTACAGTTATCCGTTAGTTATCCTTTGAAACTTTATGGCCATACTCGTGTATATGGATGTACATATATAGCACAATGGTACAATGTCCTTAGTTGATCCTGACTGCCTAAGCAGAGTCGAACTATGTTACAAGGCTCAGAAGTGGGATGTTGTGCATCATGGCACCTCCACACAGCCCTCGATTCGAACCTACCATTACTGTCTCCTTTGTCGTGTTTGTAGAAAACTTCCTTTTGGAAGAGTCGAGTACTTTTCAAAATATATACATACATATACTCTTATGAATGTACATACATATATATATATTCGTATGTATGTAAAGGCGTGTAGAAAGAGAGTTACCTTACCTACAGAGATTTTGTTATGATATTGGGCTAAACCCTTAATTAACTTCATTCGAGTGGTTAGTTAAGGTTGTTACACAAAATTTTAACGTAGATTTGAAAAGTCCTCAAGAGTTTTTGAAGGAGAAGTTTATAAAACGCACACAAAAATAATAATACATAAATGAATTGTGTTTCAGGTCGTTATATTTTATAGCATGTAAAAAAAAAACATTTAAAGACGAGATTTCAGGAGACAAAGATTTGGCATGTTAAAGCATTTATTTCATGGGGGAGAGGGAAGAGGGAAGGGAAGTCATAAAGACTTTTATTTTTTAGCTCATGCTCTTTCATGAGGATGATGGGGAAAAGGGTAGACACAAGTCGTTAAAATCTTGTAATTGGAAAATTTTAATACTTATGTACTTAATTGTATCGTGAGATTCACGCTTGAGTCTTTTCCGTTTGAGTTAGATAATAATAAATTTATAATCTTGCTTTACCATTTATTATGACAAAATATGGTACCTCACTATTTTAGGAGAAAGATCTTTATATCCAGCGGTATGTTTGTGTCTATCGGATCATAGGATCAATTTGGGAATAATTAGAAACTTCAGAAAAATCATTGTTAAAAATAAAAGAAGTGGACTAAACATTGACCTCTAAGGTATACCAGATATATGACTTATGTATCAACTGTAAAGTAAAGTGAAGCAGAAAATATGACGAGATAAGTCAATTCTGACATAATGAGAAATTTCAGAAGTCAGAAGATCTTTACTAAAAAAGTAATGGACTTAATACTGACCCTTGCGGTACACCATACCTATTACTATTACCTATATATCATGTGGGTGTAATGAACATAAAATAATCTCATTGTTTAAAGAGAAAAAAGAACGATGGACCTTATATGGACCCCTGAGGCACACCATAATTATTATGTGACATATAAAATGACGATACAAATTTAGGGCTTAGGTGAAAATGTAAGGAAATTAAATTTTGTATCCAGAAATCTTTCACCAGTAGTTCTAGAGAATGTGAGGAAAATTTGCAAAATAAATACAAACATGTTTTTAAAGCATGAAAAAAAATTTTCCATCCAATTTGTTTGTCATATGAAATTCTCTTTCGATGCAACATATTTTTGGTTTATTCTCATATAGTTGAACGGTTTAAAAAGTCTTTCATCAGAATTACTCTGTCAGGAAACGTATACATATGTACTTTGTATGTATGTGGTACATTTAAACCTTTTAAATTAGGTATGCGTCAGTGTTTTAAGATACTTTAATCAGAATTTCATATTAATTACCGCAAATCCTATTTGCGTTTGGTATTGGCAATCGTGCGTTGTCGGTGTTCGTTATATCAGCAAAGTCCACCTTCACGCTGGACACCACATCATCGGGCCACAGCTACTGCGGTCATCGATGTTATGCAGATAAAATATCTCATTACATAAATATATGATGGGTATGAGATAATTTTACACACGACGACGGGGTTTAACCACCCTTTTCGTCTATACCTATGTACATCCCTTAAGCCTCTATGAGTAAAAAGTAGGAGGGTTTGTCGAAACGTAATTAGCGCCTACAGCAAAACCTACAGGGGCCGTTGCAATGGACAGACATTTTGCCTTCAAATTCAAATTATTATAATCGGTTGTGTTGTTTTTAGGAATTTTTGTAAAGAGTGGAAATGAACTTTGGACCATCAAAATTCAAAATTTAAATGCATCGAATGACAATAGCTGTTATGATTACTATGACCCCATTTGAAGTTCACAGATATCTTTCCAAATGTCAAAATAGTCAGTGTTTCCCTTGAAGCTTATAGGAGTTGAAATGGCTTTGCAAAGTTCGTTTGAAATTTTAACTCATAACCGAGGAAATATTTTAGGATTTTAAAATAAATGCACCCCAGGATAACTTCTTCCCCCTTTATCTCGATGGTTTTGGCTGTAATTCACGATGGCTGTAATGCATCAAAAGTAATCGATTGACTGCACACAATCAAGGAGGGTAGATTTTGTGGTCAGGTCTATCTAAAACTCCTGAAAGATATTATTTGTAAATTATTATGTAAAATCGATTGATATTTATGAGATTGTAGTCAGGTTAAATCCATGTGGTATTTATTGAGGGAGTTTGGATGGCCAATGTATAGTTTTAAATTTGAGTTCTTTTTTTTTTTTGTTATTTTGCTTGTATAGACATCGTATTTTGATTGATGTTGAATTTTAGAAATAAACATGTAATAATGTTTTTTATGAACTTATTCAATTCCAAATGTCCATTCGTAATTTAACTAAGGATGCTTAACAACTTTAAATTTTCATTGTAAATGCATCCTTATACCATTTACAGATAACCACGGATCAAGTATAGCCTCGGTAGAATGTATGTGGAAATAATGAGTTGATTTTGAAAATATAAGTTTTAAAAATGAAAAAGATTAACACTTAGAAGCTTAACTGGAATAAATAACGACATCGTTTTGATGACTTTAACCCCAACTGCATAACTCAATCAACTGAAATTAAATTAGTTTGCACATATGAGTCAGCAAAAAAATCTTGTCACATTTTTATTAATTTTTACGTAGGACACATAATTTTAATTCCTGTTCATCATCCTAATTTATTGTTACTCATTCTCATCCATCCTCACTCATCCTCACACGTCCTCACTCATCCTTACTCATCCTCACTCATCCTCACTCATCCTCACTCGTCCTCACTCATCCTTACTCAACCTCACTCATCCTCATTCATTCTCACTCATCCTCACTCATTCTAACTCATCCTCACTCATCTCCAATCATCCTCACTCATCCTCACTCATCCTCACTCATCCTCACTCATCCTTACTCATCCTCACTCATCCTCACTCATCCTCACTCATCCTCACTCATCCTAACTCATCCTCACTCATCCTTACTCATCCTAACTCGCATCCTCACTCATCCTCACTCATACTCACTCATCCTCACTCATCCTCACTCATACTCACTCATCCTCACTCATCCTCACTCGTCCTCACTCGTCCTTACTCGTCCTCACTCATCCTTACTCACCCTCACTCATCCTCGCTCATCCTCACTCATCCTCACTCATCCTCGCTCATCCTCACTCATCCTCACTAATCCTCACTCATCCTCACTCATCCTCACTCATCCTCACTCATCCTCACTAATCCTCACTCATCCTCACTTATCCTCACTCATCCTCACTCATCCTCACTCATCCTCACTCATCCTCACTCATCCTCACTCATCCTAACTCATCCTCACTAATCCTCACTAATCCTCACTCATCCTCACTCATCCTCACTAATCTTCACTCATCCTCACTCATCCTCACTCATCCTCACTCATCCTAACTCATCCTCACTCATTTTTAAGATACTTCATGTTTAGCGAGATTCAAACTGCTCTGAAACTGATTTTTAGGATAGTTTCGTTATCTTATGAAGAAATAATTTCAATTCAACTTTTTGTTTTTTGACATTAATTTGACAGCATTTTTACAGTATTTTTTAGCCTTGAACTTTCAAATCAATCAATCACATGAATTTATTTGAAACTTGCATTTTTTTTCAAGAAATATAAAAAAAAACTTGACATTCATTGTTTGAAATCTCCGTTTTTAACAATTTTCATGGCAGCTATTTCCGTTTCCTTCATTCCTCATGTAAACATAATCACGCTAATGCACTGACAAATCATTCAAATCTAATTACATCGAATGATTTTTCGTTTCCGAAAGTAGTTTTTCTTTTGTTTTTGTTTTGCTGTTGTTGATGAATTCATTCATTATGTATATGTGGAGAGGATATCCTTTGGTTTTGATGAAAATTCCACTTTTTCAATGTTGCTATATCTAATGATAATTACACACATAGCACTCGTTCTCGTTGTCGTCCTCGTCGTATCTACAAAAAGCTAGAAGACTATGAAACAAGCGCAGAACCTATCAGAGAGAAGGGCTATATAGTAACGGTAAAAGTAGGCAAATAAAACTTGGGCCATTCATCAAATTAATCCAACAGAGATATCCTCGATGACTAGTTGATGCTTTTTGATTCCAATTCTGATTTCGATTCCAATTCGAATTCCAATGCCAATACCAATACCAATTCCACCTTCACAAGCTTCGTCCTTCTCCAAAACTCTCGTAGTATCCAGCAATAGGTAATCATCATTTTACTAATGGCGAGGCTATTATTGTGTCCTGGTTGGAGTCCAGACGAAAAACCAATCGGCATAATATAGCATTGGTTGAGGAGGACGGCACAAGCTAACGGAGGGAGGAAAGGGTCTGCTCATGGTTAATTTTAAGTACATCTACATATTGCATACCTTCACTATCCCCTGCCGTCGCCCCGCCGCCGCCGCCGCCGCTGCTCCATCGACCGAATACGATATATTGTCGACTGATTGGATTAATTAAGTTAATTGACAAATCCGCTTTCAGTGGATATCAATAATGCACGGGACGAACGACTCAACGAGCGGGATTAGAGGCGGCTTACAATGCATTGATTTTAGTCCGTGATATACCCACTTGATTTGGTTACAAAATATGTTTCCACCCTTAAAGTGGCAATTGGCATCGGCATTTGGCATTGCCATCACCATCACCATCATCGCCATCGACGAGAATCGGAAATGTCTCGAATACCAAGTGTGCTCCATGATGATGATGATGATGATGATACTAAAATTCAACCAACACATCAACTCGTACCTTAAGTTTTAACGCTAATCAACGTATTGTTAAAGAATTATCGTTATTATTTAACTAGCAACAACTGAAGTGTGAAATGGCCTTGGAACCGGGCAGTTGAATATTAATTTTGTGTATAATATTTTTTATTGCGACTAAATTTAATTGCACTCAAGTTTCACGACATTCGAGTGGAATTTTTAATGTGAGATTAGCAACGCGGCGCAGCAAATGCGAGAATTCTATGCTTATTCAAATTTATACAAATTTGGTAGAAATCACAGTGGGACAGGTGATATTTTTTCTCAGATCAAAATATACGAATATTTATAGAAACTATTTTTGGTGATTAAAACTTTTAGAAATACTCGTCGAAGTCCTGAGATTTGAATTGATATTTCTTTGATTTGATTTGTCATGCGTCACAATTTACCTGCGTTCCACTGTGTAATTGTAGTTAGAACCCTCGAACACATGGAGACGAACGGAAGGGCGGGCGGCTTTGTCGTCGTACCGATTTCATAGTCACGTTTTGAGTTTTAAATCGAATTAATTATGCTAATCACAGATGGTAGCTTCTGAAGCGCTGCTGCTGCTGGCTGGTGATGTGATGACGCGACAAGCTGCGGTTAGGTTCATTTGCGAATTATCTTCAACAATGCGCGCGAGTGGAATATATTAGAGTAGGTACATATTAATAAGAGATATACTTTAGTAAATATAATCTGCCATAAAGCACGCGTTATAAAGAAGAAGACGAGACTTGAGGTAATTTAACACATAAATACATCGTTATGGTGTTATATGAATT
The DNA here is from genome assembly GCA_905146935.1 of Scaeva pyrastri. Taxonomy (NCBI): domain Eukaryota; kingdom Metazoa; phylum Arthropoda; class Insecta; order Diptera; family Syrphidae; genus Scaeva; species Scaeva pyrastri. Next base: position 76,499,016 of record LR989929.1, read on the forward strand.
AATTATGAGAGATTTTGAGAATAAGTATCGTGGAAGGGGGTTGGTGGGGGAGCAGGGTGCGAGAAACAACGTATACAGGTGGGTAAAATCTGGTACATGATGCGTATAGTTTCTGGAAATTTAATACAATTTGGTGGGTAAGATTTTCAAATCCAATCAAAAATCATAAGATTTGACAAAAATTAAAGTTAAGACTACCGTTAAGTTAAGGATGAATTAGTTTTTTTTTACTAGTTCTACTGTAGAACCAACATTATCTTCAAAGTTTTTTTTAGTCGTAGATAATAATTTACCAAAAAAAGAAGAAAAACAAAAGAAAACATGGAATCTATTTTTGAAAACAAAAAAATAATGATAGTGATAAAAGAATTTGTATTTAATAAAAGTTTCTTCAAAAATAAAACTACATAAGTCAAAAACTGTCAAATTTCATAAACTGACAACTACAATTTGAATGGATTGGAAATTTTCTGACAAATCCATATTTTTTTCTCTAAGGATTTTTTTTAAATATTTTTTGTTGTCAAATGTCGTTCAAATTGGGCATAACATGTAAAATGTTGAAAGTGGTAAGTCGTAAGAGGCCTTGATTTTCTTTGAACTGTTGCACAACATTAATTGGCAACAAAAACATGTTGAACTCGCTAAATCTTCAATCTTCATAAAGAAACATGATTTGGTGTCGTTTTTTTTCTTTGAATGTAATTTTCTTTTTGTTGAACTGAAAATTCTATTGAGTATAGAAAAGGGGAAAATATTTATTTGAAGGTACCTATTACAAACATTATAGTATTGACAGTATAGAATTGACATTTGACAGTTAAATTATGTATTCTAATTTTGTTTCCCTGAACATCGAGTAAGACAGGGAGGATCATCTAGTAGTTTCGTCAGGCATGTTGTTACCGCATTATCAGTCGTAGGTAGTCATGTCAATATTAAAGGGGCTTAACATCGCAACAACGTTCTATAATAACAACCATAACTATCCTACACTAAAAGAGGGTTCATATGACAAGATCATCTTCAGAGAAAGGTTGGCATTTCACAATATACATATGTACATATTTCGAACTACTATTTTACTCTCTGGAACGTTAATTCAAATATTAAATCAGTACCTGCATTAAAAAAAAAAAAACAAAACAAATAAAGCAATGAACAAAAAATACAGTTTCTCCATCACCCGCGTAGGTATAAGTCTCAAGTCTCACAGCTGCAACACAAGACGCAACACCAACAAACAGACAACTACCGACTACTACCGATCGGATTCTCGTCATCATTTCAATTATTGTTGTCGTCACTTAAAAAACTTATTCTTATTCTCCTCACTCTTCAAGCCTCAGACCTAGGCGTCAAGCCGCAACCAGGAACAAGAACAAAACGCATACCGATACCGAAATCTTAGTATTTCATCGACCGCTGATCCGATCGCACGCTCTGACGTTTTACTTTTATTGCCGTTGGCGTCGCTGTTGTCGTTATTGTTGTCGGCGTTTGTTGGTCGTCGTCGTGGTTTCTGTCAGATGATCGAATACTTTAACACTCGACTATCCAGTTCTGTCTGCCACTGCCACTTCGCCTACCCCATCCCAAAGTGAATGACCATAACCAAACGGTTCTTTCCATCTGTTATTCCCGCATTCCGATAAAAAAATGATAAATCTATAAAAAGAACAAAAATCTGTTTCTGGTTCGAAAGCAAACATATGTAATATTTTAATCTGCGGCACTGCCCGGCGTGACACTTTAATGCCAGAGGCTATCTGACATTCATTTTTTTAAATATTTAATATTTTCCCATTCCCAAAGGTCGTCGTCTATCGTCGCGACGGTCGGTTGGTTCTTTCTGGTAGCTTGCATTTTTTTGGACAAACAAAACAAAAAAAAAAAAAAAACAAAAAGGATTTTATATCGTAAATGTTCATGAGGCCGCCAATGTGCTATTTTTAGCCAACGCACTCTGGATTTTTTTGTGTGCTTTTTTTTATTTTTTTTTTCCGGAAAAAATTAATGACGGTAGGTACTCGCAGCTTGAATACCTGCCTTCCGAATCCGTGGTGAATGTGTAAACGTGTGAAGGTGTTATTAATGCCCTCAAGTTCAAGCTAAATAACGAGAGAAATAAAATAATTGAAAGCAAGCATAAAATACTCGTATGTACTTGCAAATACTCATATTTTGAGAGAAGATATTCGTAGACGTACATATCTGGGGCTTGTTGAATTTTCCAATTCCCGTGTGTGTGTCATTAATAATAAAAATGAATGATGAATGTGAATGATACCGCACCATCTGCCAAGTGTGAGGTTTATAATTGATTGTGTCGCGGTGATTTTGTATTTTTTTTTTATTCGTTTTTTTTTTATTAGAAAGAATCAAAACAACAATAACAACAAAAACATTAAACCATAAATAATTGTACCTAGGAAGCATAACCATAAAAAAAAGAACATCATATTTGTTTACCAAAGACATTAACACATCCACACACCGCGTTCGTCTCGTTTTCGTTTTGTATTGCGATAAAAGTCGGTGAGTTGGTGAGTTGAGAGTGTGTATTGGTATCTCATTTTTTTGTTTGTGTTTTGTTGTGAGATATTTCAATTTTTTTGGATATATATATCTCGGGAACAACTGGCATAAAAATAATGTTTTTATTGAATATCTGATATAATTTAATGTACAAGAAATGTCTCACTTTGGCTTCCGGGAAGCAGAATAAAGTACCTACCTACCTTTGTTGATGATAATGTCTTTTCTCGTTTTGTTTTTTTTACTTTAATTTTAAATTATAACTTTTGTCGAAAAGCTTCAATTTAAAGGAACTGTTTGCAATTTTTAAAATTACGAATTTGGTTTAAAATTTGTAAGGTGACAGTTATACACTTATAAATTTATAATGGAAGCCCATAGTTAAATATAATCTCAAGAACATTGAAAACTCCTTTAAAACTTTTTTAAAATATCCCTTTAATTTAAGGAAAGCTTAAAATAACTCAAAAACTATTGGTTTGTAGCAATATGTGATTCTAAATAAAAAAGACTATTACCCTTTTTCGTATAAGTTCTGGAGAAAGAATGGTCAAAAATGTAAATTTTTTCTAAGTTTTATTTTTTGTCATAATTTTGGTTGGTTAGACTTTTTGTAGTTCTTTTCAAAATTTTTAAGATAAGTTTATCATTATGAATATTGGACGAAATATGACTTATTTTTTAAATTATTAAACCGTAAAAAGAAGTTGAGAAATCTAAGATTCGGTTTCGTTGAGAACTGCGAGGAATCCTCCAAGAGTAAATCTTGTCATGAAAAGTGCTTTCTGAAAAATTTTGCCATTCGGATTCGGCATAAAAACTGTAGGTCCTCTCCATTCCTGACATTTCTTGCACACAGGAAAGGTTGAGAGTTTTAAGTCACTAGGACCTGAGATAGTACTCGTAAGAACTTTCAGGTGGCACTTGCAGGTATCGAACCCAGACCCTTTTCATTACTGTCCCACGTACTACTTTGTTTTATAATCAGTTAAAAAGCTTATAAGTAATTTCCAAAAATAAATCATAAGGAAAAAGTCAAGAAGAGGACGAAAAAATGAATGTTTGACCACTTTAAGTTGGGAATTTTTAATATTATAGCGAAATTAACATAATGGTGTCTCCAGCGGGGCGGGGTTGTGTTCGGACATGATAGTCATGCTAAAAATGCTTCTATAGTAAATCAAAAACAATATCTTAAAAAACTGTTCGTCCTAATACGTAATTATTTAGACTTTATTCGTTAATTGTTAATAATAATGTCCACAACTTTTATTGAAATACTTAACATCTTTATTTGTTAATACTCGAAAAACTTAATTTGTAAGCACTGTATAAATATTCAATTTTAAATTTCAAAACTTTCAAGAAAATAGATGACAATAGTATAATGTAAAATAACAAACATAAGAACTTACTAATGTCTTGAACCGCCAGACTTCTATGTGTGTCAATATGTCAAAAAATAAATTCATTTAGCTCTTTAACTTTGTTGAACTCTCTTATTTCTTACTCTTAATTCTCTCAGAATTTTTATACACACAAAATATTAATAAAAGTATCAAATTCTATTTTTTATGACTTAATATTTTGAATTCACTCATATAAAATGCAAATATTACGTTTTAATTGAGTCAATAAAATCGACATATCTTAGTATATCATATTATTATTAAATAAACAACAAACAGAAACAAGTGTTCAAGTTTATTTCCATTGAAAACAGAATTTTAAAAGTATTTAACATCTGCGTGCGTACATCAAAAATCTGTGAAATTAATCGAAAACGAAACGAAAGTCATAAGGTCAGTAATTAAAAAAAAAAACAAGCACTTCTTCAGAAATTACTTTGAAATTTCGAAATTTCTAAGAATTTTAAAAAAAATTCTTTCCTATACATAAACAAGACAAAAATTAAAAAAAAAACAAAATTAAAAACAATTTGCCCACTGCTTCACTATAAAGATTAAGTTTATTTATACATCTTTGGTTTCTTGGAAATGTTTCAAACGATGAAAATGAGATTTAGAAAGCTTATTCTAAGGCGAAATTCACCCACTCTCACTTTAAGTTTTCATTTCTCAGAAGTAGCAGTTCTAAATTTGCCTTGTAAGGGTTTCACTGTTTCGCGGCATCAATGGAATTGTATTGAAATTGTGAAGAGGGTTATTATTTTACTTTCAAAAGTTGTTAAGGGCAGCAGCAAAAGGAAAAACCCCAGGTAAGGTAATTGAAATTAAGTCTTTTCTTTTACGTTTCATCAGAATTTGGGATTACCAAGAAGTTGGTTTAAGACCGTTATAAAACAAAGTATAGAGAAAGGGTAAAATTGTGTTAGGATGTGCGGTAACTAAAGGAAAGATGATTGTTAGCCTATTAGAAAAGAATTAGGAAGTTCTAGAAAATAGTGCGTAAATATTTTTAAATAATTGAATTTCAAGAATATCAAATCAATAGTATTTTTACGAATAAGACTTCATTACATCCGACTTAAAATTTTGAACATACATATGATTTCACATAGTTTTATAGTTTTACTCTTTTTTGCTACTCTGAATCTAAATAATTAATTTTTTTTAGCGAGGTTGTCTTGCTTTGTTTAATTTAACTCTAATTTTATTCACATTTCAAGGTTTTTCCTCCAACTTGAATAGGTAGACAAATGCATTATTTAAACGTAAAATTTCAACATTATTTCCTGCATTCAACTCGAACGAGAACAGCATTCAAAAAGAACAATTTTTCCACTTGTCAAAAATTACGTTATCTCACAATCATAAAAATACTACAAGGAAAAATTGAAAATTTATTATCATACATATATTCACTAAAACTTAAAAAAATTGTCAAAAATTGTCTTAGACGTTTTGATTTTGACGATGATGATTAAAATATGCTTAGAAGTAGTAAAATTTATTTTTTTCATAAATTGTTAAGACTGTTAAAAGTAACTTTAGAATAGTGCTTCGAAAGTCCAATCTGGAAGTATTCATAAATATTGATGTTTTAATAATTTTCTGTAAAAGCTAATACAAGGATAATAATAATCCTGCTAATATTATAAATGTGAAAGTTTTGATGTATGGATGTTTGTTGCTAAATGGTACCAGAACAGCTGAACGGATTTGGATGAAATTTGCTACAGATATAGATTATAGTCTGAAATAGCTTATAGGCTACATATTATCTCGGTAAAATGTTTGGTTCCCGTGGGATAGATTTCTTTTGATTTTTACAATCACGCTAGAATGCTTTGAACAGATAAAATTTATAAAATTTTAATTTGGAAACAATATCGAAAGCAATGGTAGAAGTAAAAACAAAACAAAATATAAATTTAGCGAAAAAACCTTCAGAAAAATTAAAAAAAAGAGGCTGGGTGCGACCCACACTGATAACTTCCCATTTTGTATTTATTGTAAAAAAATGTCAATCTGATATTCGTCAATAATTTATGATTTTTTATATATTGACACATGAATTATGTTGAAAATAAAATACATTTGAAGTCAACATCATTGCTTGTTGTGATGCTATTTAAGTCGAAAAACAATTTTTGTCACTTTTCTGTAAATTTCAGTTTTAGTTTTTTATTTTTCGTAAAAAAAACCATCCATTTGACATTTGTCAAAATTGTAGAATTTATTAATAATTATATTTTGTATAAACTTAAATAAGTTTGAAGTCAATATCAGTGCTTATACTCGACATATTAAAGTCAAAAAACACTTTTTACCAACATTTCTTAGAATTTTTTGAACATTTTTATTTTTTGTAAGAATACCGTCAATTGAACTTTTTCGAAAATTTTACCGGATGTCAAGGACAGTATTTTCTATAGTAAACAATTATTTTGAAGATGATATCATTTTCCATCATTGTATATTTGCGCTTGAAATTTTTTTTTCGGTTTTACTTTTTTAAAAAATAACGATATTTTGAAATATTTCAAAATTTATATCAAACCTGTATTACATTGCTATCTACACAATAAAATTTATTTGAAGTCAATAGCATTATCCGTCCCTGAGATATTTGCTACAAACTAAAATTTTGCTATGGAGAAAAAACCGCTTGACAAAATTTTATAAAAGTCCTTTCTGCATCTTTCGAAGTTATAACCTAATAAATAAAATTTAATTCGAGATGAAATCTCTACCAGTTCTTGAGATATCATTAACGAAAAAGGGTATCTCGAACGTACGAACGTACGTACACAAACACACACAGACATCTCTCTACAAATGACGTATATAGATTCTAGGAACCATAAAACGTCCAAATTTGTCAAAAATTTCAATTTGACAAATCGGACCGATTACAATAACTCCCTATGGGAAGTTAATATAAACATTTAAAAATATCCAGACTTAAAAATACATACAATAATTCTTCCAATCACGCCAAAATAACTGAACGGATCTGTATGAAATTTGGCAAAGAGATATTATAAATAAACAGACTATTGACTCAACTATCAATAACTACTATTAATATGATGTTCTTTTCTATTATTAGATATCTATCTATTCAGTACGAAGCCGGGACGAGCCGCTAGTAATCAATAATTAACTGTAACTTTTGGTCGTGTCACCAATTTGTCGAAATATCAATGCTTTTTTATTTTTCCACTGGGTAACTTAGGCCAAGAAATTAAAGCTCAAAGCGGCGTCATACGTTTTTTTGGCTTACAATGCACACTTGTCAACCAGCAGAGATGTCGTTTATTGCCATTGCTTTTTCATCCTCCAGTCAGTTTCGAAACTTAATTTTTTAATTGATAAATATAATATTTAGAATACAATTTCCAAAGCAACAATAATGTTAATTGAAACAATTTTTCATCGCATTTAATTTATTCATTTTGTCAGAAATTAATTAATTCAAAATCACACAACAAAAATTTGTTAGTTTTCAAATATAATACGTCTTGTATATTATAATGTAATCGATTTTTCAAATAATTTTAGAATAACATTATTGATGTTGAAACAAAACACATAACTTTTCACATAAACAAACATAAATCCCCATTAAAATGTATGACTTTTGTGAACACACACAATATTGTTTTGGTTTTTAAAATATTATTATTTATTAAATCAACTGATTTTGTTTTAGTAAAATGCAATTGAAATACTATTATCACACATAAAATGAACCTAATTAACGTGATAATTATGTACCGAGAATTAATTAACATAAATTCAATAGCAAATTATGCTCTTTGTATGATACCTATTTTTTTAACCATGTTGACATGTGAGTCATTAATTGGCTTAAAAATGAAAAACTCCATTAAACTTCCCTTCCTTCTTTTCCCTCACTTATCCAGGCCAATCAAAAATCCTGTGTATAGACTATGGATATAGGTTTTCAAAATTAATTCATTGGAATTGAGTACCAATTTAATTTACATTCGATTTTATTATTTTGTGTAAATTGTGTGTGATTTGATTTATGAATTTTTGGTGTTTTTTGATCACGGTTCAAAAGTTTTATTTAATACAAATTATTATTCGTAGAAATAAAGCAAATCCGACAATGTCACAAACAATAAACATACATAGTATCAATTTATTGGAATTTCGATTATTTTAATTCAATGTTTGATGGTTTTGTTGTTCCAATGTAACTAATGATTGACAGTGGTTCGTAGGTGTTTGTCGATGTTTTTGTTTCGTTCTTTTGAAGATTCAATTTAAATGAACAAGTTGATTTTAAAGCTGCCTAGAAATTTCAATTCATTTAGTTTAAAATATTTATAAAGAATCAAATAATCATTCCATACCAATTCTTGTTGTCCATCTGAAGCTAATCGAATGGCTTCTTCTGCTAAATGGACATTTCTGTCGAAATTGTTCATTTTCTCAGCTTTCAAAAGGCAGTTAATTGCTTCCGTAAGAGGTGTTTCTGGGATATTTGCCACTTTGGTCATTAAATCTATGTCAACTGTACTTGCAAGTTTCAGTTCGTCACGATGAGTTCTATAGTCAAAAGAATTGTTTGATCAAAAATTTAACAACTGATACTTGATTCTTACCGATATTTGTCTCTTTTTTCTTGAGTTGCTTCTGTGTTTCCATTCTTCGAGGTATTTGAGCAAAAGAGCTTTCGATTTTCAAGATCGTCTCGTAAGTCCTGTTCATATTGAATTCTCAGACTAAATGCTTCCAACAAAGACATTGGAACTGATTTTTCGTCAATTTCCTTTGGAATGTAATCACAATCAAATACTGCATCGAAAGCAATTTTATTGAAATCAACCAATCCGTTGACACTATCCGCAATGATTCCAGGATTATAGAAGTCTTTTACTAATAGTTCAAAGGAGTGATTCCTTTTTGAATCAGACTCTTCAGAAAAGAAAATTAAAGATTATTTTAAAGTTTGGAAGTTCAGAAGAAATCATAACTTACTAAGAAACAGTTTTGGTTGAATTCCTCCGTTTTCTGCACCTCCGAACTATAGTTTTTTTTAAGTTTTCAGTTCAAATTAATGTATTATTAAAAATAGCAATCTTACCTCTAAAAGTCTTCTAGGAATTGTTGTAGAATAATCATTTTGTTGACACTTTAATGATAAAAAATTGGCAATTTTATTTAATAAGGAAATCGTTTTTAAATTTGAGACTTACTTGTGAATTTTGGAAATATTCATGACAATGAGTTTTTAAAAAATCACACGGAACCTGGAAGTCAATGCTTATTTTATGTTAACAGGCATATGTATCATTAAAGCTAATTTAAGGTATGCTTACATGATGCAAAGTGACTTTGCTGTCTGCCTTAGGAGTTCCATTTAGTTTACCCTCCGATTTGTTCAGATGCTGAACTGAAGAAGCATTAGTGTCAACAGGGTGCTAAAAATTGTATTTTGATTTCTTGGGAATCAATGTTTTAAAGATATAAAGAATACAACCTGTAAACTCCTTGCACTAGAATTCTGGAATTCTGTTAAGTTAAAAGTTCTTCCAGAATCGTTGTACGGTAGAAATCCATTCTAATATTGAAATAAGAAAGAATAATCAAAGACACATTGGTGCTTATGCCCGAAACATAAAAACGACTATCGGGAATGCAGTTACCCATGGACATGGAACCTTTTATCTTCAAAAATTGTAAACAAGTATACAATTTCGAAAGTGTCTCTTGGAATTCAAAACGCAAATATTTATAAAGTCGATGTAAAAAATTGATAGGAAAATTAATTCCCGCTAGTTCCCATTGTTAATCTGGACTTTAAGGTAAAAAGTAGTTTAACATATGTATACCTTTTGATGAACATCATTTCCTGGATAAAAGTTGTGCATTGGTAACGAATAGTTAGTCCTTTCAATTTGTTCTCTTCGAAGAATCTTTTAATAAGTTTTATGAAAAATAATTTTACTAGCAGAAATTTATAAAGATAATCGAAACAATTATTATATTAACACAATTTTGAACTTCATATTTTTGAAAATTTAACATTTAACATTTTTATTTGGTTCTATTAAACAGACATTGATTTTTGGCGTTTTCAGCCTTTAAAGTCGCAATTTTTTTTTACTAAAAATTTGAATACATTTTTAAGCCAACAAAATGACTAAACAAACAAGAATTGTGAAAATATTTCCAAAAAAAGATGAATGTGAGAAAAGTAGGTATACGCCACAGTGAACAATTCTATAATTCGACCTAAGAGTCTAGATTTTTAATCTTTCTATTTTTGGGTGTACAATTTTCGACATAAAATTTTGGAAAACAAATTTAAACCAAACTGTTTTGTAGAAAATTTCAAAACTCCGAAACAGTGAGGTTGTGAACGAGTTCAAGACTAGACGAAAAGATGGTGAATTTATTAAGATTTTTAGGATACTTCTCTCACTCCACATTAACAATTTTTAAGTTCAAAATTATAAAAAAAATAGATAGAAAAATAATTAAAACATACCCCTGGAAAACTTTCTGCTTCATTCGTTTGTGGAAACCACGAATTTGAGGGTCCATAAATACTGCTATTATTATAGTGATTCTGAAAGTAAAATTTTCATGTTAAATTTTTATAGAAAAAATCATTTTTATCCTTTTACATCCGAAGTTGTTTCATTTCTAAAATCTGACAGATTTAGAGGTCTTCCTGAAGAATTATAAATTTTGTCTAAGGGTATTTGCTGAGACTCAATCATAGAACTTCTTGTATTTTCTGGCTTTTGATTTAAGCTCTGATTCTGCGAAGAATGGGAATGCTTTCCTGTATGATGTCAAGTTCATTAAATATGTCAAACTCACGAATTCAGCGAAACTATCCATTTTCTTTAAATTTATATTGTTTAGATGTACTACTTTTAAAAATTAATTAAAATTCAAATTTGCCGGTTTAAAAAAAAATCGAATTTTGATCCTAACTTCCAGGAGAACTTTGTCTTTCAATCTCAAACCTAAAACTAAGTAATTTTTAAAAGAAAATAAATTATATTAAACACAAAAATATTTACATTCATTTCTTTTTTTTTCCGGTAGTTGATAAGTTTCTATAAAATGATATGAATGGTTTTTCGGACTTCAAAAATCAATGAAACCTTAGAAATATAAGCTGCTTCATGTTCTTTATTTACAATTAAATCAACTTTGAACTGCACCTTAGGATCTCGATTTAAGATCTAAACCTACGAATTTCACTGGATTAACTGAGTTTTAACCGTGGTTCAAGTGCTTCCATAACTTAAGGCCCTTATGAATTTAAAATCGCAAATAATACGTCTTAAACCAAATTTTTTCGTTTCTATCAAAAAAGAACATAACAACAGATGCTTATCCCAGATTATGATACTCTTATCCTTGTTTGTGTTAAGGATCCACAAGAAAAAAAAAATCATTTCAAGGACTTATCACCCCGAATTACTGTTTGCTTTGGTTTGGTTTTTTTTGTATGACTACGTTGTGTGGTTTTATGCTTATTAATCGATAAAAATCTTCAGCTATAACAACTTAACCCACATACATATAAAATCGATCAAAACCAAGAGCCTAAAATACCACTTAAGACTTTACTTCCCAAAAAGTAAATCAAATCAACCATAAACCAAAAATTTGATGAAAAGTATACACACACACCATCATCACTTCAAACCAATATCAACATAAATATCAACATAACGTTAACGAGCTCTCTCACCATGTCGGTGTCAGTCAATGTGTTTGATTTAATAACGTCTAGTGCAATAAAAACAGATTATGCGATTCTCTCAACCCCCCTAAGTCCTAATTCTCCCTAAGTCCCAAACCTTTTCTCTGTTGATGATGGTCAATTGACTATTAGAAGCTTTCAAGGGGAAAAAAGATTTCGGGAATAGACGACGACGACCGACGACGACCACGATGGACTTTGCTCATCACCCAGCCAGCGTCGAGGACATGTTTTCGATTTCCTTCTTCAAACAAGGATTAAGATTTATGCAAACACTGGAACACACTATTATAAATAAATTTAGTTTGCACTTAATTTTAATAATAGGTCAATATTGCGATGGAGAGGGACTGAGTACTGGATTTATGAACAGGGTTGCCAAGGAATGGTTTTTGTAAAAAAAATCAGAGTTCTACAGTTTCGGCAAGTACTTAAAATTTTAGTTATGTTTCTCAGGAACAACTTATAATTAGAAATTGAATTTAGTAAGGTCCACCTCCTCAACTATCCTGGAAATATAATACATCTGAAGTTCAAGAATTTATTGGGTTTTGAAGTTAACATTTGGATCCTCCTGACATTTAAAGTCTATAACATGTACTGTACATAGCTGTAGAGGCTCTGTAACTGAACTAGGGAGCCCTCAGGAGACCAGTGTCGGGCCCTTAAAATTCTGCATTAACTAAAAAGACAAACTTCCGATTCGGACCTAACTTTGGATCAAGACAATCCTTTTATTTTCTGAGGGACTAATCGAGTGATTGCAGAGGCCCAAACTGGTGAAGTCCGGGGGCTTAAACCGCCCTCTATCTCGGGTCCTTAATAATTTATCTATTTTCAACAGGTTATAAATATGTGTCCACCTTCTATTTTTATGGCAACACTGAACAAGTGTTTAACTTTTCTTGTTTTTTGTTCACACTTTTCTGAATGTCGTCCTTTCCCGTCACTCTCCCTCTTATGTTTATACATTCTCATACAACACATCTAAGATATAGATACCGATGTCTGTCCTGATGGGGTTCAAGGAACCGAACGTTAAGATTGATATCTGCATTTTCCGGTGCTAACCCTACGGTTGAACGGGTAAACGGATAGGCAAATTTCCGGCGTTCAAGTGTCCATTTAACGGAAATTGTATTTTTCGCTTAACCTACCTACGAACATACATACATACATATTCGTATATCGACTATATCCTTTTTCTGATTATATTGCGATGATCATTTTTGTCTTGGATTTTATGCATCGCATCGTACCGATACCCGGTCCAGGACGTCATCAGCATAGGAATCCTTTTTTTTTGTGTACTGATATCGAATGATGGGGAAAAGAAGTCCTTTGGAGTTTTCTTCTTTTTTGTTTGTTCATTGCTTCTTCTTCTTCTTGTCGTTCTTCATTGAAATCACCATCAACTGTAAAGTTTGCTTGAAATTCATATTTCCATTCTAAGGATCTTTTACGTGAGAGGTTACGGGTTACACATTTCGCTTCATTTTCACATTTAGTCCTATGAAACTCATACATACATACATATGCGCAATTTTAAATGAGAAATTTCTGCGTGTATGCTCTGTGTTATCTATGTTTATTGGTAAGTGGGAAATGGAAAATGGGAAGTGGGCGGGTCGTTGTTGGCGGTAGATGTGCAACCATTTACCGTTGCATCTTCTTACACTTCTTTCTTGCCATTACAGAAAAGTAATCACACTCGAAGAAATGTCACTGGGAAGGGGGTAGTAGAGAGACGAGGTAGAGTTAAGTCAACACCAACAGGACCCGAGCTGGGCAAGTAAAGGACGAACAACGAACGAAGGAACGACAGATACTCGTATCTTTAAGGTAATTCTTGACGATATGACGATGACGATGACGATAGAACATGGTTATAATGTGGCGGGTGTGGCAGGATATTACATTCCCTTAGCATTTGCATTTAGATTGTGTACCTGTGTTGTGTACATACTCGTATATGTATGAAATGAATGTAGTTTGCTCATTTTTTCCTTTCATACACAAGGAGATAGGAATATTAACATTTTTCGTCCTTGTGTCAAGTTGTCCTTCGTGCAACGTGTTATGGTGTATTGTATGCAATAAGTAGGTTTCCCAGTGCGCTGGTCTATAATCTTATATCAGCCTATTTCATTTTTATTTAATTTTTCTAATGCAATAACACTTTGTTGATTGAAATGAGTAAGTTAATGATGGGGAACTTAACAATTTCATTTTTATTTTTTCATTTTTTATTAACTCGTTTTTTGTTTTTTATTTAAATAAAAATATGAGTCAGAAAATTCTGAGACACGATGAATTGGAATTATAAATTTTTTATTGAAGACAAGATAATTTTCCGTATAATTTGATTCCATATAATTTTGTACTTCCTTTGACTTAATCCTTACTCAAGGTCGAAAACTTAGATTATCAACAAGCTCAACACTCTTAGCTAATCAGTAGAACACCTGAACGGATTTGACTAAAACTACCGCCCGCACCGCCGCCATATTCGTGCGTCTCAACTGCGGTACTCATCAGTTTAGCCCCTTGTGATTTTTCCTGTTTCCAAAGTTGAAGAAACCTTCAATTCCAAAATTGAGGAGAAACGACCAAATGAATAAGAGAGAGACTTTGAAAAGGAAAATATAAAAATTCTTGCAGAAATTCAGATTTTTTGAAATAAAAATAAAAAGAGGTATTCGTAAAAATGTTAAAAACAAAAAGTTAGTGTAAATGTATAAACGAACGAAGGTTTTCGGAAGAAAGAAGGCGTAAAACGTCCAGTATTTTACTATCTAATAAACTAAAAATAACGGACCTACGAAGTCCGTTGGTGTTCCCTAGCGGGACATAGAGCCTCAACTACTCCTACGCGCCCTCTTGTACGGTTTCCAGCGATGTATTTTAGCTCCCTCCAGTTCTTTCCCAATCTAGCAGATTCCTCCTCAACTGTTCTCCTCCACGTCATTCTCGGTCTGCTAACTCTTCCTTCTTGTTTGAGTGGGTTTAACCTTTTCCAAGCATTCGCCTATAGGTTCTCGTTGGAGATACGATTGGGCCAGAAGACCCGTAACATGTTTCGAAGACACCTATTAAAGAAGATTTGCAGTCTTCTGGTTATTGTAGTTATCATTTTCCAGGTGCTGCAACCATACATATATCAGAACTGATTCGAAGTTGGAGTTAAACAGTCGTAGCTTTATGTTCAAGCTGAGAGCTGGGGATGTCTAGTTCAGTTCCTCCTTCAGTAGAGACGATACTTTCAAGATATTGGAAGCTTTCTACTTTCTCTACTGCTTGTTGACCAATATTCTTCGGAGCGGATGATTGCGAGCTCTGGAGACTGAACATCTGTATGGGAAAACAAGCATAAATCGTCTGCGTAGTCAAGATGTTTAAGGTAAGTTGTCAGAGTCCATCTTGTTCCTCCGCTTCCCGTCAAAGCCATCCGCAGTACATCACTTATCACCAATCAAAACAGGATTGATTACAGTTGATAGCACTGTCTGACCCCGTTTTGGTCTTCAATTTCTTCAGACAATCTACCTCTAATAAACTAAAAATAACGGGCTTATATTATCGTAATAATTATTATTCTTCATCAGTCAGAACCAGAAGTCCTATGTTGGACAAACAGGTCTTCAATAAAAAAGATTACAAATTCTGGATATTGCCAATCAAGATAAAGATCTTACTTATCCTTATCTTACTTCTGTTTAATTTCCTATCCATTTGCTTGATACTCTGTCTGTACCACCTGTCAACTGCCATCATTTACAAGAGTAGATGAGAAACTGTTCCTGTCAAATTCTAGCTTGAAATTCGAGTAAGTGAGATAGAGTTTAAAATTACTTCAAACTGCTTTTTAACGGCTATTACCGATTATTAAAAATAAATATTGCCAAATAACATAACTTTTTAGTTTGATTAAAAATTTCTTCAAAATTCTTCACATTATTAATTTATAGTCATTGATTAAATAAATCATTATCTGCGATTAAAAGAGAACCTCAAGTGACACTTCAGATACGAATAATGTGCATATTTATAGATATAAAATTTAATTCAAAAAGTCTGTTCTATCAATCAAGTTCTGAATGTTTAGTATAAATACTTGAACTTAGAAAACCAATCATTGTCTAGACTTCACACAAAAACCACATTTTACTGCACATGGATTACAATTTCACATTAACCAATCAGAATATCAGGTAATTGTTTTTAAATGCGCTTTCGGACAGACAGAAGTAGCTACCTTTCTGTTTCTAACTTAATTAGGTGATAAAAGAAATTTAATCAATTTTATTTTTGATAGTATACCACTTTGATTTATATTTTGCTTATCACTTTTAATAGTTTACGAGTACATATAACTCACGAGTATCTTATCACAAAGATCAAACTAGATTAGTTTTTATGTGCGAGTGTATTATGTATTGATGAAAATTTATATCAAATTTCAGATAAAAACAAAACTCTACTCGAAATTCACACTCCATCAGCGAACAGTCTCTCAGGATGAATCGAACGCTTCTGATCAGCATTGTGGGCGTTCTTATTGTGCTCGTGTCGGCAACTCCATATAATGTAAGCAATTCGCTGAGAAATGCCAAAAGGTCAGTCTATCACAGTCACGGTCTTGGCCAGCCAACTCTGATTCAACGAAGTCAACAGTCGAAACGTCCATCGCTAGATGAATACAAGAAACTTCGAAGTAAACTTGTCGAAAATGAAGAGTCACGTGGCTTTGGATCGAAGATCAAACTTAACGCCGATGAAGTTCTGGCTAATAAGATCATAATGGCGGCCAAGGTGAAGGAATTTGACGAAGGTCTTCGAGTTCCGCATCTCTTCAGTCCGTCGCAGCACTTCTTTAGTGTTTTGGAGAAAATTCGTAAGTCCGAGCTGTTTAGACTGCTGGAAGCAATGCCGAAGGGTGCGGTTCTGCATGCTCATGACACAGCCCTCTGCAGCACCGATTACTTGGTGAATCTGACTTACAAGGCAGACCTTTGGGTATGCAGTGACTCAGACAAAGACGCCAAATTGTTCTTGTTCTCCAGGAAGCGTCCAGCCGTTGAGGATCACTGTTCATGGCAGTTGACATCGAAGGTGCGCGAAGAACGTGGATCTAAGAAATTCGACGATTACTTGAGAAAAAGACTGTCCCTGTATCCAACGGAGAAATATGATGATGTGAATGCTGCTTGGCAAGATTTTGTGAACATCTTCGGATTACTCGGAGGACTGTTGTTCTATGCACCAGTTTGGGCGGAGTACTACTATCAGGCTTTGACGGAGTTCTACGCTGATGGAGTCATGTATTTGGAGTTCCGAACAACTCTTCCAGTTGTATGTCGAATTGAGTGAGTTCTAAAGACCGATTTCACTTAAGTTCTTTGTTTATTCTTTTTTCCAGCTCTATGACATGGACAACACAGTCTATACAAATATTGACACTGCTCGAATTTATGAGAAAACGTTGAAGTCATTCAAGGCTGCCAATCCTGGCTTCATAGGCTCCAAACTCATCTACGCTCCTCAGAGGAATGTTCAAAGCATCCAGATAGCTGATTACATTTCAACCGCAGTTGAACTGAAGGTGAGTTAAGAACCCATCACCTCTTAATATGGAGTCACCTTTTGAAAATTCGTTTATTTCTCGCTTAGGAGCAATTCCCAGACTTCTTTGCGGGTTTCGATTTGGTTGGCCAAGAGGAACTCGGCAAGCCACTAATCGATTTTCTACCCCAACTCCTCGAGATTCCCGATGACATCAATTTCTACTTCCATGCCGGCGAGACAAATTGGTTTGGTGCGACCACCGATGAAAATCTCGTTGACGCAGTGCTCCTCGGTACCAAACGCATCGGCCATGGCTATGCACTAATTAAACACCCTGCCGTCCTGGCCCAGCTAAAGCAAAACGACATCGCCATCGAAGTGAATCCGATTTCGAATCAAGTACTTCAACTGGTCACCGATTTGAGGAACCATCCGTGTTCCCACCTCTTTGCGGACAACTATCCGGTGGTTATTTCATCCGATGACCCCTCGTTCTGGAGGGCTTCACCCCTGTCACATGACTTCTACGTAGCATTCCTGGGCATCGCATCGGCTCATGCTGACTTAAGGTTACTCAAGCAATTGGCAATCAATTCAATTCAGTACAGTGCTCTAAGTGGACAAGAGAAGGAACAAGCTTTGGCCATGTGGCAAACGAAATGGGACAGCTACATCGATTGGGTGCGGAGTGCAGCCTCACCGATGTCCAATAACATCGATTGACTAGCGGTGGCGGTGCGAACTGTACCGCCGCTCTTGGTCGCCGTCAGGTCGGTGTTCTTGTACAAATAATAATCCCCCCCCCCCCAAAGGAATAATTACGAACAATATTGAAATTTGCCATAGAATATGAAATAAGCGCGAACGGAAAAGATGGACTGGACATTCCCAGGACGAACTGTGTATTAAAAAATAAGCTTTAATCAAGACATACCTATGTAGACTTTTTGTTTTATTGGATTTTTTCTGTTTCCTTTTATTCTCTACCCAGGAGCAGGAGGATTTCGTCGTCGGTCGTATTCCAACGGACAGGAGATTTGCATTCGGTTGTGTTAATGCCAACTGAATGCAAGTGGGACAAGTAATTGGAATGTCTTTGATCAAAGGACTCCACAGCACATAGAGTGATGCACTTAATTAGATTAAGGACATTCATAGTGAAGTGCTGGTATAGGGTATCTCGTATACAGTTCCTTATGTCTCCTCCTGGAACTGCTTTTAGAAAATAAATTAAATATACTCCAGGTGGCCGCACCTTAGTTCGAAACGTAATTACAATTGAAAGTAAAGTCAATTATGTTATTGAGTTTGACGATGGAAAGAAGAGAAGAGAACAGAACAGATTAAAGAAGAAGAAAATCTTTAAGTGGCTTAATGGAAAAAGAATAAGGGCATAAGGTGCACAGCACATTTCAATTATTAGCTGATTCCTTTTTTTAATTTAATTTTGATCGGTTTTTGAAGTTCAGTCTTCCTCTTCAGTGCGCGAATGGCGAAATCGAATTTAATGGAAGCTCCAATTATTGGGTGCTGCCAGGTAGCAGTTCTTCCCAGAAGATGATGGTGTACTGAACTCAAAAATTTGTAAACCATGTTGGAGCTTCAACACCACTTCGAAGATCTTTGATAACACTCGTATTGATATCAGACTTTTGAGATTATTATGTCATCTATCTGAATAAGGTGGCACAAAAGTCATAGTCCCGTAGAGAATTCCCTTTCTAAATTTTGGCGGTTCATTCCTATGGTTATCAACTTATGAATTCCTGTTCTATAATTTCTGACGACGAAAGAAAGACCAAAAACCGTAATGCAATTAAGATTCTCTTTTTTTAATAGTTTTTATTTTTTAACTTTTAAATCAAAAAGTTGCTGTCGGTAGATTTTTAATTAATTTGTAATCTATTCCTTCCATCGATAACTACACTCTATCTACATCCTTTTATTTAAAGTATGGGATTTGTAAGAAGATTACGGATTTGATAATGAGGAATCAATCCCAGAGAACTGGAAATGGAATTGATTTATATCAGCAACATAGTGCAGCGAGGGATGTATCTAATTAGATGGATAAATTAGATGCATTATATAGAGTGACAAGATTCAATGAGCAGTCAGAGAAATAATCCCTTTTGGTCACTTCTTCATTATACGAGATTGAAACATTTTAAGATACGAATACATTGAGAATCTAATGAGGATGGTAATTATTTCGATTGATTGACTTGGAGAAATTAATATCCAATGGCATATGTTTATTAATTTTAACCAGCTTAAAACTATAGAGGAATCTCGAGGAAATCCTGTTTTGATTAACTCTGAAATATTGGTTTAATTTAACTGTGAGACTGGATAGAAGACTTATAAGTACATTTTGGAGGAATTTGGATATGTTAGCTTGTGTTTTGATTTTCGAACCTTAGATTAGATTAGAACTATCACGTTTTTTTATATCAAGTCATCTTACTCGTATACTGCTCTTGAATTCTTCAATTACAATATTTTGAAAAATAGTAAAAACATAAAGTAAAAATTTAATTTAAAGCTTAAAATACCAACAACATTAAAATTAGCTTTCGGGGCGTATACGCACTTTCGTTAAACTGTTGCACATTTTTTTACATTGCACATTCCTTAGCCTAGCACATCACAAATCTTTCTCCAATTTCCATTTAACTATTTAAACCAAAAATATTTTCAATAATTCCATTTCCCTTTCAATCATTATTAAATTTATTAAAGTCTTAATATCAATATTAATGATGTCAATATTGTCAGAATGCTCTGAAGTTGCAGACGCAAAACTACGGCAAATATAGTAAATTTCTCAATTCCTTGGCGATCGTATTGAATTTGGCTCCCTTTTGGCATCTTGGCTTAATTGACTTTTCTGGAGAAAAGTCATCCATCAGGACGTTTATGTGTACATTTGTACAAAGTTCCATTTACAATTTATACAAATACCCGTATGACTGACTGCAAGGGCCTTATTCGATTCAATCTCAAGCCCAGTTGGCAGTTATGTATGTTCCCAACCGGTGCGGTGGGATATCCTCCTCCTCGGCACGCATCCAACATTTCCGCCTCCATTTGACATTCCATATCCCATCCTCATCGTCATGTTGGTATATGTCATCACCATCAACCACAAAATATGTCCTCGTATATGGACGTTGGTTGTAGTAGATACGAGTAGTTGGCCTGTTTCCGTTTGGCAATAGTTGCTTTGGTTGATAGCTTCCCGTCATCGATTGGTTGGTTCATCAGTCGGTCACTTCTGGACATTTATTGCTTTGCCTTATATGTTTTTGTGTGACTGTGTGTCTGTGTGAGAGTTTGAGTATTTGCTGTACAATTGAACGAAGGTACATCATGTCATTTTGGACTTTTGTCCAGTTGTCATTAATCTTCTTGCAAAGTTTGCTTATCTGTCTGACTTTCACTTCACTTCGCTTCGCTTCGCTTTATTTTGCTTTGATTCTTTTTTTTTTTAGTTTGTTTGCTTTGGGTGCGGTGTCTAATAAATCGAAGTGAGACTTCTTTGTCTGTGACATTCAGCACGAGATGAAAGCACAGACAGAAGGATAGCGACAGACTGAAAAAATAAACGTCAAAGAGAAGTACTCGAAGAAGTATACAATTTACTCGCAATGTGGCATTTGGCTTTTTCCTATGACTTTTGGCTTCATTTGGAATAATGCCAAGTCTGCAAATTTTGTGCATTTTGTTGTTGGAATCACTTTGGATATAGTATAAGAAGCAGAAACAAGTTGGCGGCGGTCGTGGTGACCTAATTAAAAATTAACTAAATTGTTGAAGTTCTTTGGGTTTTTTTTTTTCTTTATTTTTCAGTTTAAACAAGCCGATTGCTAATTGAAGTAGAAACACTTTCGAGGAGAGAGACTAACCAACAGTGCTGTCGTTTTAAGAACAGGAAAGAAGTTGGAAAGGAATTTTATAAATAATTTCTTATTTCTAACTTCTAAAAATTTCAATGCCTCTTGGACTACTTCTATTAACATTTTAACATTTATTTCTCACTTAAGTAATTAAAGAAAAGTAAGACCCTCTTGCACAACCCTGGTTCAAAATTTCATAATAATTGGTTCAGTCAATTTAACTCATCGATTACGGTGGATAAAATTTTTAAACCATGATTGAACCTCAGTTACGCCCTCAGTTGGAGAGTTGAAGTTCAAATATTGAAAAATTGTGGTACTGGATTAAAAATGTTCTTATAAAAGTAGGGAGTAGATGAAAAATGGTCCTTATTATTTCAACACCACTGCTTTAAACAACACACCACTATTTAAATATTATAACACGAGGATATTCATGGACATAAGTTAAAAAAAAAAGAAGGAAGCTATGTGCCGCTAATGAGCACAGTCAAACTCATTAGCAACGCTATTTAATTTTTTCGTTTGTATTTGATTTGTTGATACAGTAAAATTATGAAAGTGGAGACTTTCGGGAGACACGGGACGAAGTCTATGTGTCAACACAGAGAAATATTTTTTATTGTTTGCTTAAGGATTTTATTTTGTATGTTATACCTGCATTGCTTTGTATATTCTATTCCACTTTTTTGACCAATATTATTTCTAGGTATTGAAAAATAATTCAAAAGTAAATATGTATGTACATACTTGTATCCAAAAAAAACTTTTTAAAATGACATTTTGACATCGCTGATATTATTTACACAAAGCAATTTTTGGGACAAGCACGTCACTAGACACTGGTTCTTTAGAAGCCGAAGTGTCACCAAATCTTCAAACTTTTAGACACATTCTTTACTGTTCAAAATTTTATTTCTCAAAGTACTTGTTCATAATATAGCTCTTTCTTTGATGTACAGTTCAAAAGATAAACTGTTAAATAGATTTTTTTTTTACTTGTACTCACTTTTCCATAGACACGAATTACGTATAGCTATTTAAATAATTTAATTTAAAAATAATTTCCCAACCTTTAAACGTGAATATTTTCAACCTCAACTATACGTTCTGGTTCATGTAAAAATAAAAAGGACAAACCACAAACCGAATAAAATATAAGAGAGAGCTCGATTTTGCGTTGTCTCTTTTAATAAAAAAAAAAAAAAATACCAAGTAGAATCGCATTAATATCTGCGAAGTAAAATTACAGCAAAATAAAGAAGACAAAGTAGTTGTAAGTAAATGCTTACTCAAAATTAAAAGTTCAATTTCTTACAAGTGACAGTTCAAGTAAAATTTAACTATCAGTTTGAATTATGAGAAATTTAACACAAATCTCCAAAATTATAGTCCACTTCTTACACACTAAACGTTAACATTTTAAACTTCAAATATAAATGTTAAAAAGTCATTTGTTCCTAAAAGTTTTGCAACCATTTTCTAAACTCGGAAAGTGTTCGGTGATAGCCTGAGTTTCTCGCATAGTTTTTTTTTTAATAACTTCCAAAATCCTTGAAACTGTCTTATAGAATTTTTTATTTGCGGAAACTATGAGTAATAATCCATAATTCTAAGTATTAAAAAAATCAGCTTATAACCGTTTCTATGTTAGGTTAACATTCAGATTGAGGTTGAGACCGACCTAGAATTTTTGTAGTTAAAATTTTCTTACAATCTATCACCCTATTTAAGGACCTTTACCACAACAAGGAAAAGAAGAGGATATTTTTGCTGACATTGATATTACCTGCAATTGAATTATAGATCCACTACGTTTGGCACTTAAAAGTTTCAATGAAATTGTTGCCCATGATGTCAATCCATTGGGGGTTAGGTTTTGCGTTAGTGCCAAAAGTGGGGGCACTTATAGTCTTTTTGTTTTTTTTTTTTTGAGGCAGAAGACAAAGATCTAAAGCCTTTTTATCCAGACAACATTCAAACGTCCAACCAACAACAACAACAAGAAAAAAACACATACAACTTTACTGCCCACTTGTCTTTTATTTTAGTTTGCGAGTTTCGTTCTTTTGAACAAAAGAAAACTTTAAAATTTTACGAGCTACGACGAGTAGTATATCGATTTAAAGATAACAACACAGTACGAGTACTTCCTTGGTTCGGTCCATCTGCAAGTTTTTTTTTTTTTTCATTTAAAGTTCTTATGTTTTCTTATGTCCTCTAGTTCTGGATGATGATGATAGCGACAACGCATAGGGTATAGACAGTGGGGAGCTGTGGGTTAAAAGTTGACCAAATGTTGGGTTTCTTGAAATCTTAAAATTAATTTAATTCACTAAGCCTCCAAGGGCAGCTATTCGCAAAAAATCATTGCTGAGATTATGGGACAGTATCTCACAGGCATGGAGGACATAAGTCCACTTTGTTCTTTTGATCCACTTTGACTTGAGTGAGTTAAACCATATACAAGAGATTTATTTGTATATGTTTGTCTTTGTGATTTTAGTTTCGAAATCGAACTATGGACTTTAAAGTCAACCAATTGGGTCAGAAGTCCACTTTTTATGTATTTTCTGACTCAATTATACAAATTAACTATAATCTTTATGGCAAACACTATTTTAAAATTAACTAACAAAATAAGCAATCGAACTATTAATATACCCTTAGCAAAATAACATAGGGAATTAAGTCCGTAAATCACTTCATTTTTAAATTCTAACCCATATCACTGTGGGATTTTTTTACTACTTTGTTGAGCAGATAGCTGGTTGTTGAGTTCTGTACTAATTACACATCCTTGTTGCCCAGAAATACATTGTGGACTTATGACCCTTTTATTAATATTATTTGAAAAAAGTTTTCATCATATCTTTAGTTCTTCTGTGCCACTGTAAATATGCATGCACAACTTGAAGACAGACAAAATGGCTTTAATCTGATGGAATGGAAGTGGATGTTTACATGTGTGAGTGGGTTAATGTTGTTGGAGGGAAAGGCTTATAGAATGTTGAAGTGTGTTGGAAATTCAGCCCATTAAAGTGTCAAGTTATCCATGCCCTCGACTTGTTTTGGAAATGATTTTTAACATTTTTTTTTTTTGGCAAACGTTAACAACATACAGTATTTGTGATGGCAACAACAAAAGCAACGAATTGACGAGAGGGGAAAAGAGACTTTTAATGTCCTTTTTGCATGGACAGACGACTATATATGTATGTGACGCCGCCGCTACAGCCGCCAACGCAAATCCACATATCGAGGGTAATTTAAACGCAACCGAACAAGGACATTAAACGTTTATGTGATGAGAGGATGTCAGCGAATATCATGGGTTCTCCCCGTATTAAGCATAAAATTACAACATGTCCAGAATCCTGATCCAAAACATATGTAGTATGTGTGTGGTGGATACAGGATAATACATAAGTACATTTACATTGTTGTACAATGCTCCTTATTTTTATTCGAAAAAATTAAATTAAGGGAATGCCTGTTAAGGACATCCTGGATATTATGTTTTCGTCCTTGTTGTTGTTGTTGCCACAACACACCGAGTATAATGGATATTGTGCTGTTTTTTAATGAGTTTAACAAGGTAATTGTATTGAAAATATTCCTCTTTATTTTCCCTACTGATAAGATTCAGATAATAAGCAGAGGTGAACTTTTAATACCTACATATGTACATATGTACATATATGTGCAACTGTATATATAAGGGATCTGGTTGATGGGATGTGGATGCAAATATAATTATGTATTGTATAAATGCAAATTGATTAAGTGTTGTTTTAACAAAAGCAATAAGTTTTTTATTAATTTGAGATACCTACTTGAATGTTTAATTTACGGTTTTTCAACATTGAGACTTATAAGGATGTAGATTTATAACTGGCCATCATACGCACGGGAATAATTAAACAACTGTTATAAATTGCTATGTCCGTTTTAAGGATAATTGAGCGCAGTCCTTTGAAAAACTACGCGGAGTCATTTACAATCTAGAGTGGTCTTATGTCATGTGTTTTATCTGTAGTTGGGTCACTCTTCACTTTGGGTTCCTATTTTGTAGTTAAGTCTTGTGTCCTATCACCTGATAGCTTAAGTGGAGTGTCTATGTAATTGAATATGAGACTTACAGTCCTAATTTGTCATTCTAAAAAATGTTGGCAAAGTTCTTATTTTTTCAGATTTAATAAGATTGTCAACTTCAAGAAATCTTAGCGCTAATAGTTCAATATATGATTTAATTAAATGTGTATTTATGTATGACACCACTGAATTATTTTGTTGCTTCTAAAACAACTTACCCCTAAGAAAAAACAACACCTTCTTCGTTTAAAAGCTTTGACTAATCTTAGAGAAGATCTTCACATGGATTGTTCCTACCGAGAAAGCCGTATCAATTTAACTTGACCCTGGAGCTAAAGGTCCTCCGACCTTAAACTTTCACAAGAACATGGTCATCATTTTTTAACATGATATATTTGAATCAACTGTTATATTCAATACTTGAAAGTTCTTAAAAGCTTTCATTAGCCTTCATTGTCAAATTGGGGATTCCTCAGGGCAGTCAATTAGGACCACTTCTTTTATGCTTGATATTAATAAATTATCAAACGACACCATTCACTTGAAAATCTTTATCCTGCTATCCAAAAAATTAAATATTTTGGTGCGAAATTCTTTCCAAATTCAACATTTAGAGTATTAAAATTTTTTTTTGAGAATTTGAAAACTAGAATATTTATACAAATATCTTCAAAAGAATTCCATCGATCTGAAATACAGAATGCTGTGAAAAATTGCCCATGTAATACAAAAGCTTTATCTTGTAATTTCCTATAAAACGACTTAAACGATTTTGGTTAAATTTAATTTATATCCTAAATTATGGTTTATGGACAGATTTCAATTAGGAATAAATGGCGCCCAAAATAGTTTCTTTACAATGATGTGTGTATATTTCACTTCCAGAAAATGTATTTGTTGTTTAAGTTTAACGATGAAAGGCCACGTAAAGTCCAAAAACTATACTTACTAGCATTTATCTATTCCCTGGAACTCTTATCATTTTCAATTTAATCAAAATAAAACACATTGAAAAATTTCGTGCTAAAATGTTTTTCCATTATTTCAATTTAAATTTATTTTTTAAAATTACATACGAAATGTTAATTGTTGTTTTCTTTGTTTATTTTATTTTTTTTTTATACAATCTTACTTACTTTTCTACAATATTTATTTCCTTATTCTTTTTTTGTTTATATCTTACATTAAAAACCCTTTCATAAAATTTAATTGTTTATCATTTTTCCACTTACAATTGAATACCATTTTGAAATTTTATTTATAAATATAACTATTTAAATCACGTCCTTTTTTTTCTGTTTTATAAATTTATGGAATAAGATTCACATTAAGAAGTTTTTTTTTTATTTGTTTATTAGTTTTGTTTTAAATCTTGAATTTTGTTTTATACATTTTTTTTTTTTTTAAACTGTTTGTATATTTTGAAAAAGGGGAAATATGTAGTTTTGATTCAGCAGGAGTAGGTGTAGGAGTAGAAAATATGTATTCAATTAAACTGATTTACATTTTGGAATCTCCTTTAAAGGTATAAGCGCTCACAATTGAAACTTCAAGTTATTTAAAATTTTGTATTTTCTCTCACAATTCACACTCGCTACCTTTAAGATTTTCAGATTTTTCAATTTTTTTTATTAATAAAAACTACTTCGAAGCAGTTGAGAGATTTCAAAATGCATTTCCAAAAATCTATCTAACTACTTTAAACTCCCCAGAAAAAAAAATAAAACCTTTTGTCTCCCGTTAAAATAAAAATGAATACGAAATTGTCTGTGTATGTGTTTATGTACTCGTATATTGTAAATTTTAAGGATTAAATTTAATTTAGATCTTTACACGCTTTTTTCTGGTTTGGATTCAACAATTTACATTCAATTTGTGATTTGTTTTTTTTTTTTAAGTTTTGTATTATTATTTTTTTTTTAAGTTTAATTTTCGGATTATTAATATTGTGGTAGCTTAAATATCTAATTTTTATTTTTTTGTGTTTTTGTGTTTTGTTGAAATTTATCCGTTTAATTTTTATATAATTACACCTATTTATGTTTGTCCTTTTGTTTTTGTTGTCCATTCGAATTTCCTATAAATGTAGATATGGACATCCTGTTTTTGTAATAATTTGTTTTTGTGTGTAATTGTTTTTATATGTATGTAAGTATTTGTATTTATTATTCACTGTCAGATATGTTTTTGTTGTGCCCTTCAATTTGAAAAAAAGGTGATATTATACAAGGCGAGTCCTTGGTGGGGGAGAGTTCCCTTTCTACAGATATGCTTGGTTGTTTTTTGTTTTTGTTGTTGTTTTTATTATTATTATTTTTCTTTTTTTTTGTAATTTGTGAAAGCGAATTCTCATTGCGTGTGCGGATAATGAAGCATCGAATTTATATGAAAAAAAAAATAAATAATTAACACCCAGGAATTCAATCTGAACTTTTTTTTCGTTATTCCTCCAACCCTTACTCGTTTTGTGTTAAAATATATAAAATGAATGAACTCTTTAGAAAGAAGAAAAAAAAAAAGAGAAAACAATTCTGTGAACACTCGAAAATGGCCGTTTTCGTCCTTCATTAACGTCAAACATTCAAATAAGCTCATCCGCCCTTTTGGCACAGCCACAAAAGGGACCTTTTTCCTATCTCAAATATACATACATACATAGATACTTGTAGATGCTCTCAGATACTCTTGTAGATACATAATAAACTATAAAGAGTAGTGTAAGGGAGGGGGGGTATTATGTGTATAACTGTGAAATGAAAACATAAAACACACATCGAAATGGTCAATAATGACCACTAACACCCTGACCGCATAACCGTTGCTGCCACTGTTGGTCTGGTTGGTCTGTTGGTCTGTTGCCGATGCCGTTGCCATTGCCGCACTATCCTCAATCCACTTCCACTTCTACATCCACTTCCAGTTTCAGTTTCAGTTCCGGTTCAAGTTTCAGTTGTTTGGATATGGGCTTTCGAAAGAATAGTGTCCTGTTTTTAGCCGGACGGGTGGCTGGCGAGCGGGTGGTCTGTCGGTCGGTTGGCTGATAGCCATCAGGAGTGTGGGAGGTTTAATTCTCATTTTGTGATGATCCTTAACCGAAATATCCTGGTTTCACTTTAATGCATATACATACTATACAAGTATGTAGTACGTACTAGTTTTGTGTTATATTCCATTGTTTTGTATCTGTGAATCTTTTATATGTAGATATGTTGGTGCCTATATATGTATGTTGATGGTGTTAGTGTGTATACGATTTTGTCATCACTCTGTGTGTCGAGTCGACTGATGTTTTGTTGAAAATGTTGAATGGATGGTAGTCCTCTGTGCTCAAAGCCACAACTATATATGTACTATATCTTTTCTATAGAGTCATCCCGATTCTGGATTCTGGTACTAATGGCCTTCTACATACTCGTGTATAGCATTGGAGTCCTCTCCAACTCGCTTGAACTCTTTTGCGTCTCTTCTAAATGTCGATAGGGCTTTTTTGTTGTTTTTGTATTTTTTTTTATTTTGTTGGGGGCATAATGTAAATTGGAACCTTGAATGTGTTCGGCCCTCTATACCCGATGATGACGACTATTGTGATGCTATGTTCGGATGTGGGTCCTTCGACGATTTGTGGTCGAATCGTGGTGTGAATGGCTGGTTGTGCGATTATTATTGCTTTGGTTGCAGTATTCCGCCTGAAATTGAGAGAGAAAAAAGGATACAATTGAAGGGAAATAATCGATGTATACATAAATATGTAGATATAGTTAACAAAACCTTTACTTCACCCTTCCCTGTCCCTTTATTCACCCCTAAAAAACTATTTTTGCATATATGAACGTAGTAAATATTGGTAAAATATAAAATATACATGTTCAATGGATAAAAAATAACTTATAAATATTTATGAGAAATTATATTTTTTTTTTTGAATAAATTTATATTTTTTTCAATATCAGCATTTTGGGGAATCTTATGTTTACATTTTAGAAAATGATTTTTTAAGATTATTTTTTTCAAAGCAAGTTATATGCAATTTTCACACTATTCGGATCCAGACATCAGACAACCAAATATCATGAAAGGAGAGGAGACCCGAACTATCTGGGGTGGTCTTTTAAGTCCTATGTTACCTTCACAATAAACACAATGCATCAAATTTGATTCAGTTATGGGGTGTGAATCCAGGAATATAACACAATCCGGATTGTTCGAACATCTGACTCCTTATCCGGATATTTAACGAATATTCTAAGCCAATGCTCCTTTTTGGTAAAAAACTACCCGGCATCTTGTTTTGTCAGTACAGAAGTTCTCGAAGCAGATCAAAATCAAGAAAATAGGATTCGAATCGGAATTGAACTTACTAAGATCAAAGCAAAACCGCACAAGTCAGAAAAAAAACAGAACACAATAGGAAACAAAAATATCCAGGACAACAAAAAGTATTAAAAGCCAACAATTCCAAGGACGAATAAATTACAGCTAACACCACCTCTTAAGTTAATCCTATTCCATTGCATGCACCTAATGTATCCTTAATTATTGCGTCTGAATTTATTTCCAACACAAAATTTTTATACAAAATTCAAAATTTAATGACCACAAAAACACTCAAGTACAAGTTAAAGACCACCACTCGCTAACACTTCAATTTATCTTCACTTAAGCTTGGAACAACTTTATGAATGGGTCGGTATAGCTCGGAAGATTTTCACACTAATAAATCATTATTTTATTTTTCCAAGCTTATAGTGTTATTTCAGTTCTCAGTATTTTTAATTATAATTAAGAAACACTATTCCTATGTTCACCTCTAGAAAATACCTACCTCAAAAACGTTCCAAATGTATACAAGTCATTAATTCCCATTCATCATCATAAGAACTTCTACAACTACAAATTTCACCTCTATAATGCGCACCCTGAATTTGGAATCCAGAAAGAGAAACCCATCAAAGACAAGAGCTGCACGGATAAACCATTTCCAATTTAAAATACTGTTTTCGTTGGGGGCGTTTGGGGCTCACCAAAATATATACTGTCTCTCTGTCTCTAGAATGACCGCAAAATTACTTGTGTATGATGCTACAGAATCGTGGTTATCATATCGTTCTTAAAAATACAGAACGCCATTGCCAGCGAGAAAGGCAAGTGCAGTAGCGAAAATATTAAATTATTCATATTTAATTCGAATCCTCCTTCTCCCGATACCAGGTGCAGGTCCTGCCTCAGGAGACTCCGCATGGGAAAAACCTCAAACCAAGTACATATACTACTGCTGCAATACTGCTCCGGAAGAGTGCACTCAGGATAATTTCTAAGTGCAAGAGGTGAAAATGTGGTCATGGAATCTTCATCACCATCTCCGAGTCCATCTTCACTCCCACCGTTCGTTCGTTGGTTAGACGCCATCGTCGTCGTCGTCAGTCGTCGTCCTCGCTCGACTGCCTTCATAAGCAAACCCAGCGCAATAGATTCGAATAGTTTCACATTAATTCCTCATAATGCAGCTGCAACTGAAACAAATATCTGTGTAATGATAGCAAAAAGCAGCAGCAGCAACGCTCTACGAGTGGTCTCTTAATGATTCCAAGGAATCCTTAAAGCAGCACTATATATGTACATTGTACATACATATATAGGAATACGAGTATATAGCTCCTGACAGAGCCAGAGATTATATTTTATAGAAGTAAGAACAATCCTGATGCAACACAATAATATAATGCGAATGGACATCCATGATGGGAGGCGACAAGCAGCCAACAACCAACAGAAAATTATAATCAATTTTCTGGGATCTGCAACATTGTCAGGGAGTTCTATTAGAGTGACAGCTATGATTCCAGATATTGTTGCACTTTGGTGGCTATATACTACAGTCCACTGTGCGGTGCGGTGTGGTCGGTGGTGGTGGTAGTGGTAACTGTGTGACAAGCTAAATTGCATCAGCAAGACAGAACGTGGAGTTTGTTGTATTAATTTTAAATCATTTCAACATGGCAAACCGATTTATTGTTTTTGATATTCAAATAGATTGTTTAAAAAGGGTGTCCCGAAATATGCTTAATCATTTGCTGTCATTTGTGTGGTAAGATACTGACAATCCTCTACACAAAAATAATTATTTGACAGCTGACAGTTAAGTTGTTGCAAGATTAAAAAAACGATGTCTACTTTAAAAATAGTTACAACTTCACTGTAAAAAATGGAAGAAAACCAGACTTTATTTTAAGTTGTCAATTGTAAGGAAAATAGACTTGTCAAAGTGTTAGCTGTCAAAATCAAAGAAGTGTCAAACTTTTATTATCAATAATAAATATACCGAAATCCTCATTGATCTGTAATCAAATTTTTAACGATTCTATCATCTTCCGGTCATCTGTCAAATAATGTGTTTCATTATGTTTGGACCACTTTAATACATACAACATTTTGAGACACCCTTTATGTATGGGAATAAACT
Organism: Scaeva pyrastri; assembly: GCA_905146935.1. Taxonomy (NCBI): domain Eukaryota; kingdom Metazoa; phylum Arthropoda; class Insecta; order Diptera; family Syrphidae; genus Scaeva; species Scaeva pyrastri. The sequence continues at coordinate 76,530,738 of LR989929.1, forward strand.
TAAATTGAAACAGCATCTTTGGCGATAGAAAAGTTTTTTCTCAAGGTCTTCAAATGCTCTTATACTCGTGCTTATATTAAAACCAATGGAGAATGTAATTTGAATTTCAAATTATGTATAAAATGGGGTTTTGATGACAATAGCAATATGTATGTATGTGTATCCTCTCGGAAAAGAATAACATTATTCGGTTAATAAAATCAAGAATATAATGTTTGGATTGTGCTTTCTATAATAAAGTTGCAATGACACATAAAATATACATCCGTCATCAGTTTTCAGTTGACCGAATTAAGGAAGCTTACTAAGAAGAAAATAAATAAATCTCTTCCAGGAATTAAGTCATCTTAATGTTTGGAAAAAATTATATTAAATGTTAAGATTGATAAAAAAGAAAAAAGAAGACTTTTTTTTAACACTTTAAAGACTAGACAGCCATTGAAGTTTGAGTGTCAAAACAAACATATTACAGCAGTTCAAATGCGAAAAATTTGAATTCCAAAAGATCTCCAATATTTACTTTCGAAATTTGACAATTGATAGCGTCCATTTTGTTAAAGTCTTATCTGTCAAATTAGCAGTAATTTAATTTGTCTTATAAGCCAAATTAGCATAAATAAATGTAGTGTTAAATAACACGTGTTTATAAATTCAATACCTGTTTTACACTGAACCAAATCCTTACGTAAATACAACGAAAAAATTCGTTGAGCCAACGAAAATTTAATTAATTTTCAGTCGGTGAAAAATTTAATTGGCCCAATGAAATAACTTTCATACGTTTATGAAGTGCTCCATCACTTAACGAAAAGCTTCATATTTTAATTCTTTCATACAAATTTTGTAACAATAATTTATGAATTTTTACATCATTGTACGAAATTTTTTCATCAATCAACGTAAAATTTAATCAAACTAGGGTGCCCCAAATTTGATATTTTTCGTTAATTTTTTTATTTCTTTCCTATTCTAACGAATTTCGTACATTTTATGAATATTTTGATTAAATTACGGAAAAAATATTAGCTAGCTAACGAAACTTTTCATTAAATTTATGAATATTTTAAAAAATCAACGTAATTTTTTAAGCCTACGAAATTTTTTGCCCATTTTTCTTTTCCCTAAATTTTGGAATAAAAAACCTGAAATTTGAAAAAAGTCGAGCAGTGCTAAAACTGAAATTCAAAAAATGTGGAGCGGTGCCAAAATGTTTTACCATTAAAAAAAAAATGTTACATATTTTGAATTTGAATTTTTAATCAAAGTTATAGTAAGTATGGTATAGTAACAAAATTATAGTAACGATAAATCAACACCAAAATAAGTTGACGAAACGATTTGTCAAATCCTCGCTATTACTTGTGAGAATGTGCAAAATCAAAGACAGTGAATTTCGCCGCTTTTCAGAACTCTGTTTCTCAGACAAAAACTTTGTGATAAAAAATACAATAATTAGCCCAGGAGCTAAATTTGCATGTCCATTGTCAACATGTTTTGATTGCTGAATGAACTCTGAAAGGCCTGTTTAATTTTGTCGAAAAATCATTTTCAGAAATTAGGCACATTTCAGTAAAAATCAGTTCGTCAACGTTCCTCTTGGCATCGATTCAATTTCATCTGGTATATGAGAAAGAGCACCATAAAATTAGACTTTCCGGATGCGTAGCACTTAGTGAAGCCACTTTGGACATAATGACACTATTAAGTCTTTCACACGATTACAAAATACAAAGTGGAAAATGTTTTGTGTTCGTTTTTTAATTCTTAGGTACCTACTTCTTTTAATAACCAAATAGAATTCTAATTGTTTATCAAGACTCTTTAAATGGTTGAACAAATCTATAGAAATAATTTTATCTGAAAATAAAATAAAATGTCGAGGGTTCGAAAAGCTTAATTGAACTATTTCCCATGGCATAATAAAAAGATTACCTCAAACCGCGTCTATTTATACCATTACCATACCAATATCCTCGTACATGTTCGTCCTAATGAAAATTTATCCTTAACACAGCTGTCAAAATTCTCATCATTTTCAAACTTAATTGCTTCAAATCTCGATTGTATTCTCATTTACTAAACACCAAAAACAAATAGAATCTAAAATTGGATCTCATTCACCAATATCCCGCCATCATCATCAGCATCACCATCAAAATCAAAATCAGCATCAGCATCCAGCATCCTTATTCCATTAACCTTCAACTTTATAAAACGAGAAAATTGAAGATTTCCAAAAACTTCCTTCTTCGACAAAATTAAATTTTCCGCCAAATTAAAATAAGCTTAATAGCTTTGTGAGCGAACCGAAGATTATTTGTCTTGATGCTTCTCGTGTATATGTAGATACTGACTCGTCGTCTTTGTACAAAGAGGAATGTTGAAATTTTGTGTTCTTTCATTTGAAATTTTACACTGGAGCAAGGAAAATCCCCGAAAACCAAAATCAAAGAAGGGAAAAGTAAAAAAGAAAAAAACCTTCATTTCAATAATTGGAAATCAGGAAAATTGAACCACATAGAGTTGATGATTTTGTGCAAACAAACAGCACAATTTGGCTTGAAACAAGGACGAATCGAATGCGACTCTAAAGGACCAAGGATGCATATACTATGTAAAGCAAAGAATCACTAAGAGAACTATTAGAGTATATGCAATATGCATGCGTCGTCGTCGTCGTAGTCGTCGTCCTCGTCCTTGTCGTCATCATCATCGTTGTTGGCGTGGTTAATCTCAGAATGCACCCAGGAAAACAATGATTGCGCGTCTAATGACTTTTAAATTGATATTTGCTATCGTTTTACAGTCAACGCCCGCAAATTGTAACCTTTCTCTCACCCCCGAATCTAACGAATGTTTGTGCATCCATATTCCACATCTATACCGCAACAAAACTCATCATTTGGATGCATCACAACCAGATGCGATGCAATTCCACAAAGCAAGAAGCAAACTAATGCCTCGAAGGACGAAAAGCAAGCATCACAATCATCAGGAGCTGCTCGTTCAAAGGCGAAAACTCGCGAATAACTTTGCGGTATAGGGCAGGAACTTATAGGGAAGTGCAAAGGGAAATCTATAGAAGAACGTTTGCAGCACAAACACAAATTGAATGATTTTGCAGAAGTGCATCAGGAATCTGGGAAAACTATTATTTCAGCCAGATGCTGACTGGGTGAAACACAGAGTCATTACTTGGAAAATATACGAAGAACCAAGGAGGAACCATTGGGAAATTATTTCACAATCCTGCGGAAGTATACCCACTCCATACAGTCTACACAGTCTTGTGTAAACGACCTTCTCCCGCAGTTGCCTGCAATGTCATCATTATATGCGAAGCAGAATTTTGTTGCTTCACTTCCATACATGCATTGGGTCAGCAGCGCCGCTGTGGAAATGTCAGTAACAAAGTATGTAGTCCTTGAGAATAAGGAAGAAAAAGACCTCAAAAAATAACAAAAACACATACACACGAATGCACCACTCGAATTCAACTTAGATTACTTACATTCGTCCTGCATTCACATTTGAGGATCCACTGAACCGCAATGAATTTATTTTCAATTTGAATTTGCCGAGACTGCAGCATTTCCTGATCGATTGGCTCCAGTGATTCACTATCCCAAAGATCCTGTCCACTCTCGGCAAAACTAAAAGGGTCACCAGCTTTAAGTGGACATAAGACTTCAACCTTGAAAGAAGAAAAAAAAAAATAGAATTAAATGAAAAGAAAAAAAATCAATCTTACTGCCTCAAAGGACATTCCAAAGGATACATATGATTTTTCTCATTTTTTTTTTTTTGTTTGTATCCAAGGTATGGAGTATATTATGTATGGGTTTGTAGTAGGGTAATAGGTAGGTTCACTTAGGAGGGTCGGGTCATAGGTATACTCACTTGTATTGTAGTTGACACAGAAGGCACACAACATTTGTTTGAATGATGACATCGTCCGCATGTCTTGGGGCGATACAATTTCCTCGAGACACATGGTCCTAGGCGGATTCTCGCAGGACCTAATCTTTGCATACTTCGGCACTCGTGTCCTTTCTGGGGAAACAAAAAATACAAAAAAAAATAAAATAAAGTCAACCAAATAAAACAAAATTGAAGGATGAAAACAAATAGAATTTTAAATTGATTTAGTTTTTTTTTTGTTCTTGTCTCTGCTTTATATTTCTTATTGAATTTACATTTTTATTGGCATAATAAAAAATATCCTTGCGAAAGGATCTTGTTTCTCTTCATAAACTATACATTCATATATAGTATTTTATATGAGTGTATAAAAATAGGTAAAATGTTATAAATAAAATGGGATTTCATTTTTTTTTTGCTTACCCTTATTCTATGCTCGTGCGTTGCCAATGCAGCAAGACTACTATCGACTAAATTACTAAATTTATTGTCATCACATTTGCGGTTCTCGCAGAGGCGGATATTGCTCAACTTGTGGCATCCGGCTGTTGTGCTAGTCACTCGAGTTGATATACCAATGCCGCAGGACTCGGAACATGGTGTCCATGGACTTGATGATGTGTTGTGGCATGTTGCGGTAACTTGTTATTGTGAGGTTAAAAGGTAAAAAAAAAGAAAAAATGCTTCATTAAATAATTGTCATCAGGAAGAGAGAGGAAATACAAAGGAATTTAGATACATAAATATTTAGTTTATTTCAAAACTTTTAAAGTTCAGTTTAAATTTAAGAAAAGAAAAGTGGTTAATTTTTTGATGACGTTTTGAAAATGTATCCACATAAACACTGTTATTAGACTAGACTTTAATTAAACTGCGATATTCTTTTCTAAAAACTGAATATAAACAAAATACTGCAATACAATTAGCTACTGCTTTCCGAAATTCATATTGACGACATCTTACTAAGATAAGAAGCCACAATCTGTCAAACTGAAAAAATCTACAAACTATCAGGAGTCCCACAAGGCAGTAATGTTAGACCCTTACTCTTTGCAATATCTCTCAATATGATCATCTTTTATGGTAAGATATTGGCGATTGTTAATGATTTCTTAGAAGTATTAACAGATATCTGTTTCTATATGACAAGGAAACGACATTTTCTGTTCAGTATTGACATTTTAAATGATCTGAAAATTCTACTTGACAGTAATTTTTTGTCGATTTTCAAAAAGGAATTTAACGATTGACTTCTAAGAAACTACCGAGAAAGTAATTAAGAAGTACCTAAAAGAAAAAAACACGGGCTTCTGTGTTTTTTTGGTATAATGGCGCCCGGGAAAGAACTGAAATGAAATCATCACTCTTAAAAAGTTTAATGATTCTTCTTCTAATCCAACTTTTTTATGTGGATTCTAAGTTTCACGGGTCTAAAAATAGAAAAATTATTCAAAATTCTTCTTTCCTCAAAAATGTCGGTGTCAACACCTCTTTAAAGCCAACTAGGACCAAGCTTAAGAACTTGTCGAGTTCCAATCTCTAGAATTGGAGGAATAAAGTTGTTCAAAAGTCAAGTTATTGCGGATTGCGGTAAAACTAATGCCCTAAAGCTCAATACTTAAATTGACAAAGTGAACGCCTTGATTTAACAAAAAATTTGACTGTGTCTACCGATTTAAGAGTATTTTGCAATCTTTGAATATGTTTTTACAATTTTAAATATAACATGTTCAATAGTTTATAATAGAAATGAACAAGAAGTCTAAAAGGGCTAAAAACTTCAGTTGGAAACGTCTTTTGTATGACTTTGTATGACTTAGAACTTTAGTTGTCAAGGCTAACTTTACATTAATTATAGAACTAGAAGTCTCTTCCAGAGTTGTCATTTATATCATTTAAACAATTTAACTTCCTTTCAAGTTAATAATTAAAATAATTACCCTCTCTTGCCCAGACCAAATATTTATCTTCCGGTTCCGGTCTTTAAGAAAACACACACAAAATTTAAATTTAACCCATGTACGTCTTCAATCTATGTTAAAATTGGTAAAACCATTTTATTTCTTTCACCTTAAATTAAATCATAATTTTTTATATATCCATGCATATATGAATTTGGACATATTATCATATGTATGTGTATAGGTTCCTAAAAGCATACCGCTTTGCCGAACAAAATCTGTCGGATCTGTTTTTCAGGAATTATTTAAATCCCATTCAACAAAATATGACGTTGAGGTTATGTTAATACCACACCAAGCCCTTACATGGACGAGAGTATGTTTAAAATCATAAAACACAGTCTGTGTTCCCAGGAATATTGCATGTTATCCTGATGGACGTACTTCCCAGTATCATCACATGTAAACATACATACATACTCGTACTAGTATAGCAAGATAGACGCCACATCTGGCGTATAAGCAGACCATTTTGCCGAGCGTGCATGCATTCAAAATTTTAACACCCCTTCCATTTCGAGACTCAGGGTATTTTCTCGTCACAAGACAAATGAAAAAGTTAAAAAAAAAAAATAGAAAAAAAAATAAGATACTTTCTCTTCTCTTACCATCAGCTGTTGGATTCTCGCAGAGCCACATTTTACAACAATGGCCAGGCACTTCGACAAGACGTGGTGATCTGCATGAAATTGTGTCCTCCGGCGCTGGCAGTTGCTCCTTTGGACATAGCGACGAGCAAGCATGTCGTCCATTCTGCAAAAGAAGCAAAAAATATATACATACATACACTAGTGGGAAGGTGCACAAGCATTACATAGATACTCGTATAACGAGGAACAAAATAAGGAACAGTCTGTGTGTGTTTCCACAAAGGATGCAATAAAAAGGACATTTCTATAGCTTCCTATTCCGAGAATAGAGTATAGAATGTGGGGAAGCTCTCGATGGCAACAAAATATGGAGGAATTCAAGCCCTGGAAATAGGGAGACAGACGTTGTTTTTACTGCCTTCAGGGTTTCCACAAAGCATAGCATAGCACAGGAAAAGGAGAAGAACATTCAAAATGTTAAGTCAATTCATTGTTGCATCAGGCTCCAGGAATCAAGAATCAGGAATCAGGAATCGCACGAATCAAGGAGGGTTGTTATTTGAGGACTTGGAAGAGGAATGATTTCTTCACGCGGAAGAGTATCACCATGACTTTCCATGCATACATACATATATACGGGATGGGACTCTGCTATCGTGTGATAGAGGACTGGGAAGAGAGAGCATGGAACACTAAAGTGTGGGAGGATAACAAAAAAAAACACACATACATAAGGATTGGATGACTCTTTGTCCATTGTGGAATTGGGTGCATAAATCTTACCTCGCAGACACATTGTGTTTTACAATCCAATTTGAATGTCTGTCCATGTGAATAGGTGATGCTTCCAACTGTGCAATTCGCTAGTTTTTTTTTTTTTTTCGTTTTCAAGTCCAATTGTTGTTGTTTTTTGTTGTCGTTGCCATTATTGAAGATAGTCCACAGGATAACCAAGGAATATTTCCACAAGGGTGCACCAATGAAAAGAGAAACAAAAGAGTAGAAACAAGAATAAAAGATAGGAAGATATACCATATGAGTAACGTAACACAATAATATGCAAATTATTTTGAATAAATTTCACTTCTCCAAAAGATTGGAAATGGAATTGAGGACACGATAATTTAGCAGTAAATTGGCTTAAACCACAGGTTGACATGGAATTGAATGATGATATGGTGTGCTTAAAATTGGATACCTATGGAAATAGCAATAGGTTCATACACAAAGAGATTGTTGTGGACAGGTGTAGGAAGATTGGGGAAATTGCGGTTTTTCACTTTTGTTATCATCGCCCAAGCCAGTGAAGAGAATCCTTTTGTGAGTCCTTAAATATTATTCACATAGACCGATCAATTCCGGAGAACAACTTTAAACCTATTGTTCAAACAAAAATTAAAATTATTGTGATCAAAATATGTTAAATGAAAATTTGAAATCCAGGATCTTGGACTTTGGAAATTTTAAAGTTTGTTCCCTTACGAATTTAACAGGTAAAAGTATTTTTGAAAACACATTTAAAGTATCGTCATTTTTTAGAGTTTTCTTCATTGATTTTGCAGTAAAACTTTGGAAAAAGTGGTTTTTGTTCTTAGTCTGCCGCCCACAACTTAAAGTTGCTCACTTCAATTGCATTCAAACAATGGAGTTAGTAAGTTGCAGGCAACTTTGAAGTTCATTTGCATAATCGTGGTTAAAAGGACATTTCTTATGTGAGAAGGAAAAATTTACTTTATTCAATTAAAAAGATATACATACATACATTTGTCAGTAGACAGAAGTCATCTAGAAATTATAACAAAAATTAGAAAACAAATTCTGACAAGTTGCTGAGTGGGTGACGTTTATCAACTTTCTTTATTCGAACAATAATTTCAGCAGTTTGCTATAGAAAATTGACATGTCTCAATGACGACTTTTCGACAATGTGTAACGAATGATTAAACATTAAACTAATCAATATTATTTATTGTAATTTGCGTTTTTGTAGTGGGGCCAAAGTATTAACAAAATAAATATTAACGAACATTCCCTTAAGCCTGTCAAAATTTATTTGTTTCTTGCACGGCACGTATCTGCCTCCTACATTTCACAATTGGAAACTCGCATCTTCATAGTAAAATACTTTCACGGACTACTAACTCATTTTTGTCATTACCCAAAAAAAAACACGGCTTTAATTTTAATTTTTGAAATTTCATGATGTTTTTTTCTTTTCTTCTAAGCTTGATAAATTTTTGTTTGCGGGCTATTACACCATCAGTCGTGACTTTTTTCGAACTACGTTGGTGCAAGAGAGATATAAAATTCGAAAAAATGAAACGGAAGAGAAATTGCCAGATGGGTCGCTGTCCAAATTTTTCACGACTCATTTTTGACATTTCTTTTTCACTCATTCCTTATTTAGCTATTCCTCTTTATTAAAATTCGTCGTGCTCGAGTTCATTATGTATACCTTTATACTTGAAAGAGCGAGACAGAATATTTATGATATCTCAAACAACAAAATTTGAATTAAAGAGAGTTGTCAAATTTGAAACATGACTTACGATACGAGTCAAGGTGTAATAGTGTTCGACTCAAAGGATGAAATTTAAAAAGAGAATTCGAAGATGAGGCACGACTCATGAGTCAACGTGTAATAGCAGTCTTTGTGTTTAAAATTTTTGAGCAAAGTTTGAACTAGTTCAAGTGACTCATGTATGTAGTGGGTCAAATTTTGCTCTGGAGGGATGGCGTAGATATGTACTTGGACTCCCAAAGCTTTAGGGATCGCGATTGGATAAATGTAGAGAATTGTGGAATGAAGCTATGAACGGATCCAGGTGGTTCAGCCGATGATGAAGAAGAAATCGATTATGATGTCTAATTCAGCTGAACCTGCATTTCGGGGCCTTGTCAATACTGACCCTAAGAGCTTAAATGTTTTCTTCACTATTCACTTTGTATCAATTCTTGTCATATTAATGGACAGAGGTCTAGAAGATTTTTCAGAATCTGACCAATTATTTTTGTCAAATTCGTCGTTGTAACTTAAGTAAATATTTTGACAGCTGAATGTCGCTGGTAACTTTGACAGCTTCTCAAATTGTTATCTGCTGAAATCAAACAGTTTAAGCAAGTAAGTGCGATTTAGTCGTGCAATTTCTTATGTATAGAATCTCGGGTTAAGTTGATCTCAAACCAAGCTTTCAAAATCGGTTATAAGTCTTCTTTCCCAGAAATACACACACTTATGAACCTACGAGTATATAAGGCAGACACACGTTTAGTTTCTTATACAAGGTGTTGTTTTCCATCTTCCATAAACAAAGATTTACCTCTTCCTTCAGACAGTTTTCCTAAGTTTTATGTACTTTTTGTATATTAATATACATTATACATATGTTGCAGTAAAATTATATTTTCTTAAGCATTTAAGTTTAACCTTCTTTGGATCATGATGGAGTTACACAGGGATAAACTTTCTTCAACGCAAACAATTCTCATTTTTTTTTTTTTGTTCTCCTTGAGGCAATATCCTTTCAATGAAAGCTCAAGCTTCACATTCTTTTTGTCCCGTGTTTTCTTCTTCTTTTTGTTGTCTTTCATTTTGTTAGATATTGACAAAAAGGTAATTTCCGGATTGTTAAGACATGTAAACGACTTTTCAAGGAGAATTCTTCTTATTACAAAAAGGATTTCACTTAAGAAGAATCCAAGAGTATGTTCTTGAAATGGCGGGCATTGTGTCTTTATTAGGTATGTATGTGTTTGTATAATAGAAAATAAAAAGAACAACGATGATGTGTAGGTATGTATGTGTGTTTTTGTGTTGTGTCATAAAAGTATCTATAATAGTTAAGGAATAGATTGTTTTCGTATACTCGTATATAGTGCATTTGGAAAAAATAATCCCCATCAACTAAAGCATCCTACATATAAGCTATAACCGTTTCTTTTCGAAAACAAAAATGGACTCAACAGCTGTTTGTCTTGAGGGTTAAGTTGAATGTTGTCCTGTTAAGTGTTGGTTCGTAGGTATATAAGTACCTACACAGTTTGAAATGTTCAAAGAAGTATTAAGTTGTTTTGTTCTTTGATAGTTTTTTAGAAGTGTGGTTCTATTGTTTTTAGTAGGTCTTTCAATAAAAACTTTATTTTCCTTTTTGTAGCCGTTATAAAGCACACAAAATAAACTATAGACATACATTTTAGACTTATGTAGTTGAATTTAGTTTGTGAGGATATTTTTTAACGAGTCTTTGAGTGACAGACGAGTGACGTTTAATAGTTCGTTTAAATGGATTAAAATTTGGAATTGAGTTTGGATTGAGATTTGGATCTAAATTTTCATCAGTAAAATGACAAAATTATTGAAATATTGGCCTGAGCATAGTAAATTGATACTTTAGAATTTTTTCTTACTATTTTTTTTTATTATTTAAAGTTTAATTTTGTTTACTTATATCTTTTTATTTAATAAAGGTAATTTTAAATCCCCAAAATAATGACCCTTATAATTAATTGTATAATATTAATTGACCTTTTAAGTTTCCGGCAACTTATTTGTGCTGATTGTGTAAATTGCTCGTGTGAGCAAGTTTTGGATGGAAAGTCTACAAACAAAATTAATATATGTATTTCCAAAACTCAAACAAATTCTGTCTACTTTTTCACGAAAACTTCAACGAAAACTTCAACTCAACCTACATTTTCATGCATTTCTCAATTCGACCTAAAAAAATAAAATAATTGAGTTACTTTTACTCTTTTTTGTTTCGCTTCCGTGACAAAAAATATTCAAGTTTTGACAAGTAATTCAGGAATACCATATTTTCAGAGATGTTTGACTTTTGTTCCGATAGATGGGGCAGTATGGAGCTTTGCGCTGACTTATTGCCATAAATCAATGTTTTAACGCAGCTCTTACGTTAATTCAATACCATTTATGTAAGTCTTTAATAATGGTAATACAATTTATTGATTGCAAAGTTTTTCCTCTTTTATGAACTTTACCATGATGAAAATATTGTTCTAACAACATTTGTTTAAACTGACAGCTTATTCATGGACTTTATGGTGGATTCACAATGAAAGTTCAAAATTGTCAAAATGAAAATTTAAAACCCCTGATGAAAAATACGAGACGAGAAGAGTTGCATTCTTGGGAATTCAGTCTGAATTGAATATTCAAAAATCCATCTTATATTCTTCAGAGAAAAAATATTTCTATTTCAATCCCTATTCTATTTACTTGAATATATTCCAACCTTAAAATGTTTCAAGTATCATTTCGCATTTAGATATTTTAAAAATTCATTCTATAATAAAAAATAAACTCTTTAGCTTTTCCTTCTCTTGTTTACTTTGAAAATAAATTTACTAGGATAATATTTCTTTTAATCATGTTTCTTTTTGTTTTTTATTTTTGTTGATTCTTAACCCTTTTTAAGTCACTTCCTAACAACAATTCATTCTTATTAAAAGAAAAGAAATAAAAACACAGAACCTTCTTCCTTTGAGTCCTTAATTTTTTTTTTGTTTTATTTCTCTTCTTTTTGTTTGTTTCTTTCTTATCAACCAAATAAATCACCTTTTGTGTCGCCTTGTTACATGTTTCACTTTAACAAAAAGGTACTTTATTTATTTATTAAATAACATCAGGAAAAAAGAGAACAACAAAAAAAAAACAATAAGATAATCTTCACCATAACTTATGTTCCACAAACCTTCCCTACCCCCCCTCCACAAATAAAATCCTTTCTCAGAAAAAAAGTATATTCCATTAAAATGTCTTAATAGGTTTTAAATCATTTTTAAATGCACGTGTGCCTTAGACATTCCCTTTCCTGCCAAATATATACAACAATAAAATAAGAAATAATCCACAGTTTCAAGTCACATAAATTCTAAGATTCTACAACTAGGGAATCCTTTAATCTCCACCAGATATATTTTTTTTATTTTCTTTTTTTTCGAACTTAGAGGAGAGGATTTCAGAGGCCATTATTATCTGTCGTCCTTTTTATGAGCCCAAACGAAAGATAGGAACAAAATGATACATCTCGGTTTAGTATATATTTCAATTTACACTTTCTAATTTAATTTTCATTAACTTGCGTCGCATTTCGGATTAAACCGCCACCGCCGCCGCCTCCAACCATATTCTATAGTAATCGCAGTTCAATCAAAAAGGACACTTTAGAGTGAAGATGAAGACACACATATTCCCCACAGGCTTCTAGTTAATTTGAAAGCTCAATTGATTCTGCCTTTGGATTGAAAATCAAATTTCCTGTCTTTGAAAATGATGAGAAAATGAAAGTAAAAAAGGAAACCTAGTTAGTTTTCGTTCATTGAGCATCCTTAGAAAGGATCTTTCTTCGTTTTTTTTTTTGTTTTTAATTTATTGTTAGGGGAAAGTTATTAAATCATTTTATGTATCTTGTTCTTAAGTCAAAACACTTTAACCAAAATCCGATTGTATAAAATTTATCTGAAAATTTTATCGATAGTTCATGAACTTAAAAGCCTTAAAAAAAAACCCAAAGTCTCCCCAAAAGATTTCTTCGATAAAACTTAATAACATTGCAACGGCTCTTTTTCTAGCACTATAAACTTAAAAACCTAAACCCAAATCCCAGTTTACCACACCTAACCTACCGTACCGACCGACCATACCGAACAAGGCTAATGATAATGTTGATTGTGTATTACCCCCGATAAGCCAATGTTTTGAAAAGCAGGAGACGATGTTAGACGTAGACGCCTTTAGAGTAGGTATATACTCGTTGTAAGTTGACTGCAAAAAGGACCAAACTCAATTTACATAGAAAACACGTCTCTTATTTTTACTTTGACGTGGCCAAGGTTTGCCTTCGGTTTTCCTTTTGCCAAAACCCATTCCCATCACCCCCTATAGCCTCTGCTCTCCCAAAAAACCAATGGTTTTGTTCATTTGCGTGTCATGAGATTCTCTGGTGTGTAGATGGTTTTTAAATCACAACCTTTACAAGCCACTATTTGCCACTTTATATTTCTATTCCTAGTCGTATATCTAAATCCTTGCGATGGGATGGCGATGGTTGTAGCTTTTAGCAAAAAGGCACACAAATGAATTTGGTTACACTCACAGGAAAACACAAGGATACAAAAAAAAAAAAGAGTAAAAATGTTAAACCACCTTGTGTGTGTTCTTAAGGATTATCCTTTTCTATAGGGACCATCACATGAGGATCGGTATACACACACATATACGAAGAGTACGAGTTTGACTATCATCTGAGGCTAGGGCATGGAGATGTTGGGTCAGGATATGCATGAAAGTTTTCACTTCCCTTCCCGCACTGCCTCGATTCTGTGGCGGTATTTTCCTTTCATCATATCCGTATCTGTGTTATGTATTTTATTCCTGTTTTGGGAAGGGGGCATTGATGGGGGTTGGCTTCGGTTATGTTCCTCATAGTCTTCTTCCTATTTAGGAATTTAATGGAATTTTTGTTTAAGTTCATTTATTTGTTTTTCTTTTTTCTTTTTTCTTCTTTCTTTTTACTTTATACTCAGTGCTGAATTCCTAGAGGTTGTATAAATGGAAATGAACCGAGAGAGGTAGTGGTCTAGAAAAAAAAAGTAATAAAAAATAAATAAATAAAATAAAAAATATAACTTTGTGTTCTATATTTCTGGTTGTGTGTTTTTTTGGAAAATGTTGGGTCGTTAGATTAAAATTATGTTTTTGAGTTAATACTTTCAAGTTCTTGAATTCAGAGTTACGAGTATGCTCTGAGAAATATTTTACAAAAGAGAATTAAATTCTCAATCTTTTTTTCGGTATATACATACACATGTATGTATGTATGTACATGAGTCCTTTTTGAGGACACTTGTAATTATGAAAAGTTCATTTGTGTTTTTGTCTTTAAGTGATTAAATTTGTTAATTTACTTTCTAGCACGTACTCTTGTAGATAAGATTTAATTGTAAAACAATTTAGAATTTTTTTACAAAGTTAACGAGTATTTTGTATGTATGTTTATTAAATTATATTTTTAATATTGTTGGTGTTGGTGATTTAAATTTATTTTATTTTATGGGTCCTAAGAAAAATTAGTTAGATTTTAATAAAATTTTCCTTGGGACTTATTTTTTAATTTGGGATTTAATAAATAATAGGAGACAGTTCGTAGGTTTTTTTTTGTATCCTGAAAACCTGAAACTGAAAAGTTTCCAATAATATTCCAATAGTGATTGACATTTTCATTTCCACCATTTTTATCTTTTAAACATCAATAAAAAAAATGGTACACTTAGGCGTATACTTAATTGAATTTTAGTTGTTTCTAAAAAAATATGGAAATTCCATTTCAGCCACTTTTCATGAAAAATGTATGATAAAGTGAGTGAATTTTATTGTTTACTAGAGGGCCTGGCAAACTTCGTCTCATCCAAATTTAATGCTGAAACTAAAGCTTTGGAAAAATATTGTTGTTGCTTATTCGATTTTAAATACAATTTTTTCATAGTTTTTAGATAGCCGGATGCCGATGTACTTCGTATAAGTTTATTAAAAAGTGGATCGAGCGGCAGGACATCGGAAGTTCATGTCCTAGTTGTTGAAACCATTAGCCTATTTGCTTTTCCAGACTATAAACTGTCACTGTGCCAAATTTCAACCAATTCGGTTCAGCTGTTCTTGAGTTATAAATTGTATAACTAGCTTATATATCAAAAATATTGACATCTTTATCGACCGCTAGATGTCATTTTAAATTTTCTTAGTTTCTGGTCACTTTTTCTGTTTTTTTTTACTGACAAACCTTCTACGAAACATTACAACACATTTAAAAGAAAGATGAACGAAATCGGTTAAGCTGTTCTCAAGTTTTGAAGTGACCAGAAGAAAATAGGGTTCATTTTTATAAATATAGATAAATGATTAGAAAATATTGATCTTATTTTGTAAATCTCAAACCAAGCTCAGTTCTTTAGTGAGAAATTGAGGCTTAAGCCTAAAAATCTCGGTAATATAGTCCGATCAGAACTTCCAGGTCCTTATCCTTGAGAGATGAGTTGATTTACCCATGGATCGAAGACTGAGTGGATTTGGCATTGTTGAAACAAACAATAGTAGTTTTACGCTCAGGTAATACTATTAAGCGAAACAAATATTTTGAACTACCTTTTTACCAGCTGTCAAAAAACGCATTTAAAAAAAAAAATTGTTACAGATAAAAGAAAATGTTTTTTGAAACTATCAATCTAGAATTTATCTTTATCAAAGACGTTAAATTGGTCTCAAATAAAGTTTGCCAGCACCGTTGATACAACATTAATTTATATCTCTATATATAAAAGAAAGTCGTGTTAGTTACATTATTTATACCTTAAGAACGGCTGAACCGATTTGGCTAAAATTTGGCACAGAGATAGATTCTAGTCTGGAAGAGTTTTGTACAAAATAATTGAAGCAAACTGTGGTTACTTTTTTATATTCAACACAACGAAACAGATATTTTCGACAACTAGCACATGAACTTCGGCGATCCACTCTTTAATAAGCCATCTAAAAACTATGGAAAATATTGCATGGAAATTGGAATAAACAACAAAAATATTTTTCCATAGCTTGAGTTTCTTCATTTAATTGGAGCGAGATGAAGTTTGTCGGGCCCTCTAGTCTTTTTATAAATCTCTGTAAACCACTGGTGTTTTTTTTATTTATTTTCTAATTTCATCTAAGGATTTTCTATTCCAATTTAAATTAATTCCTTTGAATTAACAGATCTTTTTAGATCTTTGTTTTACGAAAAACCCAAAGTTGTTTTGCAGATAATATGTTATTAAATAGCAGTAAATAGCTCAAAACGTATTTCCTTAATGAGATAATAATGTCTTTATTCATATTTTTATATTTTTGACCCAAATATACCTACTTCATTTAACAACATTTGTCAAAAACATTCACTGACTTATACAAAACCTTTTATAACCCCCCAAAAAAAAGGAAGAACACAAACTTAAACTCAAAACACTTAAACCCTTCGAACTTAAAAGCTTTATTCATAAAAAAGGGATACTAAAAAAATGTCCTATGACTATACGGTCATAAAAAAAAAAAAACATAGACAAAAAATTTGACAACACTCCAGTCAAAGCAGCATTCATTAATCCTTCTTTTTTTTGACAAAATAATGATGAAGATGAAGAAAAGATAGAAGTGTCAAGATTATTCTTATTTGGTAGTAAAATTTTTGGCCATTTCCAAAGAATATGGTTGGTAGATTTGCTTTCGAAATTATTTTCAAAACAAACTTAAAACTTTCATAATAAAAAATTTATTTTTATTCTCATTTAATTATGAAGTTTCTTTTGAAAGTCTCTCCTTCAAATTCCACCCAACACCACCACTCCTGCCTCCAAGGACTAGGACTAGGA
Source organism: Scaeva pyrastri (assembly GCA_905146935.1). NCBI lineage: Eukaryota > Metazoa > Arthropoda > Insecta > Diptera > Syrphidae > Scaeva > Scaeva pyrastri. The sequence goes on from LR989929.1 coordinate 76,547,626, forward strand.
GAAAATTCTTGTGCGAAAGCCTCCTGATGGTGTAGCAAGTTTATTAAAGTGCTAAACTGCAAATCACAGCTTTAGACTTATGTATATACATATTTATATAGTGAAATATTTATTATAAAAGGTCCTTGGAAGGATCACCGACAAAAAACAGAAATTTGTTCGTTGAATTGTTGTTTATGTGAATGATGGTCATAAGGTTCTGTGCCATAAAAGTTTAGCCATTGATGCTTTACGTTCAATTTGTGTATACTATATGTATTTATGTATGTATATAAATCTACGTAGGTGTATTTTTGTTGTTGAATAGACGAGTATATGTTCGAAAAGATTAAGGAAGGAAAATGTGTGTAAATCTTCTTCCAGGTCATGCCTCTCCATCTTCATGTCCATGTCATCATCATTGCTTGTAATTTTGATCCTTTTTTGTTCTTTTTGGAGAGTTCGCATTTGATATGCGGACGAGGTCATCACTTCACTAAACTTTTTACATCGAATCTTTATACCTTCATATCTATAACGGTACATACATACATATACGATACGGACAGCAAGATGATAAGTTGGTGTGTTATAGTATGTAGAGTGAGGAGCTATGGTATTGAGGTCCTTAGAGAGGAGTGTAAACAAAAACACACGCAGAGGGAATGGGAACTTTAATATAAAAATTGACTGGCATCCGGTATTCAGGACATGCACAATGAATATATTCCCTGCATGACCAGGATAAAGATTCTTTCTTTTTGTTTTCCTTGCTACTTTCTTTTTTGCTTCTATATGCGTCCGCATATCTTCAACTAAACTGACTCAAGGTATAGGTACTGATAGGCATTTCATGTCCTTATAATGTTGTGTTTCTCAATGAAATATGTATGTAAGTAAAAAAAAAAATAAAAAAAAAACACCAAGATAAAAAGACACCATCACACATCCTTTGAGTTACATTAAGAAGAAATCCTTTCACTGCGGCAAAGGAGATCTAATGTCTTGATATCAGAGGTGCCTTATATGCATATGCATATGTTTGTGAAGGAAATTCTTCGAGACTGAAAGGACACAACACACGTGAGAAAATATGTATTGGAAGAAAATTACCTTTGATGGAGAAAGGACATAGTTACTCGTTGGTTTCTTCAAAATGTCCTCTTTTTTTCCCAAATTTTTTCCTAACAAAGACTCACTCTTCTCCTATGTGGATTAAGGTCTACGATCTTGGACACAGGATAAAAGTTTAAAAGGCATTTGTGAACTTTTGTCCTTTCTTCTTATACTCATCTACCTACACACACATTCTCTTACATAATATGTGTGTATATTTAATTTAAGTTGCTTTTGAAACGTATCTTATTGTCAAAGGGAAATTCTTCTGTATAGAAAAGGTTATGGAAAAATGGCATTTTAATTTAGTTCGATGGAGAAAATATTTTAAACTTTTGCTTTTATAGATATGATGACAAGATTTCAGAATGTAAAAACTTTGAATTTTAAAAACCTATTAAAATGTTCAATGTTAAAGGGGATTTCTACACAAACGACTTAGTCATAAACACACATCCTTATTCTTATTTTTAGTAAGATTTTGGCATTTTGTTTTCGTCATATCTGGTTTCTATTGGATACGAACAATTCTAAGGGATTTAAATTCTTGGAAAGAAAAGATAGATTTCATAACCAAATATTAAAGGGAATTTCTAAAAATATCAATTGATTTTAAGTCGAAATCGATGCATGTGATGAAATAATTGACTTCAAGTTGCTTTCGTTAGAATTCTGGGGATGACTTATTTGGAATTCTGGGAAGATGTTCCTACATTATTAATGATATATGTTTTGAAGAAGAAGTGAAACTCTTTAAAGTCATTATTTGTAGATAGTTGTGATTTAATATCAATTTAAATATAATTAGCAGACTTTATTGACAAAATTAAGAAAATGGTCTATATAATTCTAAAAGTCCTAATTTTTAAGATCCTCCAAACAATGATCAATTGTTTGATTAAGTACCTGGAATATGTCAGTTTAGAAATTTTGTATACTATCATTACAATTTTTTCACTCATTGAACGAACCCAAATTTTCAGAAAAGATACTAAATTTCAGTGTTCAGTCTAAGATTTTATAAAGTTGGAAAATTGCTACTCCTTCTGAATCAGTCATTTGTTTGAAATGCAAATCATAATGTCCTTGCGTTATATTGAAGTGATTCAACATTTAAATGATCTATCAGTGCGAGTCAATTATACAGTTACAGTTTTTGCGAGGTTCTGTATCTCAAGAACTACTTTAGAATTCGAAAATTTGTTTAAGTATGATTCACAATATTGTATGGATTTTAAAACTAAAGAAGATCGAGAACTGCTGAATTTGTTCCTATAAAAAGGAAGTGGTACTCAAGAATTTAACTAAGCTCTTCAGTCTTCAACCATCAGTCACCACACTAAAAACTAAGAAACTATAAGATCCCAGTGTCTGAAATTTACCAATCGTAAATATTTACTTCAAGGAGAAAAACTTTCAAACGACATGACAGTGTCCATAAAATGGCATAGTTTTATTTTTGTTGTATCTAAATATTTACGATGCATTTAACCGAGTTGTGGAAAACCTAAAATATTTCAACCACGTTTACATAAAAAGACAGCATCATGACTACAAAAATTATGACACCGAAGACTTCGAATACGGGTTGCAACTATCAACGAAACATCACGTGAGGTTTCACAACACAAAAAAACCTTTAAATAATAAAATAAGTCATTGAAATTATGGCAGACATCTTACCAGGATAATATCTTCCATCTGGGTGCTGCTGAAAATAAACGAAAAAAAAAAAATGTTTAAAATGAAACTATATGTTTATTCCAATTTATCTACGTAAGTCCTAATCATAAAAATAAATTATACAATATTTCCAACACCACACATATGTTCCAAAAAAAAAATGGAACGAGAAAAGCTAAATAATCTTACCTTAATGTCCTTGCCGCTTATCACATTTGCTTCAGTCCAATTCAGCAAACTGTTGAAAAGTATTCCAATCAGTGGCAGGAGTATAAGCATTTTCTGCAAAAAAGAAAAACAGCAAAAAATGGTAAGTAAGAATAAAAACCTTTTTACAAAAAAAAGGACGAAAAAATTATATACTCGTATAAATGTAGCTTTGCCAAAAACGTGTTAAAAGATAAAAATTTCCTCATTCCTCTAGTTTCTAGTTTCCCTTTCCTCTATACTCGCACACCTTCCTCTTTGGTACTGGTACTTCTACTGTTACTGTGTACAACGAGTCCTGGTATCTGTGTCCTTATGCCTTCTCGAATTTATTATTACAAAACGAGTCACAAAAGAGCTGAAGTAGAAGAAGTTCTTTTGATTTTTGTTTCCTTTTTCTTTCAGTTCTCTCCTTTTGAAATGAAATAGAACGCTATAACTATCCCTCAGGGAGTAAGAGACAGCACAGAGACCATTACCAATACGAAAATGGCTAAAAATAAATTGCTTACGTATAAAAAGAAGAGAAACGACAACGACGGTGCTGTGCGGTGCGGTGTGGTGATGGTGATGGCGAGAAGAAGGATATTTCCGTTGGTTCTTGGTTCCCATCAGGATTAACCCCTGCGGGCGGAAATTCTTACCACTCACTCGTCTCCTCCAATCCAATCCACTTATTATACAAACTAAAAGGAAACCTTCTTCTGAATCTTCTTCTTGTGAATGAAAGAATTGAAGTTTCTGGTCGAACGCGCAAACGGGCTCGATCCCGGTCCGGGACTAGTTGCCGTTGCCATCACCACATCACACCGTGCCATATCTGTGATGTTTGCCTTATAATTTCTAAGAAGACATTGTGTACTATTCAGAAGGAGGAACTATTATGTGCCTTGAGGAAATTTTTGGTGAATACCTTTGGTCACGGTAGAATTCCGAGTGCTGCATAGGGTGTTCCAGTGGCTATACTTTTATTCTTTCAAAGTGCTCTGAGACTCTTGCCTACTGTCTTAGATAATCCCCAAGGCAATCTGACTTTTAGACCAATTTCCCTGGATTTTATTTGATCACCTCAAGAAATAGGCTCCAGCATTCTTATACAAACATCAACAACCAAAAAAAACACCCTATAAGACAATTCACGAACTCTATGAAAGGCCCATTATAATATTGGATATATTAGCTCTGTTCAAGCCCATCACATCAACCCATCTCCAACTCCAAGCCGAGAGGAATCAGGAAAGATGATGGACCAAGTGCCCAAGGGTTTAGGAGACTGCCATGAAGGGTTTCATTGAATCCAATGTATTCCCTGTCGATTAATGAAAACATCCTTTGGGGGGGGGGGGGGCGCAAAAAGAAACTTATTTCCCATAAATATTGATTGGTATAAGAATCTTTTGTATCATGGCAAGAAAGAGGATGTTCCCCGAGCCGAGTAGGCCGGTCATGGAAAAGGGGGGACGATCCAAAGGTGTTGGTGTATGTGTGTATGGAGAAGTTACCCTTGGAACTACGACCGTTTGTTGTATGAAATTTGATTGATTGCTGGAACTTTTCTCATTTTGACAGACAAGCTAATGGAAATATTCATGACGATGTCCAATTGGAAACAATGATTGGCTTATATAGGAGCAGAGCAGGTAAAAAGCTTCTCTTACACTCTTAAGCGGATATAGGTACACAAACACATGCACATTTATATCAGTTTCCGCTTCCTGATGGTGCGGGAGATCCTTGTAAGTAGTAACAAAAAAAAAAAAAAGAAACGAAAATTTGCAAGTAACTAATGAGACTATTTTGTTATTGATTTTTATCTTTTATCCTCTGATATGGTTTGTCGGTTGTTAGCCTCGTCGTTGTCAGTCATAAAGGATCTCTCTAATGACGGATCGTTATGTGTGTGTGTGCACATACATACCTATATATAGAATTAAGGTTACGAGTCTCTGTTATGGCATTTTCGTAAATGATGCTGCTTTGGAACACGGCTATAGGCATTAGACTTTTTGATGTCGAAATAGAGAAATAGAGAATGTCCTTAAAGTTGATTATTATAGGCGTGTTACTCGGGGCTTATTTTAAATTAGTAAACATTACTATCCAGGGCCATAACATACGAGTAGGTATATATGATATGTACCGCCTTCGTCAGGATATAAGAAGTTTCCATGAATGGTGTAGTAATGAGAAAAGTTTATCCAGCTTCGTTTTCGGAGGGGGATTTGTATAAATGTTACTCTGATAATATTATATTATATTATACTCTTACTTGTATATGTATATTCACATTTCTTATATCCTTATACTTTTGGTTATGATAAGTAAATGTTTGAGTATGAAAACATCGTAAATGTGCATGAAAGTTGATGGGTGTTTTTCCTAAGTACATATATAACTATATAGTACCTGAGTTGGGTGGAAAGGTACTTAATGTTGGTTTTTGGAATATAGCCAGAAATTTATATGGGATTATAAACTTTAAGTAAATATTGAGACTCTGTTTATAGCGAGATTTTATAGCAGTCTCTGAAGTTCAAATAAAAAACAACAACACACAACTTTATATTAAGTAAATTGCGAATATAAACGTATGATGGAGTAAATTTTACAATCATGGTTTTCGTAATTTGATTTGAGTTTTTTTACGGCGTTTTAAAGAGCACTCTGGTTAAGAACTCATAAGTGTGATGATAGTCATTAATGTACGTAACTTAATAATGTGATCTTCAATCTAAGGCTAAATACCTACTTCAAGTGTTGGTACACAACAAAAATTGTAAAAAAAAAAAACACTTTTGACACTTTCCAGAAATGTATTTCTGACTCTTCAAATGTTTATAAAAAGAATTTTTGATGAGCAAAATTAAATTTTTTTTTTTAAAGTATTTTTTTTTGTATTGTAATTTTAGTTAGAAATCTATTGCTATTAAGCATTTACTTAAAAGATTTATTCTTTCAAAATTTTTGAACTTTTTTAACTATTAGAACTGCATGAGTGTCTGAGTAACAAAACTAGGACATTTTTGTTGTGTTTTAGGTAAGTTTTGTATGCCATAATTATTAACATTAGTGACAAAATACGAAGAAACATCGGATTACCATCAGAAAACTTATCAGAAAACATAAATGTTAATATACAACTAGATAAACAAAAATTTAAAAAATTCAGCTTTCTTTCAGAAACACAATCTAGCAGACCATAAAGACGAGATGCAACATTGTGGTTGAGATAGAGCTATTGGTCAATAGAAAAGTCCCCTGCCTGACACATAGATGGCGCTACAAGAATTAAAACCATATTTTTTTTAATTAGCCCTAACCTTCAAAAGATGCGTGTATAAATTTGACAGCTGACATTTGACAGTTTGTGAATTATAGCATTTTGAGTGAAAAAACTTTTGTTATTGTGAAAAAAATGGATAAAAAGGAATTTCACGTGTTGATAAAATATTGCTTTTTGAAGAGAAAAAATACAGTTGAAGCGAAAACTTGGCTTTATGCCGAGTTTAAGGACACTGCTCCAAGAAAATCAACCATCAAGGATTATGGTGTGCTAAGTTTAGACGTGGTGAAATGAGCACCGAAGACGGTGAGCGCATTGGACGCGGACGCCCAAAAAAGGTTGTTAACGACGAAAACATTTAAAAAAATGGATGAAATAGCAGACACTCTTAAGATATCACCTGAACGTGTTCATCATATCATTCACGAATATTTGGCATCCTCATAGCCTTGTGCAAGTGGGTGCCGAGCTCACTTTTGACCAAAAACAACGACGAGTTGATGATTCGGAGCAGTGTTTGAAGATGATAAATCGTAAAAAACCCGAGTTTTTGCTGCGATATGTCACAATGAATGAAACACGGCTCCATCATTTCACTCCGCAGTACCAATAGACAGCCATTGGACCGAAATCGCCAAAAAACGGCCCAATTTGATGAAAAAGTAAGTGCTGCTTCACTAAGACAAAGCACCGTGTCACAAGTCATGGAGATGGCAAAAATAGATGAATTGGGCTTCGAATTGCTTCCTTATCCACCGTATTCTTCAGATCTGGACTCTAGCGACTATTTCCTATTCTCAGATCTCAAAAAAATGCTCACTGGAAAGAAATTTTCGTCGAATGAAGAGGTGATTGGTGGTGATCGTACTACAAAAATGGTATCGAAAAGGAGGGTCGTTATAATCAGTGTATCACCCTTGAAGGGAAATGTTGGATAAAAAAAAATAATTTGGCAAAAAAATGTGTTTTACTCTGGTAGGCTCTGAGGACTTTTCAATTGACCGTTACAACTATGTGAAAACATCATCGGGAAAAATCATCAAAATACATTCTTGTGCCCTTTCACCAGCATGTGACATAATTAATTTGAGACCTTTTAGGGACAAATTAGTTTTCCTCGAAAGAAGATAGTGAAATAATAAAAAAAGTACGTATACGCCCCTGAGCACCTTTTTGTTTTGTTTTACTTTTTGGCTTTTTAGAGAGCACTTTTAAGTTGGATTTAAATGAATTTAGCACTTGATGCCTTCTTAAATCTTTTATAAAAAGCTATTTAAGCCATGATAGCTTATTCAAGGTGTTAAGCATGAATATTTTTACTATGAAAAGAAGAATCCTCTTCATATTATTTTTCGACTGTTTGAACTTTAAAATTTTATTTTCAAAAGCATCTCCCAGAATAAAATCCATCAGTTTTGAAAAAAAGCAATCAATTTAATTATTCATTTTACACCTTTACTAATGATATGAAACCATAAAGCTTTCAATCATAATATTAAATTACGAAATTGATTAAAAGTATTTATGTATGATTTCAAGTTTCTGCTATTACTCAGAGGTAATGTATGTATAACTAACAAAACATTAATTTAAAAAAAAAAAAACTCATCATCATGCTTCAATTGAATTTAATTTCATTTTATAACGAAACATATTCTCTTGTGATTTAATTGAATTACTATTAAAAGCATTCATCCATGTTTTTGCACAAATTCAAAATTGATAAATAATAGGTGAATAGATTTACATATATAGGTATAACTGTATACATACTCATACATAAATGTGAGCTTACTCCGGAAATATCCATGAATGTATAAAATAATGTGTGTATGTAAGCTTATAAAGTTTTTCATCAAAAAATATCATTGAAGGGCTTTCATAATCCCAATACTCTCTTGTATTTTCCATGAAACCTACAAAATGTACAATACTTTTCCCTAAATGAAAACCATTCATAAATTATTATAATTTAAAGCTCCCTATGAGCTCTTTTAAGTTTCACATTTTTTATCATCAAACTCAAATCTACTAATTGACCGACATATCAAATTCCTAAGTTCAAAATAAACACCATCTTAATCATATAAATTTAACTTATGCTAATAGAAAATCAAATCCCATCATCACAGTGTGGATACGAATGTATCTATCAGATACAATATACATAACATAATTGTCCTCTCCCGCATTCGATAAACATGATGAAGGTATGAGAGTATAAGTATCACATAGACACAGACACTACACATGAGTACACGTACTTCCAATTAATGTTGGATTAATTCGTCCTAGGACAACGTATTATCCAATTATAAATGCCGCAGGGCATATTTCCCATTTCATCATCAGGGTTTGAAGTTGAGTTTGGGTTTGAGGTTGAGTTTGAAGTTGAACAGATATAGTAGGCATAGGCAGGGCATATCGAGAGACCAAAAACATGGATTATCAAACCTGACTGTGGATATAATTATGTGTCACTTTGATTCATCGTCATATAAATCAACGATTTTAATTTCCAACATATTGTGGCTGCCACACACACGTGCCATCCAATGTCTGCTCTAGGGCTTGTCTCTGTGTATAAAGCCGAAGACTATTATGGGTGGCAAACAAGGTGTTGTCCTTAATTACGAAGATATAATCTTCAGCCGATTAATTCCTCAAAGAAATTGAGTACGTATACTTAACCTTTAAACCATAACAACAACCAATGCTCTTTTAGTCTTGGTCTTGGTCTTAGTCTTGTTGTTGTTCCTGGAACTCGGTCTCGTATAAACAACCGATGCTTTTGACCAATAAATTGCCATCTTTTTGGCTTTAATTAAGGCCACGTACGAGTATAGTGGGTCATTTATAGCAGAATTAAGTAAGTGCGTTTTATTATGAGAACATTCCTTATGATGGAACTCGGTGGTGGTGTAATAAAAGACTTCCTTTTTTTTACCTTTTTTCTTTGGTTACATTTACTGTCCTTTTGGGTTGGTTAAAAGGACATTTTGATTTATATCCCACATCAAAATTGGCGATTTTATGTCTACCTTTTTATAAACGAACCTCTACTCAAGGGAAGGAAGGAAAGGACCTAGACCCAGGCACAGGTTGAAGCCCAGGTCGAGACACCACCGACCCAACCACCGAACGAACACAATAAGGCCAGATTTATTGCTCCCCATTGAGGAACTAGCTTTGCCGAGAATAATGGCAAAATGCGTAGGTTTTTTGATGAATGTGTCAAAGATATATCCTTTTAAAAAATCACACACACACACACGCACAAAGGTATGTATGTTTGATTTGTTCAATGTTCGATAAATTTAATGAAAAATACACTCAGTTGTGTGGAGGACACAAAATGATGGAACAGGGGAGGTCTATTGTGTCAAACTAGAAAAAGAAAAGGGTAACCATGACGAGAAAACGACAAGATGAATTCACCGAGATAACTCAAATCAAACGTTAAAATAAAAAAATGGAAGGAACAAAAAGCAAATAAACCATCGCAACGGGAAACAACGCACGATATACAATATACATGCACATGGGTAAATACATATGTATTAATAAGAAAAACATTGGGAAAAAGAAGACATTTTTCTTGTACATACATATATTCTCTCATGAATCAATATAAGGAAAAGGATGCTACGTGAAGCAGGAAAAACGAATTAAAGCCAATGTGGAGTTATCTAAATCTTAAATGACGAGTTGAATACTTAAGTTAAATCGTTTTTCAATTTTTGATGAAGTTTATTCGGAGTAGTTAGTGGCGTTAGCTTTGCACCAATACTTCAATAAAGTTATGTGTGTATATTTTATACTTGAGTTTTCCAACTCATTTAGAATTCTAAAATGTCAAACTTCAATGGCTAAAGGCGTTTTCAATTGGCAATCTGGAAGCAGAAAAAAGCATTCTAAAAGTGTTCAATTGGACAAAAGTGACAGTTCTGATTCTGAAAAAGAAGAGATTTTTCTTCTGGATTTGAAATTAGAAGCAAAAACAGAATTACTTACACATACAAAGATTTTAAATGTCACGAACTGTGAAGTGATTGCTTGAAATTAAAATTAAAATATAAAAAAAAAGGGAAAATAATATTGAAAATATCATAACAATTGTTTCTAATTTGTTAGAAACATTGTTGGAGTCGTCTTCCTCATCAAACTAACACCAAACTTCAAATTTTTAAGAATTCAGAAAAACTGATTCTACTTCTAATTCAAATTTCGGATTGCCAATTAAAAACGAGATGAGACTTTTTATTTGCCATTTTATTCAACGAATATAGGTGACTTCAAGAATTTCTTCTACGACAATAAGTGGAAACCAGTATAAAACATGTGTTCTCTCAAACGTCATATCTATTTCAATATTTCGATTTTTTCATTTTGACACATGAAAAGCAGTGAATCCCAGAACAATAATTTTCAATTCTATAATACTCTCGAAAACAACGAAATTTTATAGGGAAGCTGAATTATTAAGTCTCAAGGGCTTTTACATAAACATCTGTCAAATCAGCTGTCATTTATTTATTTAATTTTATTCGTTCAACAACCGTTTTCATTTATGATACTTAAATCGTTTCCTGAAAATAAGAACTTGACTTTCCGTAGACCGTTCTTGCGAGTTTTATAACGACGACGACGTGACTTGGGCATTTGTACCAATAACTGAAGGTGAACTCCGTGTTCGCTGAATGGACTTTAAAACAGGTGTTAGCTGACCCTAAATCCAATAAAAACCATTTTTAGCAGAGAAGCCCATTTGTGGATCAATAAATACGTCAAAGAACGGAACTGTCAAATTTAGAGAGATTCCAATAAACATGAGTTCCAAGAGCGTGGAACGCATTCCAAGAATGCCAATAATTGGTGAGAATTGATGGCCACCTCATCAGTCCATATTTGAGGATGACGTTGATAGTAAAAGGGTATAGGATCAAAGAAGAATAACAACATTTCGTGTGACTTCTGAATTATATTAAAATGTCAATTCAATTGCATTCCACAGTAAAATTTGACGTTTCTTAAGTGGTGAATATAGATTTGTTTCCTTGTCTCTTGAATTGGATTAAATCAAACGTTCTTTTATTTTTACATTGTAATTTTTTCTTCTGTCAAAGAATGACCAACCAATTTAACTTGACTTTTGTGATTATATGAATATTTGTCATCTTTATATTCACCTCAACACTGTCAAAATTTTACTCTGAGATCAAATTTCATCCAAGTCATAAATCCCAAGTTTAGGTGGGAAATAGCTTTGTTTAAATTTATAAAATATAAAATAATGTTTGATATATTCCTGAATCAACATAATATTAAAAATACCGCATTTTAAATAAATATTATCGATAAAAATTACCCTTTTGGGCATAAATTAGAAATCAACACAGCACTGCGGAATTTGATCCCTTTGCACCATTTTATTTTTTATTGAATTTAAATGAAATAAAATAATTCGCATATCCATCCACATTATGATAAAAAATATATTCAAAAGTCCTTGTATTTTTTTTGTGATTCTTTTATAATAAGCAATTTTTAGAAGTGTGTTTGTGTGTGGTGTGCCAAATTTCGACCAAAAGAAAAATATTTACGAAGACAGTTTGTTTGTTTTACAAACAAAAGACAATAGAGAGAGTGTCCTTGAAATACAAACATACCATAATACATATAAACACGACTGCTCTGCCAGAAGTGACATAAGGAGATGTTCAAAATATATGTATGTTGTTCATATATTCCTATGAAAGAACTGATGGGCGGTGGATGTGGGGCGTGTGTACAAAAAGGGCTAAACAAACTGCTCTATATTATCATATTTTCCTCGTAAGCTTTTATGAACGACTTAAAAAGTGATACTCTGTCATTTTGTCTTCGAGTTATCCTTTCGCTGCCTGACAATCTGACATATGCAAAAGAGAATGTCAGTCTACGTTTATGGATACATACTTGTAGTGTGAAGATATATTTGATTCTTTTTTTCTGGAGCAAATCTATTAGTAAGTTCGTCTGGAATGAAGATTCACATTTTTCCCAGATTGACAGTAACTGATTTTGATTTAGTCATTTTTTTTTTTTTTTGTCAGTGTTGAATTCGATGTTTTTCTTCTCCGAAATTGATTGATGATACTTTGGACCGATATGATGCAATAAAAAAAAAATAAACACGGAGCAGAGGTGGCTTTGGATATCCTTATCGATGCGAATGATGTTTGAAGTGGGATTTTGTTTATGCACAATTTGTTTTGTGAACTCTGTCGAATGATTTCATTTAAAAAAAAAAAAAACATAAAAAAAGCAAACAAAACAAAACCAAACTAAAAAAAAAGAAGGAAAGGAAATCCTGGAAGAAAAATGGTGAACAATCAAGATTGATGTTAAATGGGTCCTTATAAATGGAATTGGGATAGGTATACATATTTATGTTTGTGTGTATGAACTTTTATTTTGTTGAACTAAAAACAGGAATGAAACCATTCAATATTGTGATGGTATAGAAAAAAAGGCCTTTTATAATTTCATGAGGCTGATTTTTGGGATATGAAAACAAAAATTCACAAAACTACATATGAACAACCCACGACCTACATAACACACATATGTATACGAAGGACTTTATAGGATTTTCGAGAATTTTTGGCTTTTTTTTATACAGAACGTGGGGAGGCACGTTTAATCTTTTATTTTTTTTTTTCATTTCAATTGATTGAATATAAATTCGACGCAACCAACCAAAGGTTAAACGATTGCTTCCGTTGAGGTGAGCCTGAACACGAGGAGCATGTTCAATGTTCATACATAAGTCGAAATTTTCATGCGGTGTATTATTATTATTTATGAGTGAAAGGAATGTGTTCTTGAAAATTTTAACAACGCAGATATTTTAAAGAGAAATTCATGACCTATTTATAGTACCTATTGTGAATTTTATTTTGAGGTTTTATAAGCACCGAACTTCATGAGTTTCACGGTAGGTGCACTGATTCTTTTATGGATTATGACCTTAACAGCTATAACTTTTGAGGTCTTTTTGAATGGATTTCACTGTCGAATCTAGATCCCTCAGGGCTGTAATTTGGGTCCCTATTGCGAGCTAACCACGACATCTAGTTGGGCACCCCAGGGCTTCGGTCGTCTTAGTCTAGGCCATCTGTCCACCTTTAATATGGCCTAATTTTGTTTTCGATACTCATTTTAACCCCTATATTAGTATCAATTATTACGAGAAAGTGGGCAGATGCCACTCCTTTTAAATCAAACATGCATCAAGATCTACCTATTTACGATATCTTAAGATTCTTAGGCTTATATAGTTATCGAAAAGCGCATCATTACTTGAATCACCTGTCAGCAGTTGTTGAGTCGTTCAGTAGTGCCAGTTAAGGTTTTTTTGAAGAACAGTCCCTCAGGAATAATTTGTGCTATAGAATTGAAACCATACCAAATTACAAATTAAGACTTTTTAATTGTCTGCCTACACAAGCCCAAAGGATCTTCTCTATGGTTTAATAGGCAAAATGTAAAGGGCTTCATTCGTAATGATCCATTGAATAAAGTAGAGAAACCAATATTTAAAGGATTATAAAAAGGTTACGGCATATAAAATTGTTTGCCTCACCATTTAATTAATAAAATAAAACAATATTTAGTGTGGGGAAAAACAATTTAATTTCCATATCTTATTAAATGATGTGGCTTAAGAAACACAACAAATCAAACAACCCTCAAAAGCCAAACACCAATTAAGCTCCAAAACAAACTTTCCATTATAGATGAACAGTATTGTTATACGACCCAATTTAGTGTCTCTGGATTTTCTTCTTCATATAAAAGTGTTCCCCTTTCCACTAGTGATGGTTTGAATATCTTTTATGAAATTTCATTGAGAAGTTATAATTTAATTTTCCCTCAGGAATTATTTAATGAAAGAGTGTTATATATAACAACACTGGTAGGTATATTAAGAAGAGAAAAAAAAACTGAGATGAAATTGAAAGACTTAAACAAAAATATCCACTCAATAAAATCTCATGATAATTTCTCAGCCGCGCTAACGAATCATTTCCATTATTGATTTATTCAATTCAAAAAACAACAAACTTAACTATATCCGCACAATTCCGCCACGAACCACGAAGGCGAATGTCCTTTATCCTTTTTTTTATTTATATATTTTTTTTTTCAATTCATTTTTGTTTTTGTTTATGTTATTTTATGTCTTCACAATATCCGCAATACGATGGATGCTTTCATTGTAAATTTTCTTCCGCTATACTATATACAAAAGCTTTTAATTATCCCTAGAGGGATATCAGGAGAATTTACAGTGTGGCTCAAGTGATTAGGCTTATTCTAAAAATATAAAGAAACTAAATTATAAAAAAACTAAATCACTCTTAATTTTATAAAATTTTAATAAAAACCGAAGAATTCAATTCTTCAATAGTTTTACAGAAACTTTTTTTAAGCCACCCACATCCACGCCTATTTAAAGTTAATTTAGTATAGAATTTCAGAAATACATATCTTTAAAAATACTGCCCTAAATCGCCTCAAAGTCCTAAAAAATCGTGTTTAAAAAACATACATATCTAATCCCTGGAACCGCACTGTTATCTGAGTTTTATAAAAGTGTATTGTGTTCTTGACTTGGATGATTTAATTAAAAATTAATGAATGTCTATTATTAAATTGAATTAACTTCAATTTAGATGCCAATTAATAATAATGCTTCGCGCTCGATGAAGAGATAAGTGCGAGAATTGTTAAATCCACTTTAAATTTTCATTCCAAAGGGTCCTTTATCCTTATTTATCCTGGATAATATTAATTATTATTGTTTGTTTTATTTTATGACTTCGTTTTCTTTCCTTTAAAAAAAAATGCGATGAAAATTAAATTCATCTTTAATCCTATTTGAATCTAGTCGAAAGGCATCAACATACATATTTAATAATCATAACACCTCCATAAGCTGCTTTTGAAATAAAAGGATCATACAAGACCTAAGTATAGACATAGAACTATGTATGTATGTATGTAAACGTGTTTACATTTGAACCTAAAAAGTAAAGTGCAAACATTATGAATGATGGCTCTTTTAGTTTTAGTAGGGGAGCCCATGAAGGAAATTGGGGATTTACTCGAGCGCGTCAGATTAAGATAAGGGAGGTAGCTTACCTATTGATAAGCGTCTCCAGCGAATATGAGCTCTCAATATTGGGGGGTTTGATCTGGGGGGCCCGTCAGATTAGTAAAAAAAAATCGATCACCTGACTTACTCGAGCGCGTCAGATTAAGATAACATAGATTAATTAATAAAAAAGAAGTACACATTTCGCTAATCTGACGATTTGAGCCTAACCCAAGGGTGTGGGAGGGTAACAAAGTTGCAGAAAAAAACTGATGCGTGGACTTACTCGAGCGCGATAATTTTTTTTTTTATTTTAAAGTAAATGATATCAGAATAACAAAAAATATATAATCTGACCATTTCCTCAAGCCGAAGATACTTAAAATCGCAATTTAAAACGCAACTGTTTTAAATAAAAAACAAATTCTTAAAACATAACGGTAACAATTACACTTAAGTATTATACATTTTTTTAAAGCCAACACTCTGTTCTATTAGCCAGTTTTTAAATCAAGTAAAATAAGTTAATAGTTTTCGAAAAAACTCATCTTAAATTCAAAATTTGGCCAAGCATTTTTTTTTTTAAAGTTTGAAAATCAATTTTTCAAAATTTTAATATTTCATAAAATTTTTTTAACTTATAATTCATTACTCTCATTACTTCTTAATCAAAAACTAAAAACAATATGACTATAAGCCTTATAGTTTTCGAAAAAATTGAAAATTGCTAAAACTTTAACTGATATAACACTCTTCGAGTATGCATGTTGTACTCTAATGTATACCTCTCTTTTACTTTTCCCCTGTTTCTGAATTTTTTTAAAGGAAGTGGATTTTTTTCTTATTTGTGTAATAACACGTCTTTTCATGAATGAATTATTGTAAACCTCGGTTTTTATTTGCTGTTACAGATATGGAAACAACTGAAGATTTAGAAAATCCTGTAGAATTTCTTGATTTAGATTCTGACATTTCTTACAATAATACCTACTGATTTTTGAAGTTATAATAATGTGCTATCTATTATTTTTTATGTAAATTTTGAAATAAATAATGCTTCTTAAATTATTGTTAATTTTTCGTATCTATAATTAAAATTTAATATTGTAAAGAAAAAAAAAAGAAAAAAACATCCTTTTTAAATTGTCAGATTAACAAAACCCCTTGTTTCAATCGTCAGATTTTTGGTCACTATACTTGGAACATCATGTGGAACCATCAGTATGCTAATCTGACGCGCTCGAGTATGTCAAGATGGTGATTTTTTTTTACATTTTCAAAAATTCGTAGCTAGCTTGCGTCACTTCAAAATCGTCAGAATAAGAAATGGGAGTATCTGTAGGGCTCACTTAACACCCCCTCTGAAAATCTGACACGCTCGAGTAAATGCATTTTTTTAAATTTTTAAACCGTCCCGCATAGCCACACCCACCACGTAAATCGTCAGATTATTGTATATTATATTTCAGTGACATGTTGGCACATGAAAAATATCAATATCTGACGCGCTCGTGAATGTACATTTTATTGTTTTTTTTTTACAATTTGAAAGGGGTGTAGACGCTCCCCCCACCGCTAAAAGTGAAAACGGTACTGACAATTATTTCTTCTTATCACCTTATCTACCAATTTCAATAGGTCTCCACGACGCTCGAGTAAATCCCCAATTAGCATCATGGGCTCCCCTACTATTTCGTGTTAATGTGTTCAAGTTTATATGATTAATCACTGACAATTCCACCTAACTCATTCTTCATATTTTCAAATCCTAAAAACGTTCTATGTTAAAACATTTCTAGCACTCTCTGCATAACACACAAGGACACAACACAAGTTCCATCTCTAAAGAGCTTTACTTATATACAAAGTGAAAACCCCGTATAACAAAAGGTTATTGAAAAATAGGTCAGAATGATAAATAATTGTGCCCTCCGGACAACAGACAATATCGATTCACGCAAATCCCTCATCCAGCTCGGTACAGATGTACACACGGGTATATGACCCATTTCCATATACCTACTACATACATACATATACGTAGCCGGAATCCCCTTAAGGTGGTGCTCGTACAACTGAGAGCGAGCATCATTAAGTCCCCGGTCCCATTGAGCTATGCATCATTTTTATTGCTTAACTTATCTTTTTTAAAAGGATGCGGAAATGGGAGGCGGTGTGGTGCGGTGATGGTGATGGTGGCGGTGGACTCTTAGTGACTATCCTCTTAGTGTTTCACAATTTTCACTCCATTTAACGAGACAAGAGCAGGGGCGAAGCAAAAAAAAAAACGGAACTATTGATGTGGGAAAGTGGGTTGTTCTTTATCGTGGGGATGAGGTTGAATATCCTTTGAATGTGACAGAGGGGAATGAACGAACCATGAACTGAAGGTAATCCCTCCAATCAATTTCTGATTTTCTATCAACCTCACACCCTCCATCACATCACTATACAGACCACCACCACCACCAGTAACGGATTTAGACTTGATGCCGCCCTAGGCCCTGTTTATCGCGCCGCCCTTAATGTTAGCATAAATTAAAATAATTTTGATACAATATTTTTATCTTTAAATTATAATAACTTTATTTCGTTAGAATATAACTAATAAATATTTCAGTCATGTAAGTAATAAACGTTAAACAAATAAATAAATGTTTTTTTTTTAATATTAATCAATTTCAAAATATTTTTTTCTGGCTTTGGTCAGCGCAAAAATATCAATTATATCATCATACTCAATTTCTTGGACTAGTTGAGCTTCAATAGACAGTAATGCAAGAGCATTAAGTCGATCTTGACCCATACTGGCACGTAAATAGGTTTTTACTCTTTTTAAAGTAGAAAAAGATCTTTCTCCTGAACAATTTGTAGCCGGAATACTCAAAAAAATACGTAAAGCAATATCAACATTTGGGTAAACATCTCGAAGACTACGTGAATGTAATACATATCATAACGATAATAATCTTGGACGCCAGAAAGTGTCTTGGCCTTTTCTTCATATTCAGAAAAAAATTGTCTGTCTCTCATGTCCTGAAGAAATAGAGCCAGAGAACTATAGATTTGCACAACGGATGATAAATCAGCTTGAGATTCTTGAAGCTTCTTACTAGCAGCATTAAATCGATCTAAAATTATATTCCAAGCGATGACTGGAATTGCTGTTTCTAAATGCTGCAACTTTCGTTGCAATCCCATAGCTTCAGACCGTGTAGTCGGTTTCTCATCTTCGCTTTCAGCAATAAATTCCAGTGCCAGTAGGTATTTTGAATTTCTAAATTCGTTTTGGATAGATTTTTCAATTTTTGTAAAAACTTATTCGTTGTTGCCAAATTTGTAGTTTGTTGCATGGATGTATTTGTTATGTTTATGTGAGAAATAAAATCAAACAAATTGGCGACAAAAATGATGTTTTAATATTTCAAGGTAATATTCATATTTGTTATGTTTGGTTGAAACAAAAATCTTCATAGGTAGATTTTTACTTAATTTAATGAAAAAAATAGCAAATAATTATTTTCACCTACAAAAAAAGTTGTCTATTCAAGTGAAATAAGAAATAATTCACATTGACATTCTAGTATGGTCGTGATTTACATTAAAATTTGTATTCAAATGTGGTTAAATGACATTTTGACGATTATGTATGCGAATTGCAATAAAGTTTTACTACCGTCGTTCATGTAAAATAACCTTTTTTGTGTTCAATATTTGTTTAAACATTTAAATTTGAACTGAATTTTGTTAAAACGTTTAGAAATAAACATCTAATAACTTTTGCTAATAACTTTTGCAAGTTTAGTAGTTTTTAAAAGCTTTGTAAGCATATGATTAATTTCAGTAATGAAACGAAAAGTAAAGAGCATCATTCGATAAAGACTGTAACTGATCTTTTAAAAAATTAAAATTTTAATCATAGACTGAAAAGTAAAAGAAAAAAAAATTGTTTTCCAAGGCAACTGTCTTTACTTTTTTTCGTCTCTGAAATTTTGGAATTTAAAAAATTTTGCCGCCCCTCAAATCATGCCGCCCTAGGCCCGGGCCTCGCGGGCCTAGGCATAAATCCATCACTGACCACCACCGCCGAGAAATAACTCTGACGAAAGTGAATTCTCTGATGGCGTTTCAATTGTACAAAGTTCCGTTCGACTAAATGAAAGGAACATTTGATATTTTATCCTTGGAAAGTGTTTGAGAAAAAACTTTAAAAGCATCCAGCATTGCCATATCAATGTGATGTGTTAGAAATAGAAATAGTTTCGATATCGAATTTTGAGAAATTCGAAATCAAAAATTCGGATTACTGATTTCTTTTTATCAGTTTTATCTTTGTTCCAAAATTAAAGCCCAAAACCAAGTTGTCATTATGACAACGGAGGAATTAACGTATCTGCAAAACAGGGATGTCTTAAGAGTCATGACAAATCACACTGAATTCCCAAATTTTCAGTCACCAGAGCTGCATTTCTGTGACCAGCAAAAAAGTATTGGTGATAGTACACAGCCTTGTGTGATACCAATTCTTAAAGACTTGGTAAGACATGTAACGTAGCACTTGGGGGGAATAGTACAACATAAATATTATTGCTAGTTTTTGATTACTAAGATTTGATAGAATTGAATTTATAGAGGGTACCGATAGGAATTGATTTCAAGACCTAGCGGTTTTCTGCAAAAGTAATTTTTCTTGTTGTCTCAGTTTTTCCTTCGACGTTAGCAGAATTCGGTAATTGTTATCTTTGACCTCAAGAATCCTATTGGAAATGATAACTTCAATTAAGTTTGAGTGAAGCCTTCAAAACTATTTGTCAAAAATCGGTATATTCCATTAAAAAAAATTGGGTCAAGAGAAACTTTGGCATTTGGCTGTCATTTTTTCGGTCAGTTTTTCAAAATCAATTTTACATTCAATAAAACTTGTTGTTTATCGTCCTCCTGAGAGGACTATTCGCAGGAAACGTTCAACTGACACCAGTACGTCACGTCTGCGGAATCGGTCCACATTTTCTTTTTAAGACTGACGTTTACTAGGCCACCGAAATCGTGCTATTTGACTTCATTAAACTTTTTAGAAGCAAGTTGAAGTTTTTGAAAAAAGAACTTTTGCTCATCTGCACCAAGAAAGTTGCTGAAATCGAACAAAGTTTGACTCTCTAGACTCTTTTCGAGGTTATGAAAGGTATAGCTATTATGTGTTGTCTTTCGTCAACAAAGTTGACAAAGCTTATTTTGACTACAAGTTCCAGAAGAAATTGTTGTATCAAGTTATGTTTCGGATCTTACTCAATTTGTGTTTTAAATTTCTTAAATTAGTTCTGATAACTTTTAACTTAATTTAAACACGCACAAATAAATCTCCTTATCTGGCATTGATGCCCCAGTCAGGACCACCTCCAGCACCACATATAACCAATGACCATCATTCGTCCATCTGTCAAACACACCACACATACCAACCTAACATCGACCCTCGCAGTAGCAAATACAAAACAACAACAACAAAAAATAAACCCAAGCTCTGTTTCTGTTCTCAATCGGAGTTATTTTTAAACATTGATATCTTTGACCGCATTTATCCTTTATCCGGCACAACCACCTCGCAAAACCTCATCCTGATGCTCACCACATCATCCCCTTAAAACTAGACATTCCAACTCTAATCATCCATACACGGACTCTGCATCTGAAGCAGGAGTAGGGAGCAGTATCAGCATCCACAGCATCAGCGTTAGCAACTTTTGTGCTCGCTTACCTCGACCACAACCCACTTTATTGGCATTGATCCTATATTCCGATGACCAAACCCTCATCCCTCTTGTGAGCACTATACTCTGATGGAGTTCGGAATGAGTGAGGGATGGTGCTGTTCCACCAAATGACACCACCAGCAACGACCATGTTGTTTTAACACCACCGAACCATGTAAGTGATGCTCTTCCAGCTGCAATTCCCGTCCTTGGTCCTCCTCGGGGGCTTATGTAATTTTCTATGTCACGTACACATAACTGCACACCAACCATCGTGCCTGGCGTTGAGTAACTAACAAAGGACCTTCGAACGGGTTCGAGTACCTAACCTCACCTGCACACTGTACACCTGTCCAACAACGAAATAAAAAAAAAATGAAATAGAGAGAAAAGATGTAGTTACCTTTTCTACACAGTTAGCTTATTGCAAAAGGCACTACAATGCAATGGGCAGACGGGAAGTGTACGAAGTACGAGTAGTTGCAGAAAAATGAACATCGTTTTGCAGGTTTACCATGCCATTGCTAGAGAGCCCAGCGCAGAGCCGCTGAACGCCGCGCCGCACCGGCACTGAAGAGAATTACATTAAAACTGGCTTATTGAAATTCAGAGATACGTGATATTAGCTTTTAAGGGACGGAACACGGAAGGGGTTAGGAGCGGTGCACTGATGGCCTTCCCATTGTGGCCACATGATTGGAATGCAAAATGGAAATCGAGTTTTTGTCACCAGTCACCATCACCACCTCGAAGCACTCCAAGCCCTGCTGCTGCTGCTCCACCACTGCCACCACCTCCGCCCGCCTCCGCCACAGCTCCAAACTGTCAGTTTAATGTATTCATTGAGATTCTTATGATTTGGAATTACTTCCGTGTTGAGACAGATTGAATCTAATTCGTGATTCATGGTGGCCGTGGACTCGTGTTCGTGGTCGTGTTCGGGGTGGTTCCTTTTTACCCTTTGAGATCCTGTTGAAGTATTCAATTTTTTTATTTGGTTCACGTCAAAGTCAAAGTTAAAGGAAGAGAAGGGTTTGATTTGGTTTGGTTTGGATTTTGTATCCTTTTTGATTTATTTTACTTTTGTTTGTGGTATAAAATGATGTTTCCTTTGATTTTGTAGATTTAAATTAGAAAATCATGCCCCCGAGGGACGGAGCGGAGGAGGGATTTCGGGTTCGTCCTGAAGAATTTGGAAACATTTTTTGTTCTTGTTGCCCAGTTCAAAACGGATTAAATTGTCAAATGGAAATGGAAAACATTTGTCCTGTCTGTCAATAATGGAATTTCGTAAACAAATACATACATATATCAATATCTATACCATCAATACATAGCTATAAAAGTATAAAGGTATACCTTTTGATTGTATGAGTGAATGAAATTGAATAAACTTGGGAGATGACACTTTAAGGAGACATTCTACATCCTAATTGGGTTAACGATATTGAAAGGCTTTTTTTTTGGGGAGAAAGGATAATAAATTTTGGCAAAGTGGGTTATGAATTGAAACAAGGAATAATAATTTATATATTTTCAAGGATGAGCAAGCATTAAGAATGTTTTTTGAATTTAATTCAAATATAGAGTTAATTTTTAGGTTATAAAGTAAAATGGAAGTTATGGTACCTAAAATAATATTATTATGTACACGGACGGGCAACCGACGACGACGCTATTAAAAAGGATATCCTGATGGGAACAATAGGCGGAATAGCTTTTAATCCAACTTAAGAATATTTATAAATAAAGCAATTGAGTAAAAGCTGTTTGTTGAGGTGGAAAAGCGAAGTTTTATGAAAGGCGACTTTATATTTTCTCTTTTTACCCGACTGAGTTGGGTTTTTATGTTACAATCTTAAATTTTAATGTATTTATATCTAGATTCATGTAATTAAAAGTTGTATAAGGGTTTTTTGAATTTGGATTATTCCTGACAAATTGTGGTACTATATAAAAGTTGGTGGACTTTGTTTTATTTCGGGCGGATTTATGACACAATTACAAGAGAAATTCTCAAAATGTAGGCACTTACACAAGGAACTTTCTAGTGGGTTAGGTATAGATACAAATCGTGCCGAACAAATGAATGGTCACGAGAAATATTATGATAGTCGCTTTTTCTAATTGCAAAAGTTGGTCTTGATCTTGGTTAAAAAAGCTTTGGGAAAAAAAATTGTTTTACGGAGCAAAATCAAAAAGACGCAACAAATTTCAAGAACAAGAAAATGTCCAGGGCCAATTTGGTACATTATATCGGGTGATTCATCGTAAGGATTGATTTCCAATAAGCTTTTTTTGAGAGAACATTTTTGTTCAGTAAGTATCATTTGGCAAGTCATTATGAGAAGATTCACCCCACAATAGAGTCTTCAAATTGTTATTTGTTATTGTTGATTCTGCAAGAAATGCTTTTGGTAAAATTCTAGGAACTTAGGTACTGTGCGGCTAATCAACCTACCTACTAAAACCCAGTTTTTGGAGGCCAACGTATGAAACTCGTGTCCTTCGCGAGAAACCAGTGGCTATGCCCAAACGAGTCGACCAAAATTGAACCTACCGATGAAACCACATGAAACGTAGTCATGACCAAATACCACTCTCAAAAAGTATATGCAATCAATTGTTCTTCCGATAGTAAAAATTTTAATTCACTCATTTATCACATATTTATGTAATTGCAGATTGCTTCAATTTTTATGTAAAACGTGGTCAATGTTTAATCCTAAAAAATACATTTTACCGGAGTAAAAATTAGCCTACGTGCGTTTTAAGACTATAATCTATCTCTCTACTAAATTTATAACTATATAATACTTAACGCTAACACCAAACATTGAAAAAGTGAAATTCACTGCATTTCGGTTACTTTAGCCTCAGCAACATGGGGTGGTTATGCTATTAAATTGTAGCTTATATGAAACGTTTGGATGTTTTACATAGCGCCATCTATTGTATACTTACTCAATCCAGTCAACAGATGTCGCCATCTGTTAAAATCGTTTGGGGCTAACAGATAATTGTGATTGTCAAATATAATAGACAAATAATAATTTGCAATAAAATAATATTGCGATCATAAATTGAGATGTAAGCTTTCAAGATGGATCAAACTGTACATGGTGTACAAATTTTATTTAAATCGGTTAAGTAGGTTAGGAGTCCATCGCTGACAAACAACGTGACACGTAATTTATATATATATATATATTAGATTGTGAATGAAATAGCCTTTTTTAAAATGTGACCTATCTTTTAATCATGTTAAATTGCAATCTTAGTACATCATGGACAAAAATACGATAACCCACATTTTTCAATGAAGCAGATTTTCAACCCAATCAACACTTCGACACAAATTTCAATCCTTCGAATTGGTTGAAGGAAGTGTGATGGTCTCCAATCTTGTTCATTTCCCTTTATCATTTATGCACCTAATTCTATCTTCATTAATAGCAATTGCTTAATTAAAATTTATAATTGCTTCCTAAATATTTAAAATATCTAAAATTATTATTAATGAAAAGCCTATTTTCAAAAACCTAATTTCATTGCTCACTTATACAAACATAGTATAGAGGTTAGGTATACAAAAAACAAAACCTTTTTGGTTTAGATCTACATACATATAAATGAACTTAAATTTTAATTACTTATTAAGTTACATTTTGGTTCCCTCCATAAATACAAACATATATAAGTTATAAGTATAAGACCAGGACCATGAGCAGTATTCCCACCGCTAACAGGTCATTTTGGTTACGTGCATGAATACTTAAACTAAAAAAGGCCAAACCCTTAAAATAAATTCTATACATAATTACAACTGTGCCGAGTTAAACAAACCTTAAACTTTTTTCTTTTTAATGTCATTATATGTAAGTACATATTATTATATGTATTTGTAGTCTTGTATATATTTTGAAAACATCATGAAACAAAAAAACATTCTACACGCCCTCCTAAAAAAAAAATGTGTCTGTTTATAGTGGCGATGGATGGAGAGATTGGAATATTATGAATTTCATGCTTCATACTGTTTTTGTCGTCATCGTCATCGTCATCGTCATCGTAGTCATCGTCGTTGTCGTCCTCAAGTACTCCTCGTACATTTCAAAAGGACCTCGCCTTTTAGTTTAACATTTTCATTCACAAAACGTTTCCTTTCGTTTCATTCTCCCATCAAAACAGAACACAAACAGAACAGAAAATGGGTAAAAAAAAAAATTACTGAAATATGGAAAATATGCGCGCTTAAGGAGAAAAAAATTGAAGTATTTTTATTATTATTGAACCATCGCATCGTCCTTATGGTTATCCTCATTAAATATTTTTTTTTTTTTTTGTATTTCCAACTAAAGCTCTATAACCTTTTTCGCCTAAACATAAAAGAAAAGCACCCGACCAAGAGCCAACACAAAACGCCATTCACAAGAATTTAACTAAGTGTCGAATCATCATTTTTAATGAGGCTCTTCATTCTGCCAACGAAAAAAATTATTAAAAAAAAAAATATAGGCAGGTTCTCAAAATACAAAATATATACAAAATTCTCGGTGAGGGATTTACATAAAACTGAAAATGTTTTTTTTTTTTTCTGGTTGAAAAAAGGAAAGCAAAGCAAAGCTCAGTTGGTCTGCCTTTATTTGCACGATGCAATTTAATGCGACACCATATCCTTGTGCGGTGCGGAAGGGAACTACGAATACGAGTACGAGTACGAGTACTAGTAGGTACAACAAAAAAATAAAACAAGTACCTACCACGGATGAATGATACTTAAATAACAAGTAAACCGAGTTATCCTGGTTGGGTGGGTGTTGGGTTGGGATGGAGGTACATCAAAAATTACACCGACGCTTCTGGTGGGCGGGGCAACTATGGAGAAGACTGGGAAAAAAAAAAAACGAAACTACACAATGTCCTTGTAAAGGCTTTTGTTAGTCGAAAAGAAGTCAGATACTTTTATATCACCACTTTTTGTTTGTTGTGAGTAAATTACAACACAGGAAAACTGACTCTCATAATATACATATGTACATACATATAGTATATGTTTGCTAGTGTGTGTGAATGTGAATGTCCTTTAATTATACATAGTGTGCTTCATACACACACACAGACACAGCCACTCGTAGGTCCTGTACCCAGTGACTTCTAAAGTTCACATAAAAGGCAAGTATAGCGTGTAATTAGATTAAGGTTAATGAAAAAGTGTGATGCTTTGGGGTTTACACGAGAGCATTCACGGTGAATCGCACCACACCGAAATTAGAACTTAAAACAAAAAATACAAAAACACGCAAAAGGAACGTACAATATTCTAACAGGTGCCATTTGTAAGGACATTTAGTATATTTTTTTGTATTTTTTTTTTTTATTATTTCAGTTAAACTTGGTTGGTATTTTGGGCTTAATTTGGTATTTGTAATTTGTCAAATGACTGTGTGACTGATAACCGCCCATCAAAAAAAAAAGGAAGACAATTTTTTCTTCTCAATGTAATTTTGTGAAGGATAAAGACCATTTTTATTATCGTTTGCTTGTATAAATATTTTGACACAGAGAAGTAAGAAAAAACGAAATTTAAGCTTGATAAAACATTAGATTCTTGGATTCATTTTTTTCTCATTTTAGTTGCGGTGGGAAATTGGATTTTTTTTAATTATGTACCTAGTTCCAAAGGATTTACAAAAAGCGTGATCAATTGCAACACCCACCAAAATAAGCAAAATTATTTCAAAGTAGTGAGAGATGACAGCTAACATAAATCCTAAACTATTTTTAAACCTGCACTGGAAATCTTGGAAAAATACATGATTCGGTTTCAAAGATTTTCTGTCAACAACAAAATTTCTTACTACACTCTTACAACAAAAATATTGGAACGAAACCACTTATGTCTAAAGTCAACATTGAATATTTTTAACAGTACTTTTTTGTAAAATATGTCGATATAATTTCTTAATTTTTGGAAAATGACATTTAAGTTTAAATGTCAAAAAGCGATAAATGCTATCTGCTAAATGTCCTGCGATTAAAAATGTCCAAGGAAACTCTTGCGGACTGTTGGAAATGACAACAAAAAATGTCAATCATTGTAACATTTGATATTGAAGCTTAAGAAAAATCAATAAAATTACTCGTAGATCTGAAATAGACCGTATCAATTTTGGTGACCTGAAACGACACTATCCTGAAGGAAGCCTACAACGATTCCTCAAAAATATATGGCCAGAGAAGAACACTTGATCATTTAATTGAAATCAGTTGTTCTCTAAGTTCTGTAGAACGACCGACGAAAGAAAGCAATTTGACAGGTGACAGTTTATGTTCAGTAACTGTGGTGTTCTTTTTGTTGAACATTATTGTCAAGGAAATAAAAGTTCGGTTTCAACAGTGATTGATTTACTTTGTCAATTGTGTTAATCTTTTAATAGTCCATCTAATAGCTCTCAAAGTTGATTAATTTTTATCCAATCTCGTCTTTTTAGGTAGACCAAGACTTTTCTGATCTCGTAGTAAGCCCTGGTTATCTAAATTGGTAATTGAAAATTGATAAGACTTTACCACTTTTTTTTTATATTTCAGACCCAAGTTCTTAATTTACCAATAGATATTGGGAGCCTGTTAGAGAAGCATTTGACTGCTTTTATCTAATTTGTTCCTGGAATCATTAAGAAGAACACATCCTTTTTCAAATAAACACACAAACCAGTGTATAGAATATTAATTAATTAACATACATGAATCCATCGTGCTGACTGTCTAAATTTTTTGCTCCCCCTAAGAACCAGGACATTAAATTTGATGTTCTTTAATATTTATTCACATCTGTACACAGACAATTAGGATATCATAAGATCCGTCCACCTACAAAAAAGTCTCTTTCCCCAAATCCTAGATGGGCAATTAAGTTATGAACATCACAAGACAAAAAAATAAAAACAGAAATAAAATAATCTCCCAGCGAATGAAGTCAGCCAAATTAAAGAGGATCCTTGAGGACTTCAATTGGGAAATGAAAAACAACAACAAAAAATGTGAAACAAGTATCAACCATGAACCAGAACTGCTAAATTCGGAACCAGAACCAGAACCATCAGCAGAAGATAGAAAAAATAAATAACAAATGTGAAATTAGGTTTGTTCCTTTATTGGAGGGGGTGGGTGGTTCACGTGGGAATAAAGGAGTATACGGATAGGAATGAAATGAAAGAAGGTTGAGAGGTTGATTCTGCTGAAAAAAGGACTCTCTCTCTCCCAAACACACACACGTTTGTCAATTTAATTTCGCAAGTGTAGGCCAATAAAAACAAAACTGGTTCATTAAGATTCTATAATGAAATTAAGAAGAACACACGTTCTGGTTCTCCGTCTCATTCTCGTCGAACAACACCGATGATGACGCCAACGAACGACGACGACGCAGGATACCACGCGTATATACCTACTGTTGAAAAGGGATCGTTCTCAAAAAGGATAATGAAGAGATTTCGGAGTCGAGACGAATTCTAAATCCACTTAAGCGTCAAGGACCTACCTATAACGTACAAAATATCTGCTATAGGTATTTAACCGGTGCGGAGCGGTGATAGGTAAAGATATACATAGATATAGAAAATTACGGCTACAGGCGAGAAAAAGATGAAGTAAATTATTTCAAGTTGTCAGCTCGAGAGCTTCTTTGGGTTCTTGGGTGCGGATGTGGATGTGAATGTAAATGTGGATGTGAAAGCGGATGCTGATGTGGAACCGGATGTGAAAGTGTGGATTGGATTGGCACACTCGTTTGATGGTGAAAAAAGAACTTAATTTCTGACAAATTAGGCCCAAGGGAAATCTGCCGCCTTACCACTTGTGATGCTGCTGGTAAATATGTATGATAATTTCCGTGGGTGATTTTGTTTAATTTACTGAGCGAACATTTTTATTTTTATTTTTTTTTTTTTTTGTTTCATAATACGCAAAGTTTATATATTGCTGGTGTATGTGCTTTAAATAAGGACTCCTTTATTGTCACTTGTATACACGCAAAAATTATACGGTAAAATATATGATTATTGATTCATATAATTTTCTTTTTAAATAGAAATTATTTGTTTGATATGAGGCAATCAAAAATTCGATTGTTTTTCAGTTCAAGGACCTTCATTCAGACCGTGCTTAAAAAAGGATTTGTGTTTTTTTTTGTCTGATAAGTGGATATGAATATTGGATGGATAAAGTGATTTAAGTTCTCTGATTTGGGTTAACATCGTTTTGAGCTTTAACCGATACACACACACACACAAAAAAAAAAAGGATTCACAAAACAAAAAACAATACAATCAAAAAGGATTTCCGACATGGTATTATAGAGGATATATTGTTATTTACATAGTTTTGAATAACAAGTATTTTACATATACACACACAATGGATGTGTGTTGTATTTGTCTACATTTTCCACCTGAAAATCAATTGTTTTGAGCTTAATCACTTTGATAAAATTATACCGCACATACCATGCGATGTCTATCATTCCATTTTATATGGAATTTCTCATGGAGCAGGACTAAATTGATGTGGATGATGATGATGATGATGGACACACCACCACTTTGTAGAATTAAAGTAGAGAAGGACGAAATGCTTGACATCTTTTTCTATTTAAATACATATACATACATACATTGATATGTATGAAGTTAGGTATTTTATCGATTTATTTTATCCTGAATTCACTACGATGATGTGATGGTGTTAGGTGATAATGATGTTGATGGTGAAAGATATTTTTGGAAATTCTCCGATAGTGTATAAGCATCAAGGTACATAAAGTAGATATTTTATATACATATTAGAATTTTCAAGTTTGAGACTATTTTAATGAACATTATATATTTGTGTGTTGAAAAAGCTATGTATGTATATGTAGGTTAGGTTAGATGTGATAGTTTGGAATGTTCAAGGTGAAAATGAATAACCTTTGTTGACAAACTTTAATAAACGTCAATTAATATACTGATGACAAATTGTTTTAAATTACCATAAAGGCATTCTGTCAGGCTTAAAATTATTATTATGGAGAAGTTTATTAGAGACTTCTTCTTTGGGATTAGGATTACAAAATTTTCATGGAATTCGGAAATTATTGTATGAAATTTTACGCCTATGAGGTCCTTTAAAATTATCAATTTGTTGAAACAACACACGGCAAAAGGTTTTCATCTTCTGTTAAAAATTTCAAAAATTATATCAAATCATAGAATATTTTTGTCTACAAGTCTTAAATTTCATACTTCATGACAGAATAAAAAAAGAAGTACAAATAGGTACATTATAGAATCTCTTTCACTTTTAACATTTTCCATCTTCATAATTTTTACATTCTATTTAAATATTAAAAAAAAAAAGTTTTCTTTTGAGTCTGAAAACATCAATTAAGTTACCTAACTTAAATGACGTCTAATTAAATTTAAAAGACTAACCACATTCATCTATGATGTATATAAAAATAAAAAAGTTAAATTAAAGTTTTTTTTATACTCTCTTCTCTTCATGTACAACAACCTGACCTAAATTCCTCTATTAAAATGACTTGACCCCAAATGCAAAAAATAAAAAGTGAAAAAATAAGCTTTCATTTCAAAAAGAAATTCTTTAAAAGTAGGTACTTTTTATATCTTAAAATTTCTCATACATACAAACAAATACAAACATACTCCTACCTCAGAACATTATTATTGTAGAAATATATAAATAGAGAAAAAAGAATCTTTTATATCTTTTAGTTTATAGTTTGTCTACTTAGACTTTATTTGTTTTAAGAAAAGAAAAAACTAAAATATAACACAAATTTTATAAGATCCTTGTAGGAATGGATATCTATATATACATCTGCACACGTACATACATAAGTACGCAATGATTTAAAATATTCCAAGCAAATATCAGTTAAAAGAATATTTCCTTTCTTTTCGTGTTCTTTGGCATTTTTATATCTCAATTCGTCATCCTCATCATCGTTTGTTCTTTTTTTGTGGTGACCATATATTTTTCCCGAAAAAGTTTATTCTGGATTATATTTAATTTAGGAAAAATTGTTCAAGGTTTTTAATTATTTTTGTAGTCCTCTTCTCTGTACATGGGTCAATTAGTTTTGATTTCTTGGAAACCAATAAACTTTTATTTGAACATGCTCCGAACTTAACCATCATCATCAGTTCGAAATTAAATTATTGAGAAAAAATTCAAGTGACCTATTTTCAGTAAGTTATTTTCTTACTAAGCTTACATATATTTGCTCTTAAGTCTTTTAAGTCAAAAACGTTTTTGATACACGGCAAATAATTTTGTAGATGTCAGCTGCCAGTTGAACTTAAATTTAAATCAAAAACTTTTTTTCATACATTTAAAAAAGTATATGTCGCATTCGAAATGCTAAAAATTCCATGACTCTGACACATGAATAAGTTTAAAATTAAATTTGACAGCTGTCATGGCAAAAAAAAAAGAGAAAAAAAAACGAATGGAGCGATGATAACTTTTTCAGAATGCATTGGACGTCTTTGTATGTTGACAAATAATCCATTCTTCCAGAAATGGGGGTTCCCCGATGAAAATTTGAACATGTGTCATTTTCTATTGTTCATTAACTAAAGCTGTCAGGTCAGTTGAATTTTGTATGGGCTTAGGTCCAAGGTCCAAGTCACGATGAGAAATTTCCCAATATGTGGGTTGCAAAATCAACCTTCGATTCTCATTTTTTGCGACATTCTCCAGAAATGATCTTATACTTTACCAATAGACTCAAATTTACCACTCTACTGTGAATAATCTTCTCGGTCGGTAAAATGGACGAAGCACTTCCAGCGAACACCCACTTCCATAAAACAATATCATTTTTGGATAAGTTTTTGAACGCTATACACATTTATCAGTGTGGTTTGGCAAGGCTTTATGCTCATTCACAATAGAAACAACTGTCAATGTTCTGTTGAAAATTTCAACTGATCTTTTAATTCGCAATTTAACAGCCATGACATGGAAGCCTTATTACCTTTGTCAAAGATCAATTAATTGACAATTGAAATATTTTGTCAATCAATTGATACATCGGTATTATGAACCCGAGTTGATGATTTTTTGATCCATCGTGAATAAAGATCAAAAATCTATTGTGAATAGTGCCTATTTACTTAAGACAGCTGCAAATTTTAGTATGTTTGAGATGGATTGTTGCCTTTTCGTTGGCTTTAACTTGTCGTTGATATCTAAAAATACATTAAGGAAGGCTTCTTTCGAATGTCTAAAGTTTTGAATGAATCTAGAAGCGAGCCAAATTAGTTTTTGTAATGTAATTAAAAAAGATCTTTTATCTACATACATACATATGTTCAGCCAAATCCATCGGATTTGAAGCATCGCGTAATTTTCTTCGAATCTTTGCTTGCTCCAAAGTATTTTCGTCTTCAATTTCATTTTCACCGAAAAATAGGTCTATAGTAGACATGCTTTTGGCTTTCGCGATCCGTAAAATATTTTATCAACAAGGAATTTGTGATTGACTGAAAATTTAATAATCAACAAACATTTTGACAATCATAATACCAAGACTGTCAATTTAAATCATTCACAATAGATCTAATTTCTGAAAAGCGTTCATAGTTTATCAAAAATTTTGATTTTTGACAACGATAATACCTATTCATTAATTTTATTGATAAATATCAAATATCGAATTGATCTTTGACAACCGTAATAAGGGTGATAGGTAGATTATTTCCTACAAAAATTTGACTTAATAAATTCGTTTAACTTTAAATGACAGCAAATTTATATACTTAAGAAGAATTAATAAGTTTTTTTTTAAAAGATGGTCATCCCACTTCTGAATATATTTCCTGAAAAACACCAAAAACCCATCCATTTCATCATCATCATCATCATCCTTTTAATATAAATTCTTCTTTTTTTTCATCATTTTATAATTTTTCAACTTTTGCCGCCATTGACAGTTCCCTAGGGTGTTGGCGTTCGTGTTGGCTTTTGGATACTTTCGTTAAAACTTTTGGAATGAAAAAAAAAAAGAAGTAAATAGGGAAAAGAATTCTGTTTAAAAATTTTACCCCAAGATTACGAGTTGGTAAGTAGGTATTACAGAGACGAGAAAAAAAATAAAACGTGAGAAGAGGCAGAAAACAATTGGACATTGAGACAATGCCTCTTGGTGGAACTTCCAAAAGCCGCCTTACATTTTTGTATTTCATTTGTACGGGAAAAATGAGGAATGAGGATGCGAGAGACCGCGGGACCAGAAGACTGCGAGACTGAGGGAGACCTTTGCCTTCTGCAAAATTGTGAACCTACCCGATTCCTGTCTCGCGGTCGCGGTTTTCCTCTTCGTGTGGGTTGGGTTATGCTGACGACGACAACGGCGGGCATGGGCGAGTAGATGTCGCTGAGGTTGGCAAATGATGTTAGGGAACAAAATCAAATGAAATTTTTTCGACTTTAATTTGTTGTTTTTTTTTTTTGACATGCTTACGCATTTAAGGGATGACTGTGTTCGTTAAATTCGCTTTGTTATCCCATTTGTTGCTGGCGGGATGAGTGTGAAGGTGGTCGGCGGCGGCAACGGCATGGCAGTGGATGGCTGCTGGATGAGAGAGGGTGGCTCTTAAGAAATATATGTATGTACTGAAGTGTTTGAAGGATGATGATGCCTCCGATGGCTACGATATGGTGACAAAGTTGACGTTGTCAATGTCATTGGGTGGAAAATGATTCTTTCCACAAAACGGGGTTGGGGTATGTTTTACAAATTTTCGGGAGAGTTTTTTTTTATATTCCCGATTTTGCTGGAGAGTTCATATTTTCTTTAGTTCGATTTTCTGCTCAACATTTACCTGAGATAAGACACGTTCTCTGAAATTAGTAATTGGATAATGAGCAAGATAAAGGCAATGTTTTTTTTTTTTCTTGCTTTGTCTCTTCCTGAGCTTCGTCCTTAATGTTTGCCTAAAGCCCTGCGAAAGTATATAAGTATGTAGATGAACATCAGGTATCTATCGGTACCGGCAAATAATAAAAAGTCGGGATACGTGCCGTATTAAGTACTTATACTCCTGCAGGATGGGAAGGAATTGGAATTTTATTACCTAAATGGAATGATTTGCCTCTTGTGCCAACTTTGGGTGAAAGACAGATCCATTCGAACAGAGAGAGTGTTGAGGGATGATAGCTCTTATATGGTTGGTGATGATGACGTTATTTGAAAAACGAAATCGAATAACCGAATAAAAAAGATTTTTTTTCGGGGATATTGATGAATTTGAATAAAAGAAAAAAAAAAATACGAAATTAATCATTACATGAACTGAGCACTGACATCTTTCACGGGAACACAAGGGGGAACAATAATTTTAGGGAAATTCTATTCATTTGCGTTTGTTAGGAAATAAGACGGTTCTCGTTTCAAATTCAAAGCTTGAAATTCAAAGCTTATTTTGAGCTCGCTATACATGTTAGTGTATAAATACATATATTCATCATTAATTCAATATCATTATTCCTATAGGTAGTAATATAAAATTGTTTTGATTCCATTGGTTTGGTGCTGCATATTAATTTATCTCGGGGCTATAGTAGGTATATAGTGAAGTGGTAAATTTATTCTAAAGATACCAACTTAATTAAGGGCCAGTAAATTATATGCTGCAGCGAGAAATATTTTATGTTTATGTGGGTGGTTATAGACGTAAATATAGTCATTAAGACCTTTTCATAAATATATGAGTAGCAGTAGGTGTGGGCGGGAGGATTTCTATATATATTCCAGAAAATTATAGGAGTATACAGCGTTTGTTTGGGGAATAATTATTGTTTATTTAAGTTGATGGAATTCTGGAGATTGGTAGGTAATTTCTGGTGAAATAGAAGAGCTAAGATTTCGACGTTAATTATACAGAGACGAAAACTACGAATTTGAAATAGAGTGCATGATTTGATTCCTAGAAATATAAGAAATATAAATCTACTGATTTTTGGTGAATGTGTCGAAATGGTGAGTCAATCTATTTCATTTATTATTTCGATTTAATATGAGATTGATTTAATTCTGGAACAAAAGAAGGCACTTACAGAAAAGTAATTCTCGGAAAAGCCAAAAAAAAAATACTAGCAATCAATTTTAATTAACAATAATTCTTGTAATATGATATTAATCAATGATAATGAAGTATACACATAGATTAAAACTTTTTGTTTGATATTTAATCTCTTAAACCTTAAAACAACAGCAGTTTTTTTTTTCTATCAGCACTGCATCTATCGAAGAATTTTATGACATAAAATTGTAGGTCCGTTTTGTTTTTTCCAGGAATGATCAAAAAAATGTTTAAAATTTAAAGTCATTTGCTTTTGTACATTTTTTACAAACAGTGAAAATAGAAGTGGACTAAAAGGGCACACTTGTATCACCCCATTTGACATTTGATGACATTTTCATTTGTGGATTACACCATCAATGACTTAAATTTTTAAATTGGAGAATAGACCAACGAATATTCCGGCCAAAACAGGGGGAGAGGTGAAAAACATCCTTACTACCAATTTACTTTTATCTCCTTTCAATTGTTGATTCTAATGAAGGCATTTTGGTAATTCATTCTATCTCGTTGAGAATAGAAAAAAAAACAGGCGCTCCCTCCCTTTTGGCAGTACGTTAAATAAAGTCTTAACTACGTGACACCGTAAGCAAATAATGGCAACATAGGATTTGTGGTGAAAACCTCTTTGCGAGGAGCTTTGAATGCTTAAATAAAATCCTGTGAAATGCATTGCACAGGCGAGGTGGCACCAGGCCAGGCACACCATCCAAACACACCCTTAAACGAAAAAACATTTATTCCCGAAACACAATAGAAATGGCAGCCGCGTTCGTTGTTCTTTCACGTTGTTTGTTTTAAGCGGCGCGGCGATGGTTTTGATGGAGGTGGAGGTGGAGGCCGATAAAGACAGTCTTCAGTATACAGTATTGGCATAGGGCTAGGGAAATTAGGAGTCTATCTGTCTGTCGTTTTGTTTGGTTTGGGTTTGGTTTTTAGGTTTTAGGTGGAGGCTTTCCATTTCCAACAAAAAAACAAACAATATATATAAGAACTAGGTTAAAGACGGATCAATGTTATGGTTAGGTACAGAAGATTATTTCGTTCCGTAAGCGTGACAAACAGCCAAAATATTTTAGAACTGAAGTTTAACGTTATTTCTGTGTACCTATGTACCAATATTGTATATCATTTTCATCTACTCTACTATTTTTTTTTTATTTTTTAAAGGAGAGAGATAAGGTTTCTCTCAAAAATAAATGGAAATGGATAATCTGCGGTTTGGCATGGTTAAGAGGTAGATTCTTAGTCAACAAAATAAACAATAAATAAAATACCTAAAAATGGATTTTTAGAAAATTGAAAAATTTTGTTGGAAAATAATCCATTTTTTAAATTACTTATTCTGTCACTCGTTTTGTTTTATATGGTTTGTAAATGTATTGAACTTAGGCTTAGTTGGAAAGTCTAATAAATAACAAAATTCACATTAAATCTTATGGATACAAGCAGAGAGGAAAAGAGAAAAAGTTATCAATTTAATATTTGAAAATCTTAAATACTGTAACGAATGAAGATAGAAAAATGTGGAACGGTGGATAAGTTAATAATATAAATTTATCTCTACTTGCAACTTCTTATTTTCCCACGTTTTCCCACATTCCCATATTTCTAATTGCATCTACTTATTTTCCCACGTTCTACCACATTCTCCCAATCTACTTATTTTGCACTTCCGGCACACGCAGTGTCAAATAGCATTAAGTTTTAGGTAATTTAAGAAGAGCTTTAGAATTAAGAATGATACATAAAATAAAGTCAGTTCAAAACCAGAACCCAAAGACGAAAGGTCTATCTTTTACTGGCGCCCAACGTTAAGAAATTCGATTAGTATTGTGTGCTCCGAAAATCTTTGTATAAAGAGAATAGAGCAAATTATAAACCACAAAAACATCGACCACGGAAGTAACCATAGAAGAACCCACACCTAGAGAAGAACCCGCAAAAAAACCAATAGAAGATGCAGATACAGTTATTTATTGTGTAATTATTATTAATTATTTTATTTTTATACAATTTGTGTGCTGAATTATCTATTACCATCCATATTCATTGAGTTTAAATATTTTTAATTTTGTGACTGTGCTTAGAATTATTGTGCTTTAAAAAAATGTCTGAAATCGCGCAAACTATAGCATCAGCCGTGCGGGTAGCTGTGGAAGCAGCTTGTGAGACAATGGTGAAAAGAATGGCAGATTTAGGGGTAGAAAATAAAACAAATAATGATAGGTTAAATGAAAAAATTTTCCAGCTTTCCGAAAAATTAAATTCAATTCAATTACCACAGACAGTTGTTGCCTACCAACCCATTTCTGTCGCGACACCCGAAGTAGTATGTCAAATATCACTCGATGTAGTGAAATCCGTTCCAGATTTCAATGGTGAACGTGCGAGATATATTTCGTGGCGTCAAGCGGCCAAGACCGCAATAGCACTATTCGATCCATATAATGGATCAGAGAGGTATTATCAAGCCGTTGCAATAATTAGGAACAAAGTTGTTGGATCTGCCGATTTAATTTTATCGTCATTCAACACAGTTCTAAATTTCGAGGCAATAATTGCTCGTCTTGATAATTCATATTCTGACAAACGCCCACTACACGTACTCGAAAACCAAATGAGCATTCTATGTCAAGGACATTTGTCAATCTCTGAGTACTACGACAAAATAGAAAAACATCTCACGTCTATCACAAATAAAATTTCAATGGAATATTCAGGCAATAATGTACTAATTAACTCATTAGCATCAAAATACAGAGCAGATGCATTGCGAGTATTTATTTCAGGCCTTAACAAGCCTATTTGCAATATTTTATTTTCTTCTGGTTGTGAAGATCTGCCATCTGCATTAGCGAAGGCACAGGAACTTGAGGCTAACCAACACAGGTACGAATTTGCAAGAGCATTTGATAAAAATGTATCATATGCTAGTACAAGTGGTTTTCCAAGAAGCAACCCCCACTATAAACGTGTTGTTCAAGGAAAACCTCAAGCCCCCCAAGCCCAAGTTTCCTCGACTGATAACCAGCAGAAGCAAAACCATCAATCAGAGGCATACGATCATATGAGCGTTGACAACTCGTCAATATACAGACGCAGTAAAAAGTCACAAGTTCGACCAGCAGCGGTGCCAGAGGGTAGTCACAAACAATCTATCAGGCAACAGCAGCAAACCTTTGAGAACAGGGCACCGAAGCGCTCACTTGAATCCGACAGGGCACCACTATCGAAAGCCCAAAGAACTAATTTTTTAGACGAATACGAAGACGATTATGAAAACCTCGATGAGGAACATGAATATGAAGATCAGATTCATTTTTTAGAATAAAGTCGGCTTTACCATTTGTTGAAAAGAAACTCAATGGCAAAACTGTATTGAGAATCCTAGTAGACACTGGTACAGCCAAAAACTATATCAAACAAATTCCTCATTTAAAAGTAGTTCCAAATAGTAAACATTTTAAGGTTAAGTCCCTTCACGGTGAAAATAAAGTAACTCACAAATGTAAAATACAATTTTGTGGTATAATAACAGAATTTTTTATCCTCCCCCAATTAGAAACCTTCGATGCGATTATAGGGTATGATTTTCTCACGCAGATAAAAGCTCAAATTGATACAAAACGTTCTTTGTTAATTTACGAAAATGGGGAAATGGAAATCAAATTTTCGGAATGCGAACAAGTTAATAATTTAGATATCGATATGAAAACAATTCCTAACACCGTCAAAAGTGAATTTCAGGAACTAATCGAAGATTTTTCAGAAGTGTTCGCCCAACCGGATGAGAGATTACCTTTTAATACAAAAATAAAAGCAACCATTAGAACAATAGACTCAGAACCAATATATTCAAAACCAAGACCATACAATATGGCAGCAATTCCTTTTGTAAATAAGGAAATTAAAAGACTGCTGAGTGATGGAATAATTCGGCCTTCACATTCCCCGTATAACACTCCCATATTGGTAGTAGGGAAAAAAGGCATTAACGAAGACGGTACTCCCAAATCCAGGTTAGTGTTTGACTATAGAAAGTTAAATGAACGCACTATACCAGATCGGTATCCTATTCCAGAAAGTTCAGTAATCCTTTCAAATTTAGGACAAGCTAGATTCTATACAACAATAGATCTAAAATCCGGATTCCATCAAATTCTCCTAGAAGAAAAGGACCGGGAAAAAACTGCTTTTTCCATTAATAATGGAAA
This sequence comes from Scaeva pyrastri, assembly GCA_905146935.1. NCBI lineage: Eukaryota > Metazoa > Arthropoda > Insecta > Diptera > Syrphidae > Scaeva > Scaeva pyrastri. The sequence goes on from LR989929.1 coordinate 76,587,156, forward strand.
ATACGAGTTCTGCAGATTACCTTTCGGCTTGAAAAATGCTCCCAGTATTTTTCAGCGAACAATAGACAACATATTGCGAGAAGACATAGGCAAATGTTGTCATGTGTATATAGATGATGTTATCATTTTTTCGCAGACAGAAAAAGATCATCTAGAAGACATAAGAAAAATATTTTCTAAGCTTTTCAACGCCAACATGCGAATATCTCCAGAAAAATGTAAATTTTTTAAGCATGAGGTTGAATTTTTAGGATTTCTTGTCTCTGGAGACGGCATTAAAACCTGCCCAAATAAAGTCAAAGACATTGTAGACTTTGAATTGCCAAAAACACTTCGTGCACTAAGATCTTTTCTTGGTCTTTCTGGTTATTACCGTCGTTTTGTTAAAGATTATGCTCAAATAACCAAACCCTTAACAAAATACCTAAGAGGAGATAACGGAAATATAGGAACGAATAAGTCTAAAAGCATCAAAATTAATCTGAATACTGAGGCTATATGTGCCTTTAATAGAATAAAGAACATTTTAGCCTCAGAAGATGTTTTGCTATTCTATCCCGATTTTCAAAAACCTTTGGATTTGACTACCGATGCTTCATCACAAGCAATAGGTGCCGTTCTGTCTCAAGGTGGTAGACCTATCACAATGATATCTCGAACTTTGAGTAAATCTGAAGAAAATTTCGCTACGAACGAACGTGAAATGCTAGCAATAGTTTGGGCATTGCAATCTTTGAGAAATTATCTATATGGTGCGCCCGATATTCATATCTATACAGATCACCAACCGCTCACGTTTGCGATCTCTGAAAAAAATCCTAACACCAAACTGAAGAGATGGAGAGCATTTATTGAGGAATATTCTCCAACCTTTCATTACAAACCTGGTAAAGAAAACAAGGTAGCAGATGCACTATCTCGGCAACATATTAACACGCACTCTACCTCCAGAGAAACGGTTCACAGCGAAGAGTCTTTAACAAAAGTAATACCTTCAGTAGAAAATCCAATAAATTGCTTCAAAAATCAAATCTTTATCAGTCAAGGTTCTCAAAAAAGCAAAAAAGTTAAAATTCTTTTCCAAAAACAGGTTAGACATACAATAACATTCAGTTCCATTGGAGAACTTATCGAAATAATGCGTGATGCTCTTCATACGCACTTAGCCAATGGAATCCACTGTGACATTGAAACTTTAGGAAAAATACAAAATGACCTCATGATTGCTTTCCCCAAAGTAAAAATTAAATATGCAAAAAAACTTGTTCAAGATGTGTTTAACACAAACGATCAAGAGGAACTTATCATAAACGAGCACAACAGAGCAAATAGAGGACCAAAAGAAAACTTCAAACAAATAATCTCAGAATACTATTTTCCAAATCTTATGAAGCTATGTAACACATACGCTTCTAAATGTAAAATTTGTAAAGAAAATAAATATCAGCGTAGACCAGCGCAACATCCGATCGGTGCAACACCAATTCCCACGTATGTAGGAGAGATTTTGCATTTAGATATTTACAATACTGGTCGAAAATATTTTATAACATGTATAGACAAATTTTCTAAATTTGCCATTATAAAACATATTCCATCCAGAAATTCTGTTGACATAAAAAACCCATTAATCGAAATAATTTCCCAATTTAGAAATACGAAAATAATAGTTATAGATAATGAAGGTGCTTTTACATCAATTGCAACGCAAGCATTACTAAAAAACGAATTTAACATTTCTACACATTCTGTACCAGCACTCCACAGTAAAAGCAATGGACAAGTCGAACGATTCCATTCGACTCTTGCTGAAATAGCTAGGTGTACAAAGGATAGTACAACAGATATTGTTGAATTAATGCTACTATCAACATACAAATATAACAACTCAATACACTCGGTAACAGGTTATAAGCCTTCAGAAATTTTTCACGATATCTCTAAAAAAATGACAAATGCAATAATCTCAAAATTAAAAATTAAACAAAACAAAGACCTTGAATTCCACAATAAAAATACCACGGCTAAAAATTTTAATCCAGGTGAAAAGGTATATGTAAAAACTAATAAGAGAATTGGAAATAAATTATCCAAACTTTATAATCAAAAAACTATTCAGGCTGATTTAGGCACAGCTGTTGTAATTGAAGGAAGACAAGCGCATAAAAATAACCTAAGATAAAACTTTATTTCTAGATTAGTATGGCTAGGCGCCGCAAAAATTGTTGACTATTCTTCAGCGCTATTCATTCCTATTCCTGCAGGAGAAGTTGCCATTTACGAAGACAATTTCTATCTTAAACATACTACAAATTTTTCGGAAATTGATATAATATTGTCAGAAAATAGAAATGTATTAAAGGAAATCAAAATCGAAATATACAAAGAAATGCTGCTTCAGGATATAAATGAAATTGAACGCTTGTTAACATTACTCAGACCTTCCACATTTTCAATCCATTAATTCTTAGCACAGAGGAAATAACCGATTTAAGTGACTTGTTAAATATTGACGATGTAAAAATGTATTACCATTATAATTCTTTAGTTTATTTAATTAAGATTAAAATAATAGATTTAAGTTCGAATATTTCAGCAAGTTGTAAAAAAAATTCAATATCAATATTAAGTACTTGTAAGAAAGCTCCTTTATATTCCTATTGTAAAATAGATTCCCAAAATCCTTGCCTTTCCCAATTCCTTAATAATAATACGGCACACTGCCCCACGACTCATGCTACCGACGACATCAAAAACATCGAAGTCGTAAAAAATGGACTTATAATAGCCAGGGATGAAAACATAACTTTAGAAGAAAAAGGTCAGCGTATCGTCCTGAATGGAACCTTCCTAATAACATACGATGGTAAAATCAATATCAATGGCAAAAAATTTTTCACAGAAAAGTCTATGGAAGTGAATCACCTACCAGCACCAAAACGAACTATTTTGAATGAAGTTGTCTTTAACAAAAAAATTACGCTCCCGCGCTTACACAAGCTGCACATTATCAACAACCAAAAAATAAAAGAATTTTCCATTACGATCGAGACAAGCAAATGGATGCTATATGGCACCATAGCTATACTTGCACTTATGATTTTCGTGCTGCTTTACGTTAAAATTAAGCCGAAAACTGTTAAAATCACAACAAAAACAGACAATGTTTCATCAGCTTTAGACGAAGAAATTTTAAAATTACGCGTTATGAACATCATGAACGAGGACGTCCAGTCTTAAGGATGGGAGGAGTTAATAATATAAATTTATCTCTACTTGCAACTTCTTATTTTCCCACGTTTTCCCACATTCCCATATTTCTAATTGCATCTACTTATTTTCCCACGTTCTACCACATTCTCCCAATCTACTTATTTTGCACTTCCGGCACACGCAGTGTCAAATAGCATTAAGTTTTAGGTAATTTAAGAAGAGCTTTAGAATTAAGAATGATACATAAAATAAAGTCAGTTCAAAACCAGAACCCAAAGACGAAAGGTCTATCTTTTACTGATACACGTGCACGATCCAAGAAAGTTCGAAGAAACTCTTTGAGACAAAATTCAAAGAGGATTGAGTAAAACTATAGTTGTGTTTTATTCACTGCTGGGTAGCTAGGGCAGTAAAATGTTCCTCAACAACCAACAATAATTTGATTTCTGTCGAAAAAGAAGCCAGCAAAAATAATGGTAGCTGTGCTGTATTCACTTGAATGCTGCACTAGCTATACAGTAGTGAATAAAACACTTAAACCTGTCAGTGGAATTCTCAATCAATATTATCCTATTACGATTTGCTAAAAACCTCAATCTTCAAGTCTCAACATTCAAATAGAATCTATAGCTTGGAGAAAAACTTTTAACCGGAGTTAAGTTCCAAGAAAGAGTGGTATTTCTGAGGAAGTGAGGAGACTAAGTAACGGGATGGGAGTGCAATTGGAGAAAAAATAAATAAAATATATTTTAAACCGACAAAAATAGTGCCCAGAACCAGAAACTAATTTGGAGAACGTGCTGTGGAATGAGCAACCTCATCCAGTTCCAAGAACACAATAGAGCTCTAGGTCGCAATACATCCACATCCCATAAATCTATTACCTCATTCGTCTCCTAACTTTTCAATTATGTAAAATTTAAATTTAATAACTTTTGCAAAGTTTTCAGAATTCCTATAACTTTATGCCAACCAAAAAATAAATTCCACAACAAACCAAAGTTAAATGCTAAATATGATTTAATTAATTTGTAACTGTCTCAAATTTGTATCTTTTTCATCTCGTTTTTTTTTCTCCCTCTCTTTCACTCTTTTATCTGTTATGATGTATAAGTCTAGCCGTCATATTTTCAAATGACATGTCAACTTCAGTCGCTAATAAAAAAATAAATAAAAAACTTTTTCGCCTTTTTAGTTCATAAAAATAAAATTCATAAATGCATATCACATCAACATACGTCATGGTCCATGTCATCAAGCTGTTCTAATAAATTTCAAAACCTCTCTAAAGCATCCCATCGAGCTATCATAATATAAAAATATATGAACACTCTGTAACTACCGCTGAGCTGCCTGTTCCGTCAAAAAGAATTCTCGTATGCAAAAAAAAAAAAAAGAATCCTTCCACCAACATCAGCCAGCCAGACGCATGAGAGATGCAGCCAGGAAAAATAAAAAAGGATTTCATATTAAAACTCATCATACACACAGATGGAAAAGCACAGCAGGACGAAAATAAAATATATACAAATACAAATGCATACATACATTACATACATTGCATATGTATATTTTAAATGGTGAAGGTATATTTTTTTATTTTTATATTTTTTTCACTGAAAATCTCTTAATTAAACGCATGAGTGGCTTCACTGGCAGCCTTAAGGGTGAACATTTTTAGTGAATGAGGATTTTATATGGCTGTGTGTGTTTTTGTACGTCATAAACCGTCATTGTCCTCCGTGTGTCTTTACGCCATAACACTGTTTCTGGAAAGAGTAATGCGTGCTGTGGGACGAATGTTTACATGTTATATGGTACTTCATGTTTAATAAAGGGAAACCAAAAAAGGTTGCGATGGAAATGGAAATGAAAAAAGAAAAACACCACTACATATACATATGTATAATAGAACCAGAATATCTACAGAAAAAATAGGAAAATCAAAAATTTTCAAGTTTGTATAGAGATAGACGTATCCCTTTTCGTTGCGGGTTGCGGGTAGCGCGGTTTATGCTCCATGGTTAGCCATTTGAGAGTTTGCGAGTTTGCCATATTTTCCCTGCAACGTTGACAAAAGGCGCAAAAAAATAAAAAAGAGTTTATTACACCAGCCATCCAGCCACTCCCACGTCCCACTTACACTCACTGATGGGGGGCGGGTTGGAAAAATATTTCACACAAAATCCAACACAAACATTTTTTACATGAAAAATCTTTCTTTTTTCTCATCTATAGCTATTCCAAAAGAAGAAGTATGGGAAGATCTAACAAGTTACTTTGCGTTCTCAAGGATATAAGTTTAAATGAGTTTGGTGTTTAAAAAAAAAGAAAACCAAAAAAACAACAACGACAGCAACAAAAACAAATTGCAGTAAAACGATTTAGAAAGCTAAAGGATGAATAAACTGTTGAAGAAATATAATTTGTTGTTCGCTTTATCTTGATAATACCTCTTGAGAAGAGGTAATTTCTTCTAAATGAGTTCATTAAGTTCTGGAGGGAATGTACAAGTACATACATAGTATTTATATGTATATGTAGGTAAAGAACTTCTGGAAAAATACTCTGACACTGGTGTTTCCATAATTCGGTGTCGGTCTGGTACCTACAACAATATGGTGTTACTTAGCAACCGTTTATTTGCACAAGAAAAACAAAAAATATACATTTTATTCTACTTAAGGACACGGCTGCCTCAAAGGATGATTTGAGTTAGATTTTTTCAAATTTGTATTTTTTTATTTTGCAGGGATTCACTAATTTTTTTCAAAGTTTTAACATGTGGGTAGTAACCCCGCTGCCTAAATAAAAAATCTTAAATTTTCAATGAGTTCCTTTTCATACACAACAACTCCTGCTGGAATGTAAAAATTTATCATTTTACAAGAATTGGAAGTGTTCAATATAAATTACAAAACTTGTGGATGGATTTAAAGGTTTCTCTGTATCGGAAAAAAAGTTCACATTTTGTACGTTTTGACAGTTAGTTTGGATTTGTAATTTTTGAAGTGCTGTATTTTAAAAACCACTTTTGCTTTGAAGTTAAAATTTAGTGAGATTCATTACCTTTATGAACCTAGCAGATATTGAGAATTTAGAAAGGTAGATTGACTTGAAAATGGACTAAGTTTGTTTCTGTAAAAAGACTTTTGTCAAAACCTTTTGGGCCCTTGTTGTACTTAATGACTTTTTTATATCGGGTTATTCAACAGGGATGTTACAAAAGTACAGTGACAGGGACAACAAACGACGCCATATTTCTTGCCGCTCTTTTAACATTTCTCTTCAGTAAGGTTTGCGATTTCATGATGAAAAGATGTACGAGCCAAGAACGAGTCAAAATTATTAAAATTTACTACCGAAATTTGGAGTCAACGTTAAGAGCGCTACGTCCAATTAATGGTCGTCATAATCGTCCAAGCAGATCAATTATTGAGCGTCTAGTGGAAAAATTTGTGGGACAAAGAAGTGCAAGTAGTATCGAGAATATTGCTGCCGCTGAGGCTTCAGTTGCAGAGAGCCCAAATGTGTCTGTCACACATCGTTCTCAAGCGTTGGGCATATCTGTGACGTCGTTGTGGCGAATTTTGCTAAAAAATCTTGGCCTACATCCTTACAAGATTAAATTGACACAAGAACTGAAGCCGCTTGACCACCAGAAACGTCGTATGTTCGTGAATTATGCTCAGCAACAACTTGAAAATTTTCATCGAAAAATCATCTTCAGCAATGATGCTCATTTCTGGCTGAATGGCGTCGTCAATAAACAAAATATGCGGTATTGGTCCACAACTCCATGAGTCATCATGGCATTCCGAAAAAATTAAGGTTTGGTGAGGTTTATGGGCCGGCGCGTTACTGTGAATGGGGATCGCTACCGTTCAATAATAACCGAATATTTTTGGCCCCAATTGGATGATATGGACTTGGAGGACATGTGGTTCCAACAGGACGGTGCCACAAGCCACACAGCAAATGTCACAATCAATTTATTATGGAAACCAAGTTTGGAGAACGTGTCGCTTGGCCGCCTAGGCGTGCGATTTACTGCCGTTAGACTATTTCCTGTGGGACTACGTCAAGTCTATGGTCTATGTCAATAAGCCAGCAAACTATTGATGAACTTCGTATGAATATCGAACGTGAAATTGCAGCAGTATCGGCCGATTTATGATTGAAAACCGTCGAACATTGGGTTCAGCGTCTGGACTTCTGCAAGCGTGCCCGTGGTGGCCATGCAAAAGAAATCGAGTTCCATACATAATGGCATCGAATGTACTTTCACAGAAATAAAGAATTTCATTGATATCCGCAACCGTTTTTGTTTATTTAAAAAAAAAACTTTTGTAGCGCTCTTATTAAAAAACCCTATATTAGGTATCATCGAAAATATAGAACGCAACAAAGTTTTCAATATTCCGGATATCATTTTTCCTGAAAAACAAAGATTAAGTTTTGGTAAACATAAATAAAACAAATGGCAGCCAATTTAACATTTTCAGCTTTAACAACATGGCTGCTACCAACTGTCAAAGTTCTGAAGGTGTGCTTACACTTTTTGAACAATCTCAACTAATAGAAAAAAATAACTTTTCAACTTTTTTACCACTAGAAAAAGTGACAAATGCTACTGATTCGTGTACACATAATGTTGTAAGTCAACAAATTCCACACCAAAAAAAATAAGACCACAATATTTTTCTATTATCAAGCATCGTTGCCATATTGCCACACTTTATTTATTTATTTATTTAATATGCCTAATTTATTATAATCAGAAATACGTACACAAAAACTTCAACCTACGCACAATGAATGAAATGATTTTCCTAGAAACTTCTGACTTCTTATAAAATACATTTTTGATGTATCACTTGAAATTTGTTCATAAATTCTCTGTGTGTTTACTATACTGAACAATTTGTTAATAGCTGCTCATAAGTAAAACGTGAACATTCTACATTATTATAAGCCATGATAGGTATATCAAAGTCAAAGGTTAAAAACAGAATATAAATGTTTTATGTTTTATCGTCTGGATACGCCTTAATGTCCCACAGAAGCAACAACTATATGAAGCCCATGTATAGGTGGGTAGGGTACTCCCTCTTTCTCTCTCTTTCTCTCTGGGGAATATCGTGCCTGTTGGTTCTTCATCATATCGTACTCGTGTACTAAGCCCAACCTTGAACAAATTGTGAAAACAATTTCATGCAAGGATGTTTCTTGCTTGACCCCCAACCGCCAAGCACCAAACGCCAAACCCCAACCCCAACCCCACATCAGGAACACTGTGTTTCCAACTTAATATAAGTAAGCCGACAAAAAAAATAGCAGTAATATCGTACATTATACCAGTGGCATTATTAACTTTTTACGAAAACCTGCCTAGCGGCACCCATAAAATGTCATTAACCGCATAATTTTACAAAGAATATAATTCCGTGTTGGTTTATTTTTGTTTTATATCCAATAACAAAAACAACAACAACAAAAACAACAATAAGGATGAAAAGTTAAATAAAACTCAACAAATGACCCTCTAAAAGCTGGAAATAGGAAAGCGAACAAAATGTATACATATACATAGGTAAAAGTACATACATATATATTAAACTAAATTTAGGTAGAGTAGGTATAAAAATCAACCAACCCCAAACCATAATTTTGTTTCTTTATTTTTGTTTTTTTTTTTTAGGATAACTTTTTTTTGCAAAAGGACATTAAGCATTTGTTATTCAAATTGCCTGCGATCTGATTTATAATCATTCGTCTCGCTATAAATCCATTAACAAGCTTTACGTTTATGATTTACTTCCGGTTTCTTTTTGTTTTATTTTTTTTTTTTGGGGGGGAGGGGGTTAAAACATATTTAAGTATTTATAAATTAGCCTACAAAACAGCCGAATTTATAAATTTACTATAGCAATAAAAGTGCAAGGATAAAATCAAAGAACCGAACCAAAACAAAACAAAACAAAAAGTGGTAGGACACCTATACATACATACTCGTATTGATACTTGTACTCGCAACAAAAAAAAAAAGAAGAAGAAAATGAAATAAAATAAATATACACAAATAAGCAGAAAATTCCATTATCCTTGTTTGTTATGTATTTCTCCCTGGTGTGTGGTTTAGTATGATCTTTCAAGTGTGGGCGCGCCTTTAATAAACTTCAACTCAAGCGTAAATAACAGAGGAAAATCTTGTTTTGTGTGTGTTTTTTTTTTTGTATTCTTTTGGCTTTGCCTTTTGAAAAACCAAAAAAAAAAAAGGAAAAACAAGATTGGAATCCTCCAACATTCAACTCCCTCTCCAACTCCAATTGTGTGTGCATACATACTCTCGTATATATTTTTGTTGATGTGTCCCCTAGTTTCCCTTCGAAAAGTCCTTTTTTTTCTTTCTTTCTTCTCTCCCTCTTTTTGTCTCCGAAATCCGTCGTCATCGTCGTCGCTGAAAATACCTTCCATTAGGAAAAAAATAACACCCCAAACATCAGTTAATACAATAGATTTTTTTCCTGTTTCATTCAAAAAAAGGGACGAAAAAACAGGAACCGTAGCACAGCCGGAAGTCACAGTTATAGACACAGAAGCACATCTTTTTTTTTTGTTCTGTGTTATTTCATTCAAACAGTGTATACCCTGTACCCGAATTTCCTTGAGGATACCGAGCACACAACCCACACCCCCCACCCACTTTTGCCAGTCACACCATTCGACAGATGGTTTTTCTTTCAGATATTCCGTTGGTCCTGCTGTTACTTTCAATGTTATCCTGGTTATCCTCGTAGATACTTGTTACGATAGGCAATAATTTTCTATCATCTTATGGTTGAAATGCAATTGGTTTTGTATTGGTATTTTTGGTAGTGTAAAGCCAAGCCGTATAGTAGTAGCAGACCGAAATTATAAGCTATATGTGGGCTGTTATACCGTTAGTAAGCTGAATAGTGATTGTGACGTGTGCGTTTTATAAATCCCTTTAGGTTGGTGTTGAATGTTAACACTTTAACATTTTGTGCGCCTAAACGTGAAGAATACCAAAGGAATGTGTTAAAAAATTCTTCCAAGGCAAATATGAAGAATGATGGGTGAATTTTGCCATCATATCTTCAGCCAGAGTCTAGAAGCTTTAACTAAACATCTTGAGTATCTAAAGTATTTGTAATTTGTAACATTAAGTCGAGTATGCAGTTGCAAAGAAAAATAATTTCACAGAAGTCTCCAAAATGACAAAGAAATGTGTAATGTTTAAAAAATTTAAAACTATTGAATAGTATTTTTTTATCATTTTATGCTTTAAAAAAAAAACTATTTTAGACTTTAGAGGTAAGATCAAGAGTTATATCGGGACTCGTGGTAATGCCTAGCAGTGCCCAAAGAACTTTATAAAAGACCTTAACTCACTTTAAAAAGTAATTTCTCTGTTTTTCTAGCTCATGGTTTTTTTTTCTTGACCAAGTTGTCAAAGTGACATAAAATACGAAGAATTTATGGAAGACGTGTAAAGTAAATTAAAACTTCCATAAAATATTGTAGTTCTTAAACTTGTAGGGTAGATTTTGTGTTTACCTAGAAAACCTGAGTTATCCTAGTAAGGTCAAGTCAAACTCCCAAACCTATTTGACGACAAATCATCAGAACTAGTTATGTTTATTGTTCTCTTCTTTACACTCAATCAGAAAGTCGTGTCTGTATCATTACGACTTTATGAAATTCTCCTTTAAACATACAAAAACACAATTTCAGGAAATAAGGACGAAAACAAATAGAAACATAACAAACATTTGTTTAAAAAAAATAAGCAAAAAAAGAAAAAAAAATCAGAATGAGTCTGGTCAAAGGATTATTGAGGGTAATTGTTTTGGTTAGACATACATACATATACACATACTCACACACATATGTACGAGTCCTTTTTTAGACTATGTCCTTTTGACCAGATGGCAAATCATTCTTTCTTCTTTTTTATCTCTGAAACAAAATTATCTACTTTATTTCTTATCCGAGATAATAATTTTATCTAAAGCAATTGAGCACCAAAACATTCAACTTAAACGGAACTAATGGTTTGAATAGTTCTTCCTTTGTTTTTTTTTTTTTTTTTTTTTTGTCCTTCTACAAAATGTTTCATGGGACAAAAACTTTATATGGAAGTCATATGGTGTCTGAATGATGACATTTAATGAAACAAATGCGAAAAACCATCGATTACAATATATATGTTATGTACGGACAGCAGACGAGTCATGGGGATGAGGAATCCTTGTGGGAAATGTGTTTGGTCATTAATTGATTAGTTAGATAGTTGTTGTTGTTGATTTTGTTTTTGTTTTGGTTTTGAAATTGAACTATTATGTGAAAGTTATATTATCACCATTTGTGACATAAACGCATGATTGTGTTTATTGTGTTTATTGGTTTTGGTTATGTGATGTGGCGAAGTACGAGTAGAGCCAAGGACATGGAATAATTTCACATACATAATTAAACCTTAATAATAACGATATCAATGCGGAAATTGGTCATTTGAGCTTGTAATTTTTGTAATTGAAGAAGATATTAGATATCGATATTAATTTAGGATTTTAAATGAATCCACATACGAATGTATGAGTGATGACAGGATAGAAGTAAATATAAGAATTTAACACATTTGACTGCAATTGGTAAATTTTCAATTTTTGAACATTAAAGTCTCTATAAACCCAGTTAATGTATAGTTAAGTCTTTGAATTTGACATCAACATTCAAATCCAATTGACACAAAGACCTGATTTCTTTGAATGGTATCTGGAGCTGTTGAAAAGACACCCTTATTCTCATAATCCTCATAAGGCCTATTTCTAGATGAATGAGTACGTCGATAAACAAAATTGTCAAGCTTAAGGCATTATCAATCATCATGACATCGAAAATATTCCAATGCATCAAAAAGAAGTCAATTCTTGGTGTATGCACATACATATGTATGTTATCCTCCTTGATATAAATGAATTTATTAAATTTCTCATAAAACCAAATTTACTTAAAACTCAATGTTATTGAAAACTACTTGCATTATTCAAAAACTGTACCGAAATAAAAACTCAAAATAAAATCCTTAATTGCTCAAATAACAAAACATATTCAAGGCTAACAACCAAATCTCTTTCCTTCTTTTCGATTCGATTTTTTTTTTCTTTCTTTAATTTTGTGAAGGAAAAATTTTCTGTAGTATTTTTAAAGTTTCTGTCTTTTTTTTTTCTTTTTGCTTTAGAAAAAAAAAATTGTTGAATTTACATTCGGAAATCCTTCGAAATACATGAAAACTTTTCGACTTAAAAGACAGTGAGAGAAAAAGAGAAATAATCCATGTACCTTTGTGCATAATTCAAAAATCAATAAAACAAATTATCAGGATATTCTTTCCTTCAATATTTGTATCCTTGAATTAGAAAATATAAAAAAAAAAACAGAAAAGAAAATATATACGAGTATAAATGTAAACGAAGTTCCAATTGAATATACTCGTATAGCAAGAGGAAAGTGGAAAGAAATTCCAAATCATTAAACGTGAATTTCCTCATCATAATGTTTCTTTTGAAATGAGATACGCAAGATATCTATTTAGTTTAGGGAGGCGTGGTGGGTGTGGAAATGGGAGTGGGAGCTGGGAGCTGGGAGCTGGGAAAGCGACCCATACTGTGGATGCCGCCAAGCCCTTATGTCTTTTTACATGAAAATGTGTCTCATACAGTTAAAAGTGAAATAAATGCTCTTTTACTTAAGTTATTCACACACACTTGACATTTTGATGAAAGAACACACGTGTTTTTTTTTTTTTTTTGTAAAATGAGAACACAAATAAAACGAAGTACCAACAACATTAAAAATGTTCCACATACGCCCGAGTGTACCAAAAGGCTCTTTAAATAATTGTTTGTGTGTTTTTTTCATTTCATTAACATACTTTTCTGTTTTTTTGTCTTCTTCTTCTTCTTCTTATATTTTCACACAATTTAATGTTGTTTTTGTTTCTTTGGCGAAACACACAGAAAATGAACATGTATATCCTTTTATTTTAAACAGACTGACAAGAGTGCTCGAAGGTATTTACAAAATGGGAATGCATGAATAAATTATTTTTAAAGTGGGTAAAAAGGAAAATGGTGTGGTGTGTGGTGTGGTGGTGTTTCACATTTCGGGATTTTGCTGATTGCTTTTGTGGAATTATGATTGTGTGTCTTTTGTTTTTATCTTTTACAGATATACAAATGGAAGCGGAATATTGAGATGATACATAATGAGTGACTCCGGTTTTAATTTGACTTGCTGCTCTATTTTGCTCTATTTTTAAGAGGAGTGGGGAATTAATTTAAAATAGTTGTGTTTCTAGTTTAGGCTTTTAAAAGTTTAGGCTTTTAATTGTGAAGATTACTAAAGAAAAGCTTATGAGTTAAGTAGGTAAGAAGTTAATGTAGTTCCATTAATTTCTAAATGGTTTCTATGAGTTTATTATAGAATTTATAGTATGAAGGTATCATTATTTGAATAATTTAATTGAAGTTTTAATTATAAAAAAATTATGATTTTAAAGCGAGTAAGACGAATGCAATAGCAATTATTTGGTAAAGCATTTTTTTAGCAATTGGGGTCAAATAGTAATGGTTTGCTTTTTATAACCATGAGGCCTCCACAATGTTCACTAATTTTAAAATATTAAGTTGCAATTTTCAAGAATTTAAACAATTAAACAAATATTTAGAGGGCATCTCTTCCATTTTATGTTCTCTAGAGTTATTGAGGTATTTTTGATTGCCAAGAGGCCAATTGAACTGTGTTAAAACTTGGCTCAAAGCCTCCATAGGAAACATAAGTACTTGAATTCCCTGCTGTGGTATTCTACATTGGATGAAACTTGATTTTAAATAAAATAAAAAAGGAGTTAAAAAGAGCAAAAATCTTGAAAAGCAGAGTTAGTCACAAAAACTACTTTGAAGCTAGAGTTACTTACTCAAAATTCAAAAAAAACTATATCCTTATCCTAAAATAACATTGTTCTTATAAACTAAGTTTTGATTTTTAAAATTTCAAATTTAGTTGAAAACATAATTTGACTTTGAAAACAAGGCTGCTAGTAATTTTTTTAAAGCCTAACATTTCCATGTTGAACGATTTCCCAATTTAAAAAAAAATAACTTTAATTTGTCTTCTTTCAAAAAATTGGCCCTAAAACATATTTTTCACTTTTATTTTCTGTTAGAAATTGAAAAATCAATGCAAGACTTTTGTATGATTCTTTAAGTTAATTTAAAAGCAATTGAATTATATATTTCACTGAATTTCCCCATTTTTCTAAACTTCTCCCAACTCCTCTCATAAGCCAATTTTCTCCCCACAAATATCCCCAAAACACCGCGTTGAAGTGCGTGTTGAAAATCTTTCAAAACTTTTTTTTTTACAAAATATTTACCCTCATTTCATGTAAAATTTTATTCTCACTTTTGCATGACTTCATTCAGCAAAAAAATTCCTCATTATTATTATTTTTTTTCTTATTTTAATCTTCAACACTCAACTTCCTTGTACGTGTTTTCAATGAAAAGGACTCGCAGTTCTGATTTGAAAATACAGACAAAAAATACTCATCATACACTCAAGAAACAAGTATAGTGTAGTGACAATCAAAAAATACAATCATCATGAATGTTCAGGAGATGCGACGACGGCAACTGATGTGAAAACCTTGCAATTTAATCCCCACAATGAACAAAGAAAAACTTGCTCAACAAAACAATAAAATTAAATTGGCCTTAAGAAAATTCTATATAAATTCTATATACGAAAGGAAATTCACACACCAATACAACTGCAACAACTTAATACAATGAAGAAACAAAAGGAAGGTAGATATAAGTAGGTACACAAAATGTCACTACTATAATACTCGACACGGCGGAAAAGAACAGAATCATAATTCATATCCTTGACACTTAAAACTCCACTGTCTCAAAACCATCTCTCACTTGAAACAAAAAATCAACCTCCAGCTGACTGTTCGACTATGAATCCTGGATTCACATCATCCGAAGAGTCAAGATGAAAAACGAACTCGCTGTTTTATGGTATATCCTTGTGCTTTTCTACATGGGTACGAGGATCTGAGAGATATCCCCAGGGCGGATATAAGTTAGTTTTGTATTCTCTATTATTTTATAGTCATTGTTTGCTTGCATACAACCTCGCGCAAGGACTCAGACATGACACGACACCGAGTACCCCCCTACTGCAGGTCTGCAGGAGTGCAGATGACTATGATAATGATGATGGCAGAATGGTAATGGTGATGGCGATGGTATGATATAGGCGCATTGCACTTATAACAGATATAGGTACAATACATGCATATAATACATAGAGCCACAAGAGAAGAAGACTTTAAGGACAATGCCGCACCGCAGTTACTCCGCGTCATCCTCCTGCTGAATAATTCAAAATAAAACTTCACCCATCGGATTTATCCCCAGTCCCAGACCCAGCAGCAGAGGAACAGAAGAAGAAGAAAAAAAAAACACTCGTAATCGTACAGAAAAGACACACCAAGGACCTACGCGAGACTAATGCGGATTGCGATTGCGGCAACCTCTTCTTCTGATTGCTCGTCCTTTCGCTGTATAATGACGAGTCCTTGTCTCCGTTGGCCCAAGCCCATGAGCAAGGACCAAGGACCGACAAACCAACAACCAACAACCGAGGAACTTAACCCAAAATGGTTTTGTACTTACATCAAATTTCTTGTTTCGCTCCACTGTGGTATCCTTTTTTGTGCTCTGTGAATCCGCCGGCAACACTTCAAATCCGAACATTAAATTTCCATAACGTTTTGAATATTTGAGGATTGACTAATAACTGTCAACATTGGTAGAAATGTTAGCTCGCACCGTGTTGTTGTCGAACAAAAGGGCAAATCTATTTTTAACACAGGCACAAGTATGTGTTGTATATGTACATAGTAACTTTCAAGGACCTTAGGTGTCCTTTTAGCTATTTTGTGCTTTTTTTTTTTGCTGTATTTTTCTATTTTCACTGCACTATGGTTGGAATTTGTGGTAAGTTAAGTTCACTTCAGGTACTTTTGTATGCCGAGAGACTTGGATTAGGTAAAGGAGAAGAGCGAGAGGTGGTGAGAAAAAAGAAAAACCTAAGGACGAATGGATATACCAAAGCACACACCAAACACACAACAAAAAAAAAAAAACAACGAAGTAACCGTGTTAATTATTCACTATGTACATTCCTTTTTAATGCAGTGAAAGTCCATGTATAGGTACATATATACATATATGTGTAAGTGATATCCTGTCGGACGTTGCGATTACGTGTATATTCTGTTTGTTTATTAAAATTTCATATACATCAAGGACTTCTTATGAACTCGTGTGTTTTTGTTGGAAAAACTTGTATTACAATTTATTCGAATTCTTACAAGTCACACAATTTTAACGGTTACTTTAAGGGTGCTTATTAAATAGAAAAAGAAAACCACCAGCGCCAGTGGTTACAGAATTCATAAAACTATTCGTTCACTTTGACCGTTAAATTCGCAAAAAGGTACGTAATGCTACTTGACACTATACCACTGTTGAATTCCCATAAAGGATATTACTTTCGTAATGCCGGTTCGGGTGTTCAATATCTTCGAGAGATTTCTGTTACCGTTAAGATCAACCGTACAATTTCAACTAAACACAACTGAAAATGCCACAACAGTTTAAACACGGAAAGTCAAATGAAAAAGCTCTCATTTGTGGGAAATTTCCCTTTACGAAGGATAAAAATATCCCACTTCTGTGTTTTCGGATACACAAAATATCCCTTTCTCTTAAATTCCGGATAAGAATAATTCTTGTGTCTTTTTCGGAGAAGGATTTTTTTTTTAGGAAAAGCTCGGAGATGTCCGAAGCTTTTAAGGGAAAATTCCTAATTTCAGTGAAATGGGAATCAACAGTCACGGGTTGGGGTTGGGTTAGATTTTAATTCCCAAAAACAAAAAAAAAAAAACAAAAAATATTTTATGAATGAAAAAACGTGGGATGTTATAAATTAGACTCAAATGTGCTTACAAGCTCCCTTAGGAGGCATGAAATTGAAATGAGTTGGAAGTGACTTCTTTAAACGAATAAAATATAGCCAAAGAAAGTACATAAGAAGCCTTGAAGAATATGTCAATTTGATGGAGGAATTTGTGTTTAAAATGTAGATTGGTATTGAGTAAAATTCTGAAAGAGATAAATTTAATCAATTCGGGAATTACAAAAAAAAAAAAATAACATGAAAACGATTTCATTTTTAATGAGAAAAATTGACATTTAAAATTTATAGACTTAACCTTTTTTTGGTTCTAGAACAAGAACTGTAAAAGCTTGCGAACAGGCGTATTCATGAAATTCAAAGATGTTCAAAGCATTTGGTATTTTTAAATAAATAAGAATAAGTATACGCCCAAGTGCACTATGATGTATTATTTCCTAAACGACTTACATATTTTGCTTAAATATTTGTATACTCAAACTTTACATCACGAACAATGATCAGTTTAAAAAAAAATACGTTAGAGAGCTAGTTGCAAACTCTGCGAAGTTTGAAGTGCAAAATGCGAAGAGTTAAATGCAAATTGTGATTGTGATGTGCGAAGCCTGAAATTTGAAGTTTAAAGAGTTAAGTTTAAAGTGTAAGTTAAGTGTAAATTTAGAAGTGATACATAAGTATGAAATGAAATGAGTTAAGTCCTAAATGGAAATTGCAAAATTGGAAATGTAAAGTGTGATGTTTGAAGTGTACTAAGTGCGAAGTTGCATTTTTTTATTTTAGCTGATGATTTTGCAGAAGTTATAATTGCTAAAGACGAATTTTCTCACGAACTATAAAGAGACTTTTAAAACTTTCCAATGCTCCATTAATTAAATATAGAGACCAAAATAATTTTCAAAAGCGGTCTAGACTTTTCCCAGACACCTTGAAACAATATTGAACATAAATGCTTTTTTTTGTATTTTCTTTTCTTTCTTTTTTTTACAATATGTCTGAACATTGTTAACATTCTTTAATTGAACCTCATTTAAGAAGACAAGATGTAAAAAAACCACTTGATGAAACAAAACAAAAAAAAAAAAACTTATAGATGGTGCGAGAAAAGTATTTTTTTTTTTTAATTTTATTCGCAAGTGAACAAAAAAGTTGATGTTCAAAAGAAGTTTCAAAACTTCTTGATTTTTTTTTGTTTGTACTTGTTCTCTAGTTTGCTGTAATGGAGGTGGATTATTTCCTGTATCCGACATATCAAACACTCCCCAAAGGATATACATACATATAGTTTATACACTTGTATGTATGTAGTTGTCGACACATCATTATATCCTTAAACTTGGGAACTCTTCGACTTCAATTTGAAGTTCACATAAAGGATGTGTCCTCAAATTGGTTATCGAATAACATTGGATGTGACTTTATTGACATAACATAATGTAATGTACATCGATGTGACCATTTTTGTATGACATTTTACCGGTACGTGCGGTTGGAGCTAACAGCAAAAGAAAAACATGATACAGACATCATCGTTGGAAATGCTTCCTTGATGAAAATTGGGTTTTTCGAGAGAATGAAAAAGAATCCTTTCTGCAGATTGGACAAAAAAAAAACAACAACAAACATCTGCGTTTATATTTTGAATTAGACCATGCGAATAATCGACACAAACACAAGCCCTGTCACATAAAGGTGTGTGTGTGTTTTGTTTTTTTTTGTCATCATTTGGATTGTCACAATCTTACACAATGATACTTGACAAAAGGATCATCATTGTTCTATAAAAGACAATGAACCAGGGAACAGGGAACAGAGGAAGCAAAGCACTTGATTAATGCGATGAGTTGGTGTAAGGACATTTATCATCATTGCTTGTCAAACGGTATTGTAGTTTCATTCATTTCACGAATGAGATTGTTTGAGATTGAGTTGTGCAAGATATTGGGTTCACTTGGGATAATGATAAAGTCGTTTTGTTTTAGGTATCACACAACTATGAAGCTTTAAGAATTTGTTGCATGTCATGACTATCACCAGAATAGTGTCAGGATATACTGAACCTGTCTGTTCGAAATGATAGAACAATAGATGTTCAAATCGATTTACATGAGAGTTATGTATGTACATATGTACCTATATGTATATTCATGATTTTCTATGGAAGGGATTGTTCTGGTTCTGGTAGTATTGCAAGGTACCTTAATTACAAAGTTATTTGCGAGTAGGTTATAAAATACATTAAATAAATTGTCTTAAAATTTTACTTTCCAGCCTACTGTTATTTATTAAAAAATTGAATTTACCGCCATTGGTGTATTGAAGGCTTGACAAGATTACCCACTTACCCAGCTATAATAATAAATTCAGGGTTAGTTCGAAGTTTTCCCTCAAACATATGTATGTTATTGGACAGTGAATGGCGTTTGGTCTAATGATCCATTTTTACTAAATCAACCTTTAATCGTCAGCTGTCATAATGTTTGACTTGTCATCATAATATATCTCCGCCCTTCTTAAAATGAGATAGGAATATGTGACAGAAATGATGAAACGTCAAAATGTATCACTTGAAAATATTCTAATATGAACACTGTCTTGGAAGTAAGTATATGAAAACCAGCACAAAACGTTGACCAAAGACTCCACCAGCGCAATATCTAACATTTGCAAGAATTGGACACTCAGGTTGATTAGTATCGTTCCATATTTAATTATTTTATTTGTTGACGTACCCATTTATCCTGAAATTGACCTTATTGCTGGCTATGATTTTTAATAAAAATAAGGATCAGTTTAAAACTGCCCATTTATCAAACACGTGGCATCTATGGTCACTAACAGAAGCTTTACTTAATTTTTAAACTGCATCCGATTCTTTTACACATTTCCACTAGCAATTGCACATCAGGCTTTCATGTAGGAACTCATCAATTATAAGATTTTGACACTTGGAAAAATGCAGACGATGGCTCATTTCTCCAATTTGACTCGCACCTTTAAACTAAAACTCATAACCATTGTCCTGAAACTTCTCGCATACGTTTTTCCATTTTGACTTAACTAATTCGATAAGGTTTTTGCCTTATGCTCATATTATATTGTCTAATCATGAAATCAAAAAGTTATTTAATTAAAGATATACAATCAAAACTATTCTTCACTCCTCATTTGAGAAAACAGATGTCGCTAATTTAACATAATAATCCAATCTACAGTTTGTTCATAGAAATGAATTCATTTTGATATTAATCGCAAGAAAAAGAAACCAAAAGACTAAGAAAAATAAAAAAGGCGAACAAAAAAATCCTAGCTGAACGAAAAACTTATGAAGCTCAAAGAAAACAACCAACGCAAGGAAAAAATTAAGATGGTAAAAGAAATAGAAAAAAAAAACGAAAACGAAAACGAAAAGACAAAAACATTTTCCTTCGAAACGAATTAATTTCGACTTTCTTGCCATGGCCATTGCCATTGTTCCATCTTCCGTCCACAGCACAGAAATAGAGAATCCCTCAGGAAAAACTAAAGTAGCACTATCAACACGAATAAAATGGCATTGGATTTGTTAGTGTAGGATCCTTAGGCAGGAATCCAAGGATATACAAATACAGAATGATGAGACCGTGGACTGGGCTGGGGGAAGGGGGTGCGTTTTGTAGTCAAAGTGGTATGGTGTGGCTAGACAATGTACTTACACTCTCCGACAATCTGATATTATTCACCCACTCACCCCCAACCCCAGCCTCGCACCAACCATTTTGCACTATCAAATGAACAAATCTATTCTTGACTAATTCCAAGGTATTGTTCGGTGAAGATGGCAAATTGCAAAAGTGGTTCGGGAAGTTGTAAGTTTTGTCTTCTTTTTGTGTGTGTCTGTTTCTGTGTCTGTGTCTGTGTCGTCTTCGACAAAAGGAACAGGAAAGTATGCCATTTGCATTTCTTCGATTAAAATCATAGATACTGTTCGGGAGTGAAAACTTTTTGCTTTCAATTCAACTTTTTTTTTGTGGGTGTTGAGATAAAAGCTTTGTTCTAATGTTTTGTTAAATTTTTCGTTTGACTTTTGGTTTATTTAATTTTTTATTTTTTGTCTGCAGAGAAATTACTGAAATGTTTGCAATGACATACAAATTGTATGGGTTTTCGTTTTTGTATTGGTATGGAATTACATACATAAATTATTATTTATCCTGAGAATTAAATTACTTTAAATTAATTGGTTGATTCTTATTTGTTAGATTTTATTGTACAATTATTATTTAAGGAATAAAAAATCACTATAATACTTAACAAGATAGTTGTACATAATAGTTTTTTTTTTTTAATTTTCGACAGTATTTTCAAACGCTTGGGGCAATATTTATGTAATTTGACAAAAAGGATACAAATATTTTGTTTAAAAAGAGAAAGGGTATCAAAACAAAGAAATGTTATACCAATTATTTTCTATTCGCTTAGACAGCATTTTCTGAAACCCAAAAAATGATTGCAGCTTAAAAAAAAAAGGATAATAAATATGTTTTTGTCAACCTCTCATCCTACACGAGGTCCGGTTGTCAGTTTGTTGTATGTATAGGTATATATTGTATCCAGGTTAAGGTGTCCTTTGGAAAATATGCTAATAATCAACTAGGTCCTTAAATTATACATTTTCTATCTCACTTTATAATTTAAATTGTTCCTTATGTGCGTGTGTTAGGAAACTTTACAAAATAAACCACACACACACACCGTAAAACAACAGGATACTAAAATATGTTCTGCCTTATTTATTTACATATCTATTTTTTGTGTTTTTTTTGGTTTTGACTGAAGTATTATGGTTGGCAAGGATAACCCTTAGCAAACCACTTGGTGGTGATTCAAAGTGGTAATTCTTAAACACAATAAGCAAATATAATATGCCAGAATGAGGACAAGCCAACAAAGGAGGGAGTAGAGTGGTAAACCTAAAGGAAATGTTGCCTCAACTCGGAGATTATTATCACCGCAGGAATGTTTTTAGGTGAAAATAAGATACTTTAAAAATAAAAAGTCCTCTACTAAGGTGCTTCTTATTTACAATTGCAAAAAGAGAAAACGGTACAATATCATAATGTATAAAAGGGAGAGTTAGGGGAGAGGGCGAGATATCTCTCTCCTGAAATGGTGCTGAAAAGTTTAGCAAATAAATGAGTCGCAAGGTTTAAAGGTTTTGTTTGGCAAATCCTCAAGTGAGTAATGACTATGGTCGGAACCGGAAGGAAAGTCGTCCGTATACGTTTTTGTTTTGTTCTAAAAATAGGTATAGAAGAATATTTTGACTACATCCGGAAGGCTCGTACTCTGGGGGACTGTTGTTTCGCCTGCGGTAAGTCTTCTCTTTATTATTGTTAATTTCTAAATGGATTATGAATTATTTTGTTTTCATTATGCATTTTTTTTTTGTATTTTTAAGTGAGATAGACTTGAGACAAGAAAACGCAAGGTAGGGAAAAAGTTAATGGCTTTTGTTTGGAAGATAATTATTATACACAATGCGAAAGAGGTACTTACTTTTTTTTTGTTATTATTAATGATGACCGAAAAATTAATGATTAATGAAATTTGTAAATAATTAGAAGAGATAAAGACATTATTTGTCGTAGTAATTTGTTATTTGTATCTTTATTATAAAGCTATACAAAAATTGATATGTATATATTTTTTTCTCTTTGTGATGGAAGGTTTTGAGTAAGCAATATAAATATACCCAGATAGTAACGATATTATAAATAATTTAATTTGAAACATTCTGTGATGAGTTTGTTTTTATGACCATTTGAGCAGATAACAAATTTGGAAAACGAAAATTGAAAACAAATTCATTATACCTACAACCTCTCACTATGCTAAAGATAAACTTTATTCTTGGCATTTGTGTAATGAAACAAAATTTGATTAATGAACAGCTGACACAGCATACATAAATCATTTCTTGAGACTACAAGAGCGAGTAATCGACGGCGTATTAGCTACTAAAACTCAAACACATTTTTCAACAAGCAATTCGACTAACTAGCCTTTACTGTGTCAAAATTTGTCAGAGAGATCAATCATTGTAGTATTTTGATAAAAAGCAGTGGCCCTTAACGACTTCCCTAAGGAATCCCGATTTTCCAAAAAAAAAAAATATAAAGTACGATTAAATCCAAATTAGGAATAAAGGCTATAGTCCCAAGGAATTCCTTTAAAGAGTATCGATGCTTAAGCAAGATATCAATTTTTCTTCGAATGTAGGTATACAAAAAAATGGATTTCATCATGATTCTTACACAGTTTTGAATTATAAATTGAATTCCAAAAACTGATGGAAATATTATAGTTCTAAATAAATTAAAGTGTTTGCTAGATAATTTGTAGATAATATTATATCAAAGGAACATACAAATTAAGTTCAATATTGTTCGAGAGTGAAAGAGAGCCTTTTATGGTTGACATAAGCTGTGTTTTTGAATCATTCATTTATTCCTCAATTTAAGATAGATGTGAAGACAAAATTTATATCTTCATGTTTCATATAATATTAAATACAAATACCTTATGACAACATTAATGCTAATTTTATTAACATCAGTAATACTCGTATATGTCACTTATTCCCTATAAATTAAATGTTAAATAAAATTTCAGATCCTAAGCTTTTGTTAATCACTAAATAAAATTCAAAAAAAAGGATTTAACAAAAATAAAGTAAACAAGTTAACCTTCATGAAAATTAATCTATTTTCGTCACGCACGTACAAAGCATAAATTAAGTCATTCCATGTTCTAAAGTCATGACAATTAAACCTTTCTGCAGACAGAAAAAAAAAATCCAATCCAACAAGAAGAAGAAGAAGAAGATTGCTATTGCCATCTCCAGCTCCCTACCTACCACTCATTGACTCTGTACTGCAAATGTGCTCCACCAATTCATTTCCAAAGCTTTGAAACAAACAAAAAAAAGAAGAAGACAAAAAAGACCCATAAAAGTTAATCATAACGAATTAAACCCCTAAACTTCTACATCAGAGATATACATACCTCTGTTATATAGCAGCAGCATTTGGAAAAAAAAAATAAGCCAACCAAAATTCCAACCTACCTTTGAACAAACAATCTTATAAAGAAGCCCCCTCCCTCCTTTCCAATTCCAATTCCATTTTTACTCCTTCTATAACATTAGAACCTGGAAAACCTTGTTGATCCTTTCATGACAGCATCCACACACTGACACCAGCCCGACCCGTTAACGTTAACGTTACTGTTACCGTTAAAGTAACCCATCACCATTAACATCCCATCCGCATCCGTGTGATCCGTGTGTTGGTGGAGTTGCTTTTCAAATAGAACGGAAATGAATGCCTTCAAGGAAAATTAAAAACGAAATGGCGTAGCAGCATCATTTTTGTACGAAGGAGCATTAAAATGAAAGATGATCCAATAAATTTCATTATGTCGTCATTCAAGGTTGAGCGGCGAAAGCGAGTTACTCGTACCTCCCGAGTCCCGTGTCTCGAGGCCCGAGGGTGGAGAGATAATCAGAAAGGTAATAGCTAGCCAAAATAAGGAATTACTACATCCCTAGATATGTACCGAGTAGGTGTGGAGTGCAGGGAGAACTTAAAGATCCATTATGGACGTGTTGGGGATAGTTGTATCACTTCCGCACGTCATTTTTTATGAGAGTGCAGACGCATACAATCTGACAAATAACCTAGTGGCAAAAAAGTGAACTAAAAAATGTTTTGGTTTTTTTTTCTATTTTCCATTTCTCGTTCGGAGTGAAGCGTTTTAGTTGCAGAGCATTTCACGTCCCACATGTTTTTTAATAATAAATCATGGTGCAATTTACAAGTTCTCTAACAGATTATTTTCGCTTTTGCCAAGGAATGCGAAGGCAAAGGCGAAGCCGAACCCGCGAAGCTTTCAAAGATACATCTACACACAAAGTCTTCTATGTCTAGATATGTAGATACACGGTTAGTATCAAGCTTGTCATCATCATCGTTCGTTGGTTTTGGACGGGATCGGTTGGTGGGACTTGGGACTTTGGAGAAGGAAGAATCTCTGAGTTGAAACAGCAGTGCATGACGTGTATGTCGGTGGAGTTAAGTGAAGATGGCTTACTTGAGGTGTGGAAATAAATGTATGTTCGCTGCCTTTGAGAGGAAGTGCATCTGACGATGAAAAACGATATGGGAATTAACATAGGGTTTTTCATTTTCTTTTTTTTTTTTGTATTTTGTACTCAGGCTGCTCCTATATACTTACGTCCACCCACCACACCATAATGTTATGCCTTATTCCGAAAGCGAGCTGAATGTGCAAAAGCGAATAAAATAAGTTGAGTTATTGAATTTTAATAGAAATTTGATGGGAAGTTCTTCCATTTTATGCAGTAAAGAGAAGTTGAAAACCACTTAGCGCTTGGGGTTATTCAAATTATGATGTTTGTGGTGTTTTTATTTTCAGGCCTTTAAAGACATGCATACCTTCTTAGATGGTAACAAAAATGAGCAGGTTTCTCGGGTGTTATTAGAACATGGAAACAATTTAACTGTCAGTTTTTCTTTTTAAAAAGATATTATTTTGTACTAGTTGTTCCCCGCGACTTCGTCCGCCTCAATTTATTATTATAGCAATTAAGATTAAGTTTTAAAAAATATATACTTTAAAGTACTTCGTAAAGGATATTTAGGTTTTATTTTATTATGGCTGAAGAACATACAGATTTTCTCTGCAACCCGAATTTGACAATGGAACGGAAGCCCTTTAAGATGAATAATTTTCTTTCCTTTTGCAACATTTTGCACTGATGCTTCGCTCCTATTGGTCGTAGCGTAATTTGATATACACCCTTATTACGGTTGTCAAAGATCAATACGATATTTGATATTTATCAATAAAATTGATGAATCGGTATTATCGTTGTCAAAAATCAAAATTTTTGATAAACTCTGAACGCTCTTCAGTAATTAGATCTATTGTGAATGATTTAAATTGACAGTCTTGGTATTATGGTTGTCAAAATGTTTGTTGATTATCAAATTTTCAGTCAATCACAAATTCCTTGTTGATAAAATATTTTACGGATCGCGAAAGCCAAAAGCATGTCTACTATAGAACTATTTTTCGGTGAAAATGAAATTGAAGACGAAAAT